>OX376362.1:13422161-14622161 GCA_947369235.1 Udea olivalis | reverse complement strand
TTAGTTTTGGAATATTTAATCCGATTCGATCGAGTGCCACAAATATTATTGCAATTGCAAGCAGGTAGATACGACACGAGTTGCAGTTGCCACAAACTTAAGGTGCATCTAGACTAAGCGATCATAGAGCTAGAGCAGGAATGTTCTTTCATGATCCTTTATGTTATTGATAATTCGTTCTTCATTCACACCATAAGAATTCTAACGAAAAAGTTTTTTTTAATTTCTTTTGGCCTCAGTCTCGCCTGGTGGTAAGCGATGACGAGGCCGATGGTGGTTCGCGCTAACCCAGGAAATGCCTATTCACTCTGAAGATACTAAGGTTGTAAGTATCCGGAAACACAGACGCAGGGAGAGCATTCCACTCCCTAGCGGTGCTAAGCAGAAAAGACGCAGCAAACCGTTGAGTGCGGATTGTTAGAAAGTCAACCACATGGTAGTGGAAGCCCTCCCGGCGTCTACTGGTCCGGTGGTAGAAAGAAGAGGGTGGTATCAGGTCGTGTAGTTCCTGCGCACACTCTCCAAAATACACTTATTAAAAAACCGATAGACAGGCGACTTTACGCCGATGCTCCAAACTCTGAAGTTAGGTTCCAACGAGCGCATCGTCGCCTATGAGTCTCCTAGCCCTTCGGTCCACTGAGTTTATTGCATCCAGCTGGTACTTGGCAGAGCCATCCCACAGGTGGCAGCAGTACTCCATACACGACCGAACTTGTGCTTGATACAAGTGGAGCAGCTGTTCCGGTGTGAAGTATCGCCGAACCTTAAAGAGGATACCAAGTTTTTTGGCAGCGGTTTACCGATAACCAACCACCTCGAGCTCCTCTCCATACCTAGGAGAGGAGCTCGAGGTGGTTGGTTATCGGTATCGGTAAGTACGAGGAATCAAGAACGAGCATTCTAGCTCGTGGTCTAGGGTCTCCGCGAACATAGATAGAACAACGAAAGAATGCTTTATCTCTGTTTATACAAAGAGAATTTGATAGAGTGGGGATGAGTAGGTATTTGTGGGGATAGAATGAGCATTCGCTCGCTTGGTATATTCGCACCTTTATTATTCTGAAACATTTACCTTATCACTTTGCTTCAAAGATCAAAATCTATCAGAAACACATAATTTGTGTTAGGTAATCTGATTTGCTGTTATCGGTACAGTTTACAAAAACATGTAAAGTAAGGTAAAGTAAAAAATATCTTCATTCTTATAGACTTATAAAAAATACTTATGACAAGTCAAATACAAAAAATAAAAAAAAATATAGCAAAAATATACTAAAAATAAAGTTACATAAAATAATACTATGATAATATGATAATTAAACATAATGTGACTCTACCACCGGTTCGGAGGTTGTTTCCGATCGAGAAGACTCCGGCAAGAAACTCGATGGTTACTCTTTTCAATCTTGTTTTTATACACAAAAAATGAATTGACAGAGTAAAGTCATAACAAAAAAAAATGTGCAGAGGAGCAGATTATAACTAAGATGACCACAAATTGTTATCATTTAAGAAATCCTCAATACTATAATAACCTCGCTTCCTTAACTTAGCTTTAATTTGTGACTTAAACTGGTGAAGAGGCAGTTCAACAAGAGTTTGCGGAATCCTTAAAAATATTTTACATATTGACCAACAAATGATTTCCCTACCTTATGCAGTCTTAGACTGGGAGTTACGAGCTTATTTATATTTCTGGTATTGAGTTTATGAACATCACTGTTTTTCTTGAAGAGATGCAAGTTTTTACGGACATATACTACATTATCATATTGAGAGTACACCGTTAAAATATCTATCACTTTGAATACTTCAAGAAGCGAGTCGGGTGGTCTAAGGTTGTAAATGGAGCGGATGGCTCTTTTTTGAAGAACAAAGATGGTGTTAAGATCCGCTGCCGAGCCCCACAACTGTAGACCATACGACATAACACTGTGTAAATAACTGAAGTAGGTACACTAATCTTGCTGTTGCCATATCAGTCAGGAGCCCTATTTTTCTAACAGCATAAGCTGCCGAACTAAGTCTTCCTGCCAGAGCAGAAATATGCGTACCCATTGTAACTTGGAATCTAGAGTAATTCCTAGAAATACAATGGAATTTGCAATCTGTAATGGCTCGTTATTCAAGTTTATTATGGTATCAACCTATCTTACATTGGGCATAGAAAATTTGATACATTTATTCTTCTTAGCATTAAGCAGTAAATTGTTACTTGTGAACCAATGTTAACTACATTGGTACCTAGAGAGAGTTTTTTTTTTTTTATATATTGCCCGTCAAGATGACCTCACTCCACCTAATGGAAAGCGGTCGTGAGGTCCAGATATGAGGTTGACAAGCCCAGTCATTCAAACGAATCACTGGGCTGGCCATCCTCACCTTGAAGGCGTATTATTTAAGTATTATTTACGTCGTCAAGTGCTTTGTTACTTCTATCTACGTCAAAAATCAGAGAAGTGTCATCAGCAAATAATACAATCCCACATAGGTCTTTGACAAAATAAGGCAGGTCATTTATATGGATCAAAAACAGCAGAGGACCCAATATTGATCCCTGGGGCACGCCCATACGTATGGTGGCACCGGAAGAGTTCGTACCATTGATACTCACTTTTTGTATTCTATCAGTGAGGTAAGATTCTATAAGACTAAGTGAAATATTTGAAACACCGTAATGTCTCAGCTTAATCAGTAGGATTTCATGATCTACCCAGTCAAATGCTTTTGACAAATCACAAAAAACTCCTATTGCATCTTGCTTGCCTTCCCACGCATCAAATATGTGGTTGATGAGCGCAACACCTGCATCGGTTGTATTCCTAGTTTTAGTGAATCCACATTGATTACTATGTAATAATTCATTCAAAGCAAAGTTAGAGAGTAATTGATTCAATATTATCTTTTCAAAAAAATTACTAATAGCCGGTAGAATAGAAATAGGTCTATAATTGGATGGATCACTTTTCTAACCTGACTTATAAAGGGGTATGACTTTACTAAATTTCATTAAATTAGGAAATTGGCCCTCGTCTACACAGTTATTAAAAAGTAACGCTAAACTAGGGGAGATGGTATCTATGATTGATTTAAGTATATCAACAGAAATACCCCATAAATCCTCAGTTTTTTATGTCAAGTTCTTAAAACGTTTTGAGGATGGTATGAGGAGATACCTATATGATCAAAGCAAAAACTAGTGGCGCACTCATCAACACTTGATGTGAGGAGATGACTAGCTAGCAGTAAACTAGAATTTAGTTTACCCGTAGTAATAAAAGGTATCTCAGAGAAAAAATATTCAAATGTATTAGCTATATCAACGTCAGATTTAATAATATTATCTTTATTTTAAGTGAGAAAAAGTTATTGTGTGGTATGGACTTACAAGTTTCTTTATTTATAATGTTACAAGTCGCTTT
Organism: Udea olivalis; assembly: GCA_947369235.1. Lineage (NCBI taxonomy): Eukaryota > Metazoa > Arthropoda > Insecta > Lepidoptera > Crambidae > Udea > Udea olivalis. Next base: position 14,618,736 of record OX376362.1, on the reverse strand, counting down.
GATTTTGTTTTTTGCTTGTTTTATGTTGTCTCGCAAAAACATGGACTTAGCAACATTGCAAAACATTTTAAATATCTTAGAGAGTAACATTCAACATGATCTACTAGTTTGGGACTCTGAAAGTTCGCTTTTAAATCATCAGATTCATGATACAGGTGAACGTTTTATTTAAGTATGGTAGAAGTAAATTAATTATTATTTGAGACCTATGCAGGTTATGCAGGCGCAGGGGGGTAAATCTCCTGTACAAGCATCAACGGATTCCCAAAAAGATGCAACCACCAGTCTTGTCTTTCAAAATACAATTGGGTATGGGGACAATTTTTTTTGTATAGTTTTTATATTTTTATTCACTATCTTATCCTATTTGAAGAAACTAATGAGAATATTATTAAAATCGTGGTAAATAAATAATGAGGAGAAAATTTCTGATTTACTGCACTTACGGTTGTAAAAGAGCTCTCTGTTCATCATGTAGCATCTCACGAGAATGTGAGAAGTAAACTTCAGATTCAATTTATTTTGCCAAGTTCTGAAACCAAGCCCTGCTTGAAAGGGTTGAAATAGAAATAGAAATAGAAAAACATTTATTAACTTTATAGACATCGTTACATTTATAAAGTAAACACAAAAGAAGTAGGCATTAACAACAAAACATATAGGTAGCAGGAAAAAAAAGATCAATCCATCAGACAGTAGTGTCCCGATGCCCAAAAAAATTTTAACAAAAAAAAACCAACTTCAAAAAAAACTATTCCAAAACAAAGCACCAAAAAAGTAAAGAAATAATTGCGTACCTATTCTTCTTAAACTTATACGTTAATATAATGTAGGTACAATTATTGTTATTGTTGGAGTCGGTGTCAGCCAATGTAGGTTTGTAACTACCTACATACATACGTAAACGTGATATGTAAGAAATAGGTATATTGCTAGGTATATTGTAGTGTTTCCTTGGCTGACACTAGGGCTTCCAAATACCGGATGTTTACAATACCGGTATCAATACCCGATTTTTTTTCGAATCCGGTAATAATACCGGTATTACGGTAATGAGGTAAAAGTTTATAATTATTATTGTAAAATGCGTTTTTTTTAAATTATGCTGAAATAGTAACAGATTTCATTGAAAATGAACTTTTATAAATATATAAAGCATAATTATATCGATTTTTTTGTTGAATGCGTTTATGATTTTTACCCCCTGAGTCAGCTAAGGAAACACTACAAGATACCTAGCAATATACCTATTTCTTACATATCACGTTTACGTATGTATGTAGGTAGTTACAAACCTACATTGGCTGACACCGACTCCAACAATAACAATAATTGTACCTACATTATATTATCGTATAAGTTTTAGAAGAATACGCAATTATTTCTTTACTTTTTAGTGCTTTGTTTTGGAATAGTTTTTTTTGAAGTTGGTTTTTTTTTTGTTAAAATTTTTGTTTATTTCTTTATTTTCAGTGAATAGTTCTTATTTATTTTATACATCGAAAAAGTATCGTCCAATTGCTCCTAAGAATTGAAGAGTTCCGTTACTTTGTCATGGATCCCATAATCAGAACCTAACACTCATCAAACTGCCCTTAAAGTATATTCTTTCCAATAAAAAAAGAAGCATCGAAATCGGTTGGCATGAAAATGAGTTATTCGTCCATTTGTCGCGCATATGGTTTATCTAGATTTAAGACTTATATGGATTTCCCACGGATGCCACTATCAGAACTGGACCAAATTAAAATGGGACCACACGGGCAGCACCAGCTTTCAAATAAAAAAAGAATTATCAAAATCGGTTGGCGTAATATTGAGTTACCCGTCCTATTGTCGCGCATTTTGCCTATCTAGATTTAAGACTTACTCGTATATGGATTTCCCTTGGATGCCACTGTCAGAACTGGACCAAATTAAAATGGTACCACACGGGCAGCATCAGCTTTCAAATAAATAAAGAAATATCAAAATCGGTTGGCGTAATATTAAGTTATTCGTCCATTTGTAGTCCATTTGTCGCGCATTTTGTCTATCTAGATTTAAGACTTATATGGTTTTCTCATGGATGCCACTGTCAGAACTAGACCAAATTAAAATGGGACCATTCGGGAAGCACCAGCTTTCGAATAAAAAAGAATAATCTAAATCGGTTAACCCAGTCGAAAGTTATGAGGTAACAAACATTAAAAAAAAAACATACAGTCGAATTGAGAACCTCCTCCTTTTTTTGAAGTCGGTTGAAAAGACAAATGGACCTCACTCAGCATATAGCCTGGGCTTTATGGGTCCAGGCGCTGATTTTCAGTAGGAACAGACTGAGATGACGCACGGACATTTGCAGCAGACATACGTGTGTGCATATACATATAAATATCATAAATACTATAGTATAGATAGATAAAAATAAATGGTGAGTGATTCAATATATTGTGTAGTGTAATAATTGTAATACAATACATAGACAATAGATACGGTACCGAATGTGTTGTGTGATTGAGTGTGTGTGTGTGTGTGTGTGTGTGTGTGTGTGCGTGTGTGTGTTGGTACAGCACAACACAGGTGGTGCTGCAACTGGAAATTAATAATAATCTGCCGCAGGTGGGTAGTTTGACTGTGCAGAGCGGCGCTTGGGCCCGCTGGTGTAATAACTCAATATCGACTAACTCACGCCTAAAATTAGTTCCTAAATGATTGCATTGGTGCTTCATGATCATGCCATAATTGATTTAAGTAATAGTCAAAGTAGAAAAGTGGTTGGGATTATCGCGAATGGCTATTTTAAGCCCTATAATCCACGTATGATACAGATCGCGTCATTTGATTGGTTGATGGATAGATTATCAATCAATCACGTGAAAGGACCTTTATACGACGCAATGGGTTTCAATTGTGAGATGTCAATTTGATTACCGTCAAGAGTCCAATAAGAACCTTATAATATACTCTTTGCGTACGTTGGCAATCTTTGGTCAGATTGCAAATTGACATTCGCTCGACAAGTTTTGTACGCCAGCGACTTTATTTTATTTATTTATTTATATATAACACACCATTTGACACGGTCTTGAAGTAAGGATAAATATCCTCGTGGTACGAGGTACCAGACGAGATGAAGCCAAAGACGTCTCCCAGTACACCCAGACGCGAGCAAATTAAGAAAAGATCGTTTCCTAAATTGCCCCGACCGTGAATCGAACCCGGGAGACCACGAAAAACGAGACGAGAAACCGTGCCGTCATGATGACAGCGTAACAACAAAATAATGTGGTGGCCTAGGGGTTGAATTGAGGCCAAAAGATGCGCGAAACGCTCAAAATCATGTATATTTATGTAAAAAAATAAAAGTAGGTCCTGTCAATTTCATTCCCAAAAATACAGAGCTAAAGATAAAGTTTCAAGTAATATTTTAAAAAGAACAGCATGTATATTTGCCAGCCCCCTTCTAGAAAAAAAATCTGAAAGTCCTACCTATATTGTCATCATAATTTGCAAAATCTCTCCAGAACGGCATAAGCTCTTACTCTCTAATTTTCATTGGTTTTTACACACAATGAAAGATCTCGAAAATATTGTTTTTTTAATTGAGAGTTATACGTTTATTCCGCGTTTCAGTCATGAAAAGTATTTCTTGTTTCGAAAACGAAGTAGGTATACCAGCGTGATTGCTCCTGCCCCGTGGCCCTGTAATCCCCCGCGGAGCTCTGCCCAGTCCGCTTCGAGATATCATTGAAGGAGGACTGCGCGTAAATTGTCAGAGCGATTTCGTTGAAATAACATACGATTTGTGAATTGAAAAATGCCAAAATACAAGAAAAAATATCATGTTACAGCCGGTCGGCGATTACAAAAGTATTGGTGAGTATTTAGGCACAGTTCGGCTTTAGGTCAGGTCTTTCTACTGAAAGTGCTGTGCTTTGCTTGAAACACACTGCTTTTTAGATCTAAGTAAGGCTTTTGACCTGGTCCAGTACAATTTCTTATGGGCTAAGCTGGAGAAATGTCAGTTTCCTAAGGATCTATTGGCAATATTTCAGTTCTGGTATTCGACTCAAACTAACAATGTTAAATGGAAAAATGAAATGTCAGAGACTTACGGCTTAAAATGTGGGGTAAGGCAGGGGGGGCTTACCTCCCCCACGCTGTTTAATTTATATGTTAATGAACTGACTGCTAAGCTCAGCAGCATGCATGTTGGCTGCTATATTGATAATGTGTGTATTAACAACATAAGCTACGCTGACGACATGGTGCTGCTGCGCCCTTCAGTCAGTGGTCTGAGGACATTAATTAATGTATGTGAAAATTAGGTTCATACGCATGGTTTGAAATATAACACGTCCAAGAGTGAAATTATGGTATATATGGTTTTCAAAACGGCAAATAAGAAAAAGAACCCCACGAATATACCCGTGATTTCTTTGAATAATACGCCCTTAGATAGGGTGTCGACCTTCAAATATCTCGGTCACATTGTGACAGAGGACTTGAGGGACGACGCTGACGTCGAAAGGGAGCGCAGAGCGCTGGCGGTTAGGGCCAACATGATAATCCACAGATTTAGACATTGCTCAGCACAGGTCAAAGTGACATTATTCAGAGCTTACTGCACATCCCTATAGGTACACCTGTAATCTGTGGACTCATTGTTTGAAAAAGTCGCTTTGCGCTCTCAGGGTTCAATATAATAATGCGTTCAGGGCGCTGTTGGGGCTTCCGCGCTGGTGCAGCGCGTCGGGCATGTTTGCGGACGCGCGGGTGGACGGGTTCCACGCGGTGCTCCGGGGCCGTGCGGCCGCGGCGCTGCGCAGGTTGCGTGTCAGCGCCAACAGCCTCCTGGCCGTTATTGCTGATAAGTGGGATAGTCGCTTTGTCAGGCACTGGATCACACAGCACGTTAGTTTGAGAAAGATAAATGTCAAATAAATTAAATAAACAGTACCTTTCTGTAATTTTACTAACACATAGACAATTATGTTGCCTTTTGTACTAACAATGATATGGACTTAATGTCTGGAATAAAAACCTTTTATTTTATTTTATTTACTTACACTTTTTAATGTTATTTCTTATTTTTCGACTAGGCGTGTTGATAAAAATAAGTAGGTAAGTACAGCATAATTATATAAACTCAATCATGCCTTATTATTTATTTATCAGCAATAGTGTAGATAGACACTCGCAATGCCGTGTTGCAATTTTTTTCTAGTTATTGTTGGTACTAAAATAATAATCAACATTTTAAACTTTCTTTTTGCATTTTAACTAATTCTAATAAAAACGGTCACCGTTTTATAACCAACATTTGAATAGTAGATTGTTACACAAGGTGAGAAAGTTACCTTTTCAATGCAGGAGATGGTTTGGCGCGCGAGCGTAGCGAGAATAGTTCGAGGGCATTGAAACGGTCTTTCTTCCGAGGTAAACACTCTGATTTTCATTACGAATATAAGGAAAGTAAATAAAAATCAGATACATAAGTTCAACCAACAAAATTTTATTAAAACATTACCTACAACAAAGTTGATGATATTTCTATTTAAAGTTTATATTAAAATTAGAGTAATTGTTAAAGGAGAGAGAGAGGTTACTTCCTGGGATGTTGGTAGTTGATATTTCTTGTGAAACTTGAGCATCTTGAGTTAATGTTGGTGATAGAATTTAAGAGATTGCTCTTCATCCGGGCAATCTTTTGAAGTACTTGGTAGGTAATTTATTGTTTCAGTCAACTGATTTGAAACGTTTGCCTTGTTATTGACCGATTCCTCGATGTAGCCTTCAGCTACTGTACTAGATTTCCATCCACCATGTCTTTTTATTGTAGTCAAATTGGCGCCTGAATCAGCTGAATAGAGTCGCTGAAGTCCTGCGGAAGCAGTGACCCGAGTATAAATTTGGTAAATCAAGATACGTGGCTATCTGCTTCGGGATACAGGATAATTTGTTTTTGCCAATTACTTGCCTCAAACATTTTATCAAATTTACCAGTTCAATGGTTCTGCAAGCGCCACTTATGGCCAACACGACCTGAAAAGTAAATACAAATCTTTAATGGGGTTTTTATTGTAGGTAGGTTACCTGTATAATTTTAAACACATTTTTATGGATGCGATGTTATATAAAAGAAATCGTTACCTTTATTGCTAAATAAAGGTCGTCTGGCGCTTGATTTAAGAAGGTTTGGACCTCTTGTGCAGTGAAAACTTTGGATTTTTTCGGTATGTATCCACCCGACTGCCTTTTTATGAAAGATGATAGTTTGGCGAAATTTTTCAAATGAATATCGTGTTTTGTATTTAAAATCGTCTTTAACATTCAATATACGCTCCACAGAGTTGAAGATTTATAATTTTTGGATAATTGATTGAAATGTGTTAATTACACGTTTTCTGAAAAACACTTCTTTTTTTTTTCAGTGCGCCATTTCATAAAATCTTCATAAGCTCTTAAGTATCTTTCTCTTGATTTCGGCGGTAAAAGGTTTTCCACAACTGTTTGAGCTTCTTCTCTAATGAAATCAGGAGTCAAATCCATATTTAAGTCTGATGAACTCATTTTGCAGAAAATAAACTTCTCACTCGATTTACGAAACAACTGAATGAAGTTCGAATAGTTGCAATCCCGCCTTTTTTTTTGTCTGTGGAATTCAACAATTTTTTTTAAATATTTGTAAAAAAGCATACTTAGACAATGATGATGGAATTCCCCCGCCTTATTTTTTTAAAGGATTTTTTTTCATTTCTATCGTAAATGCTTAGCTCAAATTTATTCAATTAAATACTAATTAAGGGAAACATACATTAATGAGTATATTCCTGCTTCGATTGTTTAAATATTCATTTGAAATCAAGATAAATAAATTTCAAATACAGCTGTGGCTGAATAGAATACATCGACTTGCCGCAAAAGGAATGTCAAAATAGAAGGTGACATTAGAAAGTTATTTACTTTCAGCCCTAGGGCTGAAAAAAAATTTTACAGCCCTAGGGCTGAAAGTGAAGCTTTCAACCCTATGCTCAGGCAACTTCAAGCGTACTTTCTGTGTATGAGTAATGAAAACTTTCATTTTGCATTTTAACTAATTCTAATAAAACACCGTGGTCAGGAGCGGACTGACATGCAATTCTCGCCGAAACGTCGAGAAAATAGGTGAAACAATTTTACCGTAGTTTTGTTTCGTTACAAAAACCCTTTAGGTTTAGGTTTAAAGACATTTATTACTCATAAAAAACATTACAGTTTCACTTACAATGAGTTATAGATTTTTTTAAATATTTAATACATTTAATACTTTAAATTGTGTAATTGCTATTATTATGTATGTTCATGGAATCACTTTGAAATCTTCTTATTTTGATTTAAACCATTTCACCTTCTGTACACCTTATTTAATACTTTTATCTTTAGCACTGCCTGTAATATCTCTGTCTGACTGTGTGGTTGACTGGTAGAGAATGCCTCTAGGCATTAAGTCCGCCCTTTGTAACATACACTATGTGCAATAAAGAATAAATAAATATATAAAAACCCGTTTTTATTAGAAAAATAATGATCATCAGTCTTCCCTACTTCTTTTCGGATAGGCTTGACTGCCTACTAAACGAAACATTCCAGAAATATAAAAATAAAATAAAGATTGTCATTACGGGGACTTTGACATAAACACAATGATCAATACGAAAGTTACAGAGCGCCTACATGAAATAGCCCTAAATTACAACTTAACACATCATATTACAGTACCAACTCGTAAACTCGCATGCCTAGATCACATGTTAAGTAATATTTAAAAAGCTACTGGTACATCTCCATCTTTCTGATCATGAGACGGCTCAGTTGTTAAAGTTCCCTATAAAATTTAAAAACATTGTTCCCTTGTCCTATTATATATTCAAAAGAGATAATAGTTGTGAGAACATTACGAAATTTAAGCAATGCTTAAAAAATCTTTAATGGTCCCAAATGTATAATGAGCCTGATCTGAACAAAAGTTTCAAATAATTCCATGAGCTATTTACACTTTTTTATAGGTTGTGTTTCCCTGAAGTTAAAATAAATATTAATACCATGGGAAAACGTAAACAAACTTGGGTTACAAAGGGTTAGTTGCAAAAACAAAAACTTTCGCTTTATATTTTACAAAACCAAAACTCAAGCTAAAGAAATGTATATATACCGCCAAAAGGAATGCAAACATTGAGTTTATTTATAGAAGCAAAAACAAGTGCAAGGCTTCTTGGTTTATTGTAAAAAAATAATTGTACGACACTCAGACCCGTATTCTAAATTATATAGCCATGACATTTAATCCTCACTAGGTATGAAATTAAATTACATCAATCATCAACAACAGGCTACCCACAGACGACATATCCCAAATTCTATTTTCCTCAAGCCTCTTACGGAAGTTGAAGTAAGAAAGGATGTCATGTTGTTAAATAGTAGATTATACACCAAGGGGATAAAGCACTGTTTTATGTCACGGGCGCTTCATTGAATCCTGAACGTAACGAAGGACTCCAAGTTTAACTCCCAAGCGCAGCGAGGGTGTTATAAGTTAATTCCCGAGCAAAGCGAGGGAATTAAGATTGAGTCCTGAGTGCAGTGAGGGATTCAAGCGCCCAAGAAAAAAACAGTTTTATCCCGGTGGTGTATACTCTACTTTTCTCACTTTATGCGAGACAATAAAAAACCAGGCTTAGTAGATAGTGTTTACTACAGCATATTAAAAGTGCAAATTGATATTGAAGACATTAGTCCAATTATGGAAAGATAACGTTATATTTTTATTTGGTACGTTTATCGAGGTTGAGCTAGAGTTTATTTGAGTTGTGTTCAAGGCTTCGGACACTTGTGTCTGAGGGTCGAGTTGTTCCGTAAAGGTTGGAGAAGGTCGTCTTTGATGCAGTGGGCTTGATGTAAATGTGACGTGTTTTGTGGAAGATGACTGTGGTGGCAGAGGCGTCCAGGGATCATCAATTGTAGACTATGTTTTCATATTTATCTTTTCACCAATACGATAGCTCGTTCTTTCTTTATTTTTGATAGAATTTTCAATGTAGCCCTCTGCCACTGCATCGGACTTCCAGTCACCGTGTCGTTTTATTTGGGCCATGTCTGCTCCTGAATCTGCTAACAGACTCGCAGATGTTCGTCTAAAACAATGGCCTGTGTAAAGCTCGGGATTTTCCAATTTCAGGTATTTAGCAATCGCACTAATTTTATTTTTGCCAATGACTTGCCTTGTACATTTCCCATTGTTGTAGCCTACAAAAAATCTGTTGGTGTTTATATTAGAAGGGCGTAAGGCTTGGTACTTTTCGACTATTGTGGTATGGTTTTCACGAATTACAAATGACCGTTCTCTATTTGTTTTTGTGTCCGGCAATTTTACTAGTAATAACTCTGAATGTTTTTTGATATCATTGACTTTTATATTCACGAGTTCATTTCCACGACAAGCACCATTCACTCCAAAAATCAACGCCACCTTAAACAAAATTTTTATTTTTATATTATGCTTGTATATTTTCAGTTGTTAACGAGTATATATTTATTAATAACAATATTTGCGGTCAAATATTTACATTGAAAACTAAAACATAAATAATTTTTGAACTGTGTGACATAAAATGAGAAATAGATAGTGTATAAACTCAATCAATAAGTAGGTTCATAGGTTGTGCTCACTTTTATGGCAAGAAAACTGTGGTCGGGAGCTTCATTCAAAAAAGTTTCCACGTTTTGTGTTGTAAGTATCTTTGACTTCTTTGCTCGATGTCCATCCGATTTCCTTTTTAAAAATGACAACAACTTGGTATATGTATTAATTTGGATATCATGTTTGACGCTTATTGTTGCCTTGAGCATCGAATAAATACACCACAGGCTGCTTGACTTCTTTGTAGCTGATAAATATTCAAAATAGACCAGAAGCACTGATTCAGACACAGACTTTGCGCCTTTTGCAGTTTTCCATGTGTCAAAATCTTTATAGGCTTTCAGGTATTTTTCCTTTGACTTTTCTGGGAGTAGATTATTGACAATGCCTATGGCATCTAATTTAATAGCTTCTGGAGTCAAAATACTTTCATCACTCGACATTTTTTATTTTTTCTTTGAAATATTTATAGAATCTTCTAAAGCTAGTAGTACTACTAGCTACGGCTATAGCAACTTCTTTCAGCTGGCGTGGCCTACTCGATTTGACAAACAAATGAAGTTCGTCTCAGTGCGAATCTAGTGGGCCACGGCCTCGGTCTTCGAAAATCGAGTTGGCCGCGCCCGCTGAGGACACATTCTGTTTAGTGAAATTAGACTTTATGGACATAGCAATAAGAATTATGAAAGTGAAAATCACATTATTGACCAGCGGGTTATAATGTTCTATTATAACCCGCTGGTCGGCAAAGCCAAGAGATATAATGTCTTGCTTTCGGTAAGGTTTACATGACATATAATTCGGCATTGTCGAGCATGTGGTGTGAAAAAATACAAAATCCGTAGGATGCGATGAAGTAGGTACTAAAGTAGTTAAGGAATGTGTTAATGAATTTCTTACTATTTTAACACCCATAATTAACCAATCTTTCACTATGGGTGTTTTTCCTGAAGCGCTAAAACAATCAATAATAATAAAACCATTGTTTAAAAAGGCGATACCGATGACATTGATTGCTATCGTCCCATAGCATTGATATCAGTCTTTCCCAAAATTCTTGAGAAGTGTATGTATGGACGACTAGTTGATTTTTGTAACAAGTTTCGCCTCCTAAACCAGGAACAATATGGCTTTCAAAAACACAAATCCACCACTTTAGCGATACCTACATAGCCTTCTAGGTAATATTATTATTATTATTTTTAGATAGGACAACCAACAAGATAAACACAAATACATAGGTACTATTGCGATATTTCATTTCAAACTTAAAGCTAAGTGTCACCTTACTTAAAGGCTGCCACGGCAAGCATTGTGAACTTACAATTTATTAGTTATTTATTTATTTATTTATTCAATAACTTGCACACTTACAGATCGTAATCCAAGTCGTCTACAAGCTAGAAATACAATAATAATAAGTCGAAATTACACAAAATAAATTACGAGCAATTACAATTTTACAATCAATCAAAACAAAATTAATACGAAGTCCAATAAGATACATTTCATATACCATCACTATGTCAACGTCAGGTTCGTTACGTCTTGTAGACGAGCTAGAAGTACAAGATTCATCAAATAATAATAATAATTACACAAAAGTACACAAAATAAATTACAATCAATTACAATTTTACAAAATAATACGATGTCAAATAAGATACATTTACTACTAACAGGTATGTCAACATCAGGTATCATCCAAATATAAACGAAATTTATTTATAACACATCCAAATTGGTTAAATAAAATGTCAATATCATTGTGCTGAGCGAGCAAGTCTCCCAAGCAGCGCCAGTTATTAAAACTGAACAAATTACTTCATAATGGTTAAGAAGTTGGCTACTACACCAGAGGTCGCGGGTTCGATCCCCGCACAGTACAAACATTTGTGTGCATGAACATGTCTGTTTGTACTGGTCTGGGTGTCTCCTATGTATAATAAGTATGTATTTACAAAAGAAAATGTATTTAAGTATGTTTATCCGTTGTCTAGTATCCCATAACACAAGCTTTAATTAGCTTACTTTGGGGCTAGATGGCGCTGTGTGGAATAATGTCCAGGGATTTTATTATTTATTTTTATTATTATTATTAATAGGTAAATTACAAATAGTTAATACAATTTTGCAGAGTAACAAACATCGAAGACTTGATCAAAAAGTCACCGATAACACGGGTGACTGCAATACTTGGCGTTTAAATGTTTGCACCATAAGTGAGAAGATGTCAATGTCACATGATTTACTGAGCCCATTGTACTGCCGCTGCAATCTATTCATGGTGGCATGGTGATCCAAGTTACTCTTTGACCCTTTTGGCGAGAATGGAACATACCGATCCCGACGAGGCAACTTAAAGGGGATGTTAAAATTGACGGACCACAGCAGCTCAGAGCTATCTACGATCCCATTGATAATCTTATAAAGGAACATTTGATTCAACAAGAATCTCCGCTCCCGGAGACCAATCAATCCAAAATAAGCGAGACGTTCTTTATATGAGGGCAGCTGCTTCGCCATATTACATTGGTAGGAGATATGTCAAAGGAATCTCTTTTGTATTCGTTCTATGCGCTGAATATGAACCTCATAGTGAGGCGCCCTGACTTGAGTGCAATACTCCAAGTCAGAACGCACTAATGCCAAATACAACAGAATCTTTCGAACATTGAATGCAAAACTGCCACAAATCAAAAACAATTGAAAATCATTTTATTAAAAAATTCAGCTCTGAAACTAAAATATTTTACGTTTTGCTGAAGACACTCGTCATTTTCCTTTATTTTGATGCTAAACTGGTCAACCGCCTTTTTTGAATTGGGGTTACATACGCCCTAACGTCAGATCAAAACCGCCGTTTTGCCAGTTGCGACCCAGGACTTGGAGTGAACGTACGTCAGTTGCATACAGAACGGCCACAAATCAAAAAATCACGCAACATCGACTTCGGTAGTCTGTGCAAAGGAGCCACATTTTGGAATGCGGCCGTGTTGCTTTCAAATTCCAAGTAAGTACATTCAGAATCTATAAATGCAATAGTGCCATATTTTAGGTTACGTACATTATGAATTCCAATGTTAAACAAAGTAACGCCATATTTACAAATCTGTACATTTTGCATTCTAGTAATGAAACAAAGCAATGTCACATTTACAAATCTGAACATTTTGCATTCTAATATGAAACAGAGCAATGCCACATTTACAAATCTGTACATTTTGCATTCCAATATAAAGCGAAGCAATACCATATTTACAAACGTGTGATTTTTTAATTAAATTAAAACAAAACAGCATTGACAGCTAAACTGAATGATTGTTTATTTTATACAAAAAAACGTTAGACTTTTCGTTGATACAGTTACGAGTATCTGCTACTATCTAAGGGGCAGGTCTATAAAACCATCATTAGGCCTGTCCTTTTAAATGGCAGTGAAAAATGGCCGTTGCTAAAACGACACCAGCAGAAGCTGCGCGTCACGAAAATGAAGATGTTGCGGTGGATGTGTGGCGTCTCACGCAAAGATCGCGTGCGGAATACCCACATCCGCGATAGCCTTCGTGTTCGTGACATCGCAGGAGAGCCTTCTTTGTTGGAATGGTCTCTCACGGAGATCGGCAAACTACGTGGGTAATAAATGTCTGGCCATGCCGCCTCGGCCGAGTACCGACAGGAGAGGTCGACCCAAAAAGGCTCGACGTCATCAAGGGTTACATGCGTGCCAACAGACTCACCACTGAGGATGCACAAGACCGCGCGAAGTGGGCCAAGTAAGATAAGAAAGGCGGACCGTGGGACCCCACACACCAGTGTGGGTTCACAAGCGGGATAGACCGCACGGATGATGATTATGATCTACCACTTAGAATTGTTAGGTTAGGTTTAGATAAATAAAATGTTAAACTAGTGTAAACAAAAAAATAGCTCAACTCTATAAATTTAGCACCCAAAGTAGTTAAGCAACAATATACGCTACACATGGTTTTTTGAGTAATATTGCATTATTATTTACAGATTGAGCGGAGCAAAAATGATTTTGAGCATGGCAGTTGGCAATTCAAATGGTGAATCAGTTGGGATACAAAACCGGCGCATTATCAACCCCTTAACAAATTCGAAGATGTGATATCAGATTCAAGAGCGTCGTGGCCTAGTGGTTAAGCACACCAACTCGGATCGCGGATCGTGTGGTCCCGAGTTCAAAATCTGGCCAGAACTAAAATCTTTGTGTTCATTAACTCTCCGTTGATGGAAAACATCGATAAAAAACCAAATCAAAGGCTCACCACCTACCACGTTGGGCTCTAATAACATTTGTAAAAAGTGGTCTTCTGATTAAACAAACAAACAAACAAAAAATATCTTTATTTAAATAGACCTGTAACAAGTACTTTTAAATCGTCATTACAAGAAAAAAAGTATATACTTAGTAATAGACTTAAATACTATAATAATATGAATACATAAATACACTGTATACAAACATAATGTGACTCTACCACCGCATCGGAAGTTGATCTTATACTGAGAAGACCCGGCGAGAAACTCAGTACTTACTCTTTTAAACTTGGTTCGGTTTCACAAAAAGAGTTAGTAAAGTCTCTCTATTCTTCCCCTCGATCCAACTCATCTCAACTCCAACACCAATGATTCGTGGCTCGATCTTATTATCACATCCTCTCCTGATCGTGTCCTTAAACATGGCCAATTTCCCGCTCCTGGATTTTCACACCATGATCTTATATTTCTGTCTTTTAAGATAAAGCCTGTCAAACGTCAGCCTCAAGTGGCCATCCTACGTAATCTTGCGAAGCTCAACGTTGTTAAACTGCAACAGGATGCTTCCTCCCTCAACTGGGAACCGGTTCTGTTGGCATCATCAGTGAATGAAAAAGTTTCAGAGTTCAACAGCATAATATTATCACTGTATGATGTGCACGCTCCGCTCCGGGCAGTTAAGTTGAGGCGCCCTCCAGCTCCGTGGATAACTAGGATGGTCAGAGTTGCCATTGTTGAGTTGAGTCTTCCAAGAGGGACCGTGCTTTCAGGGCCTACAAGCGTAGTCGAAGTGATATAAGTTGGGATCTTTTAGGGTAGCCAGAAATCGTTGTAATCAGATGGTAAGGGCTGCAAAGAGACGGCACTTTCATGAAAACCTTGTCCAGTCTTCTTTTTCTGATACTTGGAAGTTTCTAAATTCCTTGGGTATTGGGAAATCTGATCCTTCAAACGTCAATTTACCTCACTCTCTAAATGACTTGAATCTTCATTTTTCCACAACCCCTAAGCTTCCTGTTGACATAAAAACGCAAACCGTAGCAGCTATCTTTTCTGAGGTGCTTCCCATCAGCGTTTCCTTTGAATTCACCACTGTTTCTTGTGACGAGGTTCGTAAGCTCATTCTATCCATTAAGTCCAAAGCGGTAGGCTGTGATGGTATCAGCAGAAGCCTTTTGCTGCCCATCCTTGATTGTATTCTGCCAACTATAACGCATATTATTAACTTTTCTCTTCTTTCTGGGACTTTCCCCTCTATCTGGCGCAATGCTATCATCCTACCTCTCCCGAAAATTTCTAGCCCTAGTCTGCTCAGTCATTACCGCCCTATTTCAATTCTCCCATTCCTCTCTAAAGCACTTGAAGCCGTCGTTCATAAACAGCTCTCCCATTTCGTCTTCACCCATAACCTCGTCAGTGAATACCAATCAGGCTTTAGGCCAGGCCACAGTACGACCACTGCTCTCTTGAAGGTTACTGAGGATATCAGAGCTGGCCTGGAGGCTTCCAAAATAACTGTTCTCGTTTTAATAGATTTCTCTACTGCCTTTAACGTCGTTGACCATGACATTCTTCTTGCCATGCTCTCTCATCTGCACATCACTCCACAGACATTGGATTGGTTTTCGTCATATCTCCGTAACCGGAAACAGGCAAACCGGAAACACCAAACTTTTTCTCAGTGGTGTGACCTCGATTCTGGAGTCCCACAAGGAGGAATATTATCCCCTCTCTTATTTTCTATATTCATTAACTTCGTAACCCATGTTCTCTGCAGCTATCACCATCTGTATGCTGATGATCTTCAGCTGTACGTACAGACTGACGTGAAGGGGTTTGATGGGGCTATTTTCCAGTTGAATGATGATCTCAAACGCTTACTTGACTGGTCTATCAGCTTCGGGATATCGGTAAATCCAACTAAGTGTCAGGCAATTGTGGTAGGCACCCCGCGGCGGCTGGGTAGCCTTCGGACTGATTGGCCGGTGTTAACCTATAACGGCAGTTATACCTTACAGTCCTCACGTCGAGAACCTTGGCCTGTTTATGGACAATACTCTGAGTTGGGATAAGCACATTATTGAAACGAGCAGAAAAGTCATTGCTTCCTTACGCTCCTTATATAAATTCAAAAAATTTCTTCCTCTCGGCACCAAAATTATCTTAGTACAAGCACTCCTTATGCCCCTCATTGACTATGCAGACGTTTGCACTTCTAATCTGTCCCAAGGTCTCCTTGATAAACTTGAACGTCTGGTAAACAGTTGCATTAGGTTTATCTATGGTGTATGAAAATACGACCACATTTCTCCCTTTCGTTCTCAATTAAAATGGCTTAAAATTCGTCACCGTAGGAATTCTCGAACGCTCTGTTTACTTTTTAATATTCTTAGTAATCCCAATTCTCCCAGATACCTATCTGAAATGTAATTTTAAGTATAGGGGCGAGTGCAACACGCGCAACTAGCGCTCGCATAGCCTTTTGCTGCTTCATACTCCTCTTCATACGTCTTCCCATATGTCGAATGCTTTCACATTAGCTGCCATTAGGCTATGGAACTCGCTGCCTAATAAAATTAAATTGTCGACCAGTAGGTTTTCCTTCAAAAGAGCAATCCATAACTTCTTCTTAGATAAACCTTAACCCATTTAACCAAACCTCTCTCCTTTCAAGACAATATTTTAAGATTTAGGTACAATATTTAGTGTATGTATCTTTAAATTTATGTATTATGATTATGTATGTGTAACATTTATAATTTTGGTATAAGTATGTTTTTTTTTGTATTAATAGTATATTTTATTTCCGGTTTTATGAGACACCGCCAACACGATTTCTGCTTCGCCCAGTGGTTGACTGGTAGAGAATGCCATTAGGCATTAAGTCCGCCAATTGTACTTTTTCTTTGTGCAATAAAGAATAAATAAATAATAAATAAAGTACAAAGATTATTTTAAAAAAATGCTTACGTTCTAACATTTCCTTAAAATATGGACCTAAAAGTACATCTAAACTACCGGATATAAAGCAAAAATATTGTACAAAGTTTATACAATTCAAGCCCCGAAATTGTTAGTCAGTACAAACTAGTTATATAAATATTACAAGAGTTAACTAATCATGTAGTGAGTAAACAGCTTAAACCCAGGCCTTTTTATCCAAAAGGTAATCATTTGTAGTGTAATAGCCCTTTTTTGATAATACTGTCTCAATGTGGTTTTTGAATTTGTTTAGTGGTAGCTCACATATTGCCTTTAGGACTTGATTGTAAAAGTGTACACCTTGCCCCATAAATTAACCTAAAACTTTCTGTAACCTGAAGGATGGGAGCGCAATTTTATCTCTATTCCTGGTATTTTTTGCCATGTATATCACTGTGTTTAGTATACAGGCTGATATTTTTCCTTACCAAAACAATACAGTTGTAAATGTGTTGAGAAGCTACTGTAAGGATCCCAATTTCCTTAAAAAGCTCCCTAAGCGAGGCCCGTCCGCGAAGCTTATTATATGAATCTAATAGCTCGCTTCTGAAGGATGAAAATCGTCTGTATATCTGCTGCCTTACCCCAGAGTACAATGCCGTAAGACATAATACTATGAAAGTAGCTGAAATAAACAGAACGAGCAGTGTCTACATCTGTTAGAGACCTTATTTTTTTAATAACAAATGCAGCCGAACTGAGCCTGCCTGAAACGATATTTATATGAGGGTTCCATTGTTATTTTGAATCAAGTGTAACCCCAAGAAAAACTGTTGAATCTACAAGCTCCATGTTAGTACCATCTACCTTTAAATCAATGAGATTATTTTTAACATTAGGCAACTTTAAATTAATACATTTGGTCTTTTTTGCGTTTAGCTGTAGGTTATTGACATTGAACCATTGTAAAACCTTAGAAAGCGCGTCATTAACGTCGTCAAAAAGGTTTTTATTCCTGTCAATATTAAAAACTAAGGATGTGTCATCTGTGAATAAAACAATATTACAAAGGTCTTTAACGTAAAAAGGTAAGTCATTTATATATACTAGGAATAAAAAAGGACCCAGAATAGATCCCTGTGGAACCCCCATTTTAACTGGTGAGCCAGACGACAGTACACCATTTACACCTACTTTTTGTGTTCTAAAACTAAGGTACGAAAAAATAAGATCCAACGCAGTATCTTTCACACCATACAAATCAAGCTTGCGAATGAGAGTCTAGTGATCGACGCAATCAAACGCTTTGGATAAGTCACAGAAAACACCAAGAGCATTCTGTGAATCCTCCCAAACCTTGAAGATGTGCTTTAGGAGCGCAATACCAGCATCAGTAGTCGAACGACCCCTTGTGAAACCATATTGTTCACTGTGTAGGAGTCCGTTCTTGTGAAAGTGGTTCAGAAGTTGATCTTGTATAATTTTTTCAAAGATCTTACTTAAAGCTGGCAGGATTGATATGGGCCTAAAGTTACCTGGGACCTGTTTATTGCCTGATTTAAAAAGAGGTACAACTTTGCTGTGTTTCATTAATTCTGGAAACACACCATTATCAATACTATCGTTAAAGATTACGGCTAAGAAAGGAGCAATTACATCTATTATATGGCTGATGATATTTACTGAGATACCCCAGAGATCAGCGGTTTGTTCCGGTAACCATGACGGCAACAGTCACTTGCCTCTGACTACCCCGTTTGAGATGGAGTTGTGATGGTATGATGGTATGTATGAAACTAAGGACGTAAAATCATCTGCAATACTGAGAAACACATGAAGACTGATCGTATTGGGTACCATCTTTTCTCACCCCAACTTCGACCTTGCAGGGCTGAGAATGAACCCAAAAACATTGATATGGAGCCATCTAATATCTCGTCCCGTGTTTCTATTGTTCAGGTTTTTGCATTGTGAGTCATTGGTTGCCATTTTTTTCTTAGGGTTTTCTTACGAACACCCGTGTGTTCGGCTGACACTCAAGGGGATATAGATACTGAGCCACCCATCTCAGAGACGGAAATATTGACACCCCGCCCCGTAGTATTAGCACCCGGCCCCCAGTATTGACGCCCATCTCCCCAGTATTGACACCCATCTCCTCTGTTTTGACACCCAGCCCCCATTATTGACGCCCAACTCCCAAGTATTGACACCCAGCCCCCCCAACGATTATTTTGAGTGGTACTGGTGTGACGATCTTTCAGTATTAAAAAATGCTCACCAAGTGTAGGTATGTCTTTTGCGGTGCCTTTGATTGATGATTGAATGGACAGTATAGGATTTTGGGTTCATAAAAATGCAACCTAAGTAAATCAATTGTAACCACTTAATGCGTGAGGAAAAAGGTGGGCAGCTGTTTTGGAGCTGGACCAGGACGACGAAGAACAGCTGTCCAGAAGGTGTATGAGGGAAACCATGCACACTTACTTACGGAAATGCTTCAGGAAGTCCACGTCCTCGTGCCTGCACCACAGCCACTTGCCAAAGCTCGATGGCTTCACCAATTTATGAAAGCGCTTGTCTTTTCACACACACACTGAGTCTATAGACGATGTATAGTTATATTTCGTAGAAATTACACAGTTTTTCAAGGATTTAAATAGATTTCTTTCATGAGAGCACAAGAAGAAAAAAAGCGTTTCAAGCAGCCGCTAGATGGCGCGGCGATGGGCGTAGACGTCACACGATTGTGCGACAGAGAAGAGACGATCTACACGTGTGCATGGGTGAAAGGAAGGGAGATAGGGATGTTTTTTAAGTGGTTACAAATTTATTCTTAATAATTAAGGAATTAACTAACAATGAAACCCAACATTCCCCCGGGCTTGAAGGATTCCCTTCAAAAAAAAAAGAGAAAAAAAGATGGAAGTATGAACTATAAGTTAAGTTACTATTAGCTATAATAATATGTAGATAGATACACAGCAATTGCAAAAAATAAATAAAAAATAAATGTTATAAATAGTAGCGGTGACAACCCTACTGCGTCGGCAGTGGACAAAGTCGCACAACCGGCCGCTGTAGTGTGCCGTTGCGGGTTCGTACCTCCGCCACGCGAACAACTCCATCGCGCCCAGGATACTCGTATATGCAAGTTATGATACCTAGCGGCCACTGCAGGGGTGGTGCATTATTAACGTTTATTAGGACAACCGTTCCTACAGCGATCGGATTGGCAGGTGTATTCCATTTCTCTCGGCCTTGCAGATTGTGCAGGTACTCAGTTCGAAATCGTTTCCAGAATGATTGAACAAGTGAATCTAATAACGAAAATCGAGTTAACAAGTGAGTTCGTTCCTGACTTAAATCCGCTGCGGGTAGAAACTGCAAGGGCGCGGTCGTTAAAAAATGCGAGGGAGTCAGCGCGGTAGGTTCCGATGGGTCGGAACTCAAAACATAGAGTGGTCTACTGTTGAGAACAGCCTCAATTTGAGTTAGGATGGTAATAAGCTCCTCATAAGTAAGGATTTGCTTACCAATGACGCGATGAAGGTGCGTTTTAAGACTCTAGATATTGGCCTCCCAGATACCTCCAAAATGAGGTCCATTAGGAGGGTTCAAACGCCAAGTTATACGATGTTTTGAAAGTTCAGTTTGAATTTTTTTATAGTATTTATCGGTCTGAAGAAAAGAATGAAGTTCGTGAAAATAGGCCTTGGATGAAACAAAGTTCGTACCCTGGTCACTATAAAGGACTTCACAACGGCCACGCCGCGAAATGAAACGCTTGAAGGCGTCTAGAAATGCTTCAGAGCTTAACGAGGAAGCCAGTTCAGTATGAACGGCTTTCGTTACCAGCAGATGAATAGGTATGCAGAGCCAGGCCTTTTGGCTCCGTATGCCGCGCCCTCTCGACATGGCAATGTAAAACGGACC
Organism: Udea olivalis; assembly: GCA_947369235.1. Taxonomy (NCBI): domain Eukaryota; kingdom Metazoa; phylum Arthropoda; class Insecta; order Lepidoptera; family Crambidae; genus Udea; species Udea olivalis. The sequence continues at coordinate 14,597,933 of OX376362.1, read as the reverse complement.
TACATAATCCACGCCAGTATGAGTAAACGCTTTACTTTGTTCAACACGGCATTGAGGGAGATCCGCCATAGTGGGAAAAGTATTTTTTGGATTGGTACGAAAACAATCATTGCACTTATGAAAGCGCTGACGTACGGTCCGACGAGCGGATAATATCCAGAATTTATGTCTCAAGAGGGACAGTAAAAGCTGAGGGCCGGCGTGTAAATTTTCGCGATGGTAAAAATCAATCAAAAGTTCAATTATATGACCCTTTTTGAGCAATAGCGCGGGATGTTTGTTTGAATATTCAAGAGAGGAGTTTCCTAGCCGTCCGCCTACGCGTAGGATGTTATTGGATATGAAAGGAGATAATTTGCGAATGGAAGCCGAGCAAGCCTTGCCACATTGAATTTTACGTATGTCGTCTGAAAATGACGTTTGCTGGACTACCTTAACGACGAGCAGTTCGGCTGTATTTAAGTCGGGAGCAGTGTCATTGCTGTTGCGAGGGAGCCGCTTGAGAAACTTCAGAACAAAGACGACGGCTCTCAGAAACCGGTGCCATGAAGAGAACTTTTTACTCAACTCTATAAGCCAGTGCTCATTGCCGCTATTAGGGGAGGCTAGGTGTGAAACGGTTTTTTGGTAATTTAGTAGAAGAGGGAGAAAATTTGTAACGGGCCATTCATTAATTGGCAATAAAGTCCATGAAGGGCCGTTGAACCACAGATCGTGATCCTTCAAGCGTGAAGGTAGAAGCCCGCGAGATATACAATTTGCTGGGTTCTGATGTCCGGGGACGTGATGAAAATATTCTGAAGCAAAGTTATTTTGACATTGTGAGATACGATCACCTGCAAAGGTAGCAAACCTATGAGGTGAAGAGTGCATCCAACATAAAGCCACATCAGAATCAGTAAATGCGTAGACGTTGTTAATTGTATGACGCTCAGAGAGAGTATCATAAACGGCACAAAGCTCCAATCTAGCGACTGTCACCGTTCTGACAGGTGCGACTTTTGACTTTGAACAAATCAAACGCACGGTGGGCTCTTGGGTTTTAGAAGAGACGTGAGCGTATATTACGCATAAGCCCTCTCGCTCGCGTCCGCGAAAGCCAAAAGGGTTAATTTTGAACTTTATCAACGCCTAAATGACGCGGAAACTTCAGTGTCGAAATCAGTGGAAGCTCGTTGACGGTGCGGGGGCGGCAACTCATCCCAATCCATTTTTAAAGCCAAAGCTCTTTTGTAAGAAGCTTCGAATAAAGTATAACAGGGCCTACGAGACCGAGCACGTCATACAAGCGGGCGGTGGCGGAGAGAATATTACGTTTGGTGCCAGCGAGGTGCGGAGGAGCCACAGAAAACACAAATACGTCAGAGCCAGGAAGCCATTGGAGGCCAAGAATCCTCAGATCGTCGCCCTCATTGAAAGAGATTGATTCAGACTGGTGCTGCGTCGCGGGAATGTGTTCTAACAACTGTGGACAGTAGCTAGTCCATTTAACTAAGTCAAACCCGCCAGTCTTAAAAAGACTGATTAGCTGGGTCGCTATCACAGCTGCTTCCTCAGGAGAAGAAGCAGAGGAAGCTAGATCGTCCATGTAGACGTCTCTTTCGAGGACGGCGGCAGCAAGAGGAAACTTCTCTCGCTCGTCACTCGCGAGCTGGCGAAGCGTGCGCATGGCGAGAAAGGGCGAAGGGCGGAGGCCAAAGGTGACCCTATTAAACTGATATGTGTCGAGCGGGGCCTGAGGAGAAAAGCGGTACAATATCCTTTGAAAGGAGCGCTGCGGAGGATGTACTTCTATACATAAGTACATTTGCCGAACATCGGCGAAAAAAGCGATGCGAAAAATGCGGACTATCAACAGAATGTTAAAAATATCTGCTTGCAGATTGCAACCAGTGTGAAGAATTTCATTCAGTGAGACGCCACTGTCAGTAGCAGCACTACCATCCAGGACGGGACGTACATTTGAGGTAGTTTTATCATTCCTAATAACGGGATGATGCGGTATACATATAATACCCTGGCGTATGACGCCCAGGGGGCGGAACGAAAGAAATAATTTCTTTATCTATATAATCGCGAATAATTTCGTTATATTTTTCGCGTAGTTGCGGAGTTTTAGAAAATCTATTTTCGAGCATTAAAAATCTCCTTTCAGCGGTTTTAAACGAATCGCCTAAAGTATTAGGGCTTTGTTTAAAGGGAAGGTCAACAGCGTAAGAACCATTATCGTTACGTGTTATTGTCGTTACATTTACACTTATGTTTTGCTTGAATGTCAATTATTGTTTCTATATTTTTAACTAACCGTCTTTTTGTAATTGAACGGCTGTCCTCATGTAAAACCACCACTGTGGTGTTTTTCCCTAGCTTTTCTTTGGGTACATTATTTATTAAGTGGCAATAAGATTGCTCTGGGTAACATAAATTGCATGTCATGTATCCCAATACAAATATTTACGCGAACGATAACGTAAATTTAAATTGGCAACTCATGGTGGATGTACAGATATTGACGCAGCAGTTACGTGTGAGTATGGGCAATGACTTTAAGTAAAATCGGTACTTACATAGCTGCATTTCTAGAGGTGTGCTGGCTGACTAGTCGCCGATTAGTCGGAAAGCCGGCCACTATAATAGTAGTCTGCGACTAGTCGGCAAAGAGCGCCGACTATTCGGCTACATATTTCGTATGTATTTCTCAATCAAAGTAAAGGTTTTTCTTTGATGTAATAGCAGAACCTAACTGAGGTATCAGGGTTGGATGTCGGTGTTAAATATGGTTGTGCAAACTTGTAGACTATTTATTTATTTGCTGATTTTCTCTGCCCACTACGAGAAGTTATCATTTGGCACTGGTTACATTTAACTTTATGAGAATCATTATCTAATTGTTCAAAAAACATGCATACACGCTCAAAATAATTTACGTTATTATTTAAGCATACACAAGATTTCCTTTTTAACATGATTAAACAGTTATCTAAGCTCTTTCACTTTATTTATCACATAATAATATTAGGTATCTTCACAAATAAATAGTTTTATACATAAAAATACTTTTTTTTTTATTAACGTGGAGAAATCCTCATGGATACCTCGCCGCCCGGGGGAATGACGAGGTTATGTCGGACTTCTACCGACTAAAACAGTACTACCTCGGTACTCGACCTCAACACTTCAGCGGCGAGGCGGGGTCCCTAAAAAGTTTCGCAACGCCCCGCCGCCAGTGCCTCCCCGTATTGGGGCCCCCTCCAGCCGACCCCCCAATGAAGGGGGGAGGCCACGGAAGTACCTAGAGCACACAGGTACAGGCGGTGAAAGCCGTGCATTGCGGGCAAAAGCACCCCCGTACTCAGGCCCGCTGACTCTCACCGTACGCGGACCCTACTAGATCCGCAACCACTATCCACCTTAAAGGTGGATCTGCTGCCGCATCTGGAGGTGCAGCCCCGCCGAGCCGCAGTGCACAGGGGGGGCCAGCCGCGTATCACTGACCCCCTCCAAACGGTTGTGCACCGCGGCTCCCACCTCGCGCCCTAAGGCGCTGCGCCCGTGGGCGCCCCTTTAGGCGGGCAGTGGTAGGCACCATACCACCACCACGCCCGGCGGCAGGCAATGGGTGGGTGGGAAGTCAAAACAGGTTCTGACACGTTTGCAGACGGCGTTTGCGACGTGCACGCGAATGAGCTGTAAACGAAACGTTACGGAAATCCCCTAAACCGTGATCGGCTTGGCCGACTGATCGGCCTACTAGTCGGCCAATTTGCAACCGACTAATCGGCTAGTCGGCCTAAGTCATGATCGGCACATCTCTACTTATTTCATAACACCCTTTGTAGTTATTTTCTACCTAATTTAAGGTGGTCCCCGGCAATTCAGACTTTTTTCAAACTATAAATTATAGTTAAACGTTATACAAAAAATCTAAATGAAACTCAAACTCAAATATCTTTATTTAAATAGACTTAATCAGTACTTTTAAATAGTCAAAATAATTTACTAAATAATAGACATAAATACTATAATAATATGAATACCTATATAATTAAACAGTATACAAACATAAATATACAGGGTTGTTGTTGTTGTTGTTTGGACCACCCTGTATAATGTAGTTCGGAATCTGTCCTTCAATATTATAAACGGATATTTGTGAATATTTTTATAATTTGAAAGATATTTAAAAATCCCTGAACCTCTAATATCGCGCAAAAACGCTTAATCCTTCCTTATTTTGCAACTTATGGAAACGAAACTCATAACAATTAGTGGAAAATTAGGTAAACTAAATTCTGTTACAGCCGTTTTCAGTTACATTTTGTCGTTTTTGAAAAAAATATAAAAAACCTGTTTCGATGCTTTGTCGACTTGCGCGGGCCTGCGCGGCGGGCGACGGGCGGCAGACGGCTCTCGGCCTTCAGACAGATAACTTGTGTCTAATATCGCCGCGAACGCGCACGAATTCTCGTTTCTTTTTCGATTGTTCAATAATTATTTGCAACAGGATTATATTGTGTAGTGACACTTAGTGACTATATTTTCTTAAAGAGCGAAAGCGAAAGGACGCATTTTTTGGGTTATTTTTCATTAGTTTGTTGTTGTGTTTTAGTGCTAGTGCGAACAATTTTCGTTAGAATACATTCGATTATTTTTTTTCATTTAAATTAAGCGAAAGACCCGGTTCAAAAAAATGCCTAAGTTTCCTAAAGCGAAACGTTTACGACAAAAAAGACTAGAAAACATGAGAAACCTCTGGTAAGTACCTATATTATGATTGTAATGTGCTCAGTGAGTTTTAACGTAAAAATTTTAATGTTTCTCCTGAATCTATGAAACTTGTGGTTTTCGCAACAAATCTAGTTGTTCTAGCTTTTGCCTGTAAATAGTCAATCATTTCGTTGCATACCACACAGACTCAATTAGAGTTGCCGTTTGACAAGCGCTTTGTTTAATACAGAGACCCCGTCCCGAATCCTGTCGCATCCAGTGGTTTGGCTTTTTGTAAAATTAAATGTTTTTTTTTTATTTCATAAAAACTATTTAATGTTTTTTTTTAGGAAACAAAAGAAAGCTCTGGCCTTACTGCAAAATGAACAAGGATGCGACAGCCAAAATCCGTTTCAGCTTCAAGACGATCCGGTCAGCAAGTAAGTGAAAAAGAATAAGAGAATGCGCTAAATATTTTACGTAAAGGCCGGTAGGTATTCACTTTGCACTAACTACTAAGTTAGTGCAGGCGATTAGTGCAGGTGCTTAGTGTTAGTAGAAAACACGTGTACACACGTGTGTACCACCGATAGATTTGTGCAAGTTATTAGTAACCTGCGTAGTTAAGCGATTAGAAGCGTGTTCTATTTATCTGCGAGTGGCCTCCTCCCGATCGCCTCCCATCCCCCTCACTCTCCGCGTGCCTGCCACTAAACTCGTCTGGACAGCAGGCTAAGTAGACCAAAAGATTTACCAATTAAAAATGTGTGCAGGAGTATGTAAAATATGAATGTCTTTTAAATTGTAAAGACCTTAGGTACACAATTAAAGGTGTCCGCGAGATAAACTAAACACATCCAAATTGGACGCTACTTGCACTACACACCTGCACTAATCAATCGCTCCTACTAGTCACCTGCACTCGCACTAAGCAAGTGAATACCGGCCTTAATGATAGGTTTTTTTTTTCTCTGGTAAAAATATATTCACCCATAGGTATACAATAGGTATTACCCGCTCCGCAACGCAGTGTCGGGTGGTGAGGAAGTTTGCAGACGGGTGAAATTCAATGCTGCCAACCTAACGAATTTGTCGACTCGAAGTGCACAGTTATAAAAAACGATTTAAGTATGCATTTGAAAATATGTAGGTAACCTTCTAAAACACTTGCTGATAAATAATGACCTCTCCTACTATATTGTTTTTTTTTTTAATTTTCAGACAAGCTTTGCAAGACTTAAAGTCAGATTTTCAGCGCCAGGAAAATCCTGATACGGAGTTAGAAACAATATAGAACTTTTTTTTTTGCACTTAATTTAAAACTGTTTTTCAAAAAAATGGAAGGGTATCATGGTAAATAAATCTGCCCTAGATTTTGGTTGTTAAAAGGTACTTGAATTGTCTAAAACCATTGAAGAAATACGAGACACATTCATAGTCTCGGTAGCTCAGTGGTTAGAGAAGCCGAGCGGATAGCGTAGGCCGCAGGTTCGAAGCCTGCTCGTCACCAGGGCCAGGCCTGTGTCACTTCAAAGTTTAGTTACGCTCGGCCGCATTTCCGGCTCCGGCTCTCTGGGGTATTATTTAAGACAGTAGGTTGGCACTCGGTTCGCACACTCGCCGCCGAGCGCGATAATTAATGGTTTGTGTTTGATTCGTTTCAAGTTTCAACTTGTAATTTTAAGTAATTATAAGAATTATAATGGCTAATACTTAACGAGATTATATTAATTACGTTTTAGAAACTTTTTTAAAGTTATTAATTAAATCAGCGGGTTGCGAACTTGCGACCCTGCGCTCTGACAGTTAAATCGGTTTCGTTCAGAGGCGCACAGTGGAACATGAACGCTCGTGCTACGCGATAAGTTTCGATTCCGATTCCGCATGCAAGCTACCTAAACATGGCCTTGATCGATAGCACGGACAAATGAATGAGTACTAGTGTGACACAAACTGGTAAGATTAGAGGAGACCTTTTTTACTTGTCCGCGTTTCTTGAGAGAACCTTCTGGACGGAGTACTATTACCTATTCTGTGCCAGGGCCGAGTGGTCTATTTCCAGTTTTCCTATCCTTATGTATAATGGTATCCCTTATAAAATGCAAAACATAAAATTTTGTCTGATCTTTCTGTATTATCAATCATGATAAATTATTTTCAGCGTTACGTGCAATGAACCACGGTTGCATGAAAACAGACGTCCAAAGTGCTTCATGCAACCACGGTGGCGCTCACAGACTAGTTAGAGAACAGGTTGCTGCGGCAAGTGGGTCGCTTCGCATACAACAGGCTCAAATAACCGATTCTTTCCTTTTAAAAAAAATACATAGACCATGGACAAATGCATCACTCAAAGTCATTCGTTCATTAAAATAAATCAATGATTTTTTTAATGAAAGTAACAGAATATTAATATATAGAGAGAATAATAAATAATAGAATAGTCATAGAATGAACCTGTAAGTGGACTACTCGTACCGAACCCAAGGAATAATCCGTAGGGCTTACAGGTATCCCTTGGTACCCATTCAGTTATGCAAACACAAACATGAACATAATATTTACGCGCGCACACGCACACACACACACACACACACACACACACACACACACAGTAAATGAGCATTCTGAGCAGTAATTATACATATTTCTTTTAGGTACCAGCCTTTTAGTGCTGGTTACCCTAATGTCTAAGCTTTAGATTACCTACCTTTATCTGTCTGTGGCTATTTCGTAAGGGAAGTTGCGAGCCATTCCCAATACAAGTGTCATTAAGACTACTTACAGGGAAGACTCCGCATAAATTTTGTAAGTAAGATATTGGAAAAATAAAGATTTTTGATTGATTTTTTGATTTGAATATGCTTGGTGAAAACTAGCTGCCGCCTATCATGGATGATGTGATGATGTAATATGTGTTCGTAAATTACTTAAAAATGCTAGAATTATTATTAGCAAAGGTGTTGTACATCAAAATAATCTTCAGTTGGCTTTGTTTCTAAATATGGGTATTATCTATTTATTTACTTGGTGATTCCTATTGAAACATTTTTAGACATTTATTTTATTTATTTATTTATTTCCGCTGACATTGCGAAATTTATTTCCAAAATTCTTAATTTTTATGTTTTTTTTTTTTCAAGTCAAACATATGTTTAAAATTATTTTAATAAGAAGATAAACTAATATAAATATGGAATAAAATATAAAAAACATAAAATATGTAATAGTGCTATATCCTAAAAATTTTTTTTTTTCGTTCTTAAGTTGGAAATTTTTCGCAATAATTAAGTTTGATATTTTTTGTTAATTATTACTAAGTATGTTAAGCATATTCTATTTAAAATCAAATATAGCATGTATTCCTCAGTTCGAAACAGTCATTTGTGTAGCTTAAAGCCACACGTGTGACTCATAAATCGTGTTTACATCTCAAGCGGCGAGTGTTCCGGATCCGGAGAGGTTTTGCATGCGCGGCGTAATCAAAAAACGATGAGGCCACCCGCCGCGTCAAGCATGTGAGTGGCTAAGCTTATATTGGCGGTACCGTCTGGCAGACCAGCAACCACGGGCGGCACGGGGCAGGGGCGCAGGGCAGGGCAGTACGACTGAGTCATTCGGACGGGAGGGGTGTTATGTCTGCCGCTATTTATCTACAGAGTCTGCGCCAAAGAGCTGCTTTCCTACTATTCATTCAGGACAGAAAACTTACGTTGATGTTGTTTTTGTATTAACAAATTGTTTTCATTTTGTTTAGACTTACATTGTATTGAAATATAACAACAACTATATCAACTTAACTTACTATTATAAGAATGCCACGGAAATCTAAAGCTGCTAAATATTGATGTAAGAAAGCTCAATTAATGCTGAAAGCACGGTAAGTAAAAAATAATGTTTTGTTCGATGTAATGAACTTAGCTTTTCCAGTAGATAGGTATGTGCGAATTAAAATGTTTTGTTTTTGCTGAATATTGATTGTCATTCATGGCTAGCTTATCCTGGTATTCATATATATATATATAATTGTAAAGTACCTAAGTATTTGATGTACCAAGTATGTAATTTACCTATTACTTTCAAATATTGTTTGAAGCCTCATGTATATTTTTCCTGCCTGAATGTATTCAATTATGAAATATTATTTTCACTGTACATTTCCCTCTTTAATTTATTTTTATTTCTTTTATTATATTTAATTAAATTCTTGTGACATTTATATGCCAATAATACTAATCACTGCATGCAGCAGCATGCACATTTCATTTTATAATATCAGAAAAAAATCTGTGTATCAAATGAATGATTTAATTGATAGATTGAATTATTTCGTACATTAACGTGATAAGCCGAAAAAAATAAAAATCATTCTAATCAGAAGATACATTTTTTTTATTTCATGCTGTATTTTGTAAAATTTATTGACATCTTAAGCAAAGGTCTTCAACCCGCGTCCTTCGTTGGCATCATTGGTGGCCTGGTATTAACTTAACTAAATTACATTTTGTCAAGCATAAGTTGACGTCCAAATGAATCAAAAATAGTTCTTACTGAAACGGATGAACGACAACGTTTACTTGAAAGTGTTTTATTCAAAATACATCCTTTCTGATTTTCCTAAAATCAGAGATCATGCACTGAAAATGACATCTCTATTTGGCACCACATATCTATGCGAGCATTACTTTCTCGAATCAAAAACGTGAAATTGAAGACAAGAACAAGAATCACCGATGTTCACCTTGAGAACAGCTTGAGAATTCCACTCTAGGGGCAAATATTGATAAATTAGTTGAGAGTAAACAATGTCAAACATCTCATTGATTGAATTTTATTAAAGTGATGATTACCTGTTTGTTGAATTTTATAATAAACCACATCAATGAATATTATGGTTTTTTTTTCAATTCCTGGAATGTTTCCCTGTGTTGCAGCCCGCCAAACCAAAATCAAAGTATTCTCGGCCCTTAACTTCAAAAAGGTGAAGATGCCTGAATGTCAAACAAAACTAATATTATGCTCGTAAGCTTTGGTTCACTTTCTTTCGCAGCGTCTAGTGACCGGATAAAATAGGCTAAATGATAGTAGGTATCAAGAATTTTCTATGGAGTGATTTATCTGTAACGTAGTAACGATTAGGTATTCTGTGGCTGTGGTTTATTCTGTACCACTACCGTGAGTTCGCACTGATGACAGTCGCTAGCGTCTGTGGTGACTGGTGAAATTTTTGTGTGTGATTTCAGTACAGCGCAGCGCATTTCTCGTTTAAACGTGGGCGCGAAAATCATGCGTCAGACTGGTGGCGGTAGATCGACGTATAATTCAACATCATCATTCGCACCATAGCCACAAGATATTCACTGCGAACATAGGCCTCCCCCACAGATTTCCAAAGCCGCCGATTGCAGGTGGTCCGCATCAACCGGGATCGAGCTACCTTTACCAGGTCGTCCGTCCACCTTGCAGGCTGGCGTCCCACGCTGCGCCTACTTTGAAACGGTCTCCATCAGTCTAGAACTTTTCTGCCTTAACAGCCATCAGTTCTTCGCGCTATGTGCCCTGCCCACTGCCTTTTCAACATACTTAACTTCCGCGATGGACTGCGTCGGTCACTTAAGTTCTTCTACAGATTTCCTAAATTCTGATTCGACCACACAGCGTCATGTATATTCAGAGACCACAGCACCACCTCACCCCACACTAGCACAGCGCCGCACCGACACTGCACAGGCACCGCAAGACGACGCAACGCCCAAATTACGCTAGTTTCGCAGGCTAGACGCTGACGCTCAAAGAACGCTAGCGTGGGGGCACTTTTACATTCAACGTTTGTAGAAATTCGTGCCAAGTTCTCCTCCTATAATCCGACAAGAGAGTAACTCGAATCGGGTACATGAGTAAATAAACAGAGTGTTCAACAACAATCGGGCCTCGTGAGCAATATCTCGACGAGAGTGAAAACTCACATAAAACAACAAACCAGAGGCGTGACTGCTGCCGTCATGATGAACAGCACACTCAGACAGGAGCCCAATTTTCTCCAATGATTTAGAACCCAACGTGATAGGTGGTAAGACTGGTGAGCATTCCGCCTTTTTTTTAACACAGTTGATTTTGTTTTTTATTGGCGTTTAGGCAGGTACTGTGTTCCATCACCGGAAGCAAGTCCAAAATTTAACAATGAACAAAAAGATGGTTCTGGCCAAATTTTAATTCGGGACCACACGATCCACTATCGGAGTTAGTTGCTTAGCACCAACGCTACGAAAACTCGCCATAAAAAAATACTTTTATTTGATTACAGACGCGAGAAGAAGCTGCATGCTGAGCAAGATCCTGACAAACTACTGCCCCAGGCAGTGTCCGAAACCCAGATGCAGCTCGATGAAATGGACAAGATAGGAAATCCTAGTGATGCTCTCCGGCAGACTAATATCATTTCGAAAGAGGAGGCTATTGAGTGGGACCCACTCTTGCTTACAAACAATGTTATACGAGTAGGAGAGGAAAATGATGATAGCATCGAAGTAAGCAAGTTTTACATTTCAGCAAGAAAGAAAATTCTTTACATTTAGGAATATTCATTCCCCTGTGCAGTGGCGAGAGTGGCCTTCACTAAGACTACTCTATCACTCTTTTTGCGGCGGGATTATTAACTAACTAACTTCGATTGCAAGAAAATCGTGATTTCTAATTATGTTTGTTGCAAGTACTAACCCAAAGGTGAGTCCAGATTAAGGAACATGTTATATATCCTGTGCTATACAGGGTGTCACGGCATGTAAGGATCAAATCAAAATAGTGCATAGCTAATTTCTGACCTTTTGACCCTATCAATATTGCTCCGATTTCTAACCGTGGAAAAGTTATGATCAATTTTAGTTTTTGTCAGAAAATCGCTTATGTCTAAACAAAAATAATTATTTCAAAAAATTATCAAAATGTCTCACTCACTTTGACTAGTTATTTTATTGAGCTAGAAAACCCACGTCAATTTATAAAGTTAAAATATTGCAAGAAAATAACTTAATCATCAGAAAAATTACTTCATGTTTAACTGGCAGATGCCGTAAAAAAGGGGAAAATCCAAAAATTCCGAAACGCTTAATTCCGAAGCAACAGAGTGCCGAGTGCGAGTTGCAGTGAGAGAAGTGAATAACTTCACCATCGCGTTTGCGAGAAAAAAAACGCGTATTTGTATAGCATCGAGTGAGCGCCATCTAGCGGCCAGGATGTTGCCCGAATTCGCCGCTAGATGGCGCTGACTCGATTCCATACTAATTGACATTTACGTGCTCGCAAAACGCGATGGTGAAGTCATTCACTTCTCTCACTGCAACTCGCACTCGGCACTCTGAATTCCGAATTTTTAATATCACGAACGTTATTTTTCCGGAAGTTACAAATCTGAAATGTCAAATTTTTTACTTTTATTAGTTCGTAGAATTAAAAATCCGAAGTTTCATTATCCCGAAAAACAAAATTCTGAAAATTCGTTGCTAAAATTATTATTTTTATAACAAATAGTTATATCGAAACATGTATAAATTAGGCTTATTATCGCTATAGACAGGATTAATTGTCTAGGTCAGGTTTAGTTAGGCAGAACTGTGACCAAAACGGGCGAGCCGAGCGAGCTAAGCGAGCGTGCAACGGCAGCGGCCGGCGGAGCGCCAGAAAGAATTCATGTTTAACAAATACAACATTTTAAGTGTATGTTTCACATTATTTGCTTCCTTCGTATTTATGATAGTTCGGATTATTGTTGATTCAGAAATTTTGCTGATTCGGTATTGTGGAATTCGGACTTACCTATGAACATTCGGGAGTTTTGATATTTCGGATTTTCAATAATCGGATTTATGACAATTCGTAATTTTGATTTTCAGAATTCTGAGTCATTCGGAATTATGCAAATCGGAATCTTGAAATACGTGATTGTGACTTTCGGAGTTAAGTTTTTTGGAATCATGTAGTGTACCCGTAAAAAAGATGTAGGTACTACATACTTACTGAAAATTGTTCAAGTTTTAAAAAAGTTGCTCATTTAGTTCAGATTGTTTGAAGGTATAAATTGTCGATGTGTTTGTTTGGACTTGCTGCGATTTTCTGAAAAAAACTAACATTGTTCATAACTTTTTACGATCGTTAGAAATCGGATCGATATTGATAGGGCTAAAAAGGTCAGAAATGACTCCAGCTATGCGCTATATTGATTTGATCCTCACTTCCCGGGACAGCCTGTATAAAACGATTATATCATGTTATTTAACTATGATTTGTTATAAAGTCTGGACTCACCTCAACACCTAATACGACTCGATTGCTTGTCGCTCGCTCTTTGACAGTCCATCGGGCGATGTTGATAAAGTATTTGACCTTAATTAACAATACTCGTGGTTAATATCAAGATTTTCTTACAATCGGATGTAGTCAATATCGGTTACCCAGTCGGTAACTGTATGTAATCCGAATCATATTTTGTTCACCATTGTACACTGACCTGTATTTTTTTATTTTAGCTGCCTATGCATGAGGAGGTAACAGCAGTAGCCATGCAGCTCGAACTCGAAGAGCGATTAAAAAATACTGAACCTCCTTCGAAACCCAATGTTAATTTGGTAAAGGGGAAAAATAAATCCGCTAAGGTAAACCGATACAACCTTGTGTAATCAAATTACAACAAAAAATATTCGTAAATACGATGCTCTTGTTAAAATATTTCGCATGGACGGTACACAGAGACCACAGCATATGAGTTAACCACAAGACGCAGTTAGATGTGCTGTTGTTTGTAAATTCTTGCCTTAGTGTTCTCGCTACGTCTCTCCTACAAATTCACGATAAATGTGCTCTTTTCGAGACTCGAGGCCATCGTATCATCTCGCTCACGCTTGTTCATAAGAAAGCACGGAATGGCTATGATTTCGCCGTCTCGGCGAGAGTGCAAGTTCCACTGGCGAGAGACGAGTCCCTGATCATGAGGAACTCGAGATATAGCGAAGGCACTTTAGGCACTTTGCCTGGGTAAATACTCCAAAATACACCTTATTCCTCGCTTAGAGTGTTCAGTTGAGTGGCTTAGTCGCAACATGCGATTCTTACTGGAGTACCTAATTTTATTTCTGCCCACCGTATATTTCATAAACTTTTTTCTATTGAAGGAACCCGCCACCGCATCGAGCAGTAGAGTTATCCCTCAAAAGAAGAAAATGCCACCAAAACAAGCGCAAACCAAGCTGGTCATCAAAAAAGTCGATGAGCAGGCAGAAGCCGATTTTCATGCGATGTGCCAGAAGTTCTTGCCTGAAGAATTAACTGAAATCGTCAAAGCACAACATTACTTCAAATATCGTGATAGTACAAACATGAGCCTAAATTTTAAACTTCTATATTTGCGACTGTATTACACAAGTCCTCAGTGCTATAGAATAATGAAGAACATTATCGGTTTACCGAGTCACACTGCACTTAATAAATTCAAAATACCGATGTCCTCTGAACTGAATAAGGAGTTCTTGAAAGTACTCAAAATTAAAGTTGATAATATGACTCCGGCAGCAAGAAACTGTATCGTAGCAGTCAACTTGATGCCCCTGAAGCCTAATTTGTTCTATAACATCAATGAAGATGAAATTGATGGTTTTTGCGAATTCGATGGAATCCAGACAGCGAGGCCTGCCAAATACGCTATGGTAATCATAGCGAGAGGGATGTCCGAAGACTGGGTGCAACCGGTCGGATATGCTTTAATAACGCACTGTTTCAGAAATCACAGCCAAAGATTCAAAAACAATGAAGTTGCTGCGTGGATTGAAAGAATAATAAAATCACTGTTTGAAATCGGCCTAAAAGTTCGAGCTTACGTAGACACTGCAGATTGTGACTATGTTGTAAAAAAGTCTGTCCATTATGAAAGTAAAATGATTGTGCACAACCAAGTTGTTCACTACATGAACGACTTCCCGCATTTAATGAATCTGGTTCGGAATAACTTTTTGGTGTTTGACTTCTCCTATCTAGATGGTTGCATAGCGGAATTTAAAGACATAGTCCAATTTTATGAACAAGATAAAACAAAAAGTATTAAACTTGTTCCGAAGCTATCTGAGAGTCATTTGCGTCCTACAGTTAGTGAGAAAACAGAAGTCAGGTATGCAGCGCAGCTATTCAGCAACACCGTAGCTGTTGGACTTTCAACATATGTGGACCTGAGAGTGATCCCCGAGTCGGCGCGAGACACTGTTCGCTTGCTGCAGCTCTTAAATAATTTATTCGACCTACTAAACTCTTCGAGGCTTCATCACAAATGCAAATTTAAGAGAGCATTTACTGGGGCCGACTACCAAATACAGTTCTTAGATGAAATTAAATTATTTTTCCATTCTCTGAAATTCCTTGACCCACAAAATGGGTCAGAAATGACAAATATAAAATTCGTTAGAACTATGCTAAAAACAATTGACGTTGTTCAGCAATTGTTTGAAGAACTAAAGCAAGATGGCGTCGATCACCTTTTTACGAGGCGGCTCAGTAATGAAGTTAGTAAGAACATCTTTGCTAAAATCAGGTCTTTAGCTAAAACGGAGGAGCCGACTCCTAAGCAATTTTCTGCAGCATTTCGCAAGTTGGCTTTTTCGGATATTTTGAAAACTAAAAAAGAAGGTTACAGCGCCGATGATGTGTCCGAATTCCTTATTCAGATGAATGACTTCATGAATATTGAGAATGATGAAGATGACACCGAAACTAAGATGAAAGATACTGAATACTTAGTCCGCGATATCAATCGTTCCGACTATATAGGATTGGATGAATATCAAATTAATTCGTGTATATTCCTTAGTGCGTTGCTTTTGAAAAAGTGTGCAGAGCAACATAAAAACTGCCAAAGCCTAATGGCTTACATGGATCCGAAAAGTTGTTGCTACGACGTTAATGGGAAGGAGAGGTTTTCTAAATATAGAGAACATGTGAGCAAAGATAACATGGACTTGCCTTTGCCAATACCTGATGATTTCATTGAGTATATTGAGAAAATCCAATCAACATTCAGGAATGAATTTGAAAAAGATCATAAAAGGAGTAAAATTGGCAGTACACTTTTTAAACTAATACAACAAGAACCGTTTATAAGACCACAGCCTTGTTTCTGCTTCCCAAAAGTTTATTTATTTAAATTGTTTGTTCGAATACAAATATATGAAACTTTAAAAAACAAATCCTACGGATTCCAAAATTTCAAGCATCAAAAACTTTAAGGTTATTTTAAAACTTCCGCCAATATACAGCGAGAAACGCCAAGCGGAGGAGTGCCAAAGAAAAACCTCGAATCACGATCCTGTCGGTTTGTCTGGTGTCCTTCGTGCTAGCTCACTCTTTAGATATCTCCCTCTCTCTCAAACTTGAAGGTAATTTTGAGATATTACTCTGGAATTATATTAGTACCTACCCATCCAATCCCTTATACCTAGGTACTCAATGTAATTGGCGTGACGTAGTTAAGTAATAAATGTATTTCAAGCTGGTTAGGTATTTTCATTACCTTTTCACACTAAAAATATCTGTCTTCTGAGGCTCTGACTCAAAACCGCGTCGTCGAACGATTCCATTTTCTTCCTTTTTAATGCTATTGGCCGCGTTTTTAATTTCAAACTCAAACTCAAAATGGGCGCGCGGACTCTGTTTCTGTAAGTAATTATTTTAAGGATGTTTAATTAACTGAGTAGTGAGCAATTTCGTCAGTAAATATCTGGTCTATAGCTAGGGACGCATTATTGACAGGACAGGTACCAACCGCTGACAGGCTGAAAAAGAAAAATCATATTATGAAATCGCTCGCTGCGCTCAGTTTAGGAAATTAACTTGACTAGCTATAAGAGATGGTAATACGGCAGGGGATCCTTTGCGTGCAAAAATATATAAATGACTATGATCTCAGTACCTACAGAAACAATTACCACGCGGTGGTAGAGTCACATTATGTTTGTATACTGTGTATTTATTTATTCGAGTATATTCATATTTTATTTGGTATACATTTTTTTACGATTTGAAAGCACTGCTTATGTAAATAATAGTACATTATTGCAAAGGCAGCGAAATAGGCAATTGCGGGTCGAGTATGAGTTTGAAGGCCGAGCCGCAGGCGAGGACTTCAATGATACGAGACAGGCAATTGCCATTTCTGCCGAGGCATATAAAGTGCTTTTCTTAAAAAAATGCAAGGAAATAAAAAGGGCCTTTTACATAATAAATTTAATTAATATTATTAACAAAATAACAACTCCGCTTTACCGCCAATTTGTTTTTTTTTATTTTACAATTTGTGCCGAAAGGTAAACGCATCTGTGGCTATACAGCCACGAGAACGCAATGTGTACGATAGATGAAAGAGTTCTAAATTCAAACAGCACACCGTTTCATACAACATTGCCGGCGCGCTCTTCGTTCGAAATTCAAAGAACGCGCCGGGAAGTGATTTTGGGTTTTCAGTCAACGTAAATATGATACTTCGCGTGTTCTTTAATCAAAAGTAATGACAATATTTCCGAGCATGTTTAAGAAAAGATATTTTGAGTTTGCATAGAGACTCCAAGGCCAACCACAATTAAAAAAACTGCTACTTTAGTGCGACCTCAAAATATTATTGTCCCGCCCGTGCTGTTTTTTTAGGGGCTGTAGGTATGTATTTAGTACCAACAAAATGTTTTTTTTTCGTAAATTAAAAAAACTTCAGCAATGTTTACCTGCCAACTTTGGCAGCCATTTTCTTCCATGCCGCATTCGGACGGAAGTTTGTTGGCATGAGTTTTGAGCCAGGCTTTGTTCGATGGTTGGCGTCCGAACCGAGGTTGCGTTGTTTAGTAAGCACTGTGTTCGTGTAATGTTTGGGGTAGGTAACCTATTTTTTCTATTTGATTTAGGAGTTTGAAGAACCTGTACCTACTTAAAAAAAAGAGACGATGCCTACACTTTCGATGCAAACTCGGCTACCTATTACTAAATAATGTAAGTATAGAATATAACAAAACAAGTCTTGTCTTAATCGATTTTTATTCATAAACAGCGAGGGGTAGTAGAGCGCCACCTGTATTAACTCACTCAACGACTACCACGAGATGCCACTTTAAATTTATATCGTTCGTGTAAAAAAAATATTGGGATTTGACAAGACAATGACAATGCAATTTTTTACGCAAACGATAACGTAAATTTAAAGTGGCAAGTTGGAAACTCGTGGTAGACGTACAGAACTATTTTTCAATAAGTTACTGAACAGAAGCATTTTGTGTGAATAGCAAAAGGCCTATTATGAACGGTCCCATACTGAAAACTAAAACAAATACTAAAAAACATTAACGAATCGTTACGTCGCAGGTAGAGCTGGAAGCATTATTTAAGTAGGTAAGTACCTACTTAGATTAAAAACAAAATCTGGTCAAAAAAAAGATAAAATCTCCTTGTGTTACGAAGAGTTGCCGAACGAGGATTTAAACAACTTCGATGCCGGCTGGAATTTCTGGTGTGATGCGTGTGGCCAAAATATTTTGAAGTCTGTTTTAGTTTTTACAATGCCAGATATAATAAAATTAGCATGGAACTACACACATCAAAAGTGTCTAGGGATCAACATATATTTTTGCAATAACTTTTCTCCTGATTGATATTAATTAAAATTTTCTTTAAGGATTCATCAAATAAAGTGTTTTCGTTTGTCTACAGTAACGATAAACCAAGTCACCTTTGCATTAATAAAGAAATTTTCCATTTTCCTAATAAAGGGATTTTTGACATTTGAACCACTAACATTAAAGTTCGAAAAAAAGACTGAAATAACAGTTTTCTTTAAAATTTTATTGGGTAACTTAAACAATTAATAATCCGTGTTTCTACCGCGAACACTAACAACACAAGAACATCGGTTTGGCATACTCAAAATGAGTTCATCCAAATCACGCTGTGGAATGGCCGCCCACGTTCGTTGCAACAACAAAAAAAGGTCTTCTTGCGACTGGATACCCTCCATATTCGGCAGAGCTCTTCTCTGTAGCATATCCCATGCATGCCCAATCGGGTTCAAGTCTGGCGACTGAGCAGGCCAGGGCAGGACATTGATGTTAGCTGCGGCGAGAGTCTGTCTTACAACTCTTGCGGTGTGCGGTCGTGCATTATCATGCATTAACTGAATTAAGGGACCGATTTGCACTTGTAGAGGAACGATGACGTCTGATACAATCGTCTCAGCATAAATTTGAGCGTTGAGGTTGCCTCTGATCCAAATCAACTCAGTTCTTCCGCCGATCCAAATACCCGCCCATACCATGATGGTTCCACCACTATAAGGATGGACTTCCTGGCAGGATTTTAATCGCTGTTGGCGTCCAGCGGTTCTCCAGTGTCGTATACGTCTTGTATCCGGTCTCATACCAAAACGAGACTCATCAGAAAAGCACACGAAACGCCATTGTTCTTCTGCCCAATTTCTGTGTTCAAGAGCCCATTGATATCGAATCCTACGATTGTGCATTGCTATAGGTGGTACCCTTAGCGGTCTTCGGGAATGAAGGTTCACTACATGCAAGTGGTTTCTGACTGTTTGGTCGCTAATTAAGTTCCCTGAAGAGTGATGAAGCCTCACGGCTAACATCATGGCGGTTATTGTTGGAGCTCTTCGAGTTGTGATTTGAATGTATCGGTCTTGTCTCCGTGTGGTGCAGCGATACCGTCCTCCATGGCGCTCAGCCACGGTACCAGTGCTTCGGTAACGTGCCCAAAGTCGACTGATAACACTCTGACTTGTATTCAGAGCTAAAGCCACAGTACGTTGCCGGGAACCAGCTTCTATCATTCCCACGGCTCTGAGCATTTCTTCCCTGCTTAAATGACGTCGCCGCTCCATAATAACGTTGGTTTTAATCAGTAGTAGGGAAACAGTAGCACTAATAATGTCTTCAATGCGTTGTGTTTTTATAGGGAAAATATTGACAGCTGATTTTCATCTTTTACTCGAATTTGATTGACAGTTCCTGTTTCAAATTATGAAATGCACCAAAAAGGATCCATATAAATTTATAAAATCATAAATTTATTACAAAGCCACATCTCAATCTCAAGAAATCCGCATAAAAATGCTTGATTCCTAGACACTTTTGATGTGTGTATAAATAATAATAAGCCCGCAGGGCAGCTTTATGAGCTGTTGGTGCGTAGTGACACCACGGGCTACCATCATCCCGACGCTAACCCGCAGGGCAGCTTTTGGCGAGCTGTTGGTGTGTAGCGACACCACGGGCCACCATCATCCCGACGCTAACCCGCAGGGCAGCTTGTGGCGAGCTGTTGGTGTGTAGCGACACCACGGGCCACCATCATCCCGACGCTAACCCGCAGGGCAGCTTGTGGCGAGCTGTTGGTGTGTAGCGACACCACGGGCCACCATCATCCCGACGCTAACCCGCAGGGCAGCTTGTGGCGAGCTGTTGGTGTGTAGCTACACCACGGGCCACCATCATCCCGACGCTAACCCGCAGGGCAGCTTGTGGCGAGCTGTTGGTGTGTAGCGACACCACGGGCCACCAACATCCCGACGCTAACCCGCAGGGCAGCTTGTGGCGAGCTGTTTGTGTGTAACTACACCACGGGCTACCATCATCCCGACGCTAACCCGCAGGGTTGCTTGTGGCGAGCTGTTGGTGTGTAGCGACACCACGGGCCACCATCATCCCGACGCTAACCCGCAGGGCAGCTTGTGGCGAGCTGTTGGTGTGTAGCTACACCACGGGCCACCATCATCCCGACGCTAACCCGCAGGGCAGCTTGTGGCGAGCTGTTGGTGTGTAGCGACACCACGGGCCACCATCATCCCGACGCTAACCCGCAGGGCAGCTTGTGGCGAGCTGTTGGTGTGTAGCTACACCACGGGCTACCATCATCCCGACGCTAACCCGCAGGGCAACTTGTGGCGAGCTGTTGGTGTGTAGCTACACCACGGGCCACCATCATCCCGACGCTAACCCGCAGGGCAGCTTGTGGCGAGCTGTTGGTGTGTGTGTAGCTACACCACGGGCCACCATCATCCCGACGCTAACCCGCAGGGCAGCTTGTGGCGAGCTGTTGGTGTGAAGCGACACCACGGGCCACCATCATCCCGACGCTAACCCGCAGGGCAGCTTGTGGCGAGCTGTTGGTGTGTAGCGACACCACGAGCCACCATCATCCCGACGCTAACCCGCAGGGCAGCTTGTGGCGAGCTGTTGGTGTGTAGCGACACCACGGGCCACCATCATCCCGACGCTAACCCGCAGGGCAGCTTGTGGCGAGCGGTTGGTGTGTAGCGACACCGCGGACCCGAGTTCCCCCGAGAGTCGGTCAGGCCCTCCGCCTCCGCTTGCCTTTGCCGTCCGGCCGGAGTGGACCTCAAGGGGGCCGCAGGAATCTCACTCTCACTCTTGCCTTAATTGGCTGTCCAGGGTGAGGCGTGAGAGAGGAATGCTCGCAGGGTGGAAGTGAAAGATGCATGAGTCGCGAGTTGGTGGGTGGTTTATCCACCCCGTAGAAAGCGGTGTACACCTCTCGACACCCTGACCTTATGCGTCAGCACGTTCGGGTGGCCCATTTAGTGAGTGACTTATCACCGTCTGCCAGGAGAAACAAAACATATGAGACATTTTGCATGGCAGACGTCCGTTGTCTCAGGCAATAGCCCGGTTTCAGTCCACTGAAAATTTCACCCCCATAGCCCGGTTGTAGTTCTTTTTTATACATAATTCCATAGTGCATAGTCAATATTTATCTAGAGACAAAACTCGGCAGATGTACACATTGCAATGCAACGTAGATTAAATGGTACCAAAAGGCCTCTATGTGTTTGGCTTCGGCCCCACGCAAGCCTCAAAAGACCGGGTCCTATGGGCCCGTGAATTTCCAATGTACCATAATAATAATATTTTGCATAGAATTTTAAAATCCTAATACCACTATTTACTTCGGAAGTCTCCATATTCCTAATTTACTATATTTAAAACCATATTTAATAACCGTTTACCACAAACTTTATTTTCACAAAGAAACCAAACTGACAAGACTTGACAATCATCAATCACGTAACCAAGGTAACAAAACCAACGACAATCCTTAGACGTAGAAACCTCATTAAATAAATATGGCCTGTGCCAGGCCTGCATATATGCGCAGGCCCGCATATATGCGGAGTAGGGTAGGAAAGGACAGTGCCCAAGTTGGCCTATGAACCAACAAACATTTGACATTTGTCATAATTCTGGCCATGATTTAATATATAATTATCACTTATTAGATTGTCACGGACACTTATGATTTTTGATATCAAAATTAAAAATACTGAAAAGATTTATCGTACGAAAACATTTTTTTAATACCATTTATGTTGCGTTCGTCTGTGCTCTCTGTTGTTTAGCCAACGCAACAATATTTTAATTTACTTTGTATTCACAAAAGAAACCTCGTTTAGTAAAGGCTCTTAAAAATGAGTAACAATACATTACTGTCAATGCGATGGATGTTTAATCAACTTTTTATTTTAAATCAGATTATACATTGGCTTAAATCAGCTTTGTGCGAAGCCAAAAAAAAAAGAAGTTCATGACGTTTGGTTGACTTGACACTTCAACGCAAAAAAAATACTAGCATCTGTCTGTCTAGTGTCTTGTATTTTTCGCTTTCAATTTGCAATGCTGTGTTATTGTTTTTTTATTAATAATTTTATTCTTACGACTCGGCTTAAAAAACGGACGTTGATGGCTCTCTGTACCTTCCTCCTTTTAGATTTAACCGTTTAAAGACTTTGTAACCTGCACATAGCTAACTCAGAAATAATTACGGATTTACGATCATCGCAATGGAATCAACATTTTGTGTGAATTGTGGCTCAGCTGGTGGTTCCATGGTAATGGCAGAAGTGGCAGATCAACAAAATAAGTGCTTGAAGAACATTAGTCCCACTCACGTAAATAAAACTTCGCATTATATTATTAAATATAACCTCAAAATTTATCAGCTTTTTGATATTTAACGAGTTCTCAGAAGTGTCCGTCCATAAACTACGTTTTGACACTAAAGTGTATGTATTTATGAACCCTAAGAGGTATTTTTCATGACTGTTGGTTCATAGGCGGCAATGTATGGGCGAATGTACACTATCCTTTCAATATTCCGCATATGCGGAGCGATGCATTTCAGTTTATAATGATGATCGGGTAAAAATCACAAATTTTTAATTTTTAATAATCACAACACAATAATATAGGAACACTTCACTTATATTTTAATATTTCTTAGACTAAGAATTCTTTCAACTTAGGTACTTACTTTATATTTTCCACAGACCACATAGCACATAGACCCCGCATAGGAGGGGAACCGCGCTCGCCAAGCATATGCACCGACTGATCATATATAGTGCCACGCCTCCAATTGGCGATTTAGTCTGTTCTCGAACGTCATCGCGAAATTTTCGTACAAATAAATTTTAAAAAGCGGGTAAAATGCCTTGTTGCGCCGTGAAATGGTGCGGGTAACGTAGTACCACATCAAGTTTACAAAAAGACGGTATCACTTTTCATAGGAAAGTCACTTTTTATAGATAAACTCAAGAAAAAAGATTTAAATAAATTTGAGAAAATATTACAAAACCAATACGTTGTTGTCTTATTTCACTCTCTCTATCCCTTTCTATCCTGTGTATATTTGCAAATGTAGTCATTTCATCGGGATAGTTCCCGCTCTCACGTAGAAATTGTACGCTAGTGATGTGGGCAAAACCCAAAGTAAAATCGTTTTCATCGATAAGTTATTTTGTTCATGTAATTTAAAGTAAACAATAATTTATTTAAACGAATGTCCTTTTGAATTTTTTATTAAGAAAAAGCACTTGTCAATCCTAATTTTTGTTGTCAAAACGTTGCAGACATTCAAAAATGAAAATGTATTCCCAACGTTATGGCAACACCAGTTTGATTATGAAAACAATCACGTCATAGATTTGGCAAAATGCGTGATGGAAAAATATATAAACACGGCTAGCTTACTTGACCCGTAATACGGAACAAAAAAAGAACGTAAGGAGCCTTTATAAAAAAATTATACATTTTAAATCCCAGTAGGTAGCTGTGGGCTCAATTATAAATGATTGTTTTATTTACTTTACCCACCCAACCAAATATCACAGTACAACCACAATGTAGATACGATAAAAATATCGTGCTTTCCCATCCCTAGGTCGGACGCCACGTACAATTCACGTGACATCTGTCACTAGATTGACGTTGAATCCGCCAATCACATTGATCTTCATACCTCTGCACCCCCCCGACTTTTGGCGATTACGTTTTCTGATAAACGCTCAAAGAGGAGTCTATGGGATAGGTGGTCTGTGATATTTTCACAACACAATATTATAGGAATACTTCACTTATATTTTAATATTTCTTAGACTAAGAATTCTGTCAACTCAGGTACTTACATTATATTTATTAAAGATTTCAACTTTTAAAAATGAATAATCAACAATTTCAATCAAAATTTCAAACGATCAATATGTCTTTAAATAAGCAAAGATATAAAGGCGCAGGAAGGCCTTAATCATAATTATTCATCGTGGATATCACGGGGCGCGGGTATTTGAAAAATTAAGTAGTCACTCAATCACTGAATCACACGTTACTTTAATTTATCGTCCTTTGCAAACAAAATAAGTTTCTAATAAATAAGTTACTATTTTCACGGCACAGTAACAGTAATCACTAACAACTTGTTAGTGATTACTGTTAGTAACAACTAGTAGAAATAATAAACGATTTCACAGATTTATAGCGATCCTTCGCAGACACGGTGCGCAGGCGGTTCTCGCACGAACTGTCCTCCTTGCAAGATGGCCGCCCCGCCGCCGTAGACAAACGACGTTCCGCTTAGAGTGAATGTCACTCAAGTCTATGCAATTATCGATGTAGGTGGCGCCCTAACGATGCGCCGTCAGTTATAATTTTCGAAAATTAAAATGAATGATAAATACCAAAACAATCAAAGCATAGGCCTGTACGTCTACCACGAGTTGCCACTTTAAATTTACGTTATCATTCGCGTAAAAAAATTGTATTGGGAATATTGGGATGACATGACATGACAATGTCAAATCCCAATACATTTTTTTACGCGAACGATAATGTAAATTTAAATTGGCAACTCGTGGCAGACGTACGCACTGGTTTGTCAACACACATTTCGCAATGCAAAATCGAGTCGTTGCGTATTTTTAAACGACTTCAAAAAGGAGGAAGTTCCATGTTCCACTGTATGTTTTTTTTTATGTATGTTCACCGATATCTCTGACAATTGTGGACCGATTTTCAAAATTCTTTTTTTATTCGAAAGGGTATAAATAAATAATAATAAATATGCGCCAGACAACACACCTCTTGTAATGGTCTCGAAGTAGGCATTAATATCCCTGTGTTACGAGGTACCACATAAGGAAATAAGCCAGGGGCGTCTCCCAGCATACCCAGACCCAAGTCAATTCAGAAAAGATCGTTTACTGAATTGACCCGACCGGGAATCGAACCCGGGACACTACGGAAATCGAGGCGTATTCCTGAGGTGGTACAATTGTCAGCATATCAGGATCGGATGATGAGATCCAGGAAAAATCGAGGCAACTCTTCAAATATTATAGGCACACCTATAAGGATTTAGGTATTTTTGATAGTAACTCATGCAGTTGCTCTCGAAAAGTACCATTTGGTGAAGTGGAACTGCTGATGAAGACCACTGATGGCCACCGGAACTACCCAATACTTACTAAATATTTTTCGGGTTGCAATATTATAGTTTTAATATGGGTGCTAAGCAATTATCTTTTTTTTAAGTCATCATCTCATGTTGATGAGCTGGTGATGGAAGGTACAACTCCTTAACGGTTAGTAGTTGGAGGATAATTCTTTAAATGTTATAGGTCCGTCAAGACCGACAATCATATTCTTTTAGGTTATTTAAGTGAACTGATGATGGAAGGTTTAAACTCCATAACCGTTTAATTATTGGAAAGGATATACTTCAAGGGTAGTTTGATGAGAGTTTGGTTAGGTTCTGATTATGGGATCCATGACAAAGTAAGGGAACTCTTCAATTCTTAGGAGCAATTGGACAATACTTTTTCGATGTTTAAAATAAATAAGAGCTATTCACTGAAAATCAAGAAATAAACAAAAATTTATACAAAAAAAAACCAGCTTCAAAAAAAACTACCCATTCCAAAACAAAGCACTAAAAAGTAAAGAAATAATTGCGTATTCTTCTAAAACTTATACGATAATATAATGTAGGTACATACAACTTTTGTCATTGTTGGAGTCGGTGTCAGCCAACGTAGGTTGTAACTACCTACATACATACGTAAACGTGATATGTAAGAATTAGGTATATTGCTAGTTATATTGTAGTGTTTCCTAACTTAAACTTAATGATACCAAAACCAGCCTGATACAAATAGTATAGCCAAAGAGATTCAATTACAAGTTAATACATACTGTTGCGGACCCCGACGTGACATCACGTCGGGGTCCACCACTGTTGCAGTGCTGTCGAGGAGACGCAATAAGACACAGTTGGACCTTAAGAATTACTATATAACCACAGACGGAATGGCAGTGAAATGAGACAACAGTTGGTAATAGTCTGGTTTATTATAATTCTACTAAAGCTTATATACGAACTCATACACGTACACTGTGTGTGCCTAATCTTACTACGTGACCATCCGGCACAGTACTCCCCCCTTTTAAAAAAAACATAATTTACCCTCTTGCAAAATTGAAGTCCTGAAAAATTGCAATGACATAGGATGTTAATTATATCACTTCAACGGAATCTGAGCACTGGTTTGAATAATCTACCTGATCTTATCATGTACGTGCTCTTGTCTTTTTCCAAACCATCACGTTCTCGAACCATTATTTATAATAAACGCTGTGCAGGCAAATACCTTCTCATAGGTGATTTTGTATGCCTATGCACTTTTACGACAATATTGTCACGGCCACTTATGTGTGCAATATTGTGAAATAAAATCTTCTTAGCACCTTTGTTGTCCTCGGCTTGGGGAACTTGTTAATGCTTTATAATATTTCTTCTTCCTGGCGTATCCCTTGGCTCGTTTCGTTACACGATAACCTAAGAAATCAAACTCGCTCTGGAGGAATTAACTAACCAATTAATTAACCCATTTTCGTACAATTTTTCGAACACAATCTCCATGTGTAACAATGAGGGGTTACATTAACCAAGATATTCGCTCCGGCATCAATTTAAAAACCTCAACCTCGACCTTCTCGGTCGCTAAAAAGGGTTGCTTCCAATTGCATGGTTCCTCACATCTGTAAGCGTATTTTCCATATTTACGATGATAATGACAAATTGTTGCTTCTTTGTTACGCGATCTTGAACTTGACTTCGGCGCGTAATACATACTTGCGATAATTGCTGCGTTGGCTATTCTTGCGTTTCGTATCGTTTTTGCACACATTTCCGTTTGTAGGTACTTGTTTTAGCTGCGTCAGCACACCTTCTAACATTTGATAATGACCTTCGCTTGCGCTGTCGTATAAACAGGGTGTCCTTTATCTAGATCCGAAGATTCTGTGACGGCTTGCTTTTGTAGTGCGATGACTGCTTCAAACTGGGCAAACCAAAGACGGGCTGATCCTTCCAGAATTCCGGAATATGGACTTCTTGCGACGTACTGATACACGATTTGCGCGGAAATACCATTTTGTTGTTTCAGGGTCGCGTATTTGTTCCGACGCGGGGTCACCACTGTTGCAGTGCTGTCGAGGAGACGCAATAAGACACAGTTGGACCTTAAGAATTACTATATAACCACAGACGGAATGGCAGTGAAATGAGACAACAGTTGGTAATAGTCTGGTTTATTATAATTCTACTAAAGCTTATATACGAACTTGTACACGTACACTGTGTGTGCCTAATCTTACTACGTGACCATCCGGCACACATACTATATGCGAAAAGACTTTTTCCCCAACATAATGTTTTACTAGCTTTCCGCCCGCGGCTTCGCCCGCGTGAACTTCATCGTTGCATATTATGGCCAAATTATTTAAAATCTTTATAAACAATTTATATTCTGATGTTGGTTTATTGTTTATTGGCCAAAAACCGAGAAGTCTATTGCATTTTCTTGGACCTGGAAAAAGCCTATGATCGGGTGAAAAGGAATGAGTTGTGGTTGTCTTTATCCGCGCATGGGGTGAGCAGCTGTCTGATACGAGCGCTGAAATCTCTCTATGAGTGTTCCAGTGCTTGCGTCAGAATAAACGGGGCGTACACTGACTGATTTGACATCCATAAAGGGGTTAGACAGGGTTGTGTAGCGTCCCCATGGCTGTTCAACCTATTCATGGATGAATGTTTGACAGATCTGAAAGACAGTGATTATGGACTGAGAATGGATGGGTTGCTTGTTAAATGCCATCTCTACGCTGATGACCAAGTCATACTGGCGTCGTTGGCCGACGAGTTGCAGGTAATGGTAACATTAATGAATGCGTCGTTAGAAGAGAGAGGTATGAAAGTGAACGTAAGTAAGACAAAAACCATGGTTTTTGAAAGAGATGAGGATATGACAGAATGTGATGTTTTAATTGGAAGTGAAAAGGTAGAACAAGTGAAAGAATTTGTGTATCTGGGGACTAGGTTCACGAGGGATGGAAG
Source organism: Udea olivalis (assembly GCA_947369235.1). Classification (NCBI taxonomy): domain Eukaryota; kingdom Metazoa; phylum Arthropoda; class Insecta; order Lepidoptera; family Crambidae; genus Udea; species Udea olivalis. Next base: position 14,569,460 of record OX376362.1, on the reverse strand, counting down.
GCATGAGGGTGATATTGATAGAAGAGTGAATGCAGGGAATATGTTAAATTGAGCGTTGCATGCCTTTATGAACAGCCAGAAGGTGTCAGAGAAGGCGCGACTGGCTGTTCATGCGGGGGTGTTAGTTAAAAGTGAGAGTTGGGTATGGCAAAAGAAGGATGAAAGTAGGATAAATGCAGTGGAAATGATCCGAGAGCATTGAGAAGTTTGGTAGGAGTGACATTGAGTGATAAAGTAAGGAATAGCATAATAGGAGAGCGTAGTGGTGTGAAAGAGGATTTTGTCACAAAAATTGAGATGGGAATGCTAAGATGGTTTGGGCATATGGAAAGGATGATGAAAGGCGATTAACGAAACAAATTTACAAGGCGAGGGTGGATAGCGCTGTTGAGAGGGGAAGGCCTAGACGGACGTACTTAGGACAAGTCCAAGACGTGCTCAGAATAGGTCAGGTCAGGAGTACCCATAATCGACGAGCATGTTGTGAGCACGAAAGGTTTAATGAGAGTGGAAGAAGCGCAAGAGGTGTGTCAGGACCGTAGCAAGTGGAAAGATGTGGTCTCTGTCTAAACCGTTGGGAAATAGGCGTGATGGTATGTATGTATGTATGAGCTGTCTTACTGTAAAGTTTCATCTAAATCCGTTAATTAGTGTTTACGTGGAAGAGTAACAAACGTACACACATACATACATCCTCACAAACTTTCGCATTTATAATATTAGTAAGATAGTATGATATGTACAATTTTACAATACACCAATAAACATAATGCGATGCCACACAATTGATTAATTACCTGACATGGAACTCGTTGTAGGTGAGAACGAGCTGCAATCAAATGGTATAAAAATTTCCTGTCAAGATCGTGCAGATTTTGAAATGCTCCGGAGCGCTAGCGGTGCCTGCGACGCCTCACGAAAATTAGCTTAGTAACGACTTATGACGATTGAGTTTGTGGAGACGGGCCCGCAAGTTATTGAGATACCAGATGCAAATGATTCTAGTATTTTAGTTTGTTTGTAGTCAGGCTCCGCTTGTTGTTACTGGCATCATTGCATTTCGCTTTCAAACTCTGTGCTGACATAATAATATAATACATTACCGGACGTTTGTCCTTCATAATAGTTATTAATTAAATACTGGACTTAACTTTATCTTTGGAATTGTGTACATCCTATTGTTTCATATTCTCTAGCTTTGATGTACTTATTAGGTTGTTCTGTTTATTAATGCTAGAATTTAAGCATTTTGTTCAACAAACAAATTGTACTCTACTAACTCGCATTGTAAAACCACAACAAGTTTAAAAGAGTAACTACTGAGTTTCTCGCCGGACGCCGGGTCTTCTCAGTAAGAATCAACTCCTCCGACGCGGTGGTAGAGTCGTATTACGTTTGTATACTGTTTATTTATATATTCATATTGATATATGACCGACTTGGTGTAATGGTTAAGAAGTTGGCTACTACACCAGAGGTCGCGGGTTCGATCCCCGCACAGTACAAACATTTGTGTGCATGAACATGTCTGTTTGTACTGGTCTGGGTGTCTCCTATGTATAATAAGTATGTATTTACAAAAGAAAATGTATTTAAGTATGTTTATCCGTTGTCTAGTATCCCATAACACAAGCTTTAATTAGCTTACTTTGGGGCTAGATGGCGCTGTGTGGAATAATGTCCAGGGATATTTATTTATTATTTATTTATTTATATTGTTTTATTATTTATATCTATTATTTAGTATATTTCTTGACTGTTTAAAAGTACTAATTAAGTCTATTTAAATAAAGATATTAGAGTTTGAGCTTCCATTTTCCTAACATGAGTCCATCCTTGCAAAGTGCAACATTTTCACCTTCTATAATAATTTTTTTGATATTTCTACAGGATAGGATCTTTTCTCAGCGTTCCATTGCAGTAAGTTTGGTTGTCTAACAGTTTTTTTAGCCAATGCAACGCTATTATAATAGTTATCCATGTAGATGGAGTCTCCGTTTTGGAGTTTCTTTTCAAGAATTGCATAACAACTCGTTCTGCGTGACCTTTTCCTGAAACTTTGAAGTTCTGACGCCCTGCATATACACGGAACTTCACTACGAGACCGTCACATTCCGTCAGCATATAAAGTTATATAGCGCCAGACAACACACCTCTTGTAATGGTCTCGAAGTAGGAATTAATATCCCTGTGTTACGAGGTACCACACAAGGAAATAAGTCAGGGGCGTCTTCCAGCACACCCAGACCCAAATCAATTCAGAAAAATCGAACCGACCCGACCGGAAATCGAGGCGAGAAACCGCGTTACAGCGCACTACGCCAATCGTGTCGTCGATTATACCATACTTGTGCCGTTTGTTTTTTAAACATATTACATTGCTTGAATCGCAAACGTCCTCTACAGAGGACCATACCTACTTTCATTGAGGGACAACTCTTTGGCAGGGTAGTAGCAAGTGTCCATTTCATTATTGAATTAATCAATCGTATAACGAATTTTGAACAACGGATCATTAGCATTCTGAGCCTCAGAAGTGGAATGTAGACATCTCAGTATCAGTAAGAAACGATTCCGGTCCACATTGTGCTCTCTGAAGATAAAGAGATAAAGAGAAATAATCTATCCGTCTTCCAATAGTCTTGCAAACAAAAAAGCAAGCCTAGGTAGGTATATTCTAAATTCAAAAGTTGTAATGTCTTTCCACGGCTTGACTCTGGAGTATTAGTGTTGTGATTGTGGCTTGTATTAATTTTGCAACCTGTGCATTTGTTTGTTCGCAAATGAATAAAAGTAACTCGTCCTTAAAGAAATAATAATAAAGTATAGGGGCTCAGAACCAGGAGTGCCAAAAAAACAAATTGTTTATTGTTTTTTTTTTTTTTTCATTTCAATCACAGCTGAAAAGGTTGAACTTATTGTAGGCATGCGGACTGCTTGCAGAAAACGTTTGCTTCTGGTCTTCCTCGTTAGATCCTTCCTCATCATCACAATCGTCCGGAAAGAAATCATCATCGCTGCTGTCGTCAGCAAGCAATTCATGTTCTATAACACTGTCATCGAGCGGCAGAACGCGAGCAATTCTCTGCCGTTTAGGTCTCGAAAACTCCCACCATCACTCATTTTTACGTCTAAGTTTGTGCCTCGATTTAAAAAAACAATGTAGCAACTAGCAATCCAGAAATCAACACTTGTACTAATTACGTAAGGGGGGATGGGGGGAAAGTCTCACTTTCGACACGATACTTAATACAAAATGAAAGCTGATTTTTGGTACAAGTTTTATTTGGTCAAATTTTTCGATATCTGTAAGTTGGCGCGGACAAATTTATTCCACCGGCCTCTGTCGGTAGCCATTTTGGCGAAGGTGGTTGTGCATCTTTAAGTTGATCAGACCATCCCGTTGGTGATCGGCCTCTAGGCCTCTTTACTTCCGTGTTCCTAACAATGATCATCTTCTACACAAAAATAGAAACTCGAATAATTCGACCTGATCCTAGGGACTCAAGCGGAATACGAACCCGCGACCTTCCACAATCCGGGTGGCTGCTCTTCCAATTGAGCTACCGAGGCCGTTAACAGACCCGGCGAATTTATCTAGTGTATTTTACGTTGTAAGCCAACGTTTGTTTCATCAATGTTATAGGTAAGCGCCTTTCACACCCGAAAGAAATATTTTTACAAATATTTTGACTTTCGATTAAGATGAAAGTAGCTATAGGATAAGTGAATTTATATTTTTAGCATCTAATAATGGACTGTTTTCTAGACAAATAAATAAATATGCAATAAATATGCTTTTCCAGACAACACACCTCTTGCAATGGTCTCGAAATAGAGATTAATATCCCTGTGTTACGAGGTACCACACAAGGAAATAAGCTAGGGGCGTCTCCCAGCACACCCAGACCCGAGTCAATTCAGAAAAGGTCGTTTCCTGAATTGACCCGACCGGGAATCGAACCCGGGACACTGCGGTAATCGAGGCGAGAAACCGTGCTATAGCGCACTACGCCAATTGTGTCGTCAAAGATAGAAACTAGAACCATTCGACCTGATCCTCAAGCGGGATTCTAGTTCCTATCTTTGAGTGGAAATGTTGCATTGTTAAATGCTAAAAATATAAATATCCTAATAAATAAATATCCTGGACATTATTCCACACAGCGCCATCTAGCCCCAAAGTAAGCTAATTAAAGCTTGTGTTATGGGATACTAGACAACGGATAAACATACTTAAATACATTTTCTTTTGTAAATACATACTTATTATACATAGGAGACACCCAGACCAGTACAAACAGACATGTTCATGCACACAAAATGTTTGTACTGTGCGGGGATCGAACCCGCGACCTCTGGTGTAGTAGCCAACTTCTTAACCATTACACCAAGTCGGTCGTCAAACCTAAATAACCTAAATATAAATTCAATGATCATCTTCTCAAGGCTTCCGTCCCCACGCCTCTCATCTCTTGTATAGTTTTCGAGATATCTGCTCTTGAAAGTCTGTAATTTAGGCTGTGTTCCCCACAGCATGCCAAAATTGCCAGGGAAACTACCCTCAAGTTGACATCGGTGCATCGTTTGAGAGTTAACCGGTTTGGGTCCACACCCAAAAATTCAAACTTAAAATAATTTTAAGCCCCGGAACGTCTCCTAGCACACCCAGACCAGAGTCAATTTAGAAAAGTTCTGGAAATCGAATCCGGACGCATTTCAAGGCAGAAAACTGTGGCACAGCACACTAACCACTCGTGACGCCGAAACTTTTTAAAACCCAAACATAAAAAAATAAGAAAGGAGGCCTTCACCCGGAGTACCTAATACCTACTTCTTTTTCCGTGCCTTACTTAGTTAATCCCCTAGCCCGGTCAAATTACCGTTAGACTTGAACTCATCCACAAAGGAATAAAACAGCCGGCATCCGTATTAAAATACGAAAATGTATGAATACAATCAGCCATCGTATACCTGTCCTGCATTGACGACCGCGCGCGGGGAATGCCGGCCAGTGGCGGTGAACGTTCCTGCGTGGATAGGGATACCGTTTTCTTGCTAAAATTACCCATGTTACCTAGTAGGAGTAATGGTGCAAGACCTGTGGGGGTGACGCGGCGGTTATGGCACTACTCGTCGGCAGATTGGGACGGATTGCGAGAGTATTTTGTCTCCGTCCCTTGGCGGCAGTGCTGCTTTAGAGAAAGGGATGCTTCAGAGAGTGCATCTGCTATCGCTGACGAGATCAGTACCGGAATGGAATACTACATTCCTTTAACTGATGTCGTCAGTGCTAGCAAAACTGGTCCCTGGTTCAATCGCGAGTCTGCCGCAGCCGTTGAAAAAAAACAGGCGGCGTACCGTGCTTGGTCTAGGGCCCAGGCACTCAATGATCATTCAAACCTTGCCTCCCTGAAAGCAGCCTTTAATAAAGCCACCAAAGCCACGAAGAGGGCTTACATTAGAGCAGACGCCCAGCGAATTGCACGTGTTGGCCAAGAACTCATCACGCACCCTACGGGTAGCCGCTCCTACTGGCGACTGGCTAAACACGTGCAATCGAACTTCTGCGTGCCTTCGCTGCCCACACTGAGATTCCCTGATGGATCGTTGGCTCATCAGCCGCAAGAGAAAGCCAATTTACTGGCTAACCTCTTTGCCGCAAACTCTTGCATGGATGACTGCGGTGCTGCGCCTCCTGAAATTCCACATTGCGGCTCCACAATGCCTGATATTCGTATCAGGCAGTGTGATGTTCGTGCCGAACTGCAGTCACTCGATGTCAGGAAAGCCAGTGGCCCTGATGGAATTCCAGCTGTGGTGCTGAAGAAATGTGCAGCAGAGTGTTCTCCAGTGTTCACTAGCCTGTATCGCCTCTCCTACAATTCGGGTCTTGTGCCGCTGTCTTTGAGGGAGGCGAACGTTCAACCAATTCCCAAAAAAGGGGACCGGTCTGACCCTGCCAATTACCGTCTAATCAAATTAAATCAAATCATTTATTTCAGGCCAGGTAGCCCATATATAGTTAGTAACAATTTTTTCTTAAAAAACTAATGTTAGTAAAATAGAGTAGTAGGTACATGATATTTATTAAAATATATGGGTCCTCATCCATCTAGCAAGGAACGGTGAGTCCCAACGGTCCCAACGGTATGTCACAAATACCTTAAGAATAGTGTTGGTGCTGCCACGTAAACGCGTTAGCGCCGAAGCACACCTTTTCCTCATAATAGCGGTAAAACCATCGATATGCGCTTCGGCGAACATTCCAGAAGCGCTACACCGCCAAGGCAACCCCAACAATATCCTCAAGGCATTGTTGTACTGGACCCCCCCCCCCCCTAATAGCCGTAACCTCAGTTTTAGCTAAAGTGTTTGAGCGGATCATAAACACGCAGCTCATCCGCTACCTAGAGGATCACTCTCTCATTCACGACCGTCAGTACGGCTTCCGACCAAAACGGTCTACGGGTGATCTTCTAGCGTACGTAACACACATCTGGGGGAGGCTATGGACAAGCATGGGGAATCTTTGGCCGTCAGCCTTGACATTGCCAATGCTTTCAACCGTGCATGGCATCGCTCGCTTCTTTCCGAGCTTCCGGCATATGGTCTGCCACCTCGCCTATGCGAATGGGACGCTGGATTTCTGGAGGGACGTAGAATTCGTGTATTTTGCGATGGTCGAAAATCACGCTTTCTTCAGATTAATGCCGGAGTGCCGTAGGGCTCCGTCTTCAAATCAAATCAAATATCAAATCAATAATTTATTTGCAAGAATACAGAGTTACAAATAGGGTCTTAATATAATGGTATGTCATAAGTATTCAGTCTGCAAGCAGACGTGCAAACATTAAATTAAATTAAGGTTTAAAGAATTTATTCTCATAAAAAGATTACAGAAATCCACTTACATGAGAACATTATCATTATCATAGTTCTTAATCTAAAAAACACAGTCACCGCATTGTGGTATACATATAATTATTACAATAGTTTATAAATCGTTGTTCTGTGTTATATAATTACGCAACTGAGACTTAAAACTGTTTAGGTTATCTAAATTTTTAATATGAGTAGGTAACTTATTGTAAAATTGTGCCCCCTCAAAGGTAATACTTGTTTTCCCTAGCTTGGTACGTCTTTTAGGTAACACGATCAAACTTGGCCGACGTAAGCTGCGTTTGGAAACTTGTGATTTTTTGGTGAAAGATAGATTTGTTTGGATATTTTTAGTTATAATTTTTTTGATAAGAACGCAAATACTGTATATATATAATTGTCGAATGTTCATTAATTTTGTCTCCTTGAAAATTTTACGGGTCGGTGTTAAGTATGGGTAGCCGAAGAGAATTTTTATTACTTTATTTTGGGCTCTTTGTAGTTCTTGCAGTCTGGTTTTGGCAGCACTGCCCCATATCTCTATAAGGTATTGTAAATGTGATTTTACTAGTGAGTTGTAGATGTTGAAACGTAGTTTTCTAGGTATGCATTGATTTACGTTATGGAGTGAACCTACAAGTGACGACAATTTATTTTTAATGTATTCTGTTTGCTTATTCCATGATAAAAAGTTGTCCAGTCTCAACCCAAGATATTTTTCGCAGGTTTTCTGTTCCAGTGGGGTGCCATTTATTGTTAAAGGGTCGTGAAGGGGAATAGTTTTATTTTTAGACTTAAAGACAATGTAACATGTTTTAGAGATATTAATTGTTAACAGATTATACTGAAACCATTCGGATAACACATTAAGATCTTCTTGAGCCTGTGAAATAATTTCATCCATGCTATTACTGAAGTAGAACAAACAAGTATCGTCTGCGTACAAGGTTAACTGACCATGAAGATTTAATTCTGCTATGTCATTGATATATATAAGGAATAGTAGCGGTCCTAATATAGAGCCCTGTGGAACACCATGAGTAATGATTTGGCTATGGCTTTGTGTGTTTTCAATTTTGACTATTTGTACTCTGTTTGTTAAATATGACTTCAACATTTTGAGGGCAATACCATCGATACCAATACTTTGTAATTTATTTAGTAGCAGATTGTGACTGACGGTATCGAAGGCTTTTTTTAAATCAATAAAAACGCCTAAGACTGTCTTCTTTTTATCTAAGTTTTCTTTTATTTTTGTAGTTAGATCTATTATTGCTGCAGTAGTGTTACTTTTTAATCGAAAACCGTACTGTCGTTCTGATATAAAATTGAAAGATTCAAGGTAATCCGATAGGCGATTATAAATTACTTTTTCTAATACTTTTGAAAAAACCGGCAAAATAGAAATCGGGCGGTAGTTTCCTGGATCTGTTGTGGGCCCAGATTTATAAATTGGTGTTACCTTCGCTACCTTTAAAGTAACTGGGAATTCGTCATCTAACATTAACTTATTAAAACAACACGCCAAGGTCTCCGAAATTAGACTTTCCAAACATTTTACTATCTTTGTACTTATTCTATCTATGCCACTACTAGAATTCGGATCAAGCTTTTGAATTATCCTCTTTATCTCATTTGAGTTACATGGAGTCAAAGTTAGCAGCTTGTGAGTATCTATTTTTTGTGGCCTGATAAAAGGGTTCGCGGTACTATCATGATATTTGCTCGGTATTTCTGCTGCTAATGTGGAACCTATGGTGGCAAAATACCTGAATAAATTAAATTATATTATATGAAATTTAAAATTCAATGAAATTAATTATTCAAAGTCAATTATTTATTAAACTATACTATAAAATTCTAAATTCTAATTATTAAAAAATACGAATCATTTTGTACACTTATTGCAGAAGTCAGTATATTCTTTAATGTCATAAAAGCAATTTATTAGGAGCCAGTCACTTAATTTGTTTTTAAATTTGTTACCTTCGAGTAGTTTCAGGTCATCAGGAAGTAAATTATACATGGTTATGCACATATTAAAAACATTTTTGTCATAAATATACTTTCGGACAGGGGGTTGATAGAGTAAGTTCTTGAACCTTTCTCTTTTTTGTCTGGTGTAGGCCGCATCACGTTTAGTAAAGTAGTTTGGATAGGTTTTCACGAACAGACATAGGTCTCTTAAGTAGATACAAGGCAGAGGCAGAACATTGCATGCTTTGAAAAGGGGTCTGCATGAATCGAGGAACCATGCCTTGTTTATTACCCTCACGCAACGCTTCTGCACCTTGAAAACTCTCTCCATTTCGACTGAGTTACCCCATATGATAATCCCGTAGCTGATATGGGATGACACATAGTCGGAGACTGTTTGTCTGATTCTTTTCAGTGCAAAAGTGTAGCGCTCAAATTTCTGACATAACTCGTCAACATGAGTTTTCCAATTTAAGTGTCTATCCATGTGTATTCCCAAAAAAATTACATTTTCTACCTCTTCAACGTTTTTATCATTATGAATTATATTTATGGAAATGAAATTGTATTGTAGGAGTTAAACTGAACGATTTTGGTTTTTGCTATGTTTAGGTTTAAATTGTTAACTTCCATCTAGTGGGTGACTTCAGATAGGGCACTATTTATAGACTCTTGAGGCTTTTCTCTTTCACACCTGACCACTATTGTAGTGTCATCAGCAAAAAGAATACACTTTTGAGAAGTGGCTATTGGGAGCTCATTGATGTAAACAAAAAAAGTAGGGGACCGATTATGCTGCCTTGAGGGACGCCAGTGTTACTCAAAAGGGGTGTGGAGCGAAATATTTGTTTCATGAGGACCTTATTATTGCGCGTAGTGATTTTTGAGACCTCAGTGCACTGTTCCCTATTTCTAAGGTAACTCGACAGCCAATTATTTGCATTACCTCTGACACCGTGGAAATCTAATTTGCAAAGAAGTTTCGAGTGGTTTACGAAATCGAAAGCCTTGCTCGTGTCTAAGAAAAGTGATACTACAGGTCGTCCATCATTTATACTGTCTGTGATCAGCTTTACTAGGTTAAAGCAAGCAAGAGTTGTTGAGCTTCCCTTACGAAAACCATACTGTTGGTCCGAACTAAAAGGTTCGGTGACACGTTTCTTTGTCGTACCATCCAGACGTGGAACGCTCTTCCATCACATATGTTTCCTTCCTCGTATAGTCCCGGGTTCTTCAAGCGGGGCGTGAAAAGGCATTTCTGCAGGCCTTCAAGGTGAGGATGGCCAGCCCAGTGATTCGTTTGAATGACTGGGCTTGTCAACCTCATATCTGGACCTCACGACCGCTTTCCATCAGGTGGAGTGAGGTCATCTTGACGGGCAATATACAAAAAAATATATTAAATGGGACAACCAACAATATCCAATGATATTGTAAAATGTGTAACGTCGCTACACCCGCAACATGTCTATACTATAATATAATTATAATAATATTATTAAGAGGAAAGATTTGATTGTTTGTTTGTTTTGAATGGGCTCCAAAAGCGCTTACTAGATCGATTTTGAAAACTCTCACCAATATAAAGCCGCGAGTGACATAGGCGAATTTTTTTTGACGGGAGAAACCGTCTACGTGAGTGAAGCAGATGAATAATTTGACAACGGCGTCATCAACACACACAATCCAGAATTTGTTGTCCCGCTAGTTTCTTTGTCGTACCATCCAGTCCGATTCGCCCTTCCTGCTTATCTGTTACTTGCCTCTTATAGTCCTTAAGGTCTTCAAGTCGTGAAAAAACCATTCTTCAAGTCTTCAAGATGTGATTGACCAGCTCTGTGGTTGATTTGCATAACTGTGCTTGTAAACCTCATATCTAGACTCTACAGCCGCTTTCCATCAGGTTGAGGTCATTATGACGTTGAAGATTGATGATTTATGTCAATGTTAATTTTTTTTTTTCTGAGACCTATCTAATCTCGCAAGGCCGCGGTCATAGTTATTGTAATTTAAAATGAGGTCTGTCAGATTTAATTCTGAACTATTTGTTACTTATTTAGAGTTAACAAGCGCAACTGAAAAAAATCACTAAGTAAATTAAGTACAATTTTTTTTTTGTCTACAAACTGCAATCTCCATAAATTACCCCAAATTCGGAGGAAAGATTCCCAATCTTGTAACACTGGCAGCGGTTTGCCTGCTAGCGATCGAGGCGGGCTGGCAACGTCGCACGCCACAAAATATAAATAGGTAGGCGGTCTGTAAAGAACTGCCAAGATAATCTTTGAAGTGACAGGCTGTTTTTAATTCTTACATTTATTTGTACTGGCTCATTTCTATGATTGTAGAATTGGTGTTTTGATAGATAATTAGTTGGTCTAAGTATGATTTATGATTATACACTAACTTTCCCTCCGCCGCTTCGCCCGCGTTATCGATAAATAATATGGCCAAATTACACAAAATCTTTATAAATTGTAGCCCATGTGTTATTCTGATGATTATGCTGTATTACCGTAAAGTTTCATCCAAATCCGTTCTGTAGTTTTTGCGTGAAAGAGTAACAAAATACAAAAGTACATACATACATACACCCTCACAAACTTTCGCATATATAATATTAGTATTTATTTATATGTTAGTAATGTGTCATTCTAAGGTATAAGCTGGATAACTTTAGTTTCATCCAAATCCGTTCAGCAAACATACATAGTAACATACATCCTCACAAACATTCGCATTTATAATATTAGTAAGATTCTGAGTCCCTTTTCTTCCTTTCATTCTTGGCATAAGTGTTTATTCAGAATCCGTAGCACTATCCAGTAATTGGTAGATATCGATTATTATCTGGACGACCTCCATGTCCGATAGCGATAAGACGCTATGTTTCGAGGTTTGATTCTCAGACATGGAAATGAACGTTTAATAATATACCTACATATTATGTTACAGTAGGTAACATTTAATTTCACATAAGGATGATATATACCCGTGCTCACTTAGGACCTAGGCTTACTTAGTAGTAGGTAGAACAAGTTTCGGGTTGGCAGACTTAATGAAACATTTATTTGCCATACTCACACTCATTAATAAATAGGTAATTATTACTTACCTACCTAATTATCCAGCATTTGACAACAATGTATTTAAGCAATGCATTTTAGTATTAATTTATACTTAAAATGAGAATAAACAACACAATAACATTATAGTAAGAGTAACCATAATGTTATGGGTTTCCCGGACTATCTTCAAACAGAATTAGACTCAACAATAAATTAAAGAGAATAATGAGGAGATCTCTTGATGTCAAATTTATCTAATTTAATTCGTAATAGGTAACTTTATTCATCATCATCATGTACAAATAGTCAATCTTAAAACAATATTGTTGTGACTGAGTCACCAGGCCCGCGGCTATGACCGTGAGTGACACATTAGTTCACATTACGCTTATAAAATTAAAAGTAATCTTAATTATTTTCCCTCCGCCTCAATGGCTGACTGGATTCAGAGCTCGACCCGAAACCCAGAGGTCCCGGGTTCAATTACCAGGTCGGGCAGAATGTGTTTTCGGATTTTTCGGAACATTGCCCGGGTTTTCGACCCATCAATCGTAGCGATGACTTAATTTCAATGACTTTGCCTTTACTTTTTTTGTCATTTTATTGCATTTTCGCATGATGTGTTTGCTTGAAGTGTTTGTTATATAAACCTAGATATCTATAGTTTTATGAACAATGATACACCTGTGTAAACAAACGTTGGTAAAACTAATAATTTAATTAATGAACAATAGGACCAATCTCAACGCAAGGTTACCCTGACAGAGTTACTTCAAGATAAGGCATTTTAGGTCTGAAGGTGGCGAATGGGAACGGAATTCAAGAACAAAGGCTAAAGCGTAGCGATGTGAACATTTTTAAAGTCATTTTGAACTCTTAATTAACAGAAACACACATTGTATTCACATCTTTATAAGCCAGCACTAACATTAACGGGGCTTTTTATGGTAGATGAAATGAATAAAGTGAAACGAACTGTTGGCATGGGCAAGAATCGATCCTTGCGAGCTCCAACGCAGTAGGCAAGCAGACTAGGCAGGGCGCTTACCATTGTGCCAAAAACATCACACAACTCAATTATATTTTCCTTATTTATGCATTAAATGTTTTAACTTTAGTTTTAGTCGTCCTAATTATTTACCTAAATGCTTAAGTGGGACTCAAATTGACTAACGACGAAAAAAATCATGTGGGCCTTGATATCGCTTGTAAATACTACACTTACTAGTTACTACCTACTGCGTTACTAGGAAAATGGAAAGACAACCATTATTTATTGCCCCAGCGCCAATAACAGATAGGTTGACCAACTTATACTGTTTTTTATGGACAAATCCTAAATTTCAAAAAGATACAATTATATCACCTATATTTATTTTCTGTTGACATTCAATATACGACGGGTACGGTATTACGATCGTAGTCGGGTCGTGAGCTTGACCTCTTATCTACATCGTGGCAAACATTACCAATCCTTTACCCAAGAATAGATGTACCCGAAAGCATTATAGTCCAGTTACTAATACTTTACATTCAAGTGATGATGCGTACGAACCATAACAAGGCTTGCAAGTTATATAATCATTTATTATATCACTTGTTTCTTATTGCCAGTCCTATCTAGATTAGCATAACCGGCACGTGCCGGGCCGTTTCTCTCTTCAAACCTACGTTCGTTTGCCTTCTCCCAATAACGTCCTAAACTGAGGACCTCAGTACCCCCTTAGGTACGTAACATATTTTTTTGGGTTGAGACTTGAGAGCCTTCCGCTCAAATGATCCGGTGAAGCTGTGAAAGCTATACGCGGATAACATAATTTAAAGGAATTTTTTTTATCATAAAGCTGTATTTGATGTGATGATTTAGTCGAAAAATTGTTTGTTTCTCCATTAATATTGATTAATCCATTTGAGCATTCAGTATACTTTAAACAAAAAAACGTTGAAAAATCTATAAGTAACACAAATAAGATGCTTTATTCAAAATCTTTTCATAAACACAACCGATTATGGATTTAACCTTTTTTCAATAACTGGCACGTGATACGCTATGGTAATGGTATGGTAAACGTGAGACCTAAAGTTATAGGACGGTTAAAATTAAAATTTTGTTATAACTTACGAGACTGTCCGACGAAACGACAACCCGTGGTGAAACTAGTTGGTGTAAGGAATCACGTTAGCAGGCACGTAGAGGCATGTATTGCATATTTTTATAAATCCGTGCCATCCTCCAATTTTTAAGTCGACCTAACTAATCCCAAGTAGTATACAGCATAGGTTCAACTCCTATACCTAGATAGCTATGCTGAATCGTTATATTTAATTATTTGTTCTCTTAATATTGCAAAAAGTTTTACGACTGAAAATAAACCTCACACGGTAAAAGCCTGTGTGGTTGGTTGATTTATTCATTCACTTTATTATGAATGTCGGTTCCGTACTAGGTTGAACTTAGTTAATCTATAGCCGAGGTTGTAAAATAATTTATTATTTTTTAGATTGGTAAGTAACAACTTGTTCCTTTATTGTGTCTTAAATTATTGTAGTGAATTAGGTAGGTTTTCGAGTGTAATAATTCGCTTGCCGTCATTGTTTACAAGGTCGACGTAAATTGCATCTAGGTACTACCTAATGCTCTGTACCCAAAGCACATAAGTTAAACTTTATCTACCAAGCCCACGGTTAAACCGGCCGGATTACTTGAGTGAGAATAACCGAGATTAACTGAAAAGTAGGTTGGTTATGTTACAGGTTGGCCTGGCCGTGTTCGCGATATGCGTGTCTAGCTAGTCTATGTTCTAGGTAGGTACCTAGAACCCACTACCCAAAGGGTAGGGTTTCGCCGACACTACACTTTCGTAATCCGTGGAAACGTGGGCTGTGCGGGCTGGCAACGTCGCGCGCTCGACCGACGACCTCGTGATAACGCCACCGGTGACGCGACACGAAAAGGTCACCACTCCAGCGCTCACCATCCGATAATGTCTTCGCCATCTAAACAATCGCAGTTTCGACATAGAATCCCATAAGTACACGATCCAAAAAAAATTGCGACGTGGCGTCGAGTCGTGTATCTCTTTCCCGCGCCGCGTCCCTGGCCCCGCCCCCCGCGCTGACAGCGCCGCCAAGCGGCCGCAACGCGGAACGCGTACGTCGTCTACCTACACAGCGTTGCCACTCCGTACCTATAATTTCGCTCGACGTAAATTTTCGACATAAACAGTTCAATGGACTTTTCGAAATCCCAAAACGCGTCAGTTGCATCTAGAAGTCTTGTGTTACGTATGAATTTAAAGGAAGTGTTAAAAGCGTTTGTTTTCGTTATTTTGTGATATATCAGTGCATTGCGTGCCGTGCGTGATAGTGAACGAGTCCCGTTGGAGTTCCACGTCGGATTCTCTGCTAAAAGGTTGGTACTGCTTCGCTTTCAACCTCACCACACACCTAGATACAAGTCTTAGGCCTCAAAACTTTGAATACCTATTATTGAGAGAAATCTGTGCTAAATTTCCCTTCTGTTCTTTTGCCCGTCGCAAGTTCTACTGGTTTCTAACTGCGCAATAGTCAGAAAATGTGCTACAAAAGTAGATATTCCCTGTGCTAGAAAGGTAGCATTATGTAAGAGTGATAAGAATTATTATCATGTTGAGTCGAGACGTTATTTTCGTATGCCCTTTGGTCGACACTAAAATAGAGGTGCAATCGACACCAACGGGTACAAAACCGAATTCCAAGTTAATTTAACTACCTAAGTCGTTAACTATCCACCAGAGAAAATCTATGTATAATGCAAATAACTTATACGTTTTAGTAAGAAAATAATTAAGCATGTAGTATGACTAAATCAAAATACCTACCTAACTGTAGAATAGTAATCATCATTACCTACTTTATCAGGAATTACGTGCCAGCCTTAAAAGCTACGAGTACTAGTGTTAAAACAAATTTTTACGCACCCAGATAAATCAGATTGAATAATCTCGCTAGCCCTACAAATTCAATGAATAATACAAAGAAGGTACCTATATCCTACAAATACAATCGAAGCACTATACTTTGCAGACTATAATAAAAGGAATAAGTACCTACAACACTCTTCGCCCACAAACCACGTATTTTGTTTCGTTAGAATTAATAATAGCACAAATAAATGTTTAATTTCTTGGACCACAAATATTAAAAAAAAACAAATACTAATCGCAGCTGCGAAGTTAAGATACCCATTTTGAAACAAAAAAGTAGTTACCAAACCGTGACAAGTGACAACTCTGTCGATAATATCGCTGTAATTAATTATTATTATGTATCTAATAATTCTGGAGGACAAAAGCTTATTTAAACAATTTTAGTTAAGAGAATGCCTTTATTATAGTGTTACTGATTCCTAACTCGTAACCAACTAACCCTGAAAAGTGCAAAAAACTGACATTTATTTTTCCACTTTCACAAGTAACGGTGAAGAACAAAAAAAAATTAAAAAATCTGGACATCTTTCCACAAAACATACACAAATATAATATAAATGAATTTATTAATATGCTCCAGACAACAAACTTGTCATGGTCTCGAAGTAGGGATAATCCCTGTGGTACCTGTTACGAGGTTCCAGACAAGGACTTAAGCCATGAGCGTCTCCCAGCACACCCAGACTGCAGCCATTTTAGAAAAGATCATTTCCTTAATTTAATCGACCGGGAATCGAACCCGGGACAGTACGTTAGTCAAGGCATGAAACCGTGCAACAGCGCACTACGAAAATCGTGTCGTCAAATCAAGTGAAAGTGATGAATTTGAAACCAAGGGTTTGTCTGACTTCCAATTCAACTATGATAGATAATGAACCAAAAATACATAATTTAATAAATGTTTTCTATTTCTATGTCACATAAGTTACATTAACAGTTGCTAGAACTCGCTAACTATGGCGCGGCTTTGCCATCACGACATTTACCCCCTTCAAAGGTTCTCATGGAACCTATTGTCCTAAACTCCAAATGTCATGTTCCTGGCTTTTCAAGAGTGAAAGTATGACTCAGTCAATTAATCAGGACACGCGTTATAGACGGTGCAAATAGGGCTTTTCCTAGTCTTTTTTATTTAATACGTCAGAGAAAATCAAGCACGCGAACCGCCTGATGGTAAGCGGTTACCGCAGCCTATGGATGCGTGCAACATCAGGGACATCACTCGCGCGTTGTCGACCCTGCTAAAACTTTTTTGATTCACCATAATCTGGCGGTGTGAAAGAACAGTAAAGATTTTTTAATACCTAAGTAGGTTACTAACAGTTATGGTGCGGTCTGAAACACAAGAACTTCTAAAATAGCGCAGGATTCGTTCGAGCTCACGAGCCAGTCAGCAGGACTTCCTACTTATTGTGGTACCTCGAAAGTATTTTGGAACTTCACTTATTTACTTGGCTTGAAAAATCGATAGACTGGCAATCCGGCATGGAAAGGGGGAAGAGAGGCCTTTGCCTAGCAGTAGGCAAAGGATTCCCTCCCTCGTTCCATGCCAGGCTGAGTCATACTATTCAGCGCTAATAGAAAACGTCAAGAGACACTTCATCATCGGCCTATGCTAGTCCTCTGCTGGACATATAGGTAGGTACCTTGCTTAATGCGTTCCTACTCTAGGCTAACGGTCGTACGACTTCCTGCCATCAGTTGCTTGCAAATCATCGATCGCCCTGGCCTGAGCTTTACACTACGTTTGAAAAGGCACGGCGTACTAGTTTTTAATTGTAGACCAGCAGGGACATTAGCTAACTCAGTTAACAGCTAAATACGGTTATTGGCCGCTTACCAACCACATAGTTCACCACTTAATTGGCCGGTTTGTTAGTCCATTTGGTAGTGACTCTGCCTACTACACCACGGGGCATATCCCCAAGTCCCAGGACCGACATCACGTGACGAACTTTTTTGGAGCCGGGTGTTACTATTCAAGCATTAATAACACGTTTAGCGTCATGTGTATCATATTTGAGTTTTCTAAGTATGTGTATCAGTATCTGACAGATATAGCCTGAGCTCTGCGTAAAGATGTCCAGGAGTCCAAGGGAACTTATTCATCATTCCTTAGATTTATCGAAAATTATTGATACAACACTAGTAATTTCAGTGTTTACCTGTGATGCAGTGATCGCACTAGCTAGCACTTACCTTTTTTGACTACAAATATGTTTTTATAAAAGCATGTTTTCACATTCGAAACTACATTAAGTAATGTGTTTGTAGCTTTACGCTAAAGCTGTGCGCGACTGTACCCATTACATTTAATCTGCAGTATTAACTGGGTCTTAATTTATGTCCAATGGGTTGGGGTCACGCTGTACTAAACCCTCGTCCATATAGTTAAATATATAGGTATATGTAAGTACCCACAATTTGCGAAATCCTAGCTTACGGTTGCGCCAACGGCTTCCTCCGTGGGACGTGGCGCTATTCAGACTTCAATCGAAAACTTAAGCGCTTTAGGAGGATACAAAAACGCCGTTTTTCCATACAAACGTAGTCCCCTGTTTCCTCCCTGGGTTTTGTTAGTAGAAGAATATTTTTTACCAAAAAATATATTGTAACTGTTTGCATGTTCCTATGTTTTCCTTTTTTTAATAAGTTAATTATTAAAAGAGATATGAACCTTAAAAAATGTCACTAGTTCATTTCTAAAAAGTAAAAAAGGAACACCGCCACAGTCCTTTTTTAATTTTTAATGAAAAAAGTAACTAAATCGGTCAACTTTTCGAAAAGGGATTAGGGGACTACGAAACGACTTTTTGATAGTAGGTAATTTCGGTCCGATTTGCATCTGTCTCTATCGCACTCTGTGGGGAGCTCGTGGTTTGCAAAAGACAGCAATAGATTTTACAAATATCTATTTTTCAATTCTCTCGACCGTGCTGTGTCCTCTTAAAGTTGGGGGTGTATCGGAGAATACTAGTGGTCTAAGAATAAATACATACATACTGCATACCATCACGACTATCCCAAAAGGGGTAGTCCAGAGGCTAATCTAAGAACTTATATTAAAAAATGTCAACTTGACGTCTCACTGACGTCTGACTGACTGAACCAGCAAATAACTGCCTATGCCTGAATTAGGAATGTTACCCAACCCAACCTCCAAACTTATTATGTCCTTAAGGGCTGGGCTTAACGTTGACTGACGTTCTACTGTGAGTATTTTCTAAATTCTCCAACGTAAATCATAAATAATAAGCCTTTTAGTAGCCAAGAATTGATGGTCCTTAGGGCAGGTGAGTTGAGGATTAGAGACCTTTTAAAGGCCAACGCAGCTTGGGACACCCTAGGTACTGTAGGCTTGCTAGGCCTAGGATCAGCTGTGGATGTCTTGTGACTGTGAATGGTGATGAAAAGGAACAAATATACTAGCCGAAGGTGGGGGAAAGAGCTGGCTAACTACTGGAGAGGTCTGTCAATTGGCTTCAGGAATCAGTGAGACCAATAAAAAAAATGGTGTTTATGGATACACACCATTTTTTTGATTGGATATTGTATTGGCTATGAAAATGGTCTTTGTTAAAAAATGGTTAATGATACATACTGCTGGATGAATGCCCATTCCACCAGACAGGTGTCGGGTAAACAGGAACCGGGATGACGTCACATCTGGTAGACGCGTTGGCGCCTAGCTCCGAAGGTCGTGCGTTCAATCCCCCATACATTCTGTGTCTGGGTGGTATTATCTGTTTAAGTATGTACCTATTTAGAAATAATAATTCAATTATGCGCCCATAGTAAGGCCTACTTAGTTCGGAGTAATTTAATGTTTAATTTCAGACTTTTTTTTATAATAACACACTTTAGGTTGACCGCACTTCTGATGTAAAGTGGCCGTTAAGAACAGAAGTGAGGTTAAGGAGTATAGCGATGGAGTGATTACTGAGCTGGTCAACCTCGTCTTGAAGGCCTGTTAAGTGACCTTAATGCGCTACCGGCCTCTAGGGCTAACGGGGGAAAACGTGCCTAAGGACGCCCCTAAATGGGGCACGAACCTCAGCTTAGGCCGTTACTGGGAGAGGGCACCTAATCAGACATATTAATTTCAGACCAGTCTTAGATAAAATTCTTATTTTTGTGTTGAATTAATAATCACATCCATAGGTAAAATCTTACCTACTTCTCTTATAGGCAATCATAAACGAAGCCGGGTAGGATGCTAGGGTTGAAAATATATTACCCACATCCTATTTTCGCTGGAAAGTTGCAGAGCGACGCGCCAAAGCCAAAGCTTCGGGGATTTTATATGCTCATGCATATAAAATCCCTGCAATAAATAATAGCAATTACTTTAAAAGTAAAAGAGATAAAAGTGGTAAGTCAAATGGGTATGTTGACACAAGAACAAAAACTGACAAAAAGAACAGAATTATCTGACTGCAGGTTTTGAATAGCAAAATTTAGAGTATTCATTGAATATTTAGTGAGTTGTATCAATTGCGTGTCGTTGCTGAAGTCCATCGCATAACATCCAGGATTTTGATACTAATAAATACTGAAAAAGGAAATCATTAGACAAGTTTCATATGGCGTACTGGCTGATAATCTAGAGGTTTTTAGATACTAAAATCTTTTTTTTTTTTTCGGTTTTGTTTATTATACCCCTGAGGGGTGTTAGGACTCCCTAGAGCCTCATGCAACTTCTACCGAATTTAAACAACTCTGAGGGTACTCGGCGTCATTGAGATTTGATCGGCGTGATTGATTGATTTTTGTTTTTACGTGCTGTAAGTATTTGTTTGTGCAATAAAGATTATTTATTATTATTATTATTATTGAGAGGACGACCAGAGATGGCGCGAGGCACTTGCACGTGGACATGTAGCTGCGAAATACCCTGATTGCTATGACAAGACCGAAGTCTTCCCTTAGGGCCCAGCAGAGCCTTGGCAGGGGCTCAGCGGGAGTAACTTTGGTTTTAGTTTTTCTGTCTTGCCAAATTACATTGTTCGATCAACGGGATTTAGAGACAGCCTAAACGTGATTACCTTGCGACTGTCAAAATATGAGGCATACGCATTTTTTTTAAGTATTTATTATTCACCACCTTGAGGCATTCTGACAAGGCTGGCACAGTCCTGAGTTTTTAATGTATGTTTTAAATAGGTCCCCTGAGGAAAAGGATTTTGACAGACAGACACGATACGGACAATGAATTGTTGAAGGATCCTTTTGAGGTATGGAACCTCAAAAACTCATTTGAATTCAAGTCCTGTCTATAATATTCTAATTCTAATCAAAGTTTTTAAGAAATTGTCTTATAGTGTACTAAAGATGTCCAACTCAATTAAACGGCTCAGAGTGGCAGATGTGAACGGAGGACCTTGGGTGGTGAGAGGTGTAGCCTTGAGCTAAAACGGCGACGAGTATCGAATTACTTGTCGATGCCTCGAAATTGTGGCCTCGGAGATCTACTCCAGAATAGGGATGTAAAAAAAGGATCACATTTGCAATAATATTCGAATTTCTAATATAGAATACACTGAGTTCTCATTGGTATGGTCTCAGGTTGTAGTTACCAGATTTTGCAGATATGTACTTCTTTGCAAGTTTTGTCATGGTTGAGACCATGTCCAACATCATTTATGATGTTTAAACCCATAGTACTGGATGTAAGGCAGTTAGCTCAACACATTGCCGTGGACGATATTGTAGTCGGCAACTTACCTTTATAATAATACCATACCATTAGTAATAATAGCATGAGCACAAATAAATAAAAGGATTTCACAAATGTTTCAACTACTAAAGAACGTGCTTTTAAATAAATAATAAACAACAACAGTGCATACAGAAACGAAAAGTAGAAATGCTAGAGATAAAATTCCAATAATTAAAAAAAACAAATGCGCTTCAGAATTTAACTTTGGCAGCGCTTCTCAAACTAGGTTGGTGTGAAGCCCCTTTTCAGATTTTAACAAATCAACTGCTAAGTTTGTAGTACGCAAAGACTTAAAAAAAAAGTTTTAAGTAAAACCAATTTAAAATGATTTTATATTATGAATCAAATCTCAAAATATGTTTATGTTACAAATCTGACGGATATACTTCGGCATTGAATTTTCTTTCTTTACTTTTCTTATTCTACGTATTGCAAGCATTGGCCAATGTTTATGGCGCATCCTATTCGCTGATTCTGATCAAAATGTTTTATGTGATGTGGCAGTTTGCTAATGCAAAAAATAACTATCTTTAGATTTCAAACCTCGTTCACAGCACAGTTTCGTTTTCAAACTAATTTAATTCAGTTCAGACATAACTTCATCAATCGTGAATGCTTCATAAATTAAATGATCGTAGCGGCATACATTTCTTACAGCATTACGATTATGACGGAGTATGACAGTGTCCACGTTTCATCGTTATCGCTGTTAAAATCATTTCTATTGATATTTCTAAAATGAAAAGACAAAAACAAAATGATAGGGGAAAAGCAGATCGGTAGCACAATTATCTAATACACATCCTGTTAAAAACACGTTCCGTACACGTTTGAGAAAATATGGATTAAGTATTAAGTTCAGAACATAAAAATAAATTATTTAGTAGTAGTAACTCGACTTCAAAATATCAAAACTGTAATTTATTTAACTTTGTAGTCAATAGCTATTAATTTCACACGTGTTATGCCTTCAGTATCATAATGAGGTCATGGTGTTAAGTCGTGCAAAATAAGCATATAAATACAACGCGCATAATAAGTTGGCCGATCAAGGTAAATTACATGTTTCCTTCCTTAACCTATATTGTGATCATGCTGCTATGTTAATATACCTATAGGGATAACTATAGCGCTAAGAACTGACAGTAATTAAAGAAGTAATTTCTAGAATAGAGATCATTGAAAGTCAAACGCAGTGTGGGACCACATGTATGATACACGGATGATCTAATCAAGATATCAGGATTAGGGAAAGGCTGTTTGCAACTGGCCGCTGCTGAAATCTGTAGGGGAGGCCTAAATCAAAATTAAGAGCACTTTCTATCAATTTAACTATGCTGGTCTAGAAGAGATTAAATGTTGCTTTGCTTCGCAATGAGGAATATTAACTTAATCTTATCTTATCTATCTTGTCTTCATATGAACATACCGGCCAGCAGTAGTAAGTTTTAGGAATAGACATTAAACTGTTACTAACACGCACCTCTTGTTCACAGGTTGTCGGTGCAGTGCCAACCGAGTGCAGTGTGGTGTGTGTTGTGTATGTGTGAGGGTGCGCGGGCGCTCATGGCGCGCAGCTAGCGGCGCGGGCGACGGCATGCGCCCCGCTTAGCCATGCCACCGGTGCACAGCCAGACATGGCGCAGTACACACAACGGACACAGCCGATGCACAGGTTAGTAACTCTTAAGATGTCCATATTCATAGTAAATAAATAAAAAATGTGTTTCGTCTACTACTTAAGTAAAGACCTCTGGCCCACGACTTACTGCGCTGGCTGGTCCTGTCGCCAGCCCGACCATTGAAGGTGACTGAACTGAGATCCATTCCGATATATTATCATGCTAAAAATTGCTTGCCGAGAGATTATCGCTTTACACAATGGTCTAGTGGCCACAAATTCTTTCAAAATAATTTTAAAAATATGTATTACATAATGCATTCAATTTTATTAGTGATTTTATGACTAATTAATTAAATAACTTTTCAAAGGCTTGTTATAGTGGTCAAGCAATTTTTGGAGAATCAAACCTCTTCCCTTGCCTCCTGTCCTCCCGATGAGAATGTAAATGAAGACGAATACTCACAGAATAGTCAAAAGTTATGAAGACTGTACAGCTTGAAACAATCAACAATATTGGCAAAGAACGGCGGAAAATCTTCTACACTCTGGTACATACAAAATAAACAGAATTTTATTTCTGTAACGGAAACTTTCTTTAGAAATGCAATAAAGAATATTAATCTATGTCCAGCAGTGGACTTTGAGAGGCTGATGATGAAAGAATATTAATTTTGCTTATCCTGGGGCCTGTTGTAAAAAGTTTGAGAAAGGCTAGCTGGGCGAAATCTTTTGTTCGAAAATGTGTCAAGTACGATGTTATTTTTGAATACAAGTTAGTTTGGAAAACTAAATACATAACAAGAATTAAAGCCAACACCTACGCTATTTTAGGCGTTATGATGACAGAGGGTAAACGTGTCGCCTGAAGACATACTCAGAATTAGATAACGCTAGTCCCTTCGTCTCTATGAAAACTAAGCGTTTGACGCTGATGTCACTGTGGCGATTTATGAATATGAATGCTTCAATCGATTTCAATCAAGTCTACTTGATTTTGAAAATATGACATGCGTTGCCTTAGAGCGGTTTCAGACTAGCGTTTTCGGAAGCGAATGTAAGCGCGTAAAGGCGCGCCTTTTGCCACACGTGTAAAGGCCGGTATTCACTTTGCTTAGTAGTTAGTGCAGGTGATTAGTTTTAGTAGATAACACTTGTGGACTCCTATTGATTGGTGCAAGTGATTAGTAACCTGCGTAGTAAAGAGATTAGAAGCGTAATTTATTTTTCTGCGAGTGGACAGCGTGTGGCCTCGTCCCGCGCGCCTCCCATTCCCCTCACTCGCCTTGTGCCTACCACTAAACACGTCTGAACAGCAGGTGTTAGTGTTAGCATTTTGCAAAACTTGCAAAAATGGCGAAGTAGACGGATGATTTACCATAAAAATGTGTGCAGGAGTATGTAAAATATGAATGTCTTTTAAATTGTAAAGACCTTAGGTACACAATTAAAAGTGTCCGAGATAAACTAAACACAGCAACTAAACACATCCACTAAACAGCATTGGACACTTCATGCACTAATCAATCGCTCCTACTAGTCACCTGCACTCGCACTTAGCAAAGTGAACGGGCCTTTACTCATACGAACGTTGACGCGCTAATAAGCTCGCAGTATAATCCATAAAGATAATGACTCACCGCTACCGCTTCCGCCTAAATAAAGCTCGTGTACGCGAGTTTGGTTTTATAAAGCGCTTGTTTTTGGCCGGTTCTGTCAAGTAGGTATAACCTGCCTACTTCATTTTATAAATGCGTGTGAATATAGTAGTAACCCTTTGCGGTCACGCAAATTTAGGAAAAAAGGCGCGAGCGGTCCTTCTGTAAACTCTTTATTTTGTGGTGGAAGTTCTGCGCATGGGTACAGCAAGAAGGGAGGGTCTCACCATCGATGTGGCCGTAAATTACGCGGATTGCTCAGGTTCTTCCTGGCCAGCGTTGTTTTTAGATGACATACTCGCTTCAGCCATTTCGATGTATGTCTGTTGTGACTTTAGTATGCGTAGGCGCATGTGATCGCGACAATGCACTGACTCGGTGTACCGGTTGTACCGTTGTTGAAACTGGCTGGTCCGTCTGACTTGGACACACCAGGTGGAAGATACATTACTTAGTATAGATAGAGCTGAATGTTTCTAGATATTTCGAGACCATCGTGGCCTAGGGGTTAGTCACACCAACTCGAATCGTGGATCGTGTTGCCCGGAGTTAAAATCGAGTCAGAGGCCTACTCGCAAACGAAATGTCCTTAGTTTCGATCAAAATAATGTGTCAATAAAAACCTACTACAGGATGTTTTTTTTATTATTTCTGTATGGCAAACATGGAAAAAGAAAAAAAATGTTATGATCACCTTTGTGTTCGTACAAATTAAGACCATGTTAGTTAGCCCGAACCTGCGTACATTGTGTTAGTGAGTAGGTACCCAGAAACAATCTTTGTGATCATTTTTTTTCTGACTAACTCTCCGGTGATGGAAAACATCTATAAAAAAAGGAAATTCCAAACCAACCCGGAAAACGGCGGAAGGCTCACCATCCACCACCGGTGGGTTCTAATTCCATTGGTAGAAATGGGCTTCTGGGTGTTCCGTTCATCACTACTCTGACTACCCCGGTTAGGCTATCGATAGTCGTGATGGTACGTTATGTTTATATGTACTATTTCAAAGGGTCAAGTAAAGAGTATCAATCGTGCTCTTGACCTGACGCTCTCTAAGAACAACTTTTTCAAGGTTGCGTCTAGCGAGTAGCGACCCCTTCCACCATTGAATAAAATAAAATAAACGAAAGCAATTCTTAATTGAAATGTTCATTAGTAACGTCGCAGCGGCAATTAACAAGCATCATCCATCAGAATCGAACCTACGTACCGGCGCAATCAAACAGTCATCAATCAGCATTGGCCGAAACGTGGCCTGGCGAAAGCCTGTGTGTTCAATATAATAATATCTACCTCCAT
Source organism: Udea olivalis (assembly GCA_947369235.1). Classification (NCBI taxonomy): domain Eukaryota; kingdom Metazoa; phylum Arthropoda; class Insecta; order Lepidoptera; family Crambidae; genus Udea; species Udea olivalis. The sequence continues at coordinate 14,543,265 of OX376362.1, read as the reverse complement.
TTCACCAAAATATATCAGAGTCATAATCATGACGATTTTTACACGATGTTTTCAATCACCCTAAAGTTAGTCTGAAACTTAACAATGAACAAAAATATTGATTCTAGCTAGATTTAAATTCGGGGATACACGATCCATGATCCGAATTGCGCATAATCTGTCGTTGACTGTACCATCCTTTTCAGCGTTTCTGCAGCACGAAAATTATTAAAATACGAGTATAAAAGACCCCAGTATACTCTTGCTTCTGACTTTCACCGAAGCGACATACCTATACAACTTTTACGGCACTTATGTCCGAAGATTTTTTTTCATTCCCTCTTTTATTCTGTACAGTCGACCTGATCCTAGGGACTCAAGCGGGATCCTCCCTAGGATCAGGTCGAATTTTTCTAGTTTCTATCTTTGTGTAGAAAACATTGTAAATGCTAAAAATAAAAATTCACTTACTCTATAAACTCTTCATAATTTAGTTTAGTTTGTACCCCATATACTGTGACTGTCCCACTCCCACAAAAGGCAAAGGTCTTCTTGGTGAGGTTACAATGATGGTTAATTACTAGACTCGATTATAAAACATTCGAAAACTTTGCCTGATCAGGGTTTTTTTTTTAGTATTATTTATTTCTTTAAACATAGTCTTATCACTGTGAAGGCTGGAGCCTCCTTTTAGGCTTATGAAAGCCTGTGAAAGGGGGTACCGCTCTCCAATTACAGCATAGCAATTAAATGGGTTAAAGTACATTTAAAACAGTTATACATACTATTATATGCTACGGGTGGGCGTATATGTGTGTGTGTGCGTGTGTGCGCACGCGTGCGTGTGTGTGTGTATGTAAATGTATGTACGTGAGATTTGTGTTTATGTGTGTAGAAGAGAGTGTGTATTTAATGTATTAGTGGTCCTTTTATTTTGAAATGTTTAATTTGTTTATATGCCTGTTTTTTTCGTTTTTATTAGCCCTCCGGCGTATCTTGGGATCGGAGACTGCGATCACAGCCTCCGCTAATTATGGTTTTGTTGCACGTTAATTCCATGATGTGGTTATCTATTCTATTCTAGTTGTTTCTCGGTTTCCTCGTAAGTTTTGCTTTCCAGCCATACTGGTATTATTTTCTTACATACGTAGTATAACATATTGTGAAACTTCAGCTCTTTGTTTATCAGATTATACAGATGTGCCGATCGCCAGTTATACTGCCTGCTTGCGAATGTGGTATTCGTTCTGGGTACCCCAGCAACAGCGTCCTTCCTCCTTTTATTTCCTAAACTAGGGTCAAAAGGCAAGGATTTGTGTTTTTTTAAGACTACGTGATTAATGTACAGATGATTTGAACCCGGGTCCTGTCGATTTAGAGGCTAGTGCTTTAGAAATCTGCGCTCCGTGCTATAGAAATCGCCTCGGCAGAGTATTTAACTCTACTAAGGCGCTTTCTATAGCACGAGGAGAATCTGAAAGGATGTACAAACGGCATGTATCATTATGGCAGTAGTCGGAAGTTTATAAAGCATCCTGCCTATTTATTAAAAAAAAATATGCGCCAGACAACACACACTTGTCATGATGTCGAAGTAGGGATAAATCCCTGTGTTACGAAGTACCAGGCAGTGAATTAAGCCAGGGGCGTCTCACAGCACACCCAGACCCGAGCCAATGAAACAAGATTGGACCTGAATTGACTCGACCGGAAATCGAACCTACGTAAACCACGGCGAATAACCTTGCTACAGCGCACTACGCTAATCGTGTCGTCACCTGTATCCACCTACTCTAGGGTACACAGCACAGAGCTACACTCGCTGTGTAGACATTTCTTTAAAAATATATAATTTATTGGGCCTATTCTGAAAGTGCCGGCAAACAAAAAAAAGTGGTACCTATAGTTAGAACTAGCCATGCGGAGTAATAATTTATATGGTAGAAAAGTAGTAGGGTTGCCACAAGCCAAGTTATACGAGTTTTAAAATTCTTAATTTTCACACATTTATTGATTTTTGAAAGCACTGGGAAATATAAAATAACGATATATCATCGATCTAGAAGGAATGATCAGTACGTCTACCACGAGTTGCCACTTCAAATGTACGTTATCGTTCGCGTAAAAAATGTATTGGGGTTTGACATTGTCATGCCATGTCATGTTGAATCCCAATACCATTTTTTTACGCGGACGATAACGTAAATTTAAAGTGGCAACTCGTGGTAGGCGTATTTTTACCTAGGCGCTAAGATGTCAGCTAATTAAAAAACTTTCATTTTCACAGTTAAACAAAAAAATAACTCACTCTGTATACATAATAAACAACCGATTTATTTTGACTAGGTTTAACTATTCGTGCCATACCGATTTATTTTGCCTAGGTCTAACTATACGTGCCATTTTATACGAGTAACCTAGATGACTTAGTCATTGCTTACCACCAGGCGAGACTGAGGCCAAACAAACGCAAACCCATTTAACAGAAAACATTTCGTTAGCGAGTAGGTCCCGAGAACGAAGTTTTCAAACGATTCAGTCAAGTTCTTAAGATTTACCCCTTCAACGAATTTTTTTTAAATGTTAATGGCAATAAAAGAAATTAAACTGATTATTCAATTCGTAACCAGCAAAAAGCAGACCAATCTGACTACGCGATTTCTATGCATACGACCGTGACTCTACCAAGGTCTTGCCTTCATTGAACACGGGCTAGTGTGAAAGAGAAACGGACCAATATTCTGGCCAAATGATTTTTATTAGCTATCGTTATCACGGGATGACAAATCTTTCTTCTTACTAATCTAACTAATTTTATGAATGTTTGTTACTCTTTCACTCAAAAACTACTAAACTGATTTAGATGAAACTTTACAGTTATACAGCTTATACATCAGAATAACACACAAGCTACAATTTATAAAGATTTTATGCATGCATGTTACAGAAATGAAATTCACGCGGGCGAAGCCGCGGGCGGAAAGCTAGTGTTAAATATTGTTTTCTGATATTGAGGCAAAGGCTACCTATTGAATAAAAAATCAAAATCACTAATTTTAGCAACAAATGTCACGTGTTTGAAGAAAACACGTTTTTCGTTTGGGTTCCTTAAAACGAGTATGTGCAGTATCCCGACTTTTTCCATTAATCGTGAAATTCAAAGTCTGGATGGCCAGATATTTTTAGTAGCTATATTATTTATTCAAAATATTTTGTTGTCAGCCGCGTTAGTCAGGTCGTAATAATTAGAAAATTCAGATAAGCAACTTAAAAAGTGCCGTATTGACTCGACATGAGAATTGTGAAACCTAATTTGCCTAATGACTGTTTGATTACCGGCTGATTCACTGCGCTCATGAGGTCTCCGATTGTCCTGTTGCCACGTGGAAGATATGTCGTTTGTCTGTCACAACCTTTAATAGCTTTCAGTGAGTTTGCAGTTTACGATACCCCTACTATGAGTTAGCGTCTGTTTTTGTATGGGAACAGCGCGCCCTGTGATTAGTAATAATTTAGTTATGTAACGATCGTAGTAAGTACACTAAATCTGGCAACGTTGGTCGAGTAGTTTCGGTCGGCGGAGCCTATTCATTACAAAAAAATGATCAAAAATTATAAAAAAAAATTATAACACCGAAACTGCAGGACCGATTTTAAAAATTCTTTTACTAATATAAAGCTACATTATCAGAGCAGTGACATAAGCTATGTTATTTTTAAGTAGGCCTTATTTTGACGGAAGCACCAGTAGACTCGGGCGATGCTGCTGACGGACAGCCAGTTTTCATTCTAGAACTTGTAGGCCGTCAGCCTGCATCGAAATTAGATTCATTAACTGAATCTAATCGTACACAAATAAAACTAATCAATCGGCCATTTCAAAGCTGTTTTTTTTTCATTAATCAGAACGGACGGAGTCGCGGTCATATGCTAAATTTGACCCTGAGCCTAGCGATCACGTGTGCTGCTTATATCACAGTGTCCGCAATACGCACTTGTATCTTGTATCAATATGGATGGAAACAACATACCAAGACTCACAAAAACGATAGGGCCTACTCAGTAATGCTGGGGCCGCACCTGCGTGTATCGTCACGAAGCTTCGCGTCCTGAACACGATAAACGCAGATGTGACCGGCTAATACCGCTATCAGTACGTCTAGCACGAGTTGAGAGTAAAATTGTATTGGGATGACACATGCATGACAATGTCAAATCCCAATACATTTTTTTACGCGAACGATAATGTAAATTTAAAGTGGCAATTCGTGGTAGACGTACTTACTGATCGATAATCGATTTTTGAGTATTGTTGTCATCCACCATCTTCTCTGTTTAGGTTTCTTCTTTTTAGATTTTAATAAATGCATTAGGTAATTGTTATACCTACATGTGGAAGTAAAGAAATTCGTGTTCCATAGTTAAACGAAACTAATTTCGGCCATCTTGGATGATTGCATAGTTCGTGCAAAGTACCGAACTCGCTAATGTGACCACAGCTTTTATCGAGATAACTTTTTAGCGTCAAAACGTACGAAGCTTCGGTACGCATTACTTCGGTCGGCGCGATCGATACACGCAGATGCGGCCGAAGCATAAGTGATGTGAAAATTTAATTTTTTCGATAACTAAATTTTATGGTTTTCAAATAAAAAATACTGACTGTTCGACTGATTTGTATGGTGACCTTGAAATTAAAGTCAATTAAATAAATTTCATTTTCACTTTGATAGTTTCTACATCCCCTTCTGAGTATACATGCCATAATATCGTTTTTGTAAGTCTATTGATAATGAATGACCCGGTATACTGCGGCTCGGCTTCTGCGAAACATGATTAATTAGCAGGATACCGGATAGACAGAGGCGTAGTATAGACGTGTTTTTTTTTATTAGATTAAGAACTAGTTTCAGAACAACAGGTTTCAGTTTCGCTTCTTTTTTTTGACTAGGCAGAAAAAGTATTGACAAAGGACTATGAAAGGCAAACAAAAGTTTGTTTTTTCATTTAAAACAAATGTACAAACGACGGACTGCATGTCTGGCTGGAGGCATTATCTACCAGTCAAGCGCGAGGTTAAACAGAATTTAGGTTATTTGCAAGAAAATTAATATTGTTCATCAAATAACCAAGTTTCGTGTAACTTAAAAATAGAAAGGGTAAATAAAATATAATGATTGGAAGTATTGGTGGAACTCTCTGGGCCTATGATGCTTCGACCAAAAAATCAACATCAATTCCGGGTGACTATATTTATTGATATTGGATTCACGCTACTCCATATCCGGACGAACGGGAGTAGGCCGGAGATCCCTAAATTCAAGAAATCGATGAAACTATTCCCGAACTCCGGACGATTTCAGCAGCGACCGCGACCGTATCGTTCGATAAAAATATCGTCGCGCCAACGCGGTTTTTATTCCTGTTTGCATTGATTTTTGCTAAAACAGGTCACTCTTGAATGCTATTTCGAAACAGTTGTTAAGTACGCCAGATTCAGGTACTTATATTATTAATTATTACCTAAAGTTACATTGTTTTGTACTTTAATGGTCACTTACATTAGAATAGTTATTAGTTACGCTTAAGGTTTGTACAATTGTGCATGGTAGAAATCCCGTAACTAATAAATAACTATTCTAATTTTATATTATTATATCCTGTCCATGGTTCTTGTTCAGTTTTGCTTGATCGCACAAATTTCGTAGCGTTGAGAATGCTATATTGAGGAGCTCATGTGAGGTGGAGTTGGAGTAGGTACTTATAAATAAAGGTAACAACTTACATTCAAACAGCTAAAAAAAATACCTACATAAAGTACTGCCAGGCCTGTGTGTCACTTCAAAAGTTTAGGTTCTCTCGGCCGCGTGGCCCCTCTCTGGGGTATCTGACAGTAGGTTGTAATTACATTATTTAACATACAGTTGAAAGTCGAAACTCCTGCAATACCTATATAATATGGGAAATGACAAAAAAGGACGAAGGAGGAAGTAAAATATGTAAATTTTTAATTTAGACGAAATGTTCAGCTTCAAAACCAACCAAGCAGCATACCTATCCCGGCAAAAGGGTTTAGCGAAAGCGACCCAGCTAAACCCTCGCCCAGTAACAATAAGATAACGCTCGCCCTAGAACTAGAGCGGCTATTTATTCCGTTCGGGCGGGAAGGGCATCGATTTTTGGTTAACAAAGCGGGCCAGAGCTTAGAATAGAAGCTAGATTTGGAGTTTAGTCTCGTGGTTGATGGGGATCCAGTGTTACTGGAGCTACAGTTTGAAGGACTCCTTACTGAATCGTTTTTTTATATTTGAATGTATTTTAAAACAGGGTTAAAGGAACTCTTCTACTAAACTAATTAATTTTACAAGTAATATGGTTTTATCTCTATGAATAGAATGGCTGTCTTATTCTTTATGATTATGAACAGATGAGAAATAGTTTTACGCAGATTTCTCCATAACAGACACTTCTGCAACCCTGGTATCACAAGATACCTACGTTGTTGAGTCCCCATATACGCTAGGTAGCTTATTACTGCATTCAACGTCCAATTTCCTCAGTACGTCAAACACCCAATTACCAACCACCAAAATTTTACTCGGCAAACCTGTTTCGCGTTCTTTAATTGGTTGCAACCGTTACAACGCAGCATTACAGCGAGTATAGACCACGCCACTCCATTTACGCCAACTTATCCGATTCGCAATGCCAAACAAGTTCGAATTCGGAATATTTACTTGTGACCGAGGCGGCAACGTCGCTTCGCGTGTGGCGCACGGAGCGGCAACGTCGCACCGCCATTTCGCCCGAGCGGGCCGACCTAACTTTGTGATCGGAGATCAGCTGGAGTTCGGGATGTCTGCTATGTATATTGTATAGTTGTGTAGGTATATTTGTTCGTTGGTTTGGTAGGTACCTACGTACTTTTCTTGCTCGTTTTTTATAAAGATTTAACTTTTCTTGGTTCATTAGTTTTGTTATGTAACTCGCACTGTCAGCATTCAAGTTTGTCTTTCCTACCTGTATACTTATTTTATTTGAACGTTTGTAGTTTATAGGTAGACGACACGATTGGCGTAGTGCGCTGTAGCACGGTTTCTCGCCTCGACTTCCGTAGTGTCCCAGGTTCGATTTCCGGCCAGGTCAATTCAGTAAACGATATTTTTTGAATTGACTTGGGTCTGGGTGTGCTGGGAGACGCCCCTGGCTTATTTCCTTGTGTGGTACCTGGTACATCGTAACACGGGGATATTAATCCCTACTTCGAGACCATTCCAAGAGGTGTGTTGTCTGGCGCATATTTATTTATTTATTTATATTTATAATGTCTTCTTTTATTCCTTTAAATTATATTTACCCATATAACTATTAATAATGCTGAAATAGGTAGGTATATAGGTACTCTGGGCTAAGAAAATCGCGACTATTCACCATAGTACACATATTTCAATGCTATTCACATGAACGTAGATACCTGTCTGCTAATTAGTAAAATACAATTATTTTTCTTGGGCTTGCTTGCGACACTTACAAGTAGGTACAGAGGCGTTCACATCAACCTTTTCAAAACCATTGCAAAATGGGTCTCATGTCAGCTGCATAAATTGCCCCTATGTAAAGGTTGATGTCTGTACAACAGAAATCAATGCTTGATTTATTATTGAAGATGAATCCAGACTGCTGGACGTTAAAATTACACCCAGAACTAGGTTAGTTAGCCTAGAATATTTTAATCAATACATACTTATCTATTCTAGCCCGGCGGGCTTTTCTGCAACCTAACGATAACGACATAGTTAAGCTTCTACCTACAGTATCTGTGAAGGTGGTATACCTACACCTACTCTCTATGAGATGATATTACGTTTAAATGTAAAAAAGTTTCTATTACATGGTTCTAGGTAGTCTAGACAAACCTAGTCTAGTAAAACCTTTCTTAACAAATTAATAAACCTACTTAAACTTGAAATTATTTTCTGTGGGGTCCCCAGACGTATGACAGGTAATTGTGTGACAATAATGTGTGAGGTATTTAAGGGTTACGTTTTTTTAAACTATAGGTTTAATTGATAAATATAACATTTTGTTTCAAATTATAGACTTCCTATAACAGTAATCCTATTTGTATTCCCTATACTTAACAGGAATTTATATTTATTTATTATATTAAACCAAAATTGGTTGGAATCATAAATGAGGGAGGGACTTGCTAGCTATAAGTAGACTTGAGGTTGAATAGTTGAAAAAGTTAGGTAACATTTTAAGGACTGGCAAAGTTTACCTAAATGGAGGTGACAGCACTGACAGCTGAGACAGATCTTCTGTCTTTGATTTATAACCAGGCTAGAAAGCCTGAAGCTAAGTTAGGTATGTATAATTTCCATCCATTTTCATAAGCTTCTACGAGCAGTAAGTACCTACCTACCTACAACCAGTTGTCTATTTAAAAGAGTTCCAAAGGCTAAATATCCCCATAATATAACTTGTGTGCTTTCTACCTGAGTTTGGTGCTGCGACGCAGGGCTTAGGTTTGTGAATATTTATGTCTAAATAAAATTACAAATTCAGTCAATTCTTGTAAGTTTTATAAACCTGTCAAAGTAATCGTCTTCACTGGTGTCTGGTAGGAAACGTTTGCACTTCGCTGTTCGCAATTCGCATGGAACTGACAACCAGTAATTTTAAAAATTACACCTTACTCCGCAAAGGAAACTACGCCTACTGACGCAGTCGCAAAATAAATTGTTGCAAAACACGTGGTATTGAGATTTTTTTGCCGCTAAAAAGTTAGTTCTCGCTCGCATCGATCGCGAGCGCGGCGTTGCCGTTCGGGCACACGGCGACGTTGCCGCCCCGCACTCCTATTATTATTTATTATGTTGCAGCACGTTGCTTGCGTCACCGTGCATTGCCCGCCCGTTTCTAGACTATTGTTTCGTGAAGGACTTTTCGGAGATAATTATAATAAACCGAGAAGGATGTACATTTCCTTCATTCTTTGTGCTGCTGTCATTAATCAGCTTGTCATCTTAAGTATTTTGTACGATGTTTTTCTTTGAAAACGCGACCGCCATTAGGTACCTACAGCAGGTACTTACCTGAAATTAAAAGCGGTAGGTACCTACTTCTATTCATTTTGTTTCAATGTTATTGTAATGATCAAGTGTATCTCTTAAATCCTGCAACACTCCTAAAAGTTAAGAAACCATTATGTAACTTAAAGCAACAATATTTTAATTCACCATAGCCTAAAACTTAACCTTTCTCTAGTCAGCGACCACCATGCTTAATAAATAATAATCTCATAACATAGCATTTACCGGCCGCCGTCTATCAATCATACCATGATGCCATGATGGATGGATGACGAGACTGGTCAGACAGACGTTATTGTTCTCATTTAGTTCAGTGGATTAGTGGATTATCAGTATCACAAAGCCTTTACAAAACAGACCGCCTCCTGCTCAAAAAAATATATGTTTTATTGTAGGAGTGGTACAGTCAGCAGCAGAAGTAAGTGATAATTTAACGTGCCAAAATTGATGATTTTACAAAAACCACAAAGCTTACTAAACTACTAAGAATATAAATGAGACATTTCATTATGATGGATATATTATGCTGCTTGTGATCATTTTTTTACGTATTTTTCATTCATAAAAACAAATTGGAAGTCTGTTCAATCATCATTTACCTTTGCTGTTGACTGTACTACTAGTCCCATTACTTACTAGGTATTAAAAACACCTCCAATAATATTGTATAAGCTTTTTGCTTAATTGTTTACTACCACTTTCGTCAGTTAGGCGTCACCTCGTCGTTATCGAGTTTCGCAGTGTGTGGGTTCGTTTGGGTGTGGGTTTTTCAGAAAAGCTACTGTTCTTGTCCCTTCATACATACATTACATTATACTACTTACTAAGTAAAGATTTACGCCTCTGTTCTTAGGCGTAAGAATCTTCTTTTGGCTTAGTAATTTTTACGAGCTTTTCGCCCTCCCCTCGCTGTTATATTACTTAAAGGTGGACTGCGAACTGGGTATATATCAGAGTATCATAATTATATCATTTCTTATTTTGAAAGTCTACGCGGAGGAAGTCTTTGGCAACAGCTAGTTCAGAAAATAGATAGCAACGCAGCGTAACTAAATCGTCAAAGAACAAAAATGCTCCTCATAGACAGTCAAGGATTCTGAAAAACAAAAGGAAACGAGGGAGGGGCGATGACGGTTTCGAGTGGCCGTAAAAGAGAAATGCTGCCATAAACGAGATAACGGAACGGGCGCCGCGATGGCACTGATATCTTTGTGCTGGCAATCCTGCCCGGGAAATGGAATTGATGAAGTAGGGCCTATTCTAAAGGTCTATCCCAAAAAAGGACCCACCCATTTTAAATCCGTTGGATGGTCAGCTATCGTTTGGATGTCGTACCCCAACTCAATATGTCGTCAGAAAACATTTCTACAATAGAAGATTCAGAGAAATCCAGTCGAATTTCTTCAACAATGTTATGAAATGTTGTGAAAAATTGGTTGAAATATTTTTCCCTAAAAACTTTTGAAATCTTGCGCTGCATCCTGGGGCTCAGCGACAATCTTTTAGTTCATTGTCAAGACTTTAATTGGTGTTAGGTTATATGATGACTTAAGTATCAATGTACGCAGAGGTGTAGTGTAGCTTTAAGGACACATACTTAGTATAAAACAAAGTCACTGCAGGCCGGCTGTACGCTTTTTGAAACCCGCTCAATGGATTTCAATGCGGTTTTCATCGACAGAGTCATTCATTAGGAAGGTTTATACTTTATATGTATAATATGTATATTATAGTAGAGAAAACACATCAGTATAGATAGACATTGCAATGTCGCTAGTTCGTCATAATCCACTTGGTTTATCATCAGCAAATGCAAGCAGCGACGCCATCGCTCCCTCGACGATCTTTTGTATCTTAGCACAGCAAGCGAACGTACACCATTACGCGTCATTTCAGAGTTACTGTTTTAATAAGGGTTGTGTTGTAGTCGGGTGCCTAGTCTAAAGGGCCTTGCAGCCAGGGGAATCACAGGCTTGCCAGCGAGAACAATTACTTAACTCTCTTGGGTCGGCAACGCAATGGATACGATATATAATACGTTTGATGTTGCATTGCATGCAACAGCCCATAAAAGCTGCGGTGAACGCTAAAAGTAAGTAAGTAAAGTAAAGTAAAGTAAGCTAAAGTAACGCCTGAAAGTAGTTCCATATGACTATAAATAAGACAATTATCTTTCATTTTATTATGATGAATGATTACGCCAACCTAATCGTAAACATTCTTACTGTAAATACCTTAAAATTATTAACCAGCGATGAAATATAAAACATCAGGCCAAAAACGGGTTGATGTCCGTTTCGCGTGCGGTGAGTTGAGTTGGACAAATCAATAAGTACATGCAATGTTGGAGTTTTTTGGTGACAGTGCTCGGCCTGGTGGAAAAGTGGCGTGGTAACCTAATTGTTGAGCGATGCTTGAAGAATTTGATGATACACTCTATATTATCGCTTGAAGTAACAGTTGAGTCAGTAACCGCCAATCTATTCCTGGGTTATGTATGATAATAAAGCACTATTCGTCATCCCGCTAGAAACGTGTTTATCCAATTTAATTCAGGTTGACCAGGAATAGTGGGCTACGTATGGACACTTATGGCCGTTGGGCCAGAAATGTAAGCAAACGCAGCAGTAGACTTACTTTGGCTGCTCATGTTAATAATGACTGGGAAATAGCATAAGTAGTAGAATTTAGCCTATTATACTGTGCAACTTTCCCCACTGCTGGGCAGATGTGCATGATTACACGTGTAGGTTTTTTTTTCTCTAAAACAACGAGTAAAAAAATATCATCATTGTTGAAATGTGTTTTTATTCCATGAATCATATTTTTTATCATTGTGGCTTTGTTCCGAGAACTTAAAGAAGGCAAAAATGCCATAATAACGGTAAGACTGTAAAGGAGGGCTTTAAGTCTTACTTATAGCGCTCTTAATCTCGGCAAATGTACTTTTCTTTCACCTGAGCAGCGTTATTGCTGTTGTAGCCCGCAAGTATAATTTATTATAGTTCTCTGCGACGTAATCGTATTTGTGTGGTAATGCGAGCAGCTAGACTGAGATTGGTTTCATATTTCGTTCGGACAAGGTTTTTATAACATTAGTCCATGTCGTAGGTCTGTGTCAGGGGATCGTGGCTACAGCAAAAACTGTCTCACCGACTAACATGAGCTATTGTTATGCTTCAGAGTCTACGTAATAAAAAAATATGAATATTACTTTTCTTACAGTTTTATTAGAAAAGGGTCCTTAGAATTTTAAAATGTTCTACTCCGTGTGTGACCTGGCGGGGTCGCGACGCTGTAGGTTAAGCGGAGCTCTCGTCAGGATGGCTCGTGTTTGCAGAAGGTACAGAGGCGTCCACATAAACCTTTATAAAACTATTGCAAAATGGTTCTCATGTTAGCAGCATAAGGTGCCCCTATTTAATCATAAAAAGCATGCACATACCGACTTACAGTTTCCCAACGCGCCAGTATGGTTAAAACAGGTACAGTCATTTCAAATTAAATACAAGCAAACTAAATTTACATAACCTACACAAAATACAATAATGTCAAGAGAATACATTAATTTAAAGGCTGATGTGAACGCCTCTGTACCTAGTATGAAAAGTAAAAACTCAGCTTAGGAATTATCGGCTAATTAAATCAAACGTGTAATCGTAAGAGTGGTTATATCCGCCATTGGCCGTCAAAAATCGGGTTTGGTGTACGTGTACCGTTCATTTACGTATACACGTTTGATTTGATCGATCGATGACGGTTGACGGCAAGCATAGTTCGGCCGATAACGGATCAGGTTACGCGTCCCGTAACGTAACTTGTTCTATTTTTATTTGTAGCATTTATAGAATGCTCTATTTTCCATCTAAAGATAGAAACTAGAAAATTCGACCTGATCCTAGGCCTCAAACGGGACTCGAACCCACGTCTTCCACAATCCGGGTGGCTGCTCTCCCAACTGAGCTATCGAGGCCATTAACAGACCTGACGAATTCGTCTAGTGTTTTCTGTTTTGGCATGTTAAACATCATTATTTGGTTTAAATTTTGACTCACATTCAGAATGTCTCAGATCCTCATTCTGACTTACGTAAGACGTAAGTGCAGATGCGAATTGCTGCAACCGAACAATCCGCAGGGTGCTAACCTGCCAGCCAGCCATGCCAACCGAACTGGCGCGGTTTGGCGCGCTGGCAGACTGCCCTCGGCGAAGAGGAACGAGCTACGTGTCTGTCACTTGAGGCGGAGAAACTAACTCATGTTACACTTCTTAGCCGTTTCCTGGTCTATAAGTTGAGACATTGGCTATGCGCAAAGCCAAAAAAAATCCTGCCTTATTCACCTAATTAACCATTTGCTTAAATCACTTTTAGATCATAATATAATATAAACGTTTATTCAGTACTAACTACTACAAATAGGTAAATCTTGAAACTAAATAGCACTGAAATGGTGCCTACTCAGTTTTATGACGGGGAACCGACTTATTCGGCACCTCGTCGCTGGTCTTCCGTGGTCACCAGTTGAGATAAAGGTTGCCAATGCGCGCGACAACAATATTCTTACAAGTACAAACATATAAAACATAATAGGTCATTAAATTAGATATGAAATTACACAGTCATATAATATAACTTTTCTCATAATATTCTAACAAACAAGAACCAACCTATAAAATATAAAAACGCCCTCAAAATTACAATATATGAAATTACTTACTATAAAACGTCATGTATTTAATCGCCTAACTAATAATTCCAACAGTAATAGACTAAACAACTTTTTAATCACAACACTAGCTGATGAATAAGTAGCTAGGTCTATATTTTGTACTAATACTTGATTCAATGAGGCCTTAATAACACAGGCAAAAAGCGAACACAAATGTTTATCAGGTGATACCTACTCGTGCTGGATGGGTAGCGTGGTGCGCTGTAGCACGGTTTCTCGCCTCGATTCCCGGTCGGGTCAATTCAGGTCAGGAAACGATCTTTTCTTAATTGGCTCGGGTCTGGGTGTTCTGGGAGACGCCCTTGGCTTAATCCTGGTCTAGTACCTCGTAACACAAGGATACTTCGAGACCATCACAAGTGGTGTGTTGTCTGGCGCATAATTATATTTATATTCATTATACTCACAACCTTCTGCCTATAGCGGGCAGCACCTCTGACCACTGGCAGGCCACTCCAAGAGTGTTGCGTTCACATTGCGCTGATAAGGTTATTATTTTAACATTTAGCTGACACAAACTAGTCTTGCGTAAACTCTCGTACGATATTGATAAGATAATAGGAACTAACAACAAAGATTGCACCACGAACGACTGTGGTCGATCATAATATTCATAATTGAAGAATTTCTGACATACCTAATTATGTACCTACATTTACAGAAATAAATCAGTGAATTTCTGTCAATAATAATTAATTATGTGTTGGTCACCAGAACCAGAGTGGGCCAAGTCCATTTTTTTGGATTTTGGGCCACTATGGTATTGAAATTAAGTTGAAACTGCGACCCGTGGCACCCGTGCCCCGGCCACTGTGGTTCTGGTGGGCTCATATTAGAATAACTGAAAAGCTTATAAGTAAAATAGAAAGACAGATAGGTGGGTACTTTTTATAGCTTTTTAACGCTCGTTTTGAAATTACCTCAAAATAATCATATACTGCCAAGGCATGTCCCTGTGCCCTCAAGGGGAACTTAGTTCATAAAAATGTTTATGCTATCCAGACATTGACTAACGTTCGTCAGACTGCATTGTGCTCCCATGCAAACCTGTCCTACGCATAAGTACCTATATGTCAGCCTAGCACGTGGTCGCAATAATACCTACGATCCTACGAACAATAACAGCCGAGGAAGGGTCACCCCGCCTCCCGCTCTATCGATCGGCGACGTTGCCGCTCCGCTACTTTCCCCGCGACGTTGCCAGCCCGCTCGCCATTATTTAGTTACTACAGTTTGTAAAGTGTTACCGTACTTGTTGCGATTTCCCTGTATCCGCCATTCTTTAGAAGTTATTATTACGAAATTGGTCATGAATGCTGCTGTGAACGAGATCACACGTTCATTGAAGATCTTTTTATCGTTCACGTTTGCAGACGCATTTATGAAGAAATGATCACAATTACTGAGGAAATGCATGAAAATGCGTTTTCTGTTCGTAGGTAATTGCCTTAGGTTGTTAATAGGTTACCTAGTTTTGTATAAGTACTTATTTAGTAAGAACATTCAAGGTGAGGATGGCCAGTGATTCGTTTGAATGACTGGGCCTGTCAACCTCATATCTGGAGCTAACGATCGCTTTCCATCAGGTGGAGTGAGGTCATCTTGACGGGCAATATAAAAAAAAAAAACATGCTCTGATGAAAGATCCTAGTACCAACTTCCAGGTTTCATTTATACCTAGGAACGTCATTTATTTTATTATAGTAAGGCGCATATCAATTTTACTTTAGTAAGTAAGTAATTTTAAGTCAGCTCAGTCATCCAAATGAAAACTGTATTCTATGTGGGTAAGTAGTAAATAAATAAATATGTTTCTCACCTACTAATTTTGGGAACCCATGTAAACGATGAAATGAAAAAATAGGTAGGTACTTATACTAGACTACTTTATTAGAACATGCTTTTTTCGTATGAACCCGAAAGAGTAGGTAGGTAGTCAATTTAAATATATTTTAAAAAAATAATAAATATGCGCCAGACAACACATCACTTAACATGGTCGCGAAATAGTGATAAATATCCCTGTCTGTGTATAATATTTGTCTAGTACCTCGTAGGTGCTAGACAAATATTTAAGCCAGAGGGGCGTCTTCCCAACCCGTGCCAATTTAGAAAAGTTCGTTCTAAATTTAGGTACCCGACTGGGTATCGAACCCGGGTCACTAACGCAAGTCAAGGCGAGAAACCGCCTACAGCACACTACGCGGACCTTGTCGTCAAAATAATACTTGTCTTGTGCATAAACGCAAACCCTCTGATTCTGAAAAAACTTTTAAAACAATTGATATTGCCGTGCCACAATAGGTACAATAGTTAAAACTTAAGTGAGGGTGGAAGTCTTGAGAGGTCCAAATTGCTATTAGGTACTACTTCCTTATCAACAGATGGTTAGCAAAATCCTTAACTTCGGTATATTCTTGCAGTTCTATCTATACCTCGCCGCCATTTTACTTATTACTTAAAAAATATAAACACGACTTAGAAGGTACCTACATAAAGTTGGCGTCAACAAACTTCTAGTCCACTGAAGTTGTTTAGCGCATGCGCAATACCTATTTTTCAGATGAAAAAAGGAATGAATGCCGGATGCGGGACTCGGCTCGGGACAACTACAAAATGTACTGGAAGGTTGACGCGAACTATATAATTGAATGTACTTATGTATATCCAAAGTAAGTTTCGAACCTTCGACTGTACTTGGTAGGTTTATTCTACTGGATTTTAAGTCTTCTACAAATAACAGTTTGCTTTATTTAGTTAGAAAATTAAGTAAGTATTAATACTTTTTGACTTTATCGGTTTGCTGCATGGGATTTAAATTATATCGTATAGCTAACGAATAAACCAGACGAATTATCAAATATTTTATTATTAACAAGAAAATTATTAAGTACTTGAGGTAACAACGCTTACGGACCTAGTTCTGGGGATTCGGATTCAACTTTTATTTGTACAATATTTCTAGACCTAATATTTTTGATAACATTTATGACTTCAGAACGAAAATCCAATTTTTGATCTAAACTGAATTCTCTCACGGCAGGCAATAGGGATTCGAAGAATGATCTGTCCTCATCGTCGACATGAAAATGACTGGTAGGTTCAGCTAATGTGTCTATGAATTCCATTTTCGAAGTTTGAAAAGCGTCTTCGGCTATGTTGGAGTCTTCCTGGCAGTTATCTTCGATACGTGCGCTGCCCCTTTTCGTAATTCGTTCTTCATCTGCCTCCTCGCTATCTTCTGATTGGTTGGTTTGGTTGCACTTGTAAGTTTCGGTAAGGAAACTGAGGTGTTTTCTGTAGATATACTTGGCCTGGCTGCCGTTTCGCTTCATATCTCTGACGTACGTATCCCGGACGCTTTTCCATTTGATGTATAGTTTTTTGCCTAAAAAGTAAAAAAAACAATTGAGTAAATAACCAAACAAACTTACAATCACTTTTACAATTTATTAACATCGGAGACTGATAGAACAAATATTATAATTTAAAGAGTAACTATTGACCTTGGTAGTCAACTAAGACTTAGGCGCGTATTCTGAAACGACACTCAAGCGTGAATCTTGAGTTGAAACTCGATTCAAGCATAGATCTTATTCTAGAACCGCCCCTGAGCACAAATTCATTAATCACAGTTTAGACTTAGTTTGACGACACGGTTGGCGTAGTGCGCTGTAGCACGGTTTCTCGCCTCGATTTCCGTAGTGTCCCGGGTTCGATTCCCGGTCGGGTCAATTTAGGAAACGATTTTTTCTGAATTGACTCGGGTCTGGGTGTGCTGGGAGACGCCCCTAGCTTATTTCCTTGTGTGGTATCTCGTGACACAGGGATATTAATCCCTACTTCGAGACCATTACAAGAGGTGTGTTGTCTGGCGCATATATTTATTTATTTATATATTTATATATATATATATATATTATTCCGAAACGTCACTCGGATCCTTAGATATTTTTGACGACGTCAATTAATATCTATAGATAGTTTCATTTTTCTCATACCTGGGTTAACTACAATTTGTAATTAACCATAATTAGAAATAAATTCAGTACCTATAAAAAATCAAAGTATCTAGGTATGCAAATCTATATGCAGCGGTAGGTATAGTAAACCACACACACATACACAGCAATCACAGATTATAAAGAGTCCCTCCCTTGTCAGGGTACAATTACGTTCCGTTACAGTTAATAGCTTAAATTAACAATTGACAAGATAAAAATTAAATTAAAATAGTTTCAGTGTAATAATTATATTTACATGAACAAGTTAAGTATTAAAAGGCAAGTTATACCTTTTCTTCGTGCAAATCCATTGTGTATCGGTTAAATTTTTACAATAAATAAACGTATCTGCATGTAATGGAACGTAAAAAAGGTAAACATTATATTATTGTAAACGAGAGCGAGCCTGATTCATAGACAAAACGCAATCTCTACTCAAATCTTGTTTAAAACTCGATTCGACTGAGACCCGTTTGATATTCGTTTTAGAATAAGCAACGTACTTACTCAAGCAAGAACAGATTCTAAACTCAAGAGTAGATCAGGTAATCACAGTTCAAAGCGCGCTTGAGCGTCGTTTCAGAATACGGGCCTTAATAACTCTTCTTGAAGTTATACTGTTCTGACACTCTCACATTAAAGTTTAAGACGCCAAGAAAAAGAGAGACAAAACAGTATGTTGTATGTTAGTGAGTGTTATGATCGAATCAGTTTCTTTCTATGGGTGAGTAAGATCCCAGACCTGCTATAAAATCAGGCTTAACCTGATAGGAGACTTCGTGCGTGACGTAAAGTTATATTAAAACTAACTGGCAAACCCACGAAATTAGAAGAGCATGCTGTAATAAACTTGCATATCAACATTAACTGACTTTCCCATTCGGAACATAACGATCCCATTGGTTTTATGTTCCGGGAAGCCCCTATCAGTACCTACTACCTACCATGTGTATGTGTATGCAGACCTCCGAGATGAAGTAAACCAGCTCAGTAGTGACAGCATTACTGAACTTGTCAACCTCATATCTGGACCTCACGACCGCTTTACATCAGGTGGAGTGAGGTCAATTTGAAGTGCACAAAAAATTGAATAGGAAACGTGGTGCGAGCGTGTCGTGTACGCTTCAATATTAAAACAATCAAATACAGGCTTACACCTACGCTACACTGCTGGGCACAGGCCTCAGGTGTGGCAGGGTGATACTCCAACACTCGGGCTTCGTGCAGATTGTTGGTGAGGTGTATGTAAATATCCTGAAATACTTACAAATGTCGTTTTTCTCAGTAGAGGACTTCTCATCATAGTTTTTCAAAATCACCCGAGCTATCTGCGCCCACGCCCGCTGCTTTCTAAGCTTAAACCTGAAATCCTCACAATTGACATCCCAAAGTTCTCGATACTTCTTCACTTCACAAATAAACGCTACTATGTCTAACGTCATTTTGAGCGTGATTCCTACATCCGCAACGATCGAGCGTTCTCGCCGTAGTGACGCGGCGACAGCGCGGCGCGCCGGGGACGCAGCGAAACCGCGGGAAGTGTAGCATAACAACGCCGCGCGGTGCCGGGCTGGCAACGCCGCGCGCCCGTCAACGTCTTCTCAATGATTGTTTTGATTTTATTCAGATAGCGATCTTGGACTCTTATCGTGTTTGTGAACTAAGTAAATCAAACTCCACATGAATATGTTATTTTATATTTTCCTACTTATCTGTGTGAACTGAATTACGTACCTACCTAGGTAGGTACCTAGATAGACAGCAATGAGGTTCGTTAGCGAATTGAGTTAGAAGTCCTTATAACGCGGTTGTCGGTGGTTGATATTGACTTAACTATTTAAAAAAGTTAAAGTAAGTTCATCAGTCTCTGGCACTCATAATAAAAGCTTTGATTGCGCTTACTATTTCTAGGCTGTCCTAGATATTTTTTTATTTGTATTTCAGTAAAAAACTTTAATTTCTCGGATGCTTAATCCCATTAGTAATCCTCCTACCGTAAACGATAAAAATCCGTGCCAAACGGAGCTTTTAATAAATAAAAGAGCTTCAGTCTAGAATACATTAGCGATGGAAGAACAAAAAAGCCAGGACTAACGGCGCAAGTTATCTGGCAAGCGAGTCTCAAGTTGCGCCCTAAATCGCTAAGTTTCGCCCTAAATCGCAGAGCTTGCGATCGCAGCGATGGCGCGGCGCCGTTGCGATTGCGAGATGCGACGCATTTGTCAAAGTGGGGTAAACACTGGATGATCTTACCTAATGTAATAACGAAAAATCTGGGACAAGTTTCACCAAGACTATTGACCCCAAACTAAGCATATACACCTACATCTATAACCTAAACACTGGATGGTCTTACTAAATATAATAACGAAAAATCTGGGACAAGTTGCACCAAGACTATTGACCCCAAACTAAGCATATACACCTACATCTATAACCTAAACACTGGATGGTCTTACTAAATATAATAACGAAAAATCTGGGACAAGTTGCACCAAGACTATTGACCCCAAACTAAGCATGTAGCATACTTACATTACATTTATAACCTAATTTTGACTGGTCTGTTGGCGCAACGGTCGCGATCCTACACTTAGTGCTCGAAGGTCGTGGGTTCGATCCCCGCTCCTTAATAGATAATAACATCTAGACACGGAACAAACACAATTGTTGGAGGCACATGAACGTTGGTTTTTGCTATAGGCAAGATCTTTTTTCTTTTTGTCATGGCCTCGAAGTAGGAATAAAATAATATCCCAGTGTTACGAGGTACCAGACAAGGAATTAAGCCAAGCGTCTCCCAGCACACCTAGACCCGGGCTAATTTATAAAAGACCTGAATTCACTCGACCGGGAATCGCACCCAGCGCACTATAGCCAGTGTCGTCAAAATCTTTACCTATTGCGTTGCACGAATACGTTAAATAAAATTGTTGTTCCATAACTCAGTTAAAAGCAAAAGTCGGTTTAATATTAAACTATATTTGAATAAAATAACCGTAGCGTTGCTAACCCTTGTTAAAAATAATTTAAATAACTACGCAGTCTTAATCGAACGCAAGATCTATGCAATAAATTGTAATAGGTAATATTAAAACAACCTTATTACATAGTAACTAAACTACAAGGAAATCATTGCACTCGTCGAAGCAAATAGCTTAATTAATATTTAAATATTCATTTACGTCTATAATTACGATCAGACTTCATCGACTTCAACCGATTAGTTAAAATTTAATTAATTAATTTTAATTTGCATGCTAAATGAGAAGAAAATAATTTCGACAAAATGAAGCGATCTTTAATAAATTAATCTTGGAAACTGGTAACAAGGCGCAAGGTAACTAGGAAAATCAGTACTTGAAGCCTTTTAAGTTTTATCAAGATTTTACTTGCAGCTATCATAAAATGGTTATGGAAATTACTGCTACTATAAGACTTAAAATATTACAGTAATCTGTTTTAGGTTCGTTTTCTTATTCCCGACCGGGAATCGAACCCGGGACACCAGCACGCATATCAAGGCGAGAAACCATGCAACTGCGAACTGGGCCAATCGTGTCCTCAAATGCGCACACACAAGTCACACAACACACGGGATTTGAATTTGTATTTGACGACACAAAACAAACACCATTACTAAGGATGATGTCTATCAAACGAGCCAGCCAGTTATTCTTTTACAATTAATTTGACAACAAAACTGTCGCATTTTACATTAGTCTTTCCACGTGCAAGACACAGTCGCAGCCAGTGCGATGCCAAGTGCCAGTCAAATCTATTCTTGGTGAATTACTTTTTAAACGAATTGTTACTTTGTGTTCTTCTACAAGTTATATTTAATTTGTGTTTTATTTGTTTCAGGTATTGATTTAGAATTTGTTCAAAGTCTAGTAATTGACAGTTTCACTTGGTGAGTTTTTAAGGTAATGAAATGAGACACTTGAGTTTCGATACTTGAAGGATTTTTTTTGTACTTACTCTTTCTTTGATATACAATGTTGGTTCGAGTAACAGAACATCAACGGTTAGAAAAATTATCACGCTGTCTACAATGAAGGTTGAAAAACGTAGATCTTAATTTTATACAATCATAAGAAAAACTACAATCGTAATGAATACGTAATTATTAGCAGGTATAGTCATTTAAATAATTGATGTTGTAAATCTTGTCATCATCATAATGATTGTACAGTCATCCTTATCTGAATATTACACTGTCCGCGTCATTTGATCCCTTATAGCTACATTAGTGTTGACGTTTTCGCTGGTGTTGTCGTTGTCTGTATGTCAACCATGGTCCATGACCATGAGTTTCAGTCACGTAAACTACGATAGTTGACATCAGAAATTCGTATGCCAATTCTGGTTCGCCATTGACTGGTCTGTTAGCGCAATGACAGCGATCCTGCCTTTAGCGTCGGAGGTCGTGGGTTCGATCCCCACCCATGACAAACATTTATGTGACGAACATTTGTGTTTGTTGTGTGTCTGGGTGTTATTATCTAGTTAAGTATGTATTTAGAAATATATAAGTATGTTTATCAGTCTCTGACGCCCATAGTACGAGCTCTGTTTAGTTTTTGGGGTCAGATCAGATGATCTTGGTGTAAATTGTCCCAGATATTTATTTATTGGTGTTAACTCATGGTAGACATACTGTTGGGTAGTATTTACCTCACTTTATCAGGTAGAGTAAGTATTTCATCATAATTTTTGTAGCTTCATGTTTTGCCAGACTTTAAATCATGGCGCCGAGGTACGAGCTAAGCTAAAGTTTTACCAGGAATATTTCCAATCCGCAGGGAAAAAGTTTCATTATTCGTCCATTTTAATAAACCACGCAAATTCCACGTGGATATAGTACACGTAGAGGAAAGCTCAAAATATTTTGTTATTCATAGCCCACAAATATGCCTCACATGAGTGGTCATACCTATGCGCAAAAATGTTTACGGCTCATTTTTGCTGTAATTTTTCTAGCTCGTAAAGTGTTGTTTATAATCCGGAATTTGAACTTTTTTATTATGCTTTTAAGGGAAAGTTGATATTAAAACTCTTTTATTACGCAAGGGGAACATCTGTCTCAGGGAAGGTAAATGACACCCCAGCCCGAGGGAACTTGTTTTACAACCGACCGCCAACGCCAGGTGAAGCGGGCGACGCGCCGTGCTAACGACAGGGCAGGGTCAGGACTCAGGAGTACGTTATTTTTGTAATTACAACCGGACTGGCAGACGGCTATTAGGTTTACTTTAGGATTATGATAGTTACTTAGTCTAATTAAAAACAATGGAAAAAATATAAAAAAATAAAAGCGGATATGCTTAACACAAAGTCACAGAATAATAAATAGTTCTCCGTACAAAAGGTTCTCTAAAGAAACGCGGACAAGTAATAAAGTCTTCTTCAATCTTACAAGTTCATGTCACACTAGTACTTTTTAATTTGTCCGTGCTAGCGATCAAGGTCATTTTTAGGGAGCTTACATTAGCTGTCAGAGCGCAGGGTCGCAAGTGTCGCAACTCGCTGATTTAGTTATTCACTTTGAAAAAAGTATTACTGTAATTAATATAACATCGTTTAGTATCAGTAGTGGTCATTTTTATTCTTATAATCACCTATGATGACAAGTTACAGTGAAACAAATCAGAAACATAACGTAACGCGCTCGGCGCGGCGGTGGCGAGTGTGTGAGCCGAGCGAGCGGCAACGTACCTACCTACTATCATACCCCAGAGAGGGGCCATGGCGGCCGGGCGTACCTAAACTTTGAAGTGACACAGGCGTGCCTGACATAGTCCACCTATGTGCACTGTTTTTAAAGTTGTCATTTGATTGACCATTCTACATAAAAAAGAAACAAAATTCACATTATTGGATGTGTTTATTATACCAAATGGAAACACCGTGTAAATAAAAATATTTTATTATTAAAAAATGTGCTTACCCATTAAGTTTTAACAAATCTTGCTATGTTTTATGAATCGTCCTTTTTTGTATACTCGGAATCGTGCATTTTAATTTTAAAAAACATATATACTCAACTCAAACAAAACAAAACCTACATAATATTCCTAAATTGACCTAAAACCTGATTATCATTTTAAGAAAGTAAGTTTCATTGTCAAACTTTTAAAATTCTTCATTGCTGTCGTACCGGCGCGGCCTTTTAATTTCCAGTCCATTCTTGTCAGGAGAGCCAGGCTCAGTGTTGTTGTAGTGGCAGTGCACCGCCTCCTGCATTATGCTGGCGATACGTGCTCTCGCCCACATCTTCAGGTTAGCTGGCAACTGCCTGATCTCTGGCAGGAACGATAGGAGAAATAACCTGATAAAGAAATAAAAATAAATTACTTCAATCGCCTCGGTAGATCACTAGACTACCTCGGAGTGGTAATGGTAACAGAGCTTGGCCCCAAATCCGGAGGTCCCGGGTTCGATTTTCTGGGACCGTATGTAGGCTAATTACTTATTATTTTGTTTTGTAGAAATGAGAGACGATTATTACGTAATTATCAAATACATGGTGTGTATTGTTTTGCGTTTGTTTTTGATTTTCGCATCGCATATCTTGCATGCTTTTCAGGGCCATATACGTAAGGAGCGAGGCAAAAATTAATTATTGTACAAAATCAAGTTGAATTATTTCTAATGTGACTTGCTGCTTGTGCTTGCTTGAATAATAATTAATTATTATATGTATGAAGTGAAGCGATAGTGACATTTTCTGTTGCCTTGAATTCCGTTCTCGTAACTAAACGTAGTCGTACGTACGTACCTGTCACTGTCATTGTCTGCTTCATTAGTTGATATTTCAAGCGGAAAGACTGACATCTCCACTTCCTCGGGAGGGTTGTCGCTTTCTGAAGTGGATCTCCGCTTGACCGGCTTCTTCCTAGGTTTTTTCACTTTGACCTTCTTTGCTGGGGGTTCAGGAACTGCGACGGTTTCTTCTGACACCTCTTCCGCCACGTCTTGAGTATCAACAGTGTTGTCCCTGGAAAATTGGGTTTTTAATAAGGACTTCTAAATTTAGTAACGGTGCGAGAAATTAAAGTGTGAGTATTTATGTGAAATTTTAGCAATTTTCGCAGTCATGTAGCATCTGAAATATTTGATGGACAGAGAAAACAATTAACATAGTACTTTACGTTGCGTTGCGTAAAAGGGATCCTTTTTACGCAACGGAGAGGGTCTCATAAAATGCGACAAACAATCGTGTTGGTTCTGGCGTTGGTGTTGAGTGTTTGCTATTATTAGCTTTATGATTGTGTATTCAACAAAATATTTATTTCTCTCACACTTATAGTACAACCTCTCCTTAGTTTGGGGTCAAATCCAACTGACCCCCTGAGATTTATTATTGAAAAGAACTCACTCCTCACTCAGTGAGCCTTCAAACCCGCCGAGAAAGCTCATCTGTCGGAAGTACTTGTACACCTTTCGGTTAGTTCTGACTCCGGTGCGGCGCGAACGCAGCTCCCGGTTGTAGGCGTCTCGGAGAGATCGCCATTTTCTTTGTAGTTGCAGCACTGAAAAGCAATTATATGTTAGTTTTTCCATCTGTGGTTAAGAAATCTGTTATTTTACCCTATATCAAAAGTATACCACCCCAATCACACTCTATACTGTCTAGAACTATAATTAAAGCATACAACTTCATACAAGCATCCTCTGAATTCAAATACATCACTTCAAGTTAGGCTGATTTCACTAGTAAAGCAGTGATTTTTCGGTTTTACATATTGCGACATTAATTAAGAAGTTTTTCAGCTAAGGGTGACCTTTCGGAATTTCGGATTGCAAGTAGGTACTTCAGCAATATGGCTAACAAGGCTAATCTTGACTACGTTACCTTTTAAAACTATATAATTTTTAATCAAATACAATCCTGTATCCAGAAAATTTGAAAACCTCGCTGAACTCAATCGCTGAATTCTCTAATTAAGGCTACTGCCTTGCAATGCACGACCTTCTTAACTTAAAAGGCGCACTGAGCCAAAATTAGCAATCTCAGTTTAATATATCTTTTAAAATGTTTAATGAGTCTTATGCAACTATACTTTGCAGTCGAAATGCAGTCTCTGGCACCTAAGACTGGCTCTAAAATATTACTTGGAGATAAAATTTTACTGCTTTAAACGGGAGAAGTTTGCGTTTTATAGTTTATGATACTGTACTTCAGCGGTACCTATTCAATAATAGCGCTGAAGTAAAAAACTTTAATGTATCAGCAGTTCACTTCTACACTCGCACAAGACCGCGCGAAGTGGCCCGAGAAAATAAGAAAGGCGGAACCTGGAACCCCACACACCAGTGTGGGTTCACAACCGCGATAGACCGCACGGATGATGATAATGATGACTCGAAGTTCACTTACCTAGGCTCAATCATAACCAGTAATGGCTCATGCGAACCAGATGTCAGGAAGAGAATTAGCATGGCAAAGAGTGCGATGGCTCGGCTGGACCGAGTATGGAAAGATAGGAGATCTGTCCGACAGGGATCCACTAAGTCTCTCACAAAAGAGCCTTTATTGTTAACACAAAGTATTCTAGTTGCCTTTGTGAAGATTAAAAATATTTCTTTACTATTATTGACTACATACAATGATATTTCAGACTTCAATCACACAATGCTGTCTAGATAACATCTTGCAAATCTGACACCCGAATTCTGAAACGTATCTTTCAAACTGACGTTGTCCTTTCAATATTTTAGTAAAAATGAAAAATATAGCTTTCCATGCAAGAAAAACTCAATTTTGAGTGTCATTTTTGTTCTGAAGACCCTGTGCTTAAGAAACCACAAACTTTAATTAAGTTCTGCTTACATTCTGCATAAAACCTTTACCTTTGTCGTACGCAGTTGCCTTATTATAAGAACTCCAATCGCTAAATATGGCTGCTCCGACCTCCTTCCACATGGCCAGTTTCTCGTCCCTCTCTGCTGGTAACTCGTTGTTATACAGCCCTGGTCGTTTTTCCACTTCTCTTATGAGGTCGACAGGGTTGAAGAAAGCCATTTCAGACATTATTCTGTTAAGATTGAGAAAAGTGAGCAAGAATGGATCATGCATGATGATGACATAAAATTGCTCTTTTAGCCCAAGGGAGGGACGCTTGCATTGCAGCATTTGCAGCATAAACTTTGAGAAACGGTGTTTTTTTCGATCGATTGAGGATTTTGAATGAAGGTGGTTTGGTTTTTGGTCCTAAGACAGTAACAGCACCTTCCACTAGCTTGCGATTACGAGTTCATAGAAATGAGAGAATCTGGCGTTTAATTACGTGATTAACAATAACTAGTCACGCGTCTTTAAACGAGAAGCCGTACAAGATTTCCATTTCAAACGAATAGTTACGCGGTAATTTTCGCTGAAATTACGATAACATGAATTTAACTATTTAAGTCGCTATCAAAGAGTTGCTTTGTGTTGTGTCGCATATTGTTTCAGAAAACGTCATATGGCTACTTTAGATAATAATTGATAACTGGGATTCTAGAAAAACCGAACTAAAAGTTGAATTTAATCATATTAACCTGCGAGGCCTGTAGTAAAAAATAATGTCAAAATAACCAAAGATAAAAAAATCTGACAGGTGATCAGTTTTTTTTGCGCATCAGCAGTTTTTACGTAACTGGCCATAAAAAAAAACTATAGCTCCTATCCTAATTTGGCAAACGACTTTTTGTTAGTGAATACTTTTCCAGTAACCTCAACGTAAAATATTTTCTATTCTACCATTTTGCATTACAATAAAACTTCCAGTAGGCATGATATTGATTTTATCGCAGAGATATAATAACTAAGTAGCTTTAGTCATAAAAAGTTCCCATTCATCAACTTCAAGAAGCAAACTACCAATAAAACATAACAAACAAACCATTACGACGACAATGTTTACAAAAAGTGAGTCGGTAACCCGAGCTCTTCATAACGGCCTCAAGTGGCCACGTGCCCCATTACAGATAACGCAATAGTGCGGCGCCGCGTAGCTTACGCAGCGACTTATCGATGTCGGCTCACTTTTGTACCTACATTAGTAGTTAGGAAATGAATGAAAGTAATAAATTCATGGAATATTTAATTTTTTAGATAATAAGTAGGTAAGTATTTATACAACCAAAAAATATTGATAAATAGGTAAATAAAAATAAGTGGAAAAATTGTTTTTTTTTCCAAAAATCAAAGAAACAGTCAGAATTTTATGAAGTTAATTTGTACAGTCAACAACATGTCATAAATGCATTGTACATTAGTAGTAATATTTTATTTTTTAGATAATGATTATGTGAAAAATTGTTTTACTTTCCAAAAATCAAATGAACAGTCAACATTTTATGAAGTTAATTTGTACAGTCAACAACATGTCATAACTGCATTGTTCTTCTTCCCTGCTTCTTCTTCCAACAATTCGGCTGGGTCTGGCTCGATCGCATCCTAAAATTTTAAAAAATGAGTCATAATTTGGTAAAAGATCGAAGGGCCAACACAATGCAGGTTTAGCAGGCAGCATAAAGTAATTAATAAAAACATTAATCATGCCTATACAATTAATTTGCCCAGTAAAATCAGAATTGCACAAATGCTTTGTAAAATAAGTTCGTTAGTTAGTTCATCACCAAATCATAACAAAGCCCACCGAAAAAAACAAAATAAACAATCCAAGATGGATTGTTTATTTATCATAATTCATCTATCTTTCCATTTTCACGGTAAGTCAACACATTACATAAATTTAAATAGCATACTCATATCAAGGCCAACCAACAAAAATAGCACACATCTCAAACACCTAAATTTGCACTAAATTACCTCACGGATTTCCTCACAACATGAATAAAAAGTAACGAAGTTGTAGTGGTCCCAGGAATAAAAAAATAATTAATTAAATTAATTGATAAAATTTAAAAACAAACCTTTTCGAGATCGGATGGATGACCTTCAAACCATCTATCGCCTAAAGCACCGTCATCCACAATGTCCGCCTCCTCCTCATTATCACTCCCGTCACTTCCATAGGGCTCATCCAAAAACTCTTTCGGAGCGTCTCCAGAAAGGCGCCAAACAGACATTTTTTTTATATCTAAAAAATAAAGATACTTTTTGTAACACAAGAACACAACAAATTCTAGGCATTCTAAATTTCGTGCAATGAAGATTAAATAAATAAATACACGTAATAAACCATGTTTTATCATTTATTTATATCTACTTTACATTTACTACACTTTTTATCTTTATCCCAATATTTTCAACCTATTATCATCATTCAAGTTTCATATAAAACCCATATCGTCAAAACAAATATGTCGACTAAGCCCGCATCACTATCGACTCTAAAAGATTTTTGCCAACGCGCAAGCGATAACCGACCATAACCCGAACAACATAACGCTCACAATCACATGCGTTTTTAACGGCTGATTGCGTCATCATTTGAATAACGGCCACTTGATAATTACGTAATATTTTTTTGCAAAAATGAAATAATACTGTGGAATAATACGAATGTTTGATATGATGATTGTTTCTAATAAGTTTCTATAGCTAATCAAAACGATTGTGCCGCAAATAAATTCGAAAAACGCTTGAAAAGCCGATTTCTAGTAACTGAACCTAAACATTGAAATCTTGTACACACACGACACATTTCTAGAATCCTTATAGCTTACGTTGCTCACAAATAGCAAAACTAGAAAGAAATAGCACTTACCATCACGTAAACACACTAAAAACCACTTTTCAGAACAATTTATGTGCGTAAAACCTTTGAAATTTGACTGATTGGAAAAATTTATTTGAATTTTCGGATGTCATTTGAAAAAAAAAGGAAGGTGCGACCAGACTTGTCATTTTTTATAGTTCATCTGTGGTTAAAAATATAAGACCATAAGCAACTCCAAAATTTTTTAATACACCGTTGAAAACACATCTGGCACCGGACCACCCAGATCGCCAACGCTGCCCGGCGCGCCTAATGGGGCGCGAACGCATCGCTTGAAATGTCACGCGCGCCGGGCAGCGTAATGGGATTGGACAGGTTAAAATGTAGTTGATTTCATTCGTCACTTAGGCGTCATCGAGATTGACATAATGCGAAATTCTCATCGAGATTGACATAATGCGAAATTCTCAGAAAGCGCGACATCAGTGAATTTGAAGTGAGTTTTTCAGAAAAGCTTTACTGACTTGCCAGATTTTTTCGTATACCTGTTTATGTGATTGAGTTATCAAGTAATAAGCTCACCATTCAAAACACTGGTCTATTATCGATTCCATGCACGAGTCCTTTGCAGAACTTCTTGCGACTAAACGCACCGATCGCACAGAGTTGCGGCACACGACTGCCGCGCCCTGCGACTCTGCGCAACGCTGCCGGCTTCGATTGGTCGTCAGACTGGACCGCCCACTGCGACTAGTCGCGTTGTCGACCGTGTTCTTGACTTTATTCTCGTGAGGTTCCCTTTTATTTTATAAGTCAATTCAATACGCACGCTGCTGACAGCTGTCAAGGAGGATTTGCTTTGTAAAAATAGAATTGTAAGTATTGAGGTTTTTATGTAAAACTAAAACGTTTTCGTGCTTAGTGAAAAAAGTGTTTTTTTATATTGTTTATGTGTAGCTCTTTAGAATGAGACTTATACAGCAGAGTTAATTTTATTTAGTAATTGCCATGTTGTGCTAGATGTGTGGTACTTAATGTACAGTGAACTTCAGCTTAAGTGTTTATTGTGGCATTGACGTCATACGCTAAACACATGAACGAGAATAATATGAATAAATATTTGGGATAGCTAAGCTATTAAACCAAGCAGAGCTTGTAATGTGGCCGTGTGAGTCGGAGACTAGTAATAGTGGTAAACATAAGTGGCTATTTTTTTTAAATTTTAATTACTATTTTAGTAACATCATACTAAAATGGATACCAAAAACAAGACACAAGAACCATGATTTTCGTCACAGGGTTGTGGGGCAAGTAGGCCTAGGCACCCCTATTAGCTTAGAGCTGATTGCTATTTCAGATACTATTAATCAACTGTACATTTATAAACCATCCCTAACATAACATAAAATAAATAGGTACCTAAATAAGAATAAGAAACGTCGGCTAAAGTGTCAGAACCTCGTAACTCCATTCTATTTTCAAATTACATTTTTATAACTATTTTATCACTAATTTCTGACCGCATGCAATAAAATAGGAAAGCTATAAAGCCGTTTCAGTTTGAAATGCTAAATAGAAAACCACGTAACTAAGGTGAAGTTTTTTGTGTCTCCTCCAAAATTTGATCTGATGGAGTTACGAGGTTTGCAACTTTAGCCGACGCGGCTGAAGTCGCTTGATTATTATTCTGTTATTGTGAATTTTTAACAATCCTTCACTTGTTTCTACATCACAGTCTCACAGAGTATTTACTCACAAAATCTATGAGACTTCCTTTTTCAGATGATGAAAAGATTGGAAAGTATTTTGATTGACTTTAATGTTAAATACCGTATTAGCTGAACCTTTCCTAATATTCGCATGCTGCCTCAGCAAATTACGGAGCGCGGCGTTGCCAAACTTCCACCACCTAACCGATGTTGCCGAGCGACCCTGCGTTCAAATAAATGATTTTTACTTTTTTGTTTGATGCACTTTCCGTGTTTACTGCCTGCCAGGCTTGTAGGTTTGACACCGTTGCCTGGCTTACCTGCACAGTGTAGGAATTATTGGATACTTGCATTTTGACATTTAGTATACAATTAGAAGCATCTATTCGTATGATGATGATAAACTAGCATGAACGAAGCCGTAATTCCCATTGATATTGCTGGCTGCACAGCAGTTGACACTTTTCACCTTTACTTTTCATTCATTCTTCCTATAATAAGAACATAAATATTTCCAACGCTAAGTTTAGGTATAAATTAAATACATAACGGTTTAGAATAGCCAGTACACTACACCCAACTCACAAACAATAAATCGTGCCAAAACATTCATAGTCGTGTTCGTAATAAATAAAATCATTATTTTAAACATAGATGATTCGTAGTTTGAAGCGCACAAAAACTATTAATAATCATAGAGGCGTATTTAAGGCCATGTGTCTTTCAGTCACCTGTGATTTGTTGCCTCTCATTAATAAAAAATATGTTCGGAAATATCTAGATAACTTAGGATGAAGAATATGAAGATCATCATAAATAGCTAAGTGTACCTAAAGTAGGCATAAATAGCTAAGTGTTTGTTGACCTTCTACCAATTCCGGTCAATATGATAAAATACAGTCACCGAGTTAGTTTACCTCATTCTCCAGTATTTACATATTTTATAAAGGTAATAGGAATATGACTGCTTGACTGGCCTGTTGGCACACTGGTAGAGTTATCGCTTACAGCGCTATAGGCTGTGGTGGGCGGGACCACTTTTTTTTTTTTTTTATTAGCGTGGGGAAATCCTCATGGATACCTCGTCGCTCGGGGGAACGACGAGGTTATGTCGGACTTCTACCGACTAAAACCCCACGGTACTCGACCTCAACACTTCAGCGGCGAGGCGGGTCCCTAAAAAGTTTCACAACGCCCCGCCGCCAGTGTTTCCCCGTATTGGGGCCCCCTCCAGCCGACCCCCCAATGAAGGGGGGAGGCCACGGAAGTACCTGGAGCACGCAAGTACTTCCGCCGTCGGGGTGAAAGCCGTGCATTGCGGGCAAAAGCACCCCCGTACTCAAGCCCGCTGGCTCCCACCGTACGCGGACCCTACTAGGTCCGCAACCACGATCCACCTAAAAGGTGGATCCGCTGCCACATCTGGCGGTGCGGCCCCGCCGAGCCGCAGTGCACAGGGGGGGCCAGCCGCGGATCACTGACCCCCTCCAAACGGTTGTGCACCGCGGCTCCCACCTCGCGCCCTAAGGCGCTGCGCCCATGGGCGCCCCTTTGGGCGGGCAGTGGTAGCACCATACCACCACCACGCCCGGCGGCAGGCAATGGGTGGGTGGGAAGTCCACCGCATTGCCATGCCTGAGCCCTCTTAGCTTCCCGGTGGTTCCACCTACCACCAGTACTAAGCCCCCCGCCACGACAAGGCGAAGGCTCATGGGGGGGGGGCGGGACCACCTAGGACAAACGTTTATGTGATGATGAACATCTTGTTTGTCCTCTTTCTGTCGTCGTCTATTTAGAAATATTTATTTATTTCGTTCACCAGTAATTGTTACACTTCAACACCAAATATACAGGCATAACAAATAATTTAGGTCGAAGTCTAAGTAGGTATGTACAAGTTACATTAAAAGTAGGTAGACACCATGCAACAGTGTTTGCCTGTTAAGAATGGTGCATATCAAGAATGGCTATCAGTCTATAACTAGTGACTACGATAATAGTCCATACAAACCCTGCTTAGATTTTGAGCAAAACTAAATTTTACTAATAATGAATTGCCTCGGATGGTTTTAGGAATACGATTTCAGACAACGTCATATTCTGGCTTCCTATAGTTCCTATCAAGAAGAAAAAACTAGGTCCTTAATAGGAAGACATGATACTACTAAGAAAAAAATACATTAATTGCATAACATTTACGCCCTAGACCTACTTGCGATAAACATGTAGGCATGCAAACCTCCCCTAACTCAATATTTGTGAGGCATCAACTTAGTTTAAATCAGAAGTTAAGAAACGGAGAAACTGAAATAATTGTCACGGGTGGCGGGAATGAAAGTACCTACCTATACACACAAAGAAGCCGAGACTGCCAACAACGGAAGTCATTCCGCGATTTTAAAAATCTAAATGAGTGGGAATGTCGATTAGTCACCACACCACTTTTCAATCAAAGTACCTATAGATGTAACAATGGTGACGTCACAAACACATGCAGACTAGACGATCAGAAAAGCGAAGGAATTTAAAAATCGTCCGCAATTATGCCATACAAGCACGAACCATCATGACGAACGATTTGTGGAGTGAGAAAATGCGGCGTTGCCCCTCCGTGGAAGTGGGTCGAACCGGCAACGTCGCATAGCGGTATGTACGGAGCGGCAACGTCGCGCCGGGTGCAGAGTCAGACCGACCGCCACGCTTTTCTATAGGAAGGTAGAATACCTACAGCGTAGGCATGTGTGACCTGACTACGGGTATGTAGGCAGGCATCTATCTACGAACGATTGTTAGGTTATCAATGACTTAAGCTAAGTATAGATCTATAAAGTAAACTTTATCTACGAAAGTTTCACATTCTTTTGTTAACTTAACACTCGTATTTTGTCTTGTCTATTTTGTTCACGGGACAAATGATTTTACTTTTGACGCCATCAAGAGAAAGAAACAAAACAGTCTAGAAAATTATACGACCTTCATTTGCTTTTTTAAAACATTCAGCTAGCTCTAGGGTGAGATGGTTGAATAGGTAAATAATAGGAACTTGCTCAATTTACATCTTGATCCTATCTACAAAGGTACTCGTAACATTACTAAACCTTTGAAATTACACATATTGATGAAGAAGGAAAGGTTCTGCATACAAGTTGCAAACTACTGAGTCTGGTCCCATTCTGATCTGAAACTGAAAATAATAATACTCGCTCGTGCATTCTCTCACCTTTCATATATGTAGTACTTACAAAAGATTTGTTGTAACCTTAAACCAAACTTATGCTTTAAAGTTAATTCTTCCAACGGATAGTTCGTTTATCAAATACATTACGTAGTCTAGTACTAGTAAGGTCCTGCCGAGTCTTTTCTGCAATATCCTTCTACCTAGTTTTTCATTCAGTTCTGAGGTTATCCACTACGTCAAACAGAGTTGTTTCCATGTGGTTTCACGCTAGAACCGTTTCATTAATTTCTTTGTATGTTTATACAAACGCGCCTACTTATTTTAAATTGATGTTATTATATACCTATATCTACTTAAAATGTTACTTACAAACTTTAATCAAACTAATTTGAAATGCGAAAAGTAGTTATTCAAAAGCGCGCGAAACCCGAAATGTGGAGGGGATTGTTGTAGCTGTCCTTGTCTACGCTCCTTCGAAATTATTTTAGTCTGTGTTCAACACGCTGAAACAGAGGTCCTTGCGTGAAGCTTTCGGAAAAAGGGTAAGATTTTTTCTCATCTTGATTAATACATATTATACTCTTAAACAATATAATGTTTTTGAGGTTTTCCGTTGTATCAATAACATTTTTGACTCGCTAGTTTACGAGTAGGAGTAAATTTAAGTTTTTTTTAACTGATTCATTTGGTTTTTTAGTAACCCTGTGTGTTTGGTTATATTATTTGTATTTTATTTTTCCAGCCAGATGTTTTAAGTTCCAACTGTTATACTTGTATGTTTTGTTTATCGCCTCCTTAAAGTCATGATTTTTTTAATCAGCTACCGTGTCTGAACTACAGTCATTTTTATTATTATTATTAGCAGAAACGACTTTATCAACTCAATGGAAGCTGATTGTATTTCAGTATGTATGTGTGTTCCATCATTTTTGAAAAAAAAATGTATTAAGTAACTCAATACCGATTAAAAATGGTTTTATAGCTACTATTACATTTCAGTTCATAAAAATTGTTTTGATAGCCTATTCATATGTTTGTTGTACAGTAGATAGATATCCCTATTGTATTCGCTCGTAAACAATGATACAGTTTGAATTAGTTATTAGACAACTATCTTCCTTTTTTGGGGATACAAAAAGAAGATGTCTTAGGACACGCAAAAGATTTTAAGTTAACAGTACTATTTTCATTAAAGGAACTACCTACCTACCTACCTACCTCAAATTTGCTTACTGTCTACATGACAACATTTTAAGTAGGTGTTGTAAGAAGAATATACGAATCTTTATTACGGTACACTCCCGGAACACTTAGATAAGATTGACATTAAAATCCAAATTTTAGCGAAATAGTGTTAGCTGCTTCAAAATATGGATTGTCTAAATGGCATAATGGGTAGGGGTCTCCTGTCTATAACGCCGACGGTCTTTGACTCGATTCCTATCCAGGACAATAACACTAATGTGACGAAAATTAAGTTGTACTGATCCATAACTATACAGTATCTGTTAATCGGTCTTCATCGATATTATAAGTTTTAGTTCAGATGATTTTGGTGCTTACACCAAATTTTCTTCTTATTGTGCTAGATATTCATTTATTTATTGTTACTATAGAAGTTTGGCAGTGTATTTTATACCAAGTTACCAATGTACAGCGACCACCCAATAAGCACATTATGGAAGTTAAATATAACCTTAAGTTGGTAGAGTAGGTATTAGTCTGATCTGACCAGTCGGACCAGTTTAGTCCAGTTCGCTGTCGTTTCATTGGCAACGTCTTGTCGGGAAGACTTAAACATGTGCATGTGTACAAAACCCGGATTTATAATAAACAATTTATACGTACTTATTACGTTTAGATATTTGTAAGACACACCAGACATAGAACAGCAAATATTTTTCACATGATTGTTGGGGATCGACCCACTTCTTATGAGCCAAAGTGCCGTTCAAATATGTTAAATTAAGTTGGTATTATTGTTGTTTTAACAACTTAAATATTACAGGAATAAACATGGCCGACGCTGAGTCCAAGGACGCGAGGGCGGTGCCTCCTATGAAGGAACTTCTTGAAACCTTGACGAAACGAGGCCTTCTCACTGATGACGATAGTACCGTGCTAGAATCTATGTCGATAGACTCTGACGAAATAACGAAAAAAACGATTATCAAAGGAGACACCAAGGCTGAAGAAATAGTAGAAGATAAGGGGGGAGAATCAATATCTCAGGACGCCAAATCTTTCGCCCTTACCTTGTATTATTACTCGCCGGAGGCTTACAACTATGTGTGCTCTAACTATGATACTTGCCTACCCCCTGTACCTGAACTAAAACCGCTATACAAACATAAAGGTGGTGTTCCTGGATTCACAGAGGAAGCTCTCATATTCATAGAAGAAATGGCTAAGAAGTCTGACAAGAAAATCTATTGCTCGCTTACATTAAGGGAACTTGATGATTATTACAGTATGGAGCAGTATGTGGATAATGATGGTTATTACGGTTTCGAAAATATCGGATCAGAAATCGACACTGACTGTCAAAATCGCGCAACAACATGCCTGATATTCAGTGTTGCTGCTATAAATGGATCGTGGAACGTGCCTGTTGGGTATTTTTTACTGTATTTCGATACCGCCGAGAAAATAGCTAGATTAGTAAACATAGGTGTTGATCTGCTTGAAAAATGCAATGTGAATGTGATTGGCCTGTCTTTTCCTGCCAAGAGCACTTATCAAGCAGTGGCTGGGTCTCTAGGATGTAATATAACAGCTGACATTTCAAATCTCAAGACGACATTCGAATCTGAAGGCAACAACAGAATCTGTGTTTTCCCAGATTGTAAGAGACATGCCGGTGAAGAAATATGTATGGTTTGGCGAGAAGCTGGACAGACATTCAAGGACGGGGATGGTAATTCCATCGTCTACACGTACGTCGCACAGCTAAAGGAAGGTTCTCGGACAGTCAAGAAGAAAATTTACCCGTTTTCGAAGGATATAACTGTAAAACTGATGCACAATAAAGATACGTTGAAGTCTCCATCATTTGCAAATGCCGACGGTACCATTAAGTTTATAAACTACGTTATCGAAGCGCTAGACATTTTCAGCTCGAAGGAAGACGGTGGTGGATTGAATAGAGCAGTTAACCAATTCAACAAAGACCAAGTGATTGAGAGACTTGACGCCATCATCGAATATTTCAGCCAGTTGCAGGAAGTTCAGCATGTGCATTTTATAGCATTTTGTATCGCTGCTGAAAGTGCCAAGGAATTGATTAAACATAATTTGGGAGAAGATCGATTAGAATGCATCCCGTTCTATAAGATTACATCACAGCCAGCCGAAGAGTTCATAGTCAAACTTAAGAGACGCGCTGGACCTAATTATAACGCAATCTCAGCATACAGCCTGAAAAAAGCATATAATGCAGTTTTGAGGGAACTTAAAATTATAGGACATAAGTAAATTAATATCCAGTGATTCCGAGTTGATTTTTAACACCGGGTGGCTATCTAGGTTATATTTTATAATTTTCAATTATTCAAAAAGATGTTTCTGTTTTGTTTCTTGTAGAATGAAAATCCTGGTGTGGGTGATTTGTTGGTTTTGTTGAATGTGTTATTAATATCCTAATGGCATCCGTGAAAGTTCAAAAAAAGATGATACAACTAGGCCATAGTTGTAAGAAAAAATGGAGTTATGTTCTTTGGTAAATTTTATTAAAAGTCTTTCTAATTACTTACACGCTGTTGCTTATTTACGGATAACCAAAATAAATACCATTTTAAACAGTGCTTCTGTCTTGCCAAATTTAGAATTTTACGTTTTGCTGTCTACTTTTATCAACTCTCATCTTGATCAAATCATGTCATTTTGTTAGCCAAATCTTGTTTAAGAAGCGTAGACTGTTATAACTGATTAGACGTCACTCCCTGATTATTTAGCTTTCTATTGGTAAAATAATTTTTAAAATCGGTCCAGTAGTTTTGGAGCCTATTCAATACCAACAAAAAAACAAATCTTTCCTCTTTAAAATAAGATACTAGAACTGTTGTATACCCGGCCTGACTTCCTTATTGGATAAAAGTGGCAACTTGATCGTGAAATTGACAAACCATAACAATTCATTACATAAAGTAGAGTTTAAAGTCCAGTGCGTCTACCACAAGCTGTCATGTCATATCATGTCAAATTCCAATACAAATTCTTACGCGAACGACAACGTAAATTTAAAGTGGCAACTCGTGGTAGACGTACTGAGTACTTTAAAATTACTACCCCTCTTGAGTAGACATATCAATCTCGTTTGTCCTTGTAACATTGATGAATCTAAAAGGTAACCAAAATATTTTTAAAAACGTAACTACAAGCAAAGAATAGTACAGTTAATCTATGGTACAAGTTGCGTACAAACGTACGCAGGAAAGTGGTTTAACTTGTTCTAGTTGAACACGTTTCTTGCTAAGAAATAATCAAATAAATAAGCAATTAAGTCTACATCTTTGCATAATAAAGACGTGTTATCTCGTCAAATTAAACATCATTTGTAAATTACAAAGCTTTGTAGACTATGCATCCTGTGCTTTGTTTTCTTGCAATTTAAAAAAGTGAGGATGGAGGATTGGTTGTATTCTAGCCCTTATGTCCATAGCATAAGGGTGACATGATATACATGAGTTGTCTGGTTTTCAATGTCATTGCGATGCCAGTGGGTACATTTGCATACTGTTTCCACCATACGCTCGCCTAGGGACATGATACCGCGTTTTTGCAATGTTTTGCCATGGTAATAGGGAAAAATATATGAACATTTTTTCTTGCTAACAACATGGTTATAATGACAAACGAGGTAACTGTAGAGTTACGTCTATGGATAAAGTTCACACGAGCTTTTTATTTGTTACTACTACACAAATGAAAACTACATATTTAGTTGGTTTTTGACCAAATATCATTGGAAAAAACATGTAGAGATAGAATGACCAATGGTCATATTGCTACTGTAGTGCTAGAGGATCAAAGAACGGTGAACTCTGAATGGTATATGTCAGTTTGTGCTCCAACAGATATATCAGCTTGGTGTGCCAAGCGACCGAAGTCAGGAATCCGGCACCTTCTCTGGCACTAAGTCAAAAGTTGCAGCGGTCGCAAAAGAGACCAACATTCAATTGACATTTCTCAAATATATGTTAGGCGTCTGTAGTTTGATTATTGAGACAGTCAAAACAAATAGTTAAACTTTTGTCGTAATTTTGTGATTTACTACATCTGAAAAGTAACACAGGTAACATGACGTCTTCCTTTTAAATTGCTCACATACTGAGCGCGGAGTAAGATACGCTTGAGTATACCATACCACCACTTCTAGATCCTTAGATAAATTCACCCCACCTAGGTAGGTAGGCTTTTGCAGGCACGGCACAGCCAGGCACAATGCTCATCCGGTGCTTTGTCGGCCCTCAGACCTGCTTCCACACACGCATGGCCCGCATGACCCGAGGCAATCGCAGTCATTGTTAATGCGAGCAGGTGAACACGAAAGGACGGTTTAGGACGAACGGTACGCTTCAGAACGTTTGCGCTTGGTAAGGAACGTTGGAGCGACTTTACAGTGATCATGGCCTTTGTATGAACTGAGACAGTCCATGCTGGACTTGGCTTTTTGATTTCCATTACAAAACAATACTTTATTTAACAGCCAAGAATGCTACTCGTAGTAATCCTGCGCCCCAAATCAATTCAGAAACTTTTTATATTGTACCTGAAAACACTGTAAAAGGTGCCTAAAAACCTAGTGTCAGAAAATAAAACGACATTTGATATACCTACCGACTAGAAAAATCCTAAAAATTAAAACTTCTTGAGAACTCTCCTTTTTCACTGATAATATCGTTGTACGCGCGCCGGTATGTGTAAATCGTTCTTAAAACATGCGCGAACACCTTGGTTATTGGGGTATTGTTCACTAGATTGTCATCTGACATAGCACCAACTCGCACCCCTGTCGCCGAGTAAGTAATCGAACTCGCTCCGAAATCCAGAGGCCGCTTTCGATCGTCCGAGTGAACACAATTGCGCGCTGCTACGTTTTAGAGAAAAAGGAGTATGTTATCGTAACCTGTTATTTTCCAAAATTCATGTTACTATTTCATGTCACACTTATTTTTGTGTGTATTTCAGATTTCAGAGGTCTTACTACGAAAC
Source organism: Udea olivalis (assembly GCA_947369235.1). NCBI lineage: Eukaryota > Metazoa > Arthropoda > Insecta > Lepidoptera > Crambidae > Udea > Udea olivalis. The sequence goes on along the minus strand of OX376362.1, from coordinate 14,502,682 downwards.
TTCGTAATATTTTTAGTGCATATACTGAAGCTTTGGGTTGAAAATACTAACTGTTTTTAACGTATTTTATTTAAAACATTCCCTTAGTAGCTTAACAAGCCTGTTTTGGCCCTCTATCCCATTTTTCTTTCATAACAAAAACACAGTAGAGAGACAGTGGTGTGCTAATAAATACATATACTACTTACACACGTTTTACTACCAAACTCTTAGTAGTGAACGACAAATCCAACGTTTCGAGAAGCTATGCTATTAGAAATGATAAATAATTGTCCAATTGTGAAACCTCAAATCTGAATAACAACTGTGCATCAAAAACCCCGGCTGCGTATGGCTATTACTTATTTACCGTCTTCGTTATCGTCGCATGCGCACAATTAAGACGCTCATGTGTGACGGACGTGACTGATAAGAATTGAGACAAGGTCAGGGTCAATGACACGATGACAGCACACGTGCTGTCTCTGACGTGTACCTGCTGGTGTGGCCGAAAATAGAATGGGGTGTGCCTGTCAAAAGGTCTCCTGACGGGATGGAGTGCCGAGCGTTGGAGAAGAGGTGCGTTTTGCTATTTACAATATAAGTGGCCTGAGTAATTTAAGGCCCTTTCTCAAAACTGCGGAGCCTTGTATAAAGGTATGTGCGGATTTTGAAGAGAGGCAGAGCACAGCGGATCCATTTGGCGAATATCTTTTTCAAAGCTACAGCTTAAAAAACAATTTCACGTTTTTGCGGGGGTGAGTGAAGTAGCAAGCTTATGGGATAGCTATTAAGTCAGCTGAGGGATTGGGGAATAGGGTATCGTTTGCGCTTACGCGGTATCTGGCTTTCTGGTGTTAGATGTGTCCATAGGCAACGGTGACTGCCAAACGGCTTACCATCGGGTGGTCCTTCCTTGCCACTGACGTAGAAAACAAAGTTAAAGAAAAAACAATGCGTTATTATTCATCCGCAATAACATTTTGTTTTAAACAGCTGGATACTACTGCATTGACTTGACAGGCAATGTCAACGGCAGCAATCCTTTCCACCCCCGGATTATTATTTGCAGACTACGATTCGAGCAGCATTTCGTTAGAAACGGAACGCAAGCGTACGAAGGACTCAAGAAAAATGTATGATATCGATTTTAAGTTGGCAGCATCAGATACTCAGATGTTAAGCTTGACGTGCGATGGTATGTTACTTACCCTCTGAACTGAACTACCGTAGCATAGCAGTTGGATAATATCGTTGATTGCATTCGTATAAGGTGCATTTAGACCAAACTAGCATAGAGCTAGAAAGAATGCTCTGTTTCTGTTTACACGAAGAGAATTGGATAAAAAGAGAGATTGGGATAGAATGAGCATTCGCTCGTTTGGACTAAACGCACCTGTAGGAGACACTATCATACCTAAGCATAAGCTGTAGCTGCTTTTCCTACTGATAAACATTACTTACTTGAAGCACTCTGGAAAACTATTAAAACCTTCGTTTCAATAGTTGTAAAGTTTCGAGTTTGATTTGAACTGCAGCTTGATTCTGAAAATAAACCCTAACTCGAACTTACTTTTCTCGTAATCTCACTCGGATTTCGATTACAATTTAACTGAGAGAATCAAATAGGACGAATAGGAATATCATAATATATTATTTATGACTTTTAAGACAAAGTATTGGAGCTGCATTTCTCGAGGACTCTTCTACTTTTAAAGTCGATGCATACCTGTATTTGCAAATGAATGGCATTCGAATTTGAATTAAAAAAAAATTACAAAATTGCGTAAGACTTATGAAATATTTATACTCCAACATAAAGGACAACTTATTACATAAAAACTTATTACATTTCAACGTGGCTGGTTGAAAGGATGGAATCGGATCGGGCTGTGAAGAGACCATATCTGGGGCGACCAACCGGAAAGCGTCCGGTCACCCGGTGGGCCGGCCCAGGTATCGCTAGATAGACCAGGTCAAAAAGGAACTCAGTCACTTGCAAGTTGCAACGGCCCGACTGGCGACGGGTGGCTGAAGATAGAGCAGAGTGGTGAAATCTCGTGTCGGAGGCGGAGATCCACTTCGGGTCGCTGAGCCAGCGCAGTAAGTAAAGGTATAAAGTACTCCCTTCTTAACCTTCACCTAATCAAGATCTTCTAGAGGTTCAAAAGTAGAAGCTTTGTGAAAAAAATCTCGCAAAGCTCGAGGAACAGTTCAGTGTCACAAAATGGGAGGACTTTTCCTCCTCTTGCATGTGACGCACTATTCCATTACCTTCCTTGTTTGAGCATACTCCGTCAACTTCTTGAGAGCGGGAAGATCTTCAAAATTTCTTATTTGCAACACACTGTCTTCCAATAAACCTATCTGTGTGTAGACTTCTTTTGTTTGAGGAGTCTGTTGCGTCCTTTTGTCTGCAAAATATTCATGGTATAGATGGAGTCTTGGAAAAGCAATCTTCTCTAACACTTTCTCGTCTGGGGCTGTCTGTAGAAAGCTGCCTGCCGTGAAGTGGATCTTGCATACACGATCGTCAGTTGGATTCAAGGTCATAGTCAATCATCGCTTTTCATCAATATATGCCATTAGCCTCACAATTTTTGTGTTTTGACTGGGTTACATTTTACCCAGGACAAACATTTATATGTGATGAAAATTGTTGTTTGTTCTGTGTCTGGGGTTATCTGATATTATAACCTATTTATGTAATATATGTATTTGGAAATATTTCAGTAGGTATATCAATCTAGACTGAGCTCTGACACCATTACATACTTTTGACTGACTGTACTCTTAAATCGTTGTTATATATTTCTAGAACCAATACGACATGGGATGTTTAACAATTTCTTACCCGTCCATATCATGCGGCAGTGAAAAGAACGTCAATTCGCTGTCACGCGTCGAGTTTGTCGGACACCATTCAACGGCGCAATTCTGCGTCCCTCGCTCGCGCGCGACCCTCTGTTGCATCTGCATCGCTCATGACGCCTTCGATGCGAATGCGAACGGTCGACATCGCGCGGAACTTCCGACTAGACTGAATGAGATTCTGTCTATAATATCCATGTTTACTAGTCTATGGCACACACACACAGACAGGTATCCTGCGCGCATCGACCGATTTAACTAGTACGAGTTTTAATCATATGTCTGCTTTTCGCTACATATCTGCCTGTACGTCTACCACGAGTTGCCACTTTAAATTTACATTATCGTTCGTGTAAAAATTTGTATTGGGATTTGACATGACATGAAATGACATGGCAATGTCAAATCCCAATTATCTGAGGAGCCTATTAAATTTATGTTACTAAATTACTGACTGACTGTATGTACTGCGAATACTGCGATTACTGCGATGTCTGCGATATAGGACTGGGAGTCTAGTACTAGTACTGTACTAGGCTCTTGTCTCATTATTCACAGATGGACAATGTCCGTCCGTAGAAATAAGAATGACGGTTATCCTTATGAGACCTGCTCAACTTCGAGTAACGTTTACTTTAACAAACCGTCTACCTAATACAAAAAAAACTACTAGCTAGACGGTCCTTGATGTTTTATTAGGCAATATATCCTAAGAGCTCTCATTACGGCCATAGTAACCGCCTCCCTGAACTACTCTCGAATGCCTAATATAAAATAAAAGTCTCGAATGGCTACTAAAAGGATCCATTGACCTTAATTTAGAACTTCCCAGACTAATTCGTTTCGTTCGTGTAAAAGGCAAACAATCTTGCTGACTAGATCTATAGACTAAATAGACAGAATAGAAAGCTGAAACTAGGGTTAGTTTGAATGATATTAATTCAAATGTTACGAGAGGAAGTTAAAATACGTACGTCTTTCAGTAAATACAGTAATAAAAATAGTTTGTCGAAGTGTAATACAAAAGTACAACCTGGGTATTTTCAAAACAAGAGTGAATAGGCATTTACTGGGCAGACATGTAGGTACAATATATCCCACATTGTCATATACGAGGGGCATGCCAAAAGAAATTAGATAGATTAGATACTCAAAAATTATAAAATTTATTCTTTATTACAAGTATCGATCTTTTCGAAGTATTCACCCTGAGCACGTATACACTTTTCCATACGTTTGAACCAATTGGAAAATACCTGTGACCAATCTTCTTTAGACACCTCAAAAATCTCGAAATTATAGTGCATCTTCTTTGCTTTCAATCCTCTTCCCCTTTAGTTTTTCTTGAATTTTTGGAAACAGGTAAAAATCACAAGGCGCTAGGTCAGGGGAATATCGTGAGTGAGGAAGGTTGACACATTTTTTGAGTTGAAAAAGTCAAGTGTTCTGGCAGACGTGTGCGGCGCCGCATTGTCGTGGTGCCAGAGAAGGTGCCAGATTCCTGACTTCGGTCGCTTGTCACAGCAAGCTGATATTACTGTTGGTGCACAAACTGTCACATACCATTCAGAGTTCACCGTTTTTTGATCCTCTAGCACTACAGTAGCAATATGACTCGTTTTGCAGAAAAACGAGGCGACTATTTGTTTCTGTGTGCTTCGTGCACGGCGACATTTCGTTGGAGTTGGTTCATCTTCAAAACACCATACAATCGACTGTCGCTTTGTTTCGGGATCATAGTTATATAGCCATGTTTCGTCACCAGTTTTATCTATAATGAATAGGCACCAATCCACCCGACGGTCTTTCTGCTCATCGGAAAGTTTGTGCGGCACCCATCTCGAACAACGTTTACGGAGAGAAAGGTGGTAGTGAATTATGGTTTGCATTGCTGCTGATCTAATTCCCAGTTCTCGCTCCAGCTCCACATACGTAATTCGTCGGTTTTCGCGAATAAGTTTTTCGACTGCACGAACGTTTTCTCGTGTGACCGCGGTTGGCGGCCGACCTGTCTTCGCTTCATCTTCGAGACATCCCCGTCGTCTTTTAAATACAGCAAACCAATTAAATACTGTTGCTCGTGAACAAGCAGACTCACCAAAAGTAAAAGCCAAAAGTTCAAAACATTCTTGAGGCTTTAAACCTTTTTTATAGTCATAATAAGTCATAGCGCGAAAATCACGTCGATGGAGCCCCATTGCTGCAAGCGAATTCCCGCCAGATTCTCGGAAAAATGATGCTCATTCAAATAAAATAAAAAATATATGTGTGTTCTATTTTCAAATATATCAATAAACAACCAGCCTATAAGATAGTGTATAACTTGCCAGTGTCAATCAAATAAGTGAAGAGTATCTAACTTCTTTTGGCATGCCCCTCGTAACACTAGATGCGATTTTGATGACTGCCCAGTCTATATTAAAAAAAACCATAAAACTGTAAATACGAACTTTCCTCCGAAGAATAAAATCTCTCCACATAATCACCTGAAGGCCTATTCTGATGTTAAATAAACTTTTCACAGTATTCACCCTGTTAATAAATGTAGAGTAGGTAAGTACCCAATATTTCAAACTTTTATAGTACCTACGAAGGACAGCCTAGCCTACATAAGACTTTTGCTTCGTAAAGGATGACGCTTTACAAAACTATTGCAAGGCAGCATAAGGTGACACGTGATGCTTGAGGTGCTGTCGTGTGTTCCAATGTACATAGGCGTTCACATCAACCTTTGCAAAACCATTGCAAAATGGGTGTTATGTCAGCAGCGTAAGGTGCCCCTATGTAAAGCTTGATGTGAACGCCCCGCCCCTATAGTCTAGGTTTCATAAAATAATATAAAACAAAAAAAATCTAAACCATTCTAGTTTCACGTGATGCTGGAACACACAAACGTAGACGAACACGAATAAAATATCAAGTGGAGAGTTTACTTGTCACGGTCTCGAAGTGGGGATAAATATTTCTGTGAACTCTCTCTCTTTCTCGGAATTAAGTCAGGGACGTCTCCCAGCACACCCAGACCCGAGCCAATTTAGAAAATATCGTTTCCTGAATTGACTCGTCCGAGTCGTTCGGGAATCGACCTGGGACACCACGGAAATCGAGGAGAAAAACCGTGCTACAGCGCACTACGCCAATCGTGTGGTTCGTTATATGAATAGATTGTAATCTGTTTACGACAAAGATATAAGCGTATAAATCGCTAACAAATTGGACAAGTGTGCCAATTTCTTTGAAGTTAGTTGGCCAACTTGGCAAGCTTCTTGATAGCCTTTTTGGATATTTTAATTGGTTGTAGCCCGTATAGCCGAAAAGCTGAAGGAAAGCCGTCTGAGGTAGAATGGCCTGGCCACACGAAATGAGAAGAGAAGGCGACTATGTATGTGGTAAAGATAGCATTGAACCTGCCGGAGAAAAAGGCACGAAGAAGACGCCCTCCATACACATGGTAGGTACACAAAAAGTAGACATACCCGACCCTACAACTTTTGACAGAACGTTATGGCAGTCATGGCACAGAAAAATTAGGACAGCCGATCCCACCTAACCTCTATGTCTTTGCGTTCTGCAAAACATTTGTTCGCCAGCTGTATTCAATTTTGGGTTTATGAATAAACTGGTTTCTTAACAAAAGTTATGTATTTTTTGATCATTTTACTTTATATTTAGAATCAGATGATGTTATCAAATATACCTACCATATTGTCTTGTCAAGGGGCAAGGGGCGCTATATTAATTTATAATAAGTACCTACCTAAGTACTAGTTAGGTCTGGTCTACCTTTTTCTACAAACAAAACAGGTTGTATAACAACATTTAGGCAACGACTCTCATCAGGTTTCTTGGATTGGTACGATTACGAAACTAATATTTTGAGAATTTCTTTATAGATGCTGAGTCTGAGATGCACAAACCTTACCAAAGAAGTAAGAACCCAACAAATACCTATTAGGTACCTAATTTCAACTTATTATTTGCAATCATTCTAGTTGTGATTGAACTCACTTGGATTACGATGTTATGTTGCCCACAGACATATACTCGTAGCCTTAAAATTGCCTCTTGTTTTAAAAATACAAACAATCTACAACAGAAATATCTAACTTCTTCCTTCCCGTAAGTAATTCCACCCACAACAAGTGAATCCGACGGCAAGTAATAATAAAAATAATTCCAAAGTAATCTCCGAGGAAACTCGACTGAATGTGAACTGCTGAATCAGTGCGCGACGTTGCCAACTCGCGGCCCGAGGCGTTGCCGCATCGACGGATACGTTGGCGCCGCGTTGCCAGCCCGCTCCATGCGGGCGGGCGCCACGCGGCGTTGCCAAACCGCCCGACTAAGCCGTAAAATACCATTCATTCAATTAGTGTGTAACTAAACAACACCGAACTTTTAATGGATTCAAAAGATTGTAGATTCAGACCACATCGCGGACTGCGATTTAGTGGGAATGCAACCGCTTAGTTTCACTTACCAACTTGTTAATAAACATTACATTATCATCAACGCGATCGATATCTACGCAGCGACCTACCTAGCTTTGCTATGTATTTTGTAAGGAGTTTCGTTATTTGGTCGAGAACTGTCCCTGCTCTGCTACTCGGCTGGGTCGCTAATGGCTCGGAATCTCGTTGATTGTTCGATTTCCGTACCCTAACACTGGGAATACTGGGAATCTGGGATCCTTAGCCCTCGTTCGTTGCTTCGATTCTACAACATGTTTATAACAGTAAACAGTGGAACTGTTATGTTATATAATGTATGTCCAGTTAGGTATATAATTAATAGGTCATGTGATATGTCTGAAAGTTTGTTTGGTTAACCAGTACCCATTCGTACTTTGTTCTCATCTCGTCATTTATTGTAATTTAAAATCATTACATCTTTTGCAACGTCAATAAAATATTTTCAAGTAGGTACCTATTTATACGTCCACATTTTGAGCTCTTTTTTCTAAGAAAAACGTTGAGTTTTTATGGCGTTACGGCATACCTACATATTTTATTTTCATTACATACGCTGATACACGACACAACTATGCGAGAGCGGGCATAAAATCTTAATAAAGTACCTACATGGCAATTTATGACTGGAATCTAAATATCCCGGGGCTGTGTAGATGAAAGTTCCTGTACATTCATTCTCTTTGTCTCATTTTTAACAATTCCGGGAAATCTTTTGGATTTTATATCAAGAACACGTGGCATAAAAAAAAAGTTATGTTAAGTCTTATCTAAATTTGAAAACGGTATTCTTTATTCTTATATTTTTTTGTTATTGTTTCAGGTACTTACTGCGTCCGTGTATAATACAGAGGTTTGCATTAGTAAGTTTGGGATAATTAATGCTAAAAGGAGCAAAAACAAACAACGATGACTAATCAAGTGTTTGGGTTAAAGAGTGTGTTTATTCACGCTTCGTGTGCCTCAATCAATTATATATATTTTTGTTACATACGTGTGTTTTACAACATGACAGTCAAAGTAATCTTGAGCAACCATGGCGTCATGTCCAACTTTGCCGTTTTTGTTACAAAGGCTTTTTATCACGAAATTTTCGGAAAGGAGTCTTGTGGGTTTGAATTTGAAATAATGTAAGGACCCAAACCGCTCAACCTAAACTTCAATTTCGGTAGGGTTCGAAAGCGCTAGCAAGCCGAAAGCCCAAGGGTCTAAAAAGGTTGATCTACGACAGAGCCCCAAGAAGAAAGCGTAGCAAAAAGTCGATGTTGTAATAGGTATTTCCCTTTAGGCTCGTTACGAAATTCTGAAAACACATTCGCGGAATACCTTCTATTCATTATAATAATACAAATCTAAAACAAGCATTTGATTTGTTCACACGTGCTCTCTGACCGAAATACTGCTTCTATTTCCGTCGGCGCAGCTATGTACGCTTTATTATGAAGAGCATCCGTTTCGATTAGTTTTGGCAGGGCACCGTGTTTACGCGTTATTTATTCCTGGCATAAATCCATTGGATGGTTTACTATGCGCCTCGGATAGTTTTCTTTTTGAAAGTTTTTAATTTCTCATTGAGCAGTTTCTAAACATTGATAACTTTATAAATGATTTTTGAATGTATGCCTTGCGTTTTATAAGTTACTTTACTAGCTTTCCGCCCGCGTTATCGTTATATATTAAGGCCAAATTACATAAAATGTTTATGTGTTATTCTGATGTACAAGCTCTATTACTGTAAAGTTTCATCCAAATCCGTTCAGTAGTTTTTGCGTTTTTCTTAAGTAATTTTAGTAGCTATATAAATTAGCAAGGCTTCGTGAAAGTCTATACATCCGCTGTCCACTGGAAACACGATCCGACCCCCACGACTAGAATAACATGCCTCTGGTAAACAAGTCTGCCTTCACCGGCATCGGCACTCTGAGTTTGTAACTACTATACTCTAAGTGCAAAATGTTTTCGTGACGTTGAATACTCGAATATTGCTTTTCGAAAAGTATAGGAACTGCGAAATTAAAGCCACGCACCAAATTAGGTTAGGTTTGTTAACAATATGACTTGTTTGTGATCTGCTTAACTGGATTAATAAATTAATTTTAGGAGTACAACGATTTAGTCTTTCTATCAACCAAGTTTTAATCAATCAAACGCGTTGTAGAAAGTAGCGGCAAATTCTTGTTTACTTATATACCGCCATCTTGGTCAAGCTTGACGGACAGTAAACACGGCCTTGGCTGCTTCCTGCTCAAGCCATCATTACGGGCGAAATAACGAAGGTTCATGAAATAAAAAATGTACACAGCCGGCATCTATCATTATTTGCAAATGGGTAGCGTTTTTTCATTATTTCTTTCACAAAGAGCTAAAAGGCAGGTGATGTGTCGAAGTTATGCGAGACACGAATGGAAAGAAAACCTGTCCAACGGATGTGTTATTGAAGTTATTTGAGAACGGTACCTGTATTGAAGGTTGTTGTTCCCAGAAAGGTATGGGGTTTGAATTACTTTGTATAGAATTAACAATGGAATTTAATCGTGTAGTTTAGTATTTTTAATTCTTGAATGGCTACGCCCACATACTTATACTTAGCAATTAGTATTTGTTCTAGGTATTGGTTCGTTGTGTTATTGTGTTTGAAAGTCATAGATCGTTTATAATTACCTAATTCGTTTTATCTTTACGCTAATATGGCATGATGGCGTACAAATTGACTGCTTTATAAGTCAGTACCGAGAAGTGTATTGACGCGTGACAGAGTTTATTAGCAACACTTATTTGCAGCGCCATAATTTATGACTAAAACATATTTTTTTATATTGCCCGTCAAGATGACCTCACCTCACTCCACCTGATGGAAAGCGGTCGTGGGGTCCAGACATGAGGCTGACAAGCACAGTAATTCAAAGCAATCACTGAGCTGGTCATACTTATCTTACATACATTATTTTATTTGGAGAGTGTGTGGCGTAACAACTGAACTGACTAGCTCTCATCTAAATTGCAAATGGCGGCAACGTCGCTCGGATGCAAAGCGGCAACGTCGCGCTGCTAGCTGCCGCGTGCGTATTTTTATCAAAGCAACAATCGCTGAGTTATCTGTTATCAAGACATACTGTTGTTCGTCTCGCACGGCTGAGTACTGGTTGCTTTGTATGAACAATTTACACAATTCGTAGCAGTGTCCTTTGGCACGGTCTGCTTAATTATATTTTTCAAGACAAAATAACTTTGGCGTGGCTTGATTATCTGAGACCGTGTCACTTACATTCAGCTTTACTTTTCATGTAAATTCGGCTGGCACGTCTTCTTGTTTCGTCTGAAATGCTGTTTCTTTCGACACAATGTTTCTAGGCTAGTACCTACAAGGCGTTATCTAAGGAAGAATTATAAGAAAAGCGTCTTAAGCCCTTGGCTTTACAATGACTGTTTTTCTATGTATGGTCGTATGGGGTTCACTACTCAAGTTATATCATATTCCACTTTATCAATGACTAGCTTTCCGCCCGCGAATTCGCCCGCGTTCTTCTCCTTCTTCGTGTCGATGATCCACTAAACGGTAGCAGCCCAATGCTCTGCCAGTGCTATTAAGAGGGAGGAGGCCTGATAAAGGTCCTGAAGTGAGCAACTGAGGGCAGGACAGCAAGTGCTGCATGGACTGTTCTGGCGCGCCACACTCCCCACTTACTCAGGTTACTTCTGCAGCGGCCCACTTGATTTATATGTAGGCCACGGCAGGTCGCCCGCGTTAACTTAATTTTTATGATATAGGGATTTTTTCCGACTTACGATACCTGTTATTCACAAAATCCCGTCTTAGTTAGCATCTACGTCCTAAAAAGAACCCGTATGCAAAATTTGAGACGCTCTTGAAGTAATGAAGTTTCATACAAACAAACTATCAACCCCGTAAGGGTCGAATTTCACAAATACCTACCCGTCTCAGTGAGCCCCTAAGTCCTAAAAAAACCCTGAAGCAAAATTATAAACTCCTAGCACTTGTAGTTTCTGAAATTTCGTGATGACTCATGATGAGTGACCTTTCGCTTTTATTTAATTTAATAATTTGTCGTGCGTATTTTTTAAAATCACGATATATATCAGAATGTGTTATCCAACTAATGTGTTGTAAAGGACCAAATTTATCTCTGTAAAATTCTCTTGATGATGAAATAACTTTTAATCATAAGGATTGATATGCTTGTGTAGTAATAATTCTTAAAATCTACCTTTTAATTTACATAATTTTTTAACACCCTACTTATAAACTACTTAATTACTTATTTCTATACTTTGTATGCATGTACAATCAACAGTGGTAAATCCAGAAGTTACACGTAGCCTAGCCAGGAAACTACTAAAGGTAAAGTTCTGACATCCTTACAGTAGGTAACTCATATGATAGGCTATCCGTTGCGCTAATATACATTAAGGATGTCTTTGAATTGGACAATAATATCGCGACAGGCAATGTTAGGAAGGTCTTCAACGCTTATTGGCGCTTTTAGAAAATCAAACAAGAAGAATAAAAATAGTAACAATAATTTGGTATGGTTGCTCACGCGATTTTTATGTTAGTTCTAAAGTAAATGTGATTCAGTTTGAAAAAAAACAACAATACAAAATAATTTCAAGAGCGATGAACGTTATGTTATGGGGCCAGCCAGCGCACGCACGAAAAGATTTAGGCTGGCGCTTTTTCCGGATTACTTAATAAATGTGAATTGATCTGGCTGAAGACTAATTATTTCAAAACAAATATAGCAATCAGGGATAATGTAGCTTTTTAACAGTGAAAGAATTTTTGAAATCGGTTCCGTAGTTTCGGAGACCTGTCCCAAACATACAAACTCACAATCTCACAAACGCTTACCTCTTTATAATATTAGTATAGATTCATTGAGAGAACAGTTACATCTACCATCAAAGGTTCAAATTATCAAAATAAATGGTGAGGCATGCATGTTACGTATTTTGATTGAATGTAAAAAATGTACCTACATGAAAAGACATTATGACATTAAACTTCTCGTAAATAGTTTTTTTCACTTAATTAGGTTTGGATAATTTTTCGATTTGGCGTCACCAATAAAGTTTAGTTGCTAGTTCTTTAAAAAATGATTTGAGTAATACAATACAATGAAATTAATGCACGTGCGTTGTTGCGTTGCACTATATTTTAGCGTATGTTCTTGATATTGAGTTAAAAAAATTGTGCGTTTAGTAAGATTCTAGAGTGAATGAATGATCGGCTGGTTACAATACTTACATGTTTGGACAAAATCACATTGTACAATTTTTACAAACCTACAAAGAATATCTGAAAATTTGTTGGCAGGGACGGTGACCGGTCCCACAAGTTGACCAATAGTTGACCAACGATAAAAATCTATCTATTTCGAGAAAATGCTATTCCATCTTACTACCGACACACATATCAAAAGTGTCTTAATTTTAAATCGTCGCAAACCTGTTCAAGTATTCGTAATGGTGCTTTTCGAAAACTGATTCCTACTTGCGTACTTTTTCTATCAATCTGCCGTTTCACAAAATTCCCAGTTTTGGCCAGCCCATGATACCTATTTTCTTCATAAGAAGCCGCGTCCCAACGACCCCGGCCTAGCCATCCCGGTCCGCCCCGCCCACTGGGGCGCGGATGGATTTTAGCGAGCTTCCTGCCCCCTCGCCGCTCCCCCGCCCGGGTCATAGAATAGGACCTTGAGGGGATCGAATCAGCTGTTCAAATGTATCAAGTGTAACTTTATTACAGGCTACGTTGCCCGCCCAAAGGTTAGCGGGCTTTGCAGAATGATTTTCTACGTATACGTACTTGATTAACCTTTTTACACCTGCACGTCTACCACGAGTTGCCACTTTAATTTTACGTAATAGGCCGCGTAATAAAGTTGTATTGGGATTCGACATGACATGACATGACAATGTCAAATCCCAGTATATTTTTTTATGCGAACGATAACGAAATTTCAAGTGGCAGGCAACTCGTGGTAGACGTACTGCTGTGCCTGGGCGTACAAGTACACGTCAGTGTCACATACCTACCTACCATTACCTTGCAAGTGGTGCTGAATTCAAATTATTTTGAATGATGTCATAGTTCTAACACATCCACGACCATCTGTAATCTGTATATGTAATGTATACTATGAGTTTCTGTTACATGAAGATATTTGTCTTCAGAGTGCCGAGTGCGAGTTGCAGCGAGAGAAGTGAATGACTTCACCATCGCGTTTTGCGAGCCCGTGAATGTCAATTAGTACGGAATCGAGTCAGCGCCATCTCGACTCGATGCCATACAAATTCACGTTTTTTTTCTCGCAAAACGCGATGCTGAAGTCATTCGTTTCTCTCACTGCAACTCGCACACTTGGGTGGGACGCTGTGATGACACAGAATAAAATACAAACGCTGTACCGAAATCACATACAAAAATGTGAATGCGGAATTGCAATGGTCATTGGTGTAAACTCATGGTAGACAAACTGACCTCAAAATAGGCAGAGCATGTTATGTGGGTTTCAGATTCGCAACTTTCAAAACATAACTCAAAGACTAGGTAACTTGTCAAATAGAAATTATAATAATAACAGGACAGACAGCTTTTACTTGTAGGACTGTTTCAGTTGGAATCTTATTTATGAATTCAAACGAGAAAAAAAACCTAGAAATCCTGGGGCGATCACAAAATGCCGGATAATCATATAATTTAACTATAAGTAACTACTAATCATAATGCCCAAATTAATTTTATAATTCTTCATAAATTTGTAGCCTATGTGCTATTCTGATGATGTCTAAGCTGTAAAGTTTCATCTAAATCCGTTCAGTAGTTTTTGCGTAAAGTTTAATTTGGTCTACTAGATTTACTGAGACTTTTTCGCAGCTTTATTCACGAAATATCCGCCACTATGTCTGAATAAGGCCTTTGCCACAGATTAATTAATAGCGTAACAGATACATTACTTTCATACAAAAGTTAAAATACCTACGTTATAATTATAGCCTACAAAACCGTAGTGCAGCGGTCTGCAAGAAGAATCCGACTCTATGAACGCGTATAGGGAATCGAGATTCTCCGCGAGGTATGCCGCGTTATTACGTCATCGAACGAAAACATCAGGGTTGTACGAAGAACATGAATTAAACAAAACGACTGAAGTTATATAAAAATGGTTTTATTACTAAATTAATTCAATGAAATGAATATAATATTACAGGTGCTTCAATTTTATAAAATGATCAATGTCTTTTTTTACGTCTTTGAATTCACGATTATTATATTTAATTGTTGCGAATATCCTAAATCTTATAAATAATTTGAATAAATAACCTTCCGGAAACAGGGACAAGGTGAAGTAATCTCAATTTTATGTCAAATATTCATTAAAGGGCTTCCCGGCCGATTAATCAGAACTTTGTCAAAATTATTTATAAATGAATTTTCTAGTTCTTCCACATAATAATTATTAAATGATTTTGGTGGAATTTTCAATCCTCCGTAAAAATATGATTGTTTGTTGTATGCTTCTAAGGTTCATTATAATTATTTAATTAAAAGCGTTTGCTTGGGGTGGATGAAACTATAATTTATCTCTCTATTTTCGTCTGTATAATACTATAAAAAAACACATATAATTGTTAAGAAACGTAAAAATTCACTGTACACAGTTAAAGTTTTAATAATAAAATAAAAAAGGTGCAATTCAGCTATAGTATAATCACGAAAATCTTCAAAAAATACGTCGTTTACGATCTACTCCCAGCAATCGCTCTTGAACTATGAAATCTAACAAGAACGTTAATAGCAGCTAAAACAGTTCGGCTAAATATTTTAGCAGCTTATTTTACTCGCATTTTTTGATAATTATTTGGTCTTGTTCGTTTCTCAGTTACTCTCGGGTTCATTTTCAAATTTTCTTCTTTTTGATTGAACTTCTTTTCTTTTTTTATTTAATTTGTTTTGAAGCTTTCTTCTTTTTTTGTCTAAAGTTAAAACTTCACTGCGAAGTTTTCGTTTTCTTGGTGTTTCAGCCGAAAGGGCGAGTGTTGTTTGTGTGGAATCATTACTCATGTTATCTATAGCAGTCTGTATACACGTAGATATTATATCTGGACCTTCGATGGTTACTGCAGATAGAACATTAACGTATGATTCTTCCGTTTGAGTTGAGACATCACTGCAATTTTCATTAGTGGTATTGGAGTTGGAGGTACTGGGTTGATTCGAAAGTAATTTTGTGGGTACGGCATCCGACTCCAAATGTGGTGTGAATTTAATCTTGGATTTATCAAAATGTAGTGAGCAAACAATATGATTTTTAAACGATTTAGTCATTAAATCTGGTCTGCCTATGACGTCAAGGCATTTTTTGCGTCTGAAAAAAAAAACAATTAAATATATTTAATTATACATACATACATACTCGTACCATCACGCCTTTTTCCTAACGGGGTAGGCAGAGACCAGATCTTTCCTGACACACCTCTTGCGCTGCTTCCACTCTCATTAATCCTTTCATACATGCTCGTCGATTATGGGTACTCCTGACCTGACCTTTTCTGAGCACGTCTTGGACTTGTCCTAAGTACGTCCGTCTAGGCCTTCCCCTTTCAACAGCTCCATCCACCCTCGCCTTGTAAATTTGTTTCGTTAATCGCCTTTCATCCATCCTTTCCATATGCCCAAACCATCTTAGCATTCCCATCTCAATTTTTGTGACAACATCCTCTTTCACACCACATCGCTCTCTTATTATGCTATTCCTTACTTTATCACTCAATGTCACTCCTGCCAAACTTCGCAATGCTCTCATTTCCACTGCATTTATCCTTCTTTTGCCATACCCAACTCTCACTTCCGTACATAAGCGTAGGCACTAACACCCCCGCATGAACATCCAGACGCCCTTCTCTGACACCTTTTGGCTGTTCCTAAAGGCATGCAGCGCTCCATTTAACATATTCCCTGCATTCACTCTTCTATCAATATCATGCCTTCCATCCCTTGTGAACCTAGTCCCCAGATACACAAATTCTTTCACTTGTTCTACCTGTTCACCTCCAAATAAAACATCACATTCTGTCATATTCTCATCTCTTTCAAAAACCACGGTTTTTGTCTTACTTACGTTCACTTTCATACCTCTCGCTTCTAACGACGCATTCATTAAGGTTACCATTACCTGCAACTCGTCGGCTGACGACGCCAGTATGACTTGGTCATCAGCGTAGAGAAGGCATTTAACAAGCAACCCATCCATTCTCAGTCCATATATTTAATTACCTATATATAACAACATAAATAACTAGGCCTCGCCGTTCAAAATTGATGAATAAATTATCGAATTTCACAATTACATCTAAATCGGACTTTAGTTTATCTGCTCGACAAAGCGTCACAGATAAACGGTTGGATGTTTCTGACAATAAACAGACATAATTTTTTTTTAAATAAAACCGACTCAAAAAAGTTACAGAAAACTAATTTCGTATACCTATACGTACCTACTTGGATGACAATTATTTGATTAAAAAACCAACTTTGGTTTTAGAAAAAATAGTTATTAAATTGAGCCTTTTTAATTAGTACAAAAAATAGTCTCCGTAAGTATCCTTTCAATTAAAAAAAGATTTTTCCTAGTCGGGTAATAAATAAAAAATAAATATCTAACGGAGTTGAGTCAACAATCAACTTTAAAAAACAACTGAATTAAAAACCTCCTCCCTTTTTTTCTATTGGTTAAAAAGAAGAGAGGTTTTGTTTCGGATGTATTTTTTTATGTTTACTTACCTCAGAACTTCGTTATTTATAATAATAATAAATTATTTATTTGCAAGAATATGGTCATTCATTACAGTTCTTATGTTTAAGTATTGACACCACATTATTCTATCGTTGGACAATGTGCAAATATTTTACAATTATAAACAATTTTAAAACATCAAAATGAATCATGCATTCTTACATTACATTCTTTTTAAGCAATTTTGTAACAATAAAAAATATAATAATTAAAAAAAAAGTTCAATAAATCATTCATGTCAAAAACAATAAAAAAAATTACAAAACAGTCAACATTTAATTTAAATAATGTCAGTTTTTATCATTGCGGAAGTCATTTACTGTATAGTACATTTAAATTAATAAATAATTATGCAATTTGGATTTGAATTTATTGAAGGTCAAAATCTTAAAATCATCCGGCAATTTATAAACTGATTTAAGTACTATTTTTTTTCATGTGAGTAGCCAAATTTTTTAATGTGCATCTGTGTATATTTTAGCAATGAGCTGAGTGCAATCTGTGTGTAACAGCACACACTCAGTCGGAACTGAATTTATTAAGTCAAACAGATGCACTACCAACTACTTTTTTAATTCGCTCGGTTTTGTTAGACACTCGGCTGGCGCTCTCAAGGTCATAGCGTCGACGGTGCCGGTTGTATGTATTGCGTTACATCTTAGCGGTAGAGAAATAAGGTCGAAAATCAAGAAAGCAACAGTTATGTTTGCACATTTTAGTCAAGTAAGTCTATACTCTATTATGATTATGATTTAGTTAATTATCAATTATTTAGGTCAACTACATATATCGTTAAAACTTCGATCTTAGACGCTCGTATAATATGTTTTTTTATTTTTATTGCCCGTCAAGATGACCTCACTCCACCTGATGGAAAGCGGTCGTGAGGTCCAGATATGAGGTTGACAAGCCCAGTCATTCAAACGAATCACTGGGCTGGCCATCCTCACCTTGAAGGCCTGCAAAAATGCCTTTTCACGCCCTGCTTGAAGAACCCGGGACTATACGAGGAAGGAAACACATGTGCTGGAAGAGCGTTCCACGTCTGGATGGTACGACAAAGAAACGAGTCACCGAACCTTTTAGTTCGGGCCAACGAATGTTGAATTGTGTGTGGGTGACGCCGTAGTCCAGCACGCGTGGTACGGGAGTGGAAGGGTGAGGGTGGGATAAGCTGGAATAACTCGTCAGAGCATTCCCCATTGTAGAAGCGATAGAGAACACTTAGCCTGGCAATGTCTCTACGCAATTGGAGAGGCTCAAGGGTCAAAGTTGCCTCTGGGTTTCCAATAATACGGATAGCACGCCGCTGCAACCTGTCAAGAGCTTCGAGTAGGTACTTAGCGGAACCGTCCCAGAGATGAGAGCAGTATTCTACACACGAGCGAACTTGTGTCTTATACAAGAGACAGAGCTGCCCAGGCGTGAAGAATCGTCTCACTCTGTTCAGGACTCCGAGTTTACGGGATGCAGTTCTAATGACGCTCTCAATGTAGTCCCGCTGGTTTAGGTTGCTACGAACATCTATGCCCAGGATGTTTAGGCTATCCTTAATCGGTAGCGGGGTGATCTGAAGAGTGGGATGGGAAAGGAACGGCGACGCCTTTGCTGTGAATGCACACACCTGCGTTTTCTTGGCATTTTAACTACAGTCGGTGTATTATACAATTTATACATGAGTATTCATACCTGCTGTAGTTAAAATTGAACATCACAAACAAATTGGCACTAGAAACTGTTGTGGCTATTTTATTCCATTTACAAAATTAGCTCAGACAAGCGTTTATTGTAGCTCTTTGACAGGTTTGTATCATCATTTTTGTGGCGATAATTTTGCATTTATGAGTAGGTAAGTACGTTTATATTCATGATCGAAGTATCAAACATAAATACCTACTTACTTAAAATTATCTTAGAAAAAAAATACTTATATAATTCAAGAAATTTGATACCTTTCTTCATCTTTCAGCAATGTAAAAAAAGACAAATTTTTATTTGTCTTTCGGCTATGACACCCTACAACTTCACAATAATTTACCATATCGTTACAATTCAAATACGTGCGGGAAACGTGCAATGCGCGCGCTCTACCTCGTGTGCGACAGCCCACTGCCAGACGGGAGTGCGTTACTTCAGCGGGAAAGTAGCTTCTAGAGTGATTTGAGTGGAACGTAAAATTAGTGAGATATATGCTGTGGATGTGCGCGGCATAAAAAATTTGTGGGCGTTGTGGTTTTAGAAAAAAATGAAAAAAACGATTCCTGCTGCAGTAACGTTGTTCTAGCAGGAAAATTCTAAACGAATGATCGAAGAGAAAAATGTTGTACATTGGCAGATAGCTTACTTCTGGGGAAACATGTGCGCCAAAAATATAATATGTGGGGCTTCAGGTTTTCGAAATATGGCGTTTCCTGCTGGGGTAACGTTTCGCGGAATCTTGTTTCTCTCAAACCATGGCATGTGCGTCTCTTTAATAAACATTCACTTGTAGCTCTTGATTTGTGCTTGCGGCACATATAATAAGATTTTGAAAATTATTCTTACATTTTCAGTAATTAAGGTGTCTCTAAAATCTGAAAAAAAAAACACAGCGCCTAAATGAGAAACTGTATCAACTCGCTGAAAACTGCATTCGATTCCGCTTTACACATCTAATGGTCAGAAAATGTTTCAAAAGTTTACATACATGCTTTATTGAATAAGAGATCGAAATAACAAAACCACCGGTACATAACTTTGACGTCAAAATATAAGAAATCAGTTCATCCTGAGATAAGTGAGTGTTAACCAAAAAACAGTGAGTTTCATAAAATAACACTGTGAAAATTTTCAGCTTCCAATGTTTCGTATTTATAGAGAAATAAACAAAAATCAAAACCTTTCAACAACGACTGATTATCCGACCAAATTCGAATGACTACGAAAAAGCGACGGCTTCATACATATGGATGACCTTCTTTACTGGACGTATTACACTAAACTCTTGCCCGTACAATCGCGTTCAATCGGTTTTTGGCAATAATTAGAACCTCATCTTAGATTAGAGTAAAATTTAAAAATGTGAATGAAAGCTTATACCTATGAGCCTATATGAAAGAGCTTAATTTGAAATTGAAATTCTCATTTTATCCTCTTAATTTATGTTCTTAAAGTAAGTATGGCTTATTTTTATGTTATTTTTATGTCTAAGCTGTATTACTATAGAGATCCATCTAAATTCGTACTTACTGTAGTTTTTGCGTGAAAGAGTAACAAACATTCTACAAACTTTCGCATTATAATATAATAAGTATAGTATTAGTAGGATTAAGTAAGATTAGTAAAGTAATTAGAAATTAATATTAGTAAGAAGTTAGACTAAATGTCCGTCAGCGACTGTCTTTCCCATCAAAACATAGCCTTAACATACAAAACATAGCCAAAACATAGCCTAGATTAAGAAAAAGTCTCATTCACTCCCTGATAATCATGTACTTACTTAGCTTTATAATGGTGAAAGAATTTTCAAAATCGGTCTAGTATTTTCGGAGCCTAATCAAAACAAACAAACTTTCATCTATAAAATATTAATAGTAGTTTAAATTTTAGTATTGGTACTTGGTAGGTAAGTGCTAATTAAATAAGTCAAACAATACCTTTAAATACTTACCATTGCAGATCGTCATCGTAACTTGATAAGTGCCAATTATTTGAATATGAATATTATAACACCACTTTCAACTAATTTCTAATTTCACTATTGGTATTTATTATCAATGCCGGTTGCATCACTGCAACAAACATGCCATGAGAACTGCAACTGTTTGTTTATCAACAAACAACAACAAGTTTAGTAATAAAGCGTCACAGACGTCACAGTTGCTAACAAGCGTCTGACAGAGCTCCGACTCGGCAAAATAGTGTTGCCATTGCCAAATTTTTGACTACCGTGTTTGGTAGGGGGTAATTGTCTTAACTATGCGATTCAAAAAAGAATAAGATTGGCTTGCGACAAACTGCACTCGTTCTTCAGAAAAAAACAACCCATGAAAAGTCCTTGTCAGTTAGCGATAGAGTTGATGTGCCCGTACGCCAATAATATCCCTTTAATTTGGTCGAATTTCCCTTAAAAACGGCAATCGCCGTAGCAATGGTAACCCTGACCCAGACGCACTTCATATTGAAAAAACACTTCGCATGACTGTTAATAACAGAGTGGCGTTCATCTACCGCCTCTTTTCCACTAATGCCGCACGCTTACTAGCTGTCTCACTCACTCCAAGCTAGACAAAGCAACTCCTCGTGACGCCAGCAGCGGGTAGCGCGGGGCCAATGGGTGCGAAACAGCGGCGAAAGGTGATGTCAAAAAGGGATTAATATGGTAGGTATTGATGGAGGCTAATAATTCATCTTGCTTGAAGCATAAATCAAAATATATACTTTATGTATGGTTTCATTGTTGTGTTAATTGGTTTTTTATTTATAAACTGTATCTGCAGGTTTATTTTTGTAATAGGTATTCGTAACAAACACGTCTTTATTCACAGATATGCAAAAAATATAGTTTTAAACATCTTCAATAATTTAATAAAACGTCATAGATTAGGTACAAGTTTATTTGTTTAAGTTGAGTTTTTCTACTTCAGTGTACTTAGCCAAAACTATCTTGTGAGTAAGTTAAGAAGGTCATTGATATGTATGAAACCGTCGCTTTTTCGTAGTCGTTCGAATTCGGTAGGATAATCAGTCGTTGTTGAAAGGTTTTGATTTTTGTTTATTTCTCTATAAATACGAAACATTGGAGGCTGAAAATTTTCACAGTGTTATTTTATGAAACTCACTGTTTTTTGGTTAACACTCACTTATCTCAGGATGAACTGATTTCTTATATTTTGACGTCAAAGTTATGTACCGGTGGTTTTGTTATTTCGATCTCTTATTCGATAAAGCATGTATGTAAACTTTTGAAACATTTTCTGACCATTAGATGTGTAAAGCGGAATCGAATGCAGTTTTCAGCGAGTTGATACAGTTTCTCATTTAGGCGCTGTGATTTTTTTTTCAGATTTTAGAGACACCTTAATTACTGAAAATGTAAGAATAATTTTCAAAATCTTATTATATGTGCCGCAAGCACAAATCAAGAGCTACAAGTGAATGTTTATTAAAGAGACGCACATGCCATGGTTTGAGAGAAACACGATTCCGCAAAACGTTACCCCAGCAGGAAACGCAATATTTCGAAAACCTGAAGCCCCACATATTATATTTTTGGCGCACATGTTTCCCCAGAAGTAAGCTATCTGCCAATGTACAACATTTTTCTCTTCGATCATTCGTTTAGAATTTTCCTGCTAGAACAACGTTACTGCAGCAGGAATCGTTTTTTTCATTTTTTTCTAAAACCACAACGCCCACAATTTTTTTATGCCGCGCACATCCACAGCATATATCTCACTAATTTTACGTTCCACTCAAATCACTCTAGAAGCTACTTTCCCGCTGAAGTAACGCACTCGCCAGACGGACCGTCGACGATCTACTTAGCGGTAGGCATTCATAACGCTTCTTTGCGCGAGACACGGAGGCCTGTCAATAAAATTTCGCCATTTCTCGATTGTGTCGACAAAATCGATAAACCAAATTTGATTGGAGGATTTTTTGTGTACTCTTCTCGTGAAGCGCGCATCTTAGGCCCGCAGGTACCTATCGATCTTTCTTTCTAGGAAACCGCGCCTTTGCCTCTTGTATTGTTCCTTCCTAAAATACTTAAATTTGTGCGTAAAGGAGACTGGGCACCTCTGGACCAAAGGTTAAAAAATTTAAGGTTGCGGCCAATTCAGAATCGAATTTAAATTTACTTAATTTTTTCTTATCAACATAACTCTCAGATACATAGGAAGATAATGTTCATGTTCACTCACAAACGCTTAAAAACAGGAAAACAGTGATCTAATGCAAAGAGAAATTGTGAAGATGATCACAACACCACTGCCAGAAACACTGCATAACGACCTCGACCCTCTGGCAAGAGCATCGACTAAGAAAAAAATACAAAGAACATTGGCAAAAGCCTGTATTAAAGTACACTATTCTATTTTAGTAATAATATTACAATATCAAAATATTTTACGAGTATGTATGCGCTTAGAGAACGCGATCAGATTCAACCGGTTGAAAATGCTGCTGAAAGAAAAATAGAAAGAAAAAAAAGGACTTAAGTTTTTTTTTAATTATTTCATAGAAGTCATAAGGGTGCGGTGCGGTCACATCTGCCACGTGTTAACACGCTGTATTTATTTTTATGGACGTGTTATAAGAAAAGTGTGCTTCTAGTGCATACATTTACTATGAAAACCGATGTCATCCTGATTTGACGGCGTGTTAATAACACGTGACGTCAGACAAAGGTGACTGCACCTTAAGAGTTACTAGAATACACTTATGGATGTAAATGAAAAAAAAACAAATCAATGTTTTTGCATGGATTAATGTATTTTCAGTGAAACTCAAAATATTTAAATAAAACATAATTCTGAAACTATCCATGACAGCGAAGTAAGGTTTTTAAAAAATATCCCTGGACATTATTCCACACAGCGCCATCTAGCCCCAAAGTAAGCTAATTAAAGCTTGTGTTATAGGATACTAGACAACGGATAAACATACTTAAATACATTTTCTTTTGTAAATACATACTTATTATACATAGGAGACACCC
The DNA here is from genome assembly GCA_947369235.1 of Udea olivalis. Taxonomy (NCBI): domain Eukaryota; kingdom Metazoa; phylum Arthropoda; class Insecta; order Lepidoptera; family Crambidae; genus Udea; species Udea olivalis. The sequence goes on along the minus strand of OX376362.1, from coordinate 14,478,845 downwards.
AGACCAGTACAAACAGACATGTTCATGCACACAAATGTTTGTACTGTGCGGGGATCGAACCCGCGACCTCTGGTGTAGTAGCCAACTTCTTAACCATTACACCAAGTCGGTCGTCAAAATGTTAGCACATCGCGTAGAAGGAGGTGTAAGTAAACCAAAAAATAAATTAGTACTAGTGGTTGAAAGTGCTTTACTACCAGAGATGTGCTATGCTGCAAGGATGTGCAAGCAAGCTATCTACTACTACCATTAAATAGGGTCTACTTTCAGAAGTGGACGCCAGTTTTTTCCTGGTCCAAGCTCCATACTTTTTTGCCCACTCTCCTTCAACTAAAAAACTTTCGATTAGCTTGAAATACTTCCTCAGTAACACCACCTCCCTGGTCGCTAGGCAACGGTTGACCTTAGATTGCCCGGTCAATTTGTAATCCCTCCAGAAATAAGTCTCTGCTTGTCCGATAATTTCGTTTGTGGACTTATGCCCAGTGGTTATAACTTTGTTGTAATTACATCGTATATTGAGTTTCTTTCGCTTTTTCTCGACACTGAATGTAATTTAGGGTATGTATTTACCACTCTTAATATCAATTTACGCTAGTACATAGGTACCTACTGAATTCTCACATTATAGGTTTCAAGCTTCGATTAGGTTCACAGAGGCGCATTATATTTTATTCGCAGGGAAACCACTTACTACTTACTACTATACTAGTAATTTCCAGAATCCAATCTGATTGATCGATTTCTTCGAATCGAAATCTTTTTCGGTAAAACTAGTTTGGTATTTCTTATGAAAAAGCTGAAAAAGTTATGGTTCTGGCCAGTAGTGTTACGCAATAAAACCTAAAAAAATCTGAATCGTGTAACGCAACTTAAAGTATTTTTTCAGCCTGTCCACGTAGATACGGCTCTTAGTACACCACAATGCCATATTCATTTAAATAAGTTATTATGACTGTAAAAAATGGTGAAACTAAGAAACATTTTAAAATTTCTTGTTGCATTTGAACTACAAAACTTTAACACTAACAGATTTTTGCAACGCTTCTTTCTTTCGTATCGTACGAAGGCGTTCACATTGAACGCCTCTGTACATAGTCTGTAACGTTTTTTACGTACGTACGTAGGTACGAATGTATGCTTTACTATTAAACTTTCCCTATAGCTCTAATTGTGAAAAAATCTCGGAATATAGGAAATTTAAGCCAGAAACCACTTGAAACTCCAAAAAAATATCTTTGCATACGAGAGTTATATTCTACGAACGAAGTCATACAAGTTAGTCTGGCAAATGTTTTCGCACAGGAGTGTTGTTGCTGTACTGAAGTTTAGTGTGCGTTCGTCTCCACACTAATGTCTGTGTGTGCGTAAGCCGTTGCGCCCGCGCAGTCAGACGGCCGAGCAGTCACGACATCTCGCATACCACACACCCACAGCGGTGCGGCAACTCAAGGATGCCAGATGTCCGGCTCTCCATGGCCCTAACTAGTCAGAAATTGAACTGGGGCCTGATTCTTGCGCTTCAAGAGTTGTGATTGTGTCTACCGAAATCGAAATAGAAACGTGGCTTTAAAAAACCTATGAAAGAAACGTTTTCAGAAGTTATAAATTCTTAATAAATTGACGGAAGATATCATTGAAATCAACACGATAACGAGATTTACGAGTATATAAGCAAATTTGAATTCAGCAGATCTTTTGACTCTCTCTGATAAAGAGATGCAGAAGTGGCTGTTTTCTAGTACTGATTTATCTAGAAAATTGTTTTTGTCTTTTAGATTTCTAGTTAGACTTAGGAATCAGTTAGTGTTAATATTTATGAATAGTATATGATCTTCTAATAAATATAAAGGTTTTTATTTACTTGACAGAATTTCTAAATCAGTGACCTTCTAAAATGTTAGACTCTAAATTCGAATAGTACGAGTATAAGGTCAAAGATTTCCTTGCGCTTAGCCCTTCTCATTTGCAACATAAAGTTTATTATGTGTCTAGCAATGGATGTGAGTATCTTGTTGAACCGGGTAACCCTGTTGGTATCTCGCATATCTGAACACACCTACAGCCACATTGTGCCCACACTGTTGCACCGTAAATCAGGACGCGGGCATTTCGACGAATTCGACTTGCTACAAATTATTTTGTTATGTAGGTCGGTATTTCATTGATTCGAAACGATTTCTATTTGTCGATGGGTCATATTTTTTTTTATTGGATTATAGCAACACTGTTTACAGCTAGTCCATATTAAGTAAACAGAAATAAAATTGATGTGTGTAAAATCAATATTAAACAGGCTCCTATCATGGAGAGAAGTTTTCCGAAATAAAGCATTATTTTCTCCGTTTTCAATTTTTAAATAATACAAAACAAATAGATAGCTTAATTAGCAAGAGCCTATACTCGTAGAAGCTTGATAAAGATACCTTAGTAGCAAGAACCAGGATTGTCGCCATGGTTCACAAATTCTTCGACATTCAAATTTCAAAAAAGAAAACCAATAAATAATTGATAGCAATGAGCTTATTTCGTTCTTACTGCCGAATAATGAGAAAGGTAGGCAGATGGTTATTTGAAATTCACCCTCGCTCAATACTACGACAGTCAAGTCTACGTACACACACACTCACAGTGACTCACAACACCATCCAAGATGTGTGTACAGTGCGAGGGAATAGTAGTAAATGTAATGCATAGAAATGAATAATGATACAGTATAATGTTTTTATACTTTTATTCGTTTGTAAAAGAAGAAGGTAGAGTTGTTTACTAAGGGACTAAACTCACCTACTCTCCGCACTACAACTCACATATACTCAGTACCTAAAAAATCTGGCCGTGAATTGCACTGTGTAGGGTTAGGTGATCACCTAAAAACCCTAACCTCTAAAAAAGTGTTTACTCAACTTAAAACCATTGAGAAGCCATTTATTATAGAAGAAAACCTACTGTACAATGTTATTTCCGAGAGGAAGTGACTGATATCGTTGAAAGAGCAATATTGGCTAATAGTAATGCTGACGTTATTATAAAAACAGACGTGGTCGTATTGGAATTTCAATTAACCGAACAAACAGTTTTAAACGTTGAATTAGTTCTATCGATCTATCTTGTCTATTCAGGTATATATTTTAAATCCTAAAGAACGGCGAGAGCAACCGTTTAAAAACCGTCTTTTTCCATGAAAAATTGAATTGCGATCCTATTCAGTTACAAAACCAAAAAAGTTCTCTTTTTCAAAACTTATTATCTCATTTGTTTCCAGCATTCATTATCTTTGATTTACTTCATGATATTTTGTAACTAGCTGCCTACTCTAAGTTCACGTTATATGAATAATACAAGTTTATTGAACAGTTCTTTGCACATTCGTTAAATTCTTAGACACAGACAATAGTTTGTAAAATTTCCGTTTTGTGGCTTAGGAATTCTGGGTGCGGTAAGATAACTGTCGCCAGAACCTTCGCCATTTGTTAGAATGCTTTATTTATAAATACAATCATTATATTTATATAAGCTATTTGATACGTATTTTCTTATCCAAATAAAGGCCATAGCTCGTCAAGTTTAAGCCCATATTATAAGCACGTTAGATCAAACATAGATTAGTTATCTAAAATTGTTGAATATTCTGTTGCCAACCTAGAAAATATAAGAATATTTACTCCGTTATCAAAAAGCAAACAAAGTGGTGACGTACATTAGTTATCAATTGTTGTTCATGTTTTATTTGATCATATCACTAAGTATTTATTAATAATACCAAAAAAACTTTTTTTTTCGTTATCCACTATATTTCAGACATAATCATCGCAGAGTGGTCGCAGGATGATGAGTGGGCGGGCTGTCAGGATGATTTTATGATTTGTAGTTGCAGCATGAATGACTCTCACACGACAATATGCTTGATCCTTCTACAATAAAATACATGTGACATCTTTGACAATTTATGCAGCGAACCATCGATGCTAAAACGTTACACTGTAGCAGAAGCCGAGATCTTATTTCTTTGTAATCGCATAGGTACCTCGGGCTGTAACTAATCGTTCACTATTCACAAAGCTTTCTTTTTTTAATAAATGCACCATTATCTTCGTTTTTGAAGCCTAAATTGAAAATGTATTGTTGAAAGAAAATATTCAAAAAAATATCTTTATAAAATTGGGTTCTACATTTTCAAAATATGATTCGAAAGTGTCTCTAACAGCGATAAATATTCAAAGATTAACGCTTACAATTATATTATCTGATTCCCGTAAAAAAAAAAAACATGTTGCAACATTAAAATAAATCGACGAACGAAAATAATCTAAGTTCCTAAAAATAGAAAAAACTAATATTTTTGCCATCCAAATTGTGAACAGTTCATTTACCCCATTTTTTATAAAACCACTGGTTAATAAAGGTATAGTTCAAAAATATTTTACCTTTTTTTGTCATGTGATAAAAAAGTGAAAACGTGCGTTTTTTAGGTCAGTGATACATTGCAGCTTATTTACAATTTCGCTTTTTTTTGTTTCAGGTAAACAAAACAAATCTTCAGGAAAATTGCGTTTATTTAGTAAGATTTTCGCTTAAGTTCTGTCTGTTAATCTTTATTATGGAATTCCAAGTTTTTCATTTTATAACTTCAAATTCGGACACTGACTCGTCACATCATGTTTTATTTTCACAAGTTTACTGTTTTTCACGCGGGTTTTGTTTATCAACTGGTATTTTTTTTAATTAAATTTTTTAATCATTGCAATGAAGTTAAATCAATGATGTTGTGTTACGCACTTGAGTGTTTTCTTTATATTATAATTACCACATTTTAGGAATTTATCGCGATTAGCTTAAACTGTCAAGATGTCACTTCATGCTTTAATTTTACTAAAGAAGGATATTTTGTTGTTCGTGATCTTGTTCACGTGTGAACCGCTGGACGTTCTCGGCGAGACTGCCGCGAAATCCATTCAACAGGCTGAGAGGATGTGGGCGGGGCGTGCGGGACGCGGCGTCATTGGGCGAACGGCCGGAGCGCAATGATGGCCGCCGACGCATTCGGCCAATGAGCAGCGCGCGAGCCGAACGCGCGGTCCGTCCGGCGACCGACGCGACGTTGCCAGCTTTACAGAAAAAAAATACCAGATTCGACCTTCTTAGGACCCCCGGTTTTTTTTTTGTTTGGCCGCGTTATCATTCGGGAACGTGTATTGAGGTCCTTATCCGTACGAGAGATGGTGCTCTCTGTGGGCAGGTGGACACGTAGTGTAGTGTTTTAGTGTATTATGGTTTGGTCCACGCCATCCGGAGAGGTGTTGATAGACGTCGTCACAAGGTACCTATCGGTTCTCTTTGCCTTAACTCCACTGAGTCATGTGAGAGCGTGGCCCAGCTGCCTCGTGGATCTGACTGAGATGACGTGTTCCTTATCATGGCAGTTACGACAGTTGATTCGTTCAATAATTAGTTGAGGTAAGTTTCTTTGGGTCCTGGTCATTTAGGTCTTGCTCTACTTACTATCAAAGGACGACTCTACTTATGTCAACGTCAACAGGAAGTAGGTAACGTCACATCTCTTATCTCTAAGTTGGAAACCATTTGGTGCTGAGCTAAGTTTCTCTTTTTGTTATTTTTCGAATGGCTTTCCAGTTTTCCACGTCGTTCATTTAAGTTTAGAGCATGATGTTAGGTAAACGGTGGATCATCTCCATAAACCACGCTTGTTCGTTGTCCATGCAACGGCTCACTACTAAACATGACTTCTACGAATAACGTCTAAAATTTCGAGAATCACGGAACTTAAAAACTTATTTTCTTACTGGTATATTTCATACACTAGTTAGTTATGGTTATAATACCTACGTTTAAAGAATTTCCATTCAGCATAACCATATTAGTGAAAGTGACGTCACTGGAAGAGAAAGTTAGCTTATCATTAGGCTATAAGCGTTTCATTAAACTCTAAGCAAGAGTTGCCATAAGGCATATTTTTGTTCCAAACATTATGTACCTTAAACCTTTACTTTCATAACATCATTGCTATGGCACCTGGTACCTACGTATTAGCAAAAATAGCAGGCACAGCTGCTTTCAGCTGTGTAACATTGGTACGGTGCTTGACTGTACTCGCAAAAGAATCTTAGGGCCTTGTTCAAGAAGTTATGCTACGTTAAGTTACGAGTATGTTATTATTACGTACGTTATCGTTACAGACATGGTATAAATCCGCCTTGACTTTTATAAACATACTCGCAAAGGTATGTAACGAATTCTAGAATACTGTTCATCAAGCAGTCGAAGAAAAACAAAAATTTTAACAAAAAAAAATCAACTTTAAAAAAAACTATTCCAAAACAAAGAACTAAAAAGTAAAGAAATAATTGCGTATTCTTCTAAAACTTATACGATAATATAATGTAGGTACAATTATTGTTATTGTTGGAGTCGGTGTCAGCTAAGGAAACACCACAATATACCTAGCAATATACCTATTTCTTACATATCACGTTTACGTATGTATGTAGGTAGTTACAAACGTACATTGGCTGACACCGACTCCAACAATAACAATAATAGTACCTACATTATATTATCGTATAAGTTTTAGGAGAATACGCAATTATTTCTTTACTTTTTAGTTCTTTGTTTTGGAATAGTTTTTTTTGAAGTTGGTTTTTTTTGTTAAAATTTTTGTTTATTTCTTGATTTTCAGTGAATAGTTCTTATTTATTTTATACATCGAAAAAGTATCGTCCAATTGCCCCTAAGAATTGAAGAGTTCCATTACTTTGTCATGGATCCCATAATCAGAACCTTACACTCATCAAACTACTCTTAAAGTATATCCTTTCCAATAAAAAAAGAAGAATCGAAATCGGTTGGCGTGATAATGAGTTATTTGTCCATTTGTCGCGCATATGGTTTATCTAGATTTAAGACTTACATGGATTTCCCATGGATGCCACTGTCAGAACTGGACCAAATTAAAATGGGACCACACGGGCAGCATCAGCTTCCAAATAAAAAAAGAATTATCAAAATCGGTTGGCGTAATATTGAGTTACCCGTCCATTTGTCGCGCATTTTGTCTATCTAGATTTAAGACTTATATATATTTCCCATGGATGCCACTGTCAGAATTGGACCAAATTAAAATTGGACCACACGGGCACCATCAGCTTTCAAATAAAAAAAGAATTATCAAAATCGGTTGGCGTAATATTGAGTTATTCGTCCATTTGTCGTCCATTTGTCGCGCATTTTGTCTATCTAGATTTAAGACTTATATGGTTTTCTCATGGAGGCCACTGTCAGAACTAGACTAAATTAAAATAGGACCATTCGGGAAGCCCAAGCTTTCAAATGAAAAAAGAATGATCAAAATCGGTTCACCTAGTCGAAAGATATGAGGTAACAAACATAAAATAAAAAAAAACATACAGTCAAATTGAGAAACTCCTCCTTTTTTTGAAGTCGGTTGACAAAGGAAACCAAGCCTATTCTGCAATCTTATCAAAAATCTTTTAAAGACTAGGAAAACTAAATAAATATAAATGATGCATACATACATACATTGGTGATTGGCTTTGAAATATTTCAAAGCCAATGACCAATTTCAAAGCAGTGTACCTTGTACATCTTCAGTACTAAATCTTTCTTAAGGAAGAATTGCAAGATTGGTAAAGCTGCTTGATGAGGTCTACTAGTATACCTGAAAAGTTTCTCACAGGGTGCATCAGCTTTGCCATAGACATTATATGAAAAAAGTTATCTTTAAACTCGTACGTTACTCGGTACTCGTACCCATTAACCTGAACGAAGACTCAAACAAAACTAGTTACTGTACATCAGCAACAAAGAGATACCAAATTCTTTAAAAACGTGTCTTGCAAGGTTACTTATTTTGTCAAAGCTTCGTGATCCCTTCGGCTGTCAGATAAACAATGTTGCTAAGCAGAACATTCATCTAGACTTTCCACTCTGTACTAGTTCCATCTTGTTTTACTCATAAAGCAGAAATAGCTACATGAAAAGTGAACACTGCATGCAACAACATATTTCAATGGATTAGTTTGTCTTAAAAGCGCAATATATCGGTGAGAAATGTTCTGAAATGCGTGATGGGTTTGGGTATAAGTTACCACTAATGATGGCCTTTGCATAGTCGTATGTTTGTCTAATCTGACTAAAAGATCCATGACGTTGTCTTACATAAAATACGATCATGTCTTGTCCTGAATGGGGTCAACTAGACTGTTGTCATCATGGTGAATTAGGCTTAAACTTCGCCAAGCAATTCCGAAGGGGAACGGTGGTGAATTGGTGATACTTTTGAAGGGTTTTATTTCTTTATCCTTTCTATTTCTTATCATCATCAGATGTACAAAAATATTATATTATTATCATTAATCATTAGCATCATGACATGCTCCTATGATCTTCCATCTTAAGATCATCTTCAACTATGAAGTGGGTAGAAGATCCAGAGATATTATTACAAAATCTATTAACTTAAACAACCTCCAGTTGGAAATAACCAGTAGTCTGCAGCCAGTTGATATAATATCAATGAACATCGTTCAAAAGCGTTCATTCACTTCACAAAGGATGCTGTTATTGATAAAGAACAGGAAAGGCGAAGTTACAATTTGGGCAACACTGTCTTTTATTGTAGCCTAGTCATCAATTTGTGGCCTCTGGACCTCTTGTACATTGCTTACTTCATTATTCCTACTAGTTAGGAGCTCCACCCTACCAAAAACCTACGATTGTCAGAGTACGTCTACCACAAGTTGCCACTTTAAATTTACGTTATCATTCGCGTAAAAAAAATGACAAATCCCAATACATTACTTAGGCAACTCGTGGTAGACGTGGATATTCTGTAGGACTCATGTTGTTAGACTAACCACTACGCAAGAACACACGAGGCAGGAGATATCTGGCTGGCATATTTATAACTCACCTTATGACCTCAGACTCAGCCACGTAGGATATCTTTACTAAAGTCGTGACCATCGTAATATTGCCAATGGATGTAAATTCTACTACTGATGTTTTTGTATATGTGCCATAATTAGGAATTTGCTTGGAAGGTCACCTCGAATGCGAGATTAACGATAAATAATACCGCGATAGAATGCCCTTGACCGGGCATAATGACAGACGATGCTATAATAACAAACAGTCTATATACATAATGTAGATAGTAAATAGGATGAGAGTTAGGGCTGGGAATATATGAAATTGTGGGTTAAAGTATTCTTTTTGAGAAATTTCAGAGAAAGTCGTTAATGATCGTGTTTGAACTCTATTTTTATGAAAACATCATACTGGTCATTTATACTGGTTAAGGTTTTTAAATCAAACCTATTTGAATGTTTTTAACTGCCATTGGGAGATGATTGCTATACCAACCAATAACCAAACGGCTATAACTCTTTTTACACGATATTCAACCCTAATTTTCTTTTACATTCATACATGATGGAACAATGCTGGAATTATTCAAATGGGCAACTGGACTGCGTCTGAGCAATTCGCTTACAGCAGCTATCAATTGCGCACATTGCTGATAGTGATATGGAGTGGGCGAAACTGATTGAAATGTGAATTGGTTGTTGAAACAAATGCGAATGCGAACGGAATCAGGGTATGAGCAACCAATTTAAAATGTAAGACACTTATTTTGTTTGTGTGATTGGTGTTAGGTGTATTTTGATGATTTTTTACGTATTAGGTGTTAGTTTGACTGACTCGTTTTGGCAACCAATCTTTTCTTTATGTTACTAAAATAATTTTAATTAGATTACATTTCGAAACGGCCCATTTTTAAGATGGTCAATTCATGAACTTTGTATTTAAAAAATTAAGTGACGCATTTTTTCTTAGAACTGTGTTATTTGGTTTCATTTAAGTACTTGTTTTAAACCAACTGCACTGAACATGCTTTGCACAGACAACATCCTTTGATATACAGATTTAGCAGAATCTTAACTCGACTAATCGACTGGTAAGACGAGATCGTCTAAATATACCTCATGTAAATCGCGTGTGGGAGCCGTCGTGATGATGTCGTCAAGGCGTGCTTTTGACGCTTACATTAGCCACACTTCATTCAACAAGAGATGGGTTAATGGACCGAGCAGTAACTAACAAGTGGTCCGTAGGATAAAGTGGAAATGAACAATGACTGATTTTAAATAAGTTCCCCCGTTCGACCGAACACCTCGATACTCAACTGATATTAAATGATCTGAGGCTGTAGCCAAGAGCAACATATCAAAACTTGAAAATATGGTGGAATGACATGAGAGCAGTCGTCTTCATTGATAACATTTCAAATTATTCCCATAATTTTTGACGGTTTAATTTATTCGTGTGTTGGTCTTGGCTATAGCCTGTGATTACGTGATGGCAAGTTTTTAGAAAGATGATATGACATGACAATCTTGCTTGATAGACCGCTGATGATAATAATTAAGTACTGATGGTTCCTCATTCACATGTCTTCTATAAACGAATCATAGTTTTGGATATGTTTCAAAATATTCCAAAATACAGAAATGTTCTTGTAAATCGTCTCTGCAGTGACCCGATTTCTCTTTCGCCAACTTCTGCCGTAGTGCAGGTTTGTTCGCGGAGAATGCAACCAAAGTGCTCGCTAAGTAAGTGTAAAGTCTGACACAATAGAACAGCTTTCCGCGACTTCAGCTCGTGTCTGTGTTTCTGACGATTCCATTGAAAAAGTACACGTAGAAACTGCTGTAAAGAATTCGAACGGAATGGCTGCTGTTGTAGAGTTGATATTCGTTTTTAGACCATTTGTTATCTAAAGAAAATCCGTGATAGTTATACCCTAGCTAGAGCCTCCCCTACCAATCCCAAATCTTTGCTGTTTGGGAATTAGTAGATGAAATAATTATTTAATTTAAACTTCAGTCGTACGTAAACGCAAGTGTTTAGCTCGTAGCCTATGAGAAAAAAATGCATGTTCAAACCTCATCAGTCTCATCGCAAAGGAAATCAAGCACCCAGTGTACCAATAACAGTTTTTTATTAATGGGGCCGAACATACACCATAAACCTACTTTGACATACCCTCTATTCATGTCACAACAAACAATAAAGATAAGGATCATTACTACTTCCGCAGTCCTTTGACATCTACGATTACTCACCCACCACATATACGAGTGTTTTGTTTGTGCCGTTTTGTAGTATTCTAAATATTTGGAAGTTTGTAGGTTCATTTATAACGAGTACAGTAAGCCTTGTAAGGTCTTTTTATTCAGGGCATGTTTGCATTTTATGATACTTTGATACTTATCAATTGCCATCTGCAATTTTTCCGTTACTATTATAATACTCGTAATGCAGTAAAAATTATAAAGACCCTTTTTATGTTTCCCTTAGATGGCCAATTTCAACAGAAAGTTTAATTTGTAGGTAGTTAATGCCACTTAAACTAAGGCTGATTTGTCTTTTTCCTACAATTTTAGGCTTTCTTGATTACTTTCTACTACTTATCATTTATTCCATAAATTAGCAATAAATCAGTAAGTATTGTTCGTAATTTATACTTGAGTATTGCAAATCATATTTGAGAATTTCTCTGATCCCTCCTCATACTACTATTTTTACCGAAGTATATATGTTGTTGGCTTCAAGCCGCAGAAAAACAAAGTTGTAATTCTTGTGGCTCCCTAAGGGGCTTTTGTATGTTTTTCCGAGGTCTATGAGAGTGCTGATTGGGTAAACAGCTCCCATAGCGTAATATGGAGCAACTACGACTCGTGTTGGCTACTTTTAACGATGCTTGAAGTCTCCATGATGATGACGTAGGTTTGAAGATTTCTCCCAAGCGAACCATTTCGTTCGGAAGCTTTTTCTTTCGTTTTTGAAGTTCTGTTCTGTTCATTTCGTTCTTACATAATAATGAATGTTAACTTTTTTTATAATGATATATTTGTGGTGAAAATATTCACGATCAGCGTAGGCGTGTGTTTCCTATGCTTTTGCAAGTAGGCGTCAGCACTTAGATTATAATGTGAATGGATTGGCAACTGGGTTTCTTCGATCAACAATTTCCTCCTCATAAGAGGCACATCGGAAATGAAAATCATTATAGCAATTGATCATCGTGCATTTCGCTACCGAAAGACGGTCATTATGCCTTATTCGGAATTCAACAAAAATCGCACGAAAGTTGTTTGCCCACTCGCTGCGAATTTCTCGTCAGTCATATCTTGTTTCGCCTTACGTGGAAATTTACTGATTGCTTGAGACATGGTGGTAAGTATATTCTTGTGTGAAATTATGCTTAATCAAATCAAGGGATATTCATTAATTGAATAAATAACATGACATAACATTCTGCAAGAATTATGTCAGTTAATGGTACGCAGATTTTCGATCAAGTTTTACTCTGGAGACATGTTTTGTTGCCTCAAATGTCTCAAAATGCTATATTATCTATCATACGAAAGTAGTATGTAACGAAAACGTATCAACTTAGATATTGTTGATCAAATATTCGTATTGTTTTGTATCTTTTTTGCAAACAAAGGAGATGATAAAATTATTTACTATGATTAATTTTTTGATAAGAGAGAGATATTTCTGTCAAAGTCACGAATTGAAGACAAAATTTGACACAGAAATAGTGTTATCTGTCTATCTATCTGCTTCGTCATCATTAGCCGTTCTTACAGCTTCGTCCACTGCTGACCCGAATCCTCGACCATAGTCTATTAGATGTACTGGTTAAAGTGAGCCTGAATCTCGCCAAATCCTGCGATTTTTATATTGTCGAGGACATATTTATCATAAAAAAAAATATTTTATTCATCGACGGAACTGCACTGAAGGTCATTCGCTCATACTCCAAATCATATTGTGCTAAAATATTACTTGCTTTAATTAAGGCTCGGTTATTACTTTAGATATCTGGCAGGCAGTTCAACTTGAAACTTTAGAGTGGGTATGTCATATAAATCCTCTTTGCGCGAATTTCAGAGAACTTTTCTAATTAGTGGTTACTGTGCAGGTAAGTTGGGGCTGCAAACTTTTGGAGATTCTCTGGGTTATACTGGTGTTTCACTAACTGCCGCAGATCTTCCTAAACTTTTTTAGTCTTTTTTTGCGTCAGTATTTCCGCATTCCTGGGGCTCTAGGTAGGGGACATTGGGAATATGTGATTTGTGGGACTCGTAACTCCTGGGAAATAGAGTCCCTCACCCACTTAATCCGGACGATGGTCATCTTCAGCGCAAACGAATGAACGGGAATGTGAACTGAACCTCACGCAGCCATGTGCGTTTCTCTAACCCAATTCCCAAAGGTTCTTTTAATCCCCTGTTACGACACCTCTACCTTTTTTTTTTATTAACGTGGGGAAATCCTCATGGATACCTCGCCGCCCACGCGCCCGGGGGAACGGCGAGGTTATGTCGTACTTCTACCGACTAAAACCCCACGGTACTCGACCTCAACACTTCAGCGGCGAGGCGGGGTCCCTAAAAAGTTTCGCAACGCCCCGCCGCCAGTGCCTCCCCGTATTGGGGCCCCCTCCAGCGGACCCCCCAATGAAGGGGGGAGGCCACGGAAGTACCTGGAGCACGCAGGTACTTCCGCCGTTGCGGTGAAAGCCGTGCATTGCGGGCAAAGCACCCCCGTACTCAAGCCCGCTGGCTCTAACCGTACGCGGACCCTACTAGGTCCGCAACCACGATCCACCTAAAAGGTGGATCCGCTGCCGCATCTGGCGGTGCGGCCCCGCCGAGCCGCAGTGCACAGGGGGGGCCAGCCGCGGATCACTGACCCCCTCTGAACGGTTGTGCACCGCGGCTCCCACCTCGCGCCCTAAGGCGCTGCGCCCGTGGGCGCCACTTTAGGCGGGCAGTGGTAGGCACCATACCACCACCACGCCCGGCGGCAGGCAATGGGTGGGTGGGAAGTCCACCGCACTGCCATGCCTGAGCCGTCTTAGCTTCCTGGTGGTTCCACCTGCCACCAGTACAACGCCCCCCCCGCCACGACAAGGCGAATGCTCATGGGGGGGACGACACCTCTACCTTAAACTGACTTAGGTTCCGTCTGTAAACTTGTTGTATATTAGTGCAAATTCCGATTGATTTAGTTACTATATTTGTGCATATACTTATCAGTTATCAATGCCTAACTGAAGTCTTTATTTCCTTCCTCGTAATACTTCAATAGGCACATTTATACTCAGTATTTGTTGTGAAATCGTGTATATGCGTCACACTATTCAATGCATAATTGTGCGTAGTATTGATATCGATATGTGCAGACGTTATCTATGTTTATGTTAGTGGAGTGTTGAATATTTATCAGCTAGAATTGTTGTTTATGCCACAACACCTAGATCTGTGCATTATTCATTAAGAGTCAGTCACGCCTAGTATTTTACTAAATCATTAGCAACTTGCTTGCTTTTATTCGGAAATTAATGCACAAATCTTATGGAAGTAATCCTCAATTCTTTATTTAAATTCTCATTTGGATTAAGCCTCGTTTTAGGCCATGATCTTAAAAACTGCAATCTCACTGGGCTTAAAATGCTGTCAGTTATGAAGTTTTAGTGGCGAAGGGTATAAAAACAAGAAACCGTTGCTACTTGCATATTCCGCAGTTCAAAACATGTTTCTTTATGAAACGTTTATTCCTTTTGATAGCATTTTAATTTGCCAAGATGATTCTGTTTCACTTATTAAATATAGCAGTATTTTTCTTTAACAGTTTCGCTCTTCCCTATTACTTCTTTTTTTTACTTGACTATGTTCATTATGTTTTATTGTTTTATTTTGGTTACTAAATTAGAGACTAGTTAACAAACTAGCATCAGTGGCTAGTTATACTTCGCTTCGCTATTAACTATAGTTACAATAATTACTTTTATGCTATTACAAAATTCGTTTTTTTTATAACCATTCAACTAATCAAGCATCAGGTAGAGACGCACGTGTTACGCGGATGCGCCCACGCAGTTGCCCTTGACTCAGAGCAAGCCTCCTGCGCACCGTCCAAATCACGGATAAAGCAACCTAATTCCAACCTTCTTACATTAACTTATGGTTTATAACAGAGCCGTCGCCATTTATTTATTTTTACACGTCATCTCTCACGCGATTCCTTTTTTTTTTTTAACTTTGGGCATGCAAGTGTATGTTGTATTTATAAAACTGGATGCCACTTGGACTGTTTGAGATGTACGATCGATGTTTACCGAATTCCGTGTCAGTTCAAGTAGACATAATTTTAAACATCGTGATTTTCGATTGGTTGCTTTTCTAAATCTCTGTCTATTCTTCGAATTTTCTCGGCAGAAATAACTAATGAGAAAAAAACTTGATCTCAACTCCATGTTGCATTGGACGGAACTACCTATATAATAATGATAATCGTGTCCTAACCTCAGTGTGACTAATACGACCAATAGACTAATTAACAAAATAATGGCGAATGATATAGTATATTACTCAATATAGTAAGTATATTAATCGTAACGAATCGACTCTTTCCGTCTTCTTACGTAAAAGTCATAATTAACTGTTTCTTTCATCCCTACAGAAATTTTGCTAATTAAAGTAACTATTAAAAGTTTACTCGCTACATGTTGAGGGTGTGTTTATCCGTTTTATAGGTGACCTTTAGCGACCTTCAAATTCAACCTAAAAACATTCGAGTTTCCTAACTATCTCCAAGTACTTCACAATTTCCCTTTAAGGTAAAAGTGGAGAAGAGTCAAATTAGCCCTCTTTTAAAGGATAACATTTAACAAAATGCAAACCTTCAGAATGTCTACGGAAAATTTCTAGAAAATTGTTCTTGCTAACATTGTTCAAAAGATGTTTTTGCTAACAGAATGTTGTAAGACACAATTGGAAGCCAGTGGCGTTCTGAAATATTTTTTCGGTTTCTTTATCTATTTGTTTGTTGCCACAGCGAATGAGAATAGTCGTGCTACTGTGTGAAATAGAGATATTTTCTCCAATTTCTAAGCAACGGTATATTATTGTATTTTTGCGGATTCTCGCAGTTCGCTTAAAGCGAAGATTGGACTAGTTTTTCCTCCGCTTTCTTTATTCAGTGGGTAATAGTCATACGGGACTCTACCGCATGTGGCTTTTTTGATTTAGAAATTTAAATCATTCGTATTTTAAGACTGATTTTCATCTAAGGCAAGTTCCGTTCCTCTGAACAGCACCTAAAACGATCATTCGGCATCAAAAGATAATAGGTTCGTTAGTCACCTCCTCAGGCCTTACCTGATAGGATCGTGAATCGCAATCAGTCTGACTTATGCTTCTGCTTTAATTAGACGATTGTCGATTTGTCGTTGCTTCATTAAAAATGTTTGAACACTGATTATATTTGTTCTTCTAACTACTTGAAGCCGTCTTAAAACAGATTTTAATTCAGATTTGGTAAGCATTTATCAACATCATCATTATTCGGAGCTATAAGACTTTCACTATTATACCACACCACCACCACCGCCACAGCCACGCCATAGATTCCCAATTCCATATGCTGCATCTACCGAAATCAGGTCATTCTTTGTTACTAGTAGGCCTGCGTTTCCCATTCAACAGGCGCCACCACACAATTATTATGCCCAATAATGATAACTAAATTGGAAAACTGAAGTTGTTATTTTTGCTTCTTTGTTACTCTCTCGTAATGATTTGAGTGCACATGGGCCTTCTTATGAGATCTTAGAGACGGTCAGTCTTCGGATCATATCCAAAGTTTATAGTAATTAGGCTAAAATATTCTATTATATCTATCGTTTCTCTTCACCGTTAAACTCACTGCCATTCGTTTTGCACCTCCAGACCTTAATAAATATGGCTGCTGCCAGAAACGGTATGCTTGCTTGAATATAGACTGCTTATTAACCATTCCTAATAGCCGTTAGGTTAGCAGGTCGTATGCCATTACAGGTTTAATTACTTCATAGTCACACATCGAGGTGTTGCGGTTTGCCAATATCAAGGCTCGTTATTTCCAGCGTACTGTTTTGGTTAATAAAAGAGTATTGTGTTTTGGTTTCCTGCTACATTATTTCCTTTTATTATTATTGTAATATTCTATGAATTCTGTTGCTTCCAAATGTTATTCTACGTACAGTACAGTAGTAGCAATCCAAAAATGTTAGGAACATGGATGTTGGAACGCAGTAGGTAGTAGATCACTAACTTATCTACCGAAAAGGCAGATCCGATGAGTATGTCTGTTCAATAAAAATAATAAGTAGTATGTTTAGATTTTTCACTAAAAAAAACCATTAAATTCCAAATTTTATTAAAATGTAAGCCGTTTTTTGAAACTGATTGCTAATGATCCTATCAAAGTATAGGAGTTTTATTCGAAAATTACGATTATTAAAGATAAGCGCTTCAGTTTACTACGCTACAATGATTTCAGGTCATCCAAATGTTGTTTACTGATCTTTCAAATCAAAGAGTAAAAGTCCCAGAAAATTTTATACATTTGCGTTTGCAAGCAGAATTAATTTTAAATCACATCCCATTCGATGCGACGTGTACATCTGAAGTAGTTTGAAGTCACATTAATTTAGCCAGCATGCACATTACGAGCACAACGCGGTTTGGGTGATTATGCTGTTGCATCAGAGAAGGTAACTGCAGCTAATGTCTATTTAAATGAAATAGTAAACAGTTGACGTGTTAATGGTTCTATCATCAGTTAAATTTACGTTACGTAAAAATTTGTTGACATGACATGACAATGTCAAATCCCAATACATTTTTTACGCGAACGATAACGTAAATTTAAAGTGGCAACTCGTGGTAGACGTACAGGACTGCTGGTTATGTCTTCTTTAAAATTAAATGCATCGTTTTCATATTTTCAACTCGCACAAATGCTACTAATGTTAGATGCTGTAAGCAGCAATTAAAATCATACGTCAAAAGAAAACGCTTCAAAGACTCCATCGTTACTAGGGCCACCAGCTTTTACATCTTTTTAAATAGCTTCAATGATTAGAACACTAATAAGTTATTTAGCTACATGTTTGAACACGTTTTGTTCCAAAACTGTAACAAAATCATCCGATTCTAAATTTCGTTATGCACCTTCCAGAGTTACCCAGATAACCCACATTATTGACTCAGCGCGCTATTTCTGCGGGTAAACAACACATGATTATGATTATTTCCTCATGCTCAATAAACATGAAATCATTATTGACAGTATGATTTGAGTCACAGTAGATATAGTTTGTTGTTAGTGTTTCATGAAGGATATAATTGCTTTCTGTTGGTTAGAGTTTCATGTATGCAGGTATATTTTTTATTATAAGTACCTTCTTGTTTTGATATTATTAATAAAACCTACATCTCATGCCTTACAACTCTTACAAGTGTTAATTCATTCAATTGCTGGCAAAAAATTGCTGTAGATAAAATAGTCTGCTTTCAGCTAAAGTTTACAGCGCTAAGAATGAGAAAATTAGTTGATACAGTAGATATGGTTTTTTATGATAAACATCTACTCTTTTGCGTCACATTGTGGCCGGGCACATTTACTGCATGTGTATCAATTGTTTTATTAAATTTTCTTACTTGAAGGGTACATTATCAAAAGCTATATCGAAATCGTCCAAAGAATGCAATAATTCACCGTTGGTTAATCTAATTACGTATTCGCATTGTTGTTTATCAGCGTGTCTTTTTCCGTGTTTGATAATGTTTATTTTGAAATCGCGGTACATGAAGCTACTGGCTATTGTGTATTTTTTTACTTCCGACCTGAAATATAAACTAATGCTGTTTACAGATAACGAAAAAGCAGTATTTTTGTAGGTGTTTATGTAATTTTGATTTCTTTTCAGGAATCTGTAGAAGCAAAAATTGAAGCTTGCCTTTTTCTTAGAAGGGATTTTTTTTGCAGTAGTCAACAAGAGAAGCGTATTGCATCGATTAAAAAAGACTACAATTAGTGTAGGATTGAACCCTATTCGTCTCAGTTAAAAGTGCTATAACAATAATAAGAGCTCCTATACCATTATTGTCGTATTTCTTTACGAGCACAACAAAGTAAGAGAAATGGCTCGCAATTCTCATATCGCCGTAACAAAACGCGTCGATCCAACACGTAACTCCTCGGTGACCTTCGCGGGCCGCACCCGGCTGGCAACAGCAATCTATCTAACTATACATGCCACAGATTGGATCAACGCTACTATAGATATGTATGGCGCGCTTAGCACGATGAGACGATGACCCGCTCCGCTCCCCCTCCGCGCCCTCCCCCCATTCCGTGACGCATCGAATTCACGGCGCAACAACAACTACGCTCAATCTCCCAACGATTTTTATTATCGACCTTATTGCTACGGTTCAACGTTGAAAGTTCGTAGTAACCGTTGTTCAATGCGATGTTTTAGAATGGAGACGGCTTGTGAAAGTGTTCATTCTATTTATTTTTGTACCCAGCGTGTCGGACACGACCACAAGTGCACTGTTCCGAGAAGCACAGACGAGCGAATGCAACAGTGATGCGACTTATTTTTAGTTATAATCATTCTGAAATGAACTCTAATCCTAGATGACGCATTATGTGTTAGAACGTCTCTTACTCCATAATCGGGTTAGGAAACTCTAATATATTTTTAAACTGTGTTGTCTGACGGATTCGTGTCTAATGATGAAGGGATCACCATTAAAGTGTTCATAGACGTCATTATAGCTAAAGATTGCGATTTTGATCGTAGCATCGTCCATTTGTCTGATATTGGGGAATGGTAGAAAGTATTTTTTTTCGACAGTTGATTTTTTATGTAACCTGTCGTTTTGTACATTGTTAACCATTATTACCAATGGAAGATTTCCATTCTTAACCTTTTCTAAATTGTTTTTAATATGTTGAAAACGATCTGATACGGATCTTTATAAAATTTTCTAGGGCTAGTCCCTAGATTCGTCCGTAGATTTTAAAAAGTACATTTCCTACTAACATTACGTTTAATATAGATAACATGACAGTTATTGGAGTGTTCTGCCTACAGTAGTTGAAACGGAATTCGTTACTTGGCTTGGCAGCCTGCAATGTATGGCAACTTTGCAACGACATAAGACGCATAAGACTACTTATTTTTGGATCTCTAACAAACCAGTTATTTAGGCAATAATTTCGAATTACACGATAGTCGTTAACTGCCATTTTGACTGACAGATGGAGCGTGTAACGGCGCATTTAATTTATAAGTTTGTTACCTAAAAACAGGAAGCCGATTTGTGAGTCAAACGGCAGTTTTGCGACTTGCCCCGGTAACGGGTGTCTCGAATGCATGAATAACATCGGCGATCGCTCCGATTTGACTGTTTTAAGTGGTTCTGAAAGTCGAACGAATTACGAGCGTCGATGAACGACAGTTATTCGGATATTTGAAAAGACATTCGCTAAATGCCCATTCAACTTATCGGCATTGGTACAATAACAAATTGTGTCACAGCACTGCAAGACAACATTACAGATGCAGGTTTTAACATTGACAAAATTTTGTATTACGATTACGTAAATTCAATGTTTTGAATATAGATCTGTTTAGTTTGCAGATCAAAAGATAAAGCAACGATAGGATCAGTTTAGGTACATATAAATAAATTCAAACAAGGATGAGCTTCACCAAGGCATTATGAGCTTCGCCAAACTGGTTAAGGAAGGTCGCTTTGACCTTAGTTATATAATTGATTTTTGTAGTGTATATGAGAACTTTTACTAGTTTTGTTCGTAAAGTTTGACTGATTGATGATACCACTGCATGTACCTAATAGTCACGTAGAACCGGTACACGCCATACTGAACTAAAAGATTTCTAGGTAGGCCTTGTATCAAATAACTTAAGGAACATAAAGCTGAAAGAGAGATATTTTTTGTTTTTGTATCTGAAATGAATTGACACCAAGTTCTGCCATTTATTTTATAGTATAGTATTAATTAACATTCTAGAAAAATTAAGTTCGAGGACTCCGAAATAGTAGTTGATATTGCTTGATGAAATCATCGTCTGTTGACGGTTTTGTTGACCTTTGCGCTTTGATGCAGAAACATCAATAGAGCAATTAACGTGTTCACCACGATTATTCCTCGAATGGAAGTTTCCATACCTGTTTGGATTTGAAAGAAGCCAGACCAGTATTTATTTTCTAACGATCTTCGTAACTGGTTAGGTTTCGCTATGGTATATTTTTAAATCATAATGTGTTTTGTGTACGTATATTGTTGTGAGTGTTTGGAGTGTTCTGCAAGTTTGGCTTTCGACATTTTCTTAATAGTCCTGCTGACCACCTTTATTTATAGTTTCTAACTATGTGCGAAAGATGATCATGCCATATTGAATCGTGGACCTGATTTTGTTTCTGTAAAATTGACCAAATTTCTCGAATAAAGTTTGAAGCAGCTTGATATTTAGCTTCGAGACTTCACGTCATGTTGATCTCATTCACTAAACACCTTCTGATCATCGCCCGACTTGGTCTGAAACTTCCCGACCTCCCGCACCGAACTTTACGTAGCGTTTTATTGTCGGCTTATTTATTTTCCTTTCGCGCTTTGAGCGCGTTTCGTTCGCGGCTGTGGCATTTAAACTTAGATCAAAGGGCTTGCCTTAACGAGGTAGACTTGGAAGTAACAGTTTTTCTTTGGTCTTCTTAGGTCTTAGAATTAAAGGAATAAGTTTTTAATCGAGATTGTTTGACTGGCTTGCTTGCATTGATCCTGCGTGCTATGGTGTCGTGACTGTTTACTATTTCCTGTTTTGTCGTTTTCTTATTACCTAACTTGAAACATTTGGGAGGGAATATAAAACACTACAGTAACCCAAGTAATGGTAGGTAAGGAAGTGTTTTCAGATGAGCATGATTTCAGATCTCCTGGAGTTATTTATTATCCAAGTCTTGTTGATGGTCTGGCCTTTTCGTTTAAGATTCATATATGACAGACACTTAGTGAATGTTTAGGTTTTTGGTAGGTTTTTTGACAGAACATGACAAAATTTCATTCATAAAAAGGCGAAGACCTGTCCAACAATGCGCAAAAAGTGAAATGTACTATCATAGACGAACAACTCCATCCATGTACTTCACGTGCGTATCGGTTCGGAACTCGACCGCCATTAGTCGCCCGCCGCGCCGGGTTCCGCGATGCCCCCCTCCCCCTCTTCCCACCCCTCGCCCTCCATAGCCCCGGTTCTCTATTATTACTTTTACTTTCGAGCGCTGTTGAGTTATAGATAGACATAGTACAGTCACAACTTACATCACAAGGGCGATGCGTTTCGGAACAATGACATCACGAATTCAAGGCAGCTCGCATCTAGGGTTTGACTTGTCTATGCGTCGGTTAATTATGAACGCAGAGACAGTTTCTTTTCAGCTATAGCTAGTAATAAATAGCTAGACCATAGTAAAACAAAACTTACGAAGAAATGCCTTTTGGTTTTTTTTATACATTCTACCTGCTATCTCTTTTACCTTTTTCTTAACAAGAAGGTCTTTGGTTATGCGTGCCTAGTGACCCTTTTTGATTGGTTAGGTTTGGGTTTTCTGTGAAATGCTTCCAAAGGTCCACAACTGAGATCATTCCGACTAGGGGCTATTATTTAGATACCCAATTGTTGTTGGTCAATGGAGGTGCGTTCAACCTTGCAATCGCTGCAAGCACAGCTTAAGTGGACAATGGTGGCAATTCTTCAGTAAATTCATTTGTATATTTGACACTTAAACCTAGTCGTTTAAATTCCAGTTGATAATTTATTCTCAATGGTAAATTGGATTGTCTGGTAACCTAATGAGCAAATGTCCTAAATGAACAATGATGTAAACTACTTTGTCTTATTTACGATGAGTTTAAATGCGAATCCTCTTTGAAAAGGTAAGGTGAGGTGACTCAGTTCACCCTTTGAGTCATTTACCTACTACACTGGCATGGTAACCAGTCTGCGGGCCTCTGATACAGCCACTGTCAGTTGTGTCAGTAGCAGTGGACCAATCGTTGTATAGATAGAGTTTGCACGTGATGGTAATCGTATACCACCTGACTGAATTAGGTAAGAAATGGCCTAGTGTTCCTTTGAGGGAACTTACCAATAGCTCGACATTTTGGAACTAAACTACAGGCTAAGTTATCTCTAGACCAGATTTATTCGACGAGTAAATGCAAATTTTATGGAAATCGTAAAGACTTGTTGGTATAATTAATAATAAAAAGGCTTCCTTTTAAATGAAGCCAGTTTTTGCTAAATTGCCACCTAGCGGGCCCGATTCTCTCAATTTTCTTTGGCCGATCAAAGAGCGCGATTTTAATGGCTTATAAAAGTCCGTTACAATTAGCGTCTAGCCATTTCGATGGTGGAAGATAATGAATGCAGAAAAAAGGATTTTGTCCCTACCTATAAAGTTCTTTGTGAATAAACGTTGCTTGTTTCAGCGAAGAATATAAAAATTAAAAATTGTACAGACATTCCGACTGTGGGTCGTTATGCGTTTAATGAGCTAAACATAATATTGTTTTTATGCAAGCAGAAGTTATTAGCAAAAATGCATTCAGGACGGTTTGCTTTTATAATATCCTCTTATATCCTTTATATCAGAATTCCTTTGAATTCGTTAGTTCTTTCCTGTTATTTAGCATAAACGCTCGTTATGAGAACAGTTATTCGCTGGTCGGTGACCACCGTAGCTCCGTTGCATGCCACTGGCCTGCGGTTTCTGCCAAATTGCCTTTGGCCGACCGTGCTATAATTTTAGCTTTTTAGCTAGGAATATAAGCGAGAATTCGGTATTTCGGCACTTTGTATTACGAGTATAAAGACAAAAACTGATTATAGTCTCTAGACTCAGGTTTAGTTGTAGTAGCCATCAATAAATTACGTCAAACGAATTTCATGATTTTTGACCCCCTCCCCCGTCCTTGTCACAGCTGGTCACAATCGTGAGATAGTGTGACGTCACATATATTACAAATTCACATCTAGTAATAATTATTGAATTAAAACAGCAGTTCCGAAAGTTTTATTTCAATTTAAACGATTTAAAAAAATAATTACTTTAATCTATCTTACATTAGATTCAAATAGATTTTAAAATGTGACGTCATGAAAGTTAGGTCCCCTCCCACCCCCTTGTCACACAATGTCACACTTCGTCGACCCCCTCCCTGACCCTTGACGTGTGACGTAATTTATGGATGGCCCCTAAAATAAAATGACTAAACTCTAGTTTAGTAGCTTTCTTACTTTCTTTTACAACTGACGCTGTGCCAAAACTGTCCAAGCACGAACCCTGGATTTTGAAAGACTTATTCTAACCAGGTCAAATCATCGAGGACCAAAACAGGAAAAACTCAAATACACTGACTTAAACTGCCTTCACTATTATTGATTTACAAATGCCCGCATCGATTTTTAATGGTCAGAAAACATCAAAACCGGTACTCGATAATATCAAACAGTTAACGTTAGAAACTGGTTGGAAAGCGCATTTGGTGCACACATGCACACTGCACACGTATGCAGGTGGTGATGGAGCCATGTAAATATGTGTTTCAGTTATTGTGTGACACGTTAAAGCAGTGTTATTTACCCTACTCGGTGATGCTACGTCAGTGATGCAGCGTTTAGGCTAACTATCGTATTTACTAACAGCAAAAATCGAAAAAGACCGGATGCCCTAGCCTAGAGCAGCACGCACATCAAATTGACGAGTGCTAATTTCATTCCAAAACATTTTCAAACTTGACAGGTAAAACCGATATGGGCGTGTTGCTCTTGGCTACATCCTGAGGACGCAAATGACTGGACGCACGAAATAATCATCATCTCTATGCTAAGTGACCATCAGCATTTGACACAGGATTCTACAAATGAAAATATATACTTAATACTGGGTGATTATCAAATAACGAAATAAGCGAAAATTAGATGATTTGAGTGATTTGTATGGTGACCTTGAAAATGAAAGTTAAATAAATTTCATTTTCGCTTAGAAATATTCAAGCCATGTCGTTTTTGAAAGTTATTTGATAATCACCCGGTATAAATGTGAATAACCGATATATATAAAAGTGATTCCGAATAAGCCGACTTTGAAAGTCTTATACTTATACTAGAGCTACAATATGAAAACCAAACCAAAAAATATCTAGCAAAATTGTCTCTAGTAACTTTTTAGTGCTAACTTTTGATGGTCACATGACTGTAAATTTGTCAGTTCGCACTTTTACGCAATT
Organism: Udea olivalis; assembly: GCA_947369235.1. Taxonomy (NCBI): domain Eukaryota; kingdom Metazoa; phylum Arthropoda; class Insecta; order Lepidoptera; family Crambidae; genus Udea; species Udea olivalis. The sequence continues at coordinate 14,453,576 of OX376362.1, read as the reverse complement.
TTAGTTAAAAGTAGGTATATCATATATGCATGACATATTTGACTCTGATGCCAGTAACTCCACTTCATGTATTAATGGCGAAATTTATCCGTCTAATTTGCCAGATTTTCACCGGTTTCGTCATTATAATAGATAGTCTTCGCAAGCAGGTCTCAAAAAAAAATATTTTGAAAGGCCTTTCATATCCGATCTATCCAAAGTTTTACGGCACCGACCAGTTTGTGGTGTAGCCCCACATTCGTCAATGTTTGAATAAATTTAATAACTGTATATTTACTCGTGATGGCTTGATGAGTATTTCAATTTATTTGCATAATTACAGGTATTTGCATTTTGTTATTAAACTTTGTGAAACCCAGCCAGTCTTAACTAGGATGTCCGCAGTTTTTTAATCTCCATTTTTATTACAACCAGGGCAGAGTATAGGTACTTTGGGAATAACAAATGCATGTGCACATAGAATTACACACACCTTAGAATAATTACATGTAGAAACCAAGTCTGCGCGCACCTTTGAAGCACCTTAATTGGAGCCATATATGGCTCCAAACGGATCGCTTTGCAGTGTTCATTACAGCTCCGCAATGTTCAATGTCAAAGCGCGCCGCACGTAAGCAAGTAATAGTCACGCAGGTGTGGATCGGATTAGCGCTTCATTTTCAGGTTGTATTATTATTCTAAGGCGACAACCATACTTATAAGTGAGGTTTTGCCTTGACAATTTAAGTTGCTAAACTTTTTGCCGCTATATTAAAATAATTAGAAAATGTTTACTTGTAAAGTTAGTTCCAGTGAATAACCGCTTGGTATATTAAACACGTCTGAATAACAATTTTAATAAGATAGACAAGGACGAATTTATTGCGGTAGCCGTGTTTTAAATGCAATTATTTTTATGTCGACTAAAAGATGAACATTCAACGCTCATGAATTTAAGCACTCTTGTTTGGAAATGCCAGAATTTATTACTAAAATATTTTAAAGCAAATTGTCTTCCAAAAAATATAATGATTTTGACAGGTAAAAAACTCCCGGATATGTGTATGAGTAATGTGCGTATATTCTTGGCAATGTTTTGTTGTGTTTTCAGCACAAAAAGCTAAAATATTAACAGATGTGTTGTTGACTCAGCGAATCAACAATGATGATGATTCAGGACTGGTGGGTGGTTTGTTGTTCCGTGTCTTAAATTCTTTATTATTAATGAACCCAACTGTATTTTAGACTAAATGTGTAGTCACTCTCAACATAACGATTATATATGATATTATATTGGTTGATCGCATGTGGATTGTGGAGCAACATAAACAAAAGTTGACACATATTTAACAATCGGAAGTCCTTTTCAAGGCAAGTTCCTTGGATCAGGTCTAGTCTAGGAAATTCGGTGACCATTATCAAACAGCTCGCTCTCCTGTACATCAGGTGTCCTATGCAAAGTGGAGAATCATTGAAAGGTGTAAAATAACGTTATAACCCCAAGCATTCTGGATATCAGCAAAAGGCTCGCCATCAGCTGCCTGCCACGAAAGGGGTCGAATTCGCGAATTATGAAATTCTACGTTTCTTCTTCATCACGAATAGCAACAGTCAACTTGCTCGCACTTGCGCCGTTTGGGATAGACATTTTATTGTATCTTACTTGGACTCAAACTCAAATAAGCTCGCTTGACTTGTGGACTTCTCAGTTTGTCCCTAACCAGTTTCACCACGATGGCAACAGTCAACTCGCTTGCTTATCCCATTCAGGATAGAGTCCTTTATATATTGTGATGTCGTCTCTTACCTTCCTTTCTTTGTCTCCAGGCCCGGGCAGACGGATCACGGGCACGGCGGCGGCGGCGCCCTGGCGTACGGCGGTAAACCGGCGGCCGGCGCCGTCGTCGCGCCGCCGCAGCCGCGCGCGCCGCCCGCCGCGCCGTACGCGCAGGCCTACTCGCCGCTGCGCCTGCATCAGCCCGGCTATGGATCTGCTGCGCTTACCTTTAGGTAAACATCTTCTATTATGTTATCACGCACATTCGGATAGATGAAGGGAGGAGAGACCTAACTAACCTCCTAGTAACTACCTAACTAAGAAGTAGCCAAGGAGGCCTGAGCTGACCAAGATCAATTTTACATCATTGCGCTGCAATTCATTTAGTCAATGTTTTTGATGAAGTTTCAGTGTAGGTCCAGCCCTATACCCGTACTCGCAAACCCTATTGGACTTAGCAGCTCTTACAGCTTACAATCTGATAACCTGTTTTTTTTTATTTTTACCCTTTTCAAATGGGACTAGGAAGTACATCAATTTAATGTTTCTGGCAGAGTTGAAGCATTTTTACAACTGTTATTTTTGGATCAGTGCGGCTATATTTGTAAGTCCAAGAAATAATGCAAGCAATTCCAGCATGCAAGTAAAATGATAGAAGTCATTCACTTCTCTCACAGTCTCACTGCAACTCGCACTCGGCACTCTGGCCATAAATACCGTTACGTAAAAACTTTTTTTTTTAATTAGAACGCTAAGAAATCAGCTAACTTTGCCTTTCTGGGCAACCCAATGGTTGTTGATGGATAAGTCACTAACTAACGATTGTTCTAGCGCCATGTTCTACAGAAAAAAACAGCAAATACGAGTTGAACGTAAGTACGTAAGTGAAGAATCATTAAGGAGTTTCGTGTTTGAGAGCAATGTGAGCGCTTAAAACGATTATCAGCTTGCTTACCAGCAATGTAAAAAGCCATAGATGCCAAGAATCTAAGAAGCTGCAATTTATTGATGCTGGAATGAATTAAGTAATAAAATGAGACGTCCAATTACACCATATAAACATATCACAAGCTTAGCAAACCGTTGCACATTAATTTATCATCCAGCTTATCTGCGGATCTGCGAAACCGCTCTGAAACGGGGGTATATTTAAATCAGACAATGAGTGCGGAACCGTTGCGAGATATATCTGCACCATTGTATATTGTACTAAGTGTAGGGTTGCTGATGAATTGCAGTAGTATAGCTATCCGTCTTAGCCGCTCAGCCGACGTTGGGTAAAGAAATGAGTTTTACTACTGGAAAACACTATTGATTTTGTGCCTGTAATGGCTTACTGCAGAGTGCAGAGTGAAGCTTTGCTGCTGCCAATTCCCCTGAAAGCCTCCCATCAGGACTGGGATTAGGCCACTCAAGTTTGCATCAGAAGTTGCCATTCTTCAAGAACAGTCAAAACGGCGGAGGCTTTAGTAGAAGGCGTCTTATGATTGAGAATTTAGATGCAGATGATGAATAGCGTGAGGATATCATTAATGTTGTTGCTGCATCATCCATCCGGCCTTGTGTTCAGGTCATCGCTTTTGTTTTCAAGGTCGAGCCGTCTTTGTACTTTTTGCTTACACAAAACAGGCCGGAAGGCGTACAATATGGTTGGATCAGCAAAATAGCAATTACACTACTTTGGATGATTATGAGATATATTTTTGGCAGATGTAGATTTTAGGTATAATAAAGGGTATGGGTATACATTAAAAGACCTTCGATTTCGGGAGCCCTTCAACGACTTGACCCGCAACTGGCAAGCTCGATAATAGAACCATTACCTAAATAAAAAAAATCAACCGTTGTCGTTGCATTTTAAAATGAAGTAAATGTTGAAAATGTGCGGGTGGACAAAGATCTCGAAATTTTAGGTTTCAGGAAAATTCCAGTTGGCCAGATAAAGAATATAGGAGCAACAGTTATATTGGTGCAATTGGGTTTCTTCAATTGCAGACTTTTTCTCAAAAACCAGACTTTATTTGTTATTTACGCATTGAATAAACTTGAAAAATGTGAAATCTTTGTTGTAACTTGAGATAGAATATAGGCATACAGACTTCAGCAACAAACTTTTCACTGCGATTAGAAAGTCAGGTCTCTCGAGCTGTTTTTATACTCGTAACTGTTCGAAATGTTTTTAACAAACGACTACGATTTCTTTTTGATGTAAATTCAAGTATTGAAGTACATTCTTTGTGGTAAGTTTATTGTGAAAGATTTTTTACTAAACCTTCTTAAATTGGTAGAGTTTGTTTAGGAAAAAGATGTTTTGCTTATCTTCAAAGGCAGCCAAAGTTAAAAAAACAGTTTTTGTAAAAATTACGCTCTTTTACGAGCAGTTCATGATGCCCCTGTGACTAAGGTCTGACCTTCAGACCCGGATTGTTTTGAGTTGTGCAGTGTACACAATATTTGCTGACTTGAGTCATATTTCGGGGGTGGATTCGATAAAGACTCGACCGTACGAAATTTAAATCGACAAAATTTTGAGCCAGCGAATGTCATGCCAGCGAAGTTTCGCCTTGCAAATATCGTGCCAACAAAGTTTCATCTCAGGGCTCATCGAACTTTTGATTTCCAATGATGTATGAACCTGAGCCAGCGAAAATTTTTTTGGATGCAGTAAAATAATTCAATCAACGATGTGTCCCATATAAAAAAAACTACAGAAGCCCAAAGCTGAAAACACGTTGTATAAAAGGCTTGAACTTTTTGGAAAAAGGATTTTCTCCCCATTTACTGTGATAAAGTACCTCATTTGTTGTTTATCTTTTTAGATTAATATAATCCTGGTTTGTATGTTATCAGCCCTGGCTGGTTATTACGTCAACGATTCTCTGTCTGGGAAAGTCTTTTTGTGCGAGATAATGCGGATTTTATTATACCGTGCGAAGCTGCCACCCGATTATATTTTTATACTGCGCACACATGTCTGTTTTTTTCAGAAACTCTTAGTTTTTTCTGGAGACCAACGCAAACACTCGACAAACATATAAGATTACATCACAGTTTCCTCAAAGAGCAGTTTCAATTTCAACAACTGTAAATGCAATTGTACAAAAGACTCACCCACATTCAAATCCTCTATTTTCTATATACGGATATCATCTTAAAATATTATTCTCATCCGTCTGTGAAATTCAAAATTTCAATGGCCTCACGCAACATTCTAGGAACATTGGCTGGGTTTATTTAATGAATGATGACAAACTTCACAAATCTTGGTCGGGCGTTGTATTTATCAGCATCATCAGAGATAACTTGCTATTTCATAGTGCTCTATTTTGTCACCTTTATAACTATCTTGGAGAATTCTTGGACGAAGAATCTTAGTGACAAATGTTAGTTTATTTCCCTCGTTTTTTCTTTTGACTAGGAATATCAACGTGCAAATCCTAATTGGACATATAATGTGATTATAATGTATTAAGTATTGAGATGTAAATAATTTTATCTAAATCTAGACCATGCGGCACGGGCTCATACTGAGACTGGGTTGGCTCCATTTGTGTCTATTTGATCTTCTTTATTTTGTCTTACTGTTTATGTTGTAGTTGTTTGTGGGCCGAATATTTGTTTATATAATCAAATTCAAAATATCACTGTTACCTCGTCGCTGTCTTGAGTTAATAGTCCCCTGTTTGGTAAGTCGAGTCCAAAAGCTAAAGGCTAAATACCAAAAGACCAGCGAATGTTACCATGCCTAACGGCAAAGTTATTCACGAAGAGCCGTACCTCTGCCTATAATTAGCTAAATTTAATTAAATGGCTATAAACCACCGGCGAGATCAATCGATTCCACGGCCTCGTTCAGACTTCAGACACATTATAGTTTCCATGTCAAGAATTTCTGTATGTGTCTATTTTCTCTCCATTTTATTTTTATTCTGTTCAACTGTGTTTATCTGCCGCTATGTTCGGTAAAGGTTCTTAATTAGGGATATAAAGCTTTCAACTTTGAATAGACATGCATATTTTCTCCATCTTTTATTTCAACGTGACCAAATCACATGAAAATGTATCAGGATCAGCCTCATATTACTTCAAGGCATGATTGGTTAGGGGAATTCACGTTACATTTGCCAAAAGAGATCGCAAAAAAAAATTGGAGCCTAGTCCACAGTTGATTCTGTCGGATGACTCTCCGTAGCAATGGTATCTACAGTATCTTGTACCATTCTAAAAACTCGTGCAATTCAAGTGTCATCGACATAATACTAAATATTTGGCCCGGGTTGCGAAGCGAAACCGGTTCAGTCGCGTGCCAGTGAGGCGGACTGCATAAGATTTAAAATTTACATAAACCCTGGAGCTGGGCCAAGCGGACCATCGGTTATGAAAGGCTCAAATAAAACAGCAATACGAATGGTAGCTATATTCTTTAAGTGTGGAGTGCACTGTGCTGTTTCGTCCGATACCCATAATGTGTATAGCTGCAGTGAAAAATCGACTTTATTCTTCTTTTCAGATAAATAAATACACTGTCTTGTGACTTTCGTAAATAAAAAGCTGATGATGAGAGTCAAAGACAGGTTTAACAGTCTGTTAGATCCACTATGCTCGAAGTCGGTGGCTGCATAGACTCGTAGTCGTATTACATTGATAGAATGCTTAAGATTTAGGGGGACCTCAGGTCAGCAGTGGAACATATAAGGTTAAATAAAAATTAGTGTTTACCATTCCAGCCTTTTTGAGCTACGTTCAACTTGATATGTTACTTTATGCGTTTGTGTATTTCGTTGACGATTTCGTAAGAATCATTTTCCAGTTCGTGGATCGTGAGGATGTATCATTATTATTGCCAAACGGATGCATGTTGTCTGACTTTGCGTTTGTTGTAGTGGTTACAGATGTCTATACGTATTGTCTGGTGGGTGGGACGAGCGTCCGGCCTTTGCTTTTGTTACGACGATGGTTCGGATAATTGTATTATTAAGAAAGTCTGACGTATAGTCAAGGCGCTTTCATTTACGAGCAAGTGCTGCTATTATTTCCAACATGGTTTTGTCATTGTGTCTTTTAATTTGACTAAATGTCTACTTGGTAATATGTTTGAAGGTTCACACTTAATTGCTGGGGAGGGCCTGATGTTGAACTATTTCCAATGCAATGGAAGTATTTTATTATTTTGATACAGTTACAGTGCTGGAACCGGATTTAGGACCAAATCGGTTGAGTTCTGTCAACAAGCATTATTTTCACGTGATGGTAAACAGCCAAATTCGACCTCACTGTATGTATCTCTATTCAAATAGACCGGAACTCGATAATTTCAGCTCGTGTTGTGCACTTGATATATCCGGCGACACACGTAACTTGTTTTCCTTGTATTTGATTCATTAAACCGATAAAAGTCGACATTTTTTTTGGCAAACCCGCGCGTTTGTTGCGCAGACAGACGGAGCCAAAAACAGCTCAGTTAGCCGTCGTAAAAATAAAAATATTATTGTTTGAAACATCCGAGTGGGAGGTTACTCATTTTGTTTTGGATGGTCGACATTTTTATGCTTATTATAGTCGTGGCGTGGCACTCAGCTAACTCGCTTACCAAGAAATACGGCTTTTCGACCTAATAATCAGGCTAATCAGTTGTTTAATTTTACGATTAATAATATCATGAGTCACGGAATACAAAGAACCCACCCTACAGGTAAATTATTGAAGATTAAGCATTTCTGCTGTTAAAGCATTTACCATCAAAGTCAGTAAATACAGCTCTTTTTCAGGTTTTTTCTTGCTCAGCCAGCGTCAAGTGCAACATCAGTTTATAGAATCATAACAATCTTGATGATTTCCATGTATTTTTTCTTTTTCTACACCAATTAGCTGATGCTACACCAGCTAATCTACGGTTCTGTCCCATACTCGCAAAGGCGAACAGCGCTAAGTATGAATCAGATAAGATGAATAGATAAAACTGTATAAATAGGTAGAAAGATTTTTTAAAAAGAAACTAGGAAGATCAAAGGTAACTCTAGAAGTCTAGACAGACTCCTGAAAATCGGGACTTCTCGTAGCGCTATACATTGACATGCAATGCAACGCTTTACTCGTTCGTATTTTACCTACGCGCTTGCGCTATGTAGAGAGATGAGAACCAAAGTCAAGGACATAGCTGAGAGGATTAGCGCACTGAAGTGGCAATGGGCGGGTCATGTGTGCCGCAGGACTCATGGAAGGTTGGGGAGATGTGTCCTAGAGTGGAGACCGCCGACCTAACGGCTTAGGGCGACCACTCGCTATGTGGACCGACGACCTGAAGAACGTGGCAGGAAGCGCTGGATGCGGAAAGCGGTGGACCCTGTGTGGTGCTGGTGGCGCTTCCGAAAGAAGGCCTATGTTCAGCAGTGGACGTGCGGGCTGAAGATGATGATAATGATTTTACCTACGCGTTTAATGAGTTCACTATTCAAAACACGAGTTTTGTTTGTAGCTCATGGCACTATGTAACATAAAGGTCGCCCGATAAACCACGTCTGGACGATAATAAGTCCATTGCAAGCAACACTACAAAGTACGATCAATTTATGTAGGTAGGTACGACATACCTACAAAGATAATTTTATTATGAATCGTGGAGGGGAGCTAGAAATTACGTTACAAAATTACACAGATTTTACAGCCCCCTAGTCGAGTTTATTTTGATTTTTGTAGTTTACTGAAGTCTTCCTAAATCCACATTCGAATATATATCATGTACCTACTTGCTTAGCTTTTCCTTTTAGAAAGTAGTGCTCAAGAATTTAAGAGTTATAAGTAAGTTCTTTATTCATTTTACACGATCGTCATGATTCCATATGAAGTGCCTAACAGAAGCCAAAGTAGATTTACCAATAAGCGTACAAATCCGACATCCTGGCCAGGACATAATTAACTCGTCAAATTTTATTGAGTTGCATTGCATTACGTCTTAAAAAAATAGGCCGCGAAAGCGCGCCACCGCGCGACGCGCCACGTGCGTGATGCGCGTCGAAAATGGCCGCGCGCGGAATAATAATAAAAAATAAACATTGTTGTGAACGCGGACGCTCTACAGTTAGGCCCCCCCGCCCCGCGCACAACCTTGGCCTTCCCCCTCCTTTGCCTCGCGCGCTGTTCCATCTGTCAAGTTGATTCCGATTTGACTTCTTTCTTTCGTGTGTTTACAAATTACCTACAAGTATTTCCGAAAATAAAGCAAGTGATGTGATGTACGACTGGAGTGACGGGAGTGTGTATTGGTATTGTTTATTTTATTCGTTCTTCTGGCACTGCGCGAATTATTGCATTTTGTTGCAAAAGATGATATTTGCATAGAAAATTGTTATTACATTTTAAGCATAACATTATGAACACAAGTATACCATCTTGTATAAATGGGTTTTCCATTTTTCAGTGTCGTATTTAATCTTCATTCTTGTGTATGTAAAACGTAGCAATCAAATCAAACAATTACTACGACAATGATTTACGTCTTTTTAGCGGGATAATTCAATAGCTTATCAAAGTCTTGTTGATCTCTCCTCAAGTTCAAGTCTGCAATTAAAGCAAAGTTGCTAAAACAAGGTTATTAGGTATAATGTGGAGGATTACTTGAACGACAAGAGTTTGTGGTCATAGTAGGAATAATCTGCTCTTCTGCTCAAATATGTATTTTTATTCTTCTTTTGACTGTATTCTGAATTTATTTGTTGTAAAACAAAACAAAGTTCAAAAGAGTAACTATCGAGTTTCTTGCCGGAGTGTTCTCGATAAGAAGTAACGTCCGAACCGGTGGTAGATTCGCATTATGTTTATTTACGATATGTACTATTATTGTATTTACCTACGTCTATTATTGTTTATATATACTTTTTGTAATTTTGACATTTCTTGTGCTTCTTTGTAAAAGTTTAAGTGAGTATATATATGACTTTACTTTAAAAAAAAAGTAGTTCCATCAGGTGTTATAAGTATTTTGTACCGTCTGCAAAGGCAGGGCAGTGGCCTCTCTTTTTATGTAGAGAAAACTGGTTTGGGGGTTCCATGATGAAATAAGCTGTCAACTACATTTTTAAAGTTAGAATTTAGACTTTTTCACTTCAATGATAAACGTAGTCATATATGATGATCATCATTATATGACTTATTCACTTAAAATTAAACTAAATTCTCTAAAAATTGCCAACTAAAAGAAAGGCTTGAGAATTGCGATCGAACGTTGTGCATAGACGACAAAAGTTTCTAAACAATATTACTACGGCAAGAAGAGCTATTACACCATAATGAGTCATTATTGCACTATCGTGAATACTTCATATCGCGACTGCGCAGACGCACCCATTATAAGTTCTATTAGTATTCGTGTTGACTGAATACTTCATAGCATTCCACTCGGTTTATCGCTCTAGTAAAGTTAGTAGGTTTCCTACAAACAAACACACTACAAAGTCATTTTATGATAGTCGTTGATTTCTCGGAATATTAAAATATGCTAGACATTTTAGAATTACCAGTGCATCTGGTCTTTTGAGTGCATTCTGTGTACATATCTACCAATACATTGTTGATAATGATACAAAGGTACTTCTATCTAGTTGTTTTCCAGAAAACTTGCCGCCATTAAACTGGCTATTTGCATTCGATCATTGCATATTTTTTTAAACTATTGTTCCTTTTTAATCATCTAATGAAGTCATTAAGTAGTAATTGCTTTATTCATTAATAGTTAATTCCCACCAACTTACGACGTTCGCTAATTAAAATATGCGAGTTTTCGATAACCATTAAGTTTCATGGTCTGGTCAATGAATAATAGGTTACGAAAAAAAGTTTCTCTATATTTTTTAATATAGTTTATTTACATTTAACTGAAGTATGTAGGTGCCATTTTGTTCGATTACTTTTTGCCATCTTGTAGGTAGGGACATGATCCCATTGCTATAGTAGTTTTGAGGCTTCTGATCAAAATACCGCGACAAGTGGTTTTGGCAGTCCTCTCGTGATGTTAACCTGACACTGCCTAAAGAATTCTGAAGAGACCGAAACAGGTAGAAATCTGAAGGCGCAAAGTCAGGACTATACGGCGGATGCATTAACACTTCCCAGCTAAACTCTCTTAATTTTTGCTGAGTGGCTAAAGATGTGTGAGGTCTAGCGTTATCATGATGAAAAACCACACCCTTTCTGTTGATTAATTCCGGCCGCTTTCTCTCAACTTCTTGCTTTAATCTCATTAGTTGTTCGCAGTAGAGTTCAGAATCGATGGTCGTGCCTGGTGGTAACCGCTCATAATGAATAATGCCCTTCAAATCCCACCACACACACAGCATCACCTTGTTGCTAGTTAACTCGGGTTTCGCCACAGTCTGTGGCGAAACCCGAGTCCTTACCGTCCTTTAACCACGACCCTTTTCGCACGTTCATGTCGTTCATGATCATCACCAGTTGTTAGCTTCTTCAAAAATGGTTCGGTTTCTTCATTACGTCGTAATAAAGAATCACAAATGAGTACACGGTTCATTAGGTTTCTTTCAGTGAGCTCGTGAGGTACCCAAATATCGAGCTTTTTTGTGTACCCAGTTTTTTAAAAATGCGCCAAAACTGTTTTGTGGTCAATTCCCAGTTCTTCAGCTACGTCGTAACTACTGATATGCCGATCTTGCGATACTTTTTCAAAAATGGCATCCATTTTATCCGTAATAGGGCGACCAGAGCGACGTGCATCTTTGACATCAAAATTTCCGGATTGAAAACGCTTAAACCAAATGTGTGCTGCTCTCACAGACACTGCACTAGGTTCATTAACATTGCATTTTTTTTTCGCGGCTTGCGTTTCATTTTAGCTTTTTTGTAGTAAAATTTTGAAATATATCGAATTTCTTCAATTCACTCATCTTGACAGTAAGAAAAACAAATGAAGATTTTAATATTTTGAATTTGGAATTATCTTCTTTAAAATTTCAACTTTTAATGATACCAAAACCAGCCAGATACAAATAGTATAGCCAAAGAGATTACAAGTTCATACATACTATATGCGAAAAGACCTTTTCCCCAACCTAATAAGTTTATAGGTCAAATAGCAGTGTTATATTTAATAAACAGTAAAATTATAAGTTAATTATTCGCACGTTTGTAATTGGATTACTAAAAGGTTTTTGTTTAGGTTGCTTGTAATAAAAAATATTCATAAATCAACTGACTACCTACGCTTCGACTTTGTTAAAAGTACGCATTCAGGTGAATTTGTTAAACTTATAAGCAATAAAAGCTCTTAAATCTGAGTTTTTTTTTTGATGATTTTATCAAAAGTGTGCAAGCGAATCAGGCCCTTGGTTATGTCTCAATGAATTATTGGATCTTATGATCTATTTATTTAATTATCGTTATATTGCCATTGGGATATATAGTTCTTTTTAGTATTTATTAGAAATATGTGTACCGTTATTGCGTAGGTTTTTCGGAATGTAGATATTTTAATATCTAGACTAACTTTACTCGTGAACTTTGAAATTGTCACATACAGACAAATGCGCATCTGATTACCACAAACTGACACACAACAGTAACCACATCCTAAATAAACAGATATTGTCTATCCAGAAAAAATGCATTGTAATATTTCATAGAGCAATAAATAATTTAATTTACTCTTTCATAATTCACTTCTCTCTAAACCGCTGCTATTGTGGTCGTAAATCTCAAATTAACTAAGTTATTAAGTGCGAATATATTCCGAACCATCCCAAAAACTCTATAAATTTCCTCCTCGCAATATAACAAGATAATTAAACTCAGCTGGAAGGTCGTTCACCCAACCTTATTAAGGTTTAGGATATTTTCGGAAGCCTAAGAGGCTTATGCTAAGAGGTTTGCAAAGTGCCACCGTACTAGCACGGTGTGGCATGGCACCGGGCTTTTTAGTTAGGGTGAATAGGTATTAGGTAAATTAACTGAGAATATAAAAAATGCCTTGCGTATATAATAGCGTTAAATAGGGTTGACGGGTATCCAAAGATAGGAAAAATAGGCATGTTAGAATACAGTTATAGCAATATCGATTGGACTGGTTTCTTTACAGGGTATGAGCTATTGAGTTTTTTTACAGATGACTACAAGATTAAGTTTTTTAGATGACAGAAAGCCATGGTCTAACTAGGGCAGTACTAGGGCAATCCATTGCCAAGGTGCCACTTGGTTTTCATAAAAAGACACTAAGCTGTACAGAACTTTCGGTTACAATATGTCTAGCTAGATTACCCTACTGCTGTTTGTGTCTGCAATGAATATTATTCGTCAGCATATTACTCAAGTCCTTTTCCACTTTCCAGGGATGGCAGCAGTTACGTCCGAAGCGGTGGTGCGGTGGGCGAGTACCGCACCGGGGGCACGCGCGTGTCGCTGCTCAGCAGCTCGGGCTACCTGCCGGTGTCCGCGCCGCAGCAGCACCACCCCCCACCGGACCCGCCCCCCTTCAAGAAGATCCGCTTCGGGGTGGAGCGGCCACCGCCTGCGCCGCTGCCGATACATCAGCCGCTTAGAGTCGATACGAGGGTGGTGAGTGTCTTTTGGTGAAGTATCATCTGCAGTCTGGCATCATTACTTTCATCCTTGTATTGTTGGTATACATGTTAAGAACAGGCAATTGATTGGGGATTATTGATTCTATTGCTAGAAGATAAATTACTGCAAGTGCTAGAAGACAGATTATTGCTGAAACATGAGACCTTGTGGAAGCTACGGTCAGCATAGTATCTTTAAAGCATGCATGGTTCATTTCTTCTGATGTTACTCAAGTACAGATGAGACAATAAACAACTTCAGTTCCTACAAAAACGGCCCTGGGATCCCTAATCGAGAATAGAATTTAGTTAAGTAAAGACTAAGAATACGTGCTTAAGAGTCGTTGTCGAACTATTTTGTATTAAATGCCTGACAGCAATATTATAATACGCATTGCAACAAAATATTATCAAGCAATTTCTTGTGCCAAAAACACACAATCTTCACAAAAAACCCGTGATTAGTAATATTGTTTCTACAAGGTGCGTTGTAGACATTCTAAAGAGTCAGGATGGAGAGGATAAGATTACAGATTATTCAATCTTGTGGCCATTGCCACAAGATTGAATAATCTGTAATCTACCATTGTATGAATATCTTGTTATTATGAAAGCTTGAGTCACGTTGTTAGCTGAATCGAGGGGAAGTAAGGGAGTCACAAATAAATATGCATATAATTGGCAAAGGCTCTATCGCTGTAATCATGTCAGATTGTTGTAAACGATAGGGGCTACCATAGTGCTTGCCAAATTCTGGACCATGTCCTAAACTTCTAAAGCGAACTGTAGCAAACCCTTTTGTTTAAACATTGTACTGGAATGGTTAACCACAGCCACAGCTCAAGCGGATATCCGTTTGGCAAATGATCTTATATTCCTATAAAAGTAATACTATTTTCAAACTGCTTTGCTATAAACTTATACTTGTACACTTTAGCTGTGGCTGTAGAGTTAATGAGAGATGTGCAAGGTTATGAACACCTTTCCTCTTAGTGTTTTCCTTTGTGCCAGGAGCCGATGAACGCATACAGCACGGTGGACCTCTCACCCAACCCCTCTTCGGAGCTTAATGCTGAGGACCAGAGCTTTCGAACCACCAAGGATGACTTGCTCCAGCAGATATCTAAGGTAAAGACATGATTTTTTTCAAAATAAATAAATATTTTATAATTCTGTCATTCGTAAGCCAAAATATACGTTGAAAGATTTAGCACGAAATCGAATGAAAACAAATCTTGAACGTTCGAATACGCGGGCGCATATAAGGCTAATTCCTTTTAAAATATTTATCCTAGTGTTGCCAATCTTGCGGTGTGATTTATTTTCCGGAAACGCTCAAACGACGGTATCTGCGATAGTGTATAAAAATATTGTGGATCGATTGAAGAGAAAAAGAAATGGATTTTCAATACAATAATTTTGTAAACACCACCAAGCGTACATTGGCAAATCAACATCCCAAAATAATTATAAATTAGCACTAATCCAAAAAACTCATACATGTGGTCACCCCAGTTTCACCCTTGGTCGTCCGTCCACCTTGCGGGGTCTTTGCGATTCACTTGATTAATTTTCCCGCTCATGTTTCCAGGTGGACCGAGAGATGGCGTTATCAGAAGCGACGCTGCAAAAGCTGAAAAAGAAGCAGGAAGAGCTAGAACAGACTGCTTCGAAGCCAGCGCGCGCTGAGGAGCCTGAGGAGACGCCTTCCCGCCACCGGAGCCTGGCGCAGAGCATCTACGCCGAGAACAGGAGGAAGGTCAACAATGTGAGTATCAGACCCATTTTTACCATTGGGTTGTAAGGCAGTTTTGTTATGTAATAATGCTCAAAATCGAACCTGGAATGTAAATGCCAGGTGAAAATTCGTCATGTCAGGGGGGCAGTTCTGTAATGTAATGCTCGAAATCGAATCTGGAACGTTTCTTTACAGGAAACGCTCCAGGTGAGGAAGCACCTTACGATTCTTCACACTTTCAAAGGTTTTACAATGGTTCACAGTAAATAATCTACAGCTTAATGCAAAAAAGACTAAATATATTAATTTTAAGTTGCCTAATGTTAAAGATAACCACATTGACCTAAAAATAGACAGCAATACTATGAAGCTTGTTGATTCTACAGTTTTTCTTAGAATCACATTAGATTCAAAACTCCAATGGAACCCTCATATAACAGCCCTCTCGGGCACACTAAGTTCGGCTGCATTTGCAGTGAGAAAAATAAGGTTATTAACAGATGTTGATACTGCTCGTTCGGTTTATTTTAGTTATTTCCACAGTGTAATGTCTTACGGCATTGTACTTTGGGGTAAAGCCGCGGATATACAAACCATCTTTGTCCTCCAGAAGCGAGCGATTAGATCCATGTATAAGCTTCGTGCACGGGCTTCACTTAGAGAGCTTTTTAAGAAAATTGGTATCCTTACTGTAGCTTCACAATATATTTACAACTGCATTGTTTTGGTAAGAAAAAATATTGGTCTCTATATTAAACACAGTGACATTGCAAAAACACTAGGAATAAGGATAAAATTGCGCTTCCACTCTTTAGGCTACAAAAAGTTTTAGGATCCTTTATGGGGCAAGGTATACATTATTACAACAAGATCCCAAAAGCCATTTGTGAGTTACCACTACATAAGTTCAAAAATTACATCAAAGCAGCTTTATTGAAAAAGGGCTAACTACAAAAGACTACCGTATAGATAAAAATGCCTGGGTGTAAGTAAGCTCTCTGCTCGATGCGGGGCCGATTAGATAACTCTATTGTAACAGATATTTTATTGTAATACCTAGTTAATACTTAGTTTGTACTGACTAACAATTTTATTTCTTAATTGTCTAAATGGCCTTAAGTTTATATTCTTTTATGTTTGTTTTTTTTCTTTGTTTATATTCTTTAGATTAGACACTCAGTAGGTTAATTTGTATCAAAATTACACATTGTACTTTACTAACGCCTGTTGTTAACCCAAAACAAGTTTAAAAGAGTAACTGCTGAGTTTCTCGCCGGGTATTCTTAGCAAGAAACAACTCCGACGCGGTGGTAGAGTCGCATTATGTCTGTATTCTGTGTATATAAATATCTATATTATTACAGTAATTATGTCTATTATTCAGTATATCTTGCTTTAAATTTGACGATTTGAAAGTACTTACTGTGAAAGTCTATTTGAATAGAGTTATTTGAGTTTGAGTTTGATATAAATAAGGACGCTTTTACGTCCTAACAAGACATAGATCCCTGCGCCGACACTAATGCCCCTGGCTTGCAGTCGCAGTCGGCGCACGCCGTGCTGGCGCGCCTGGGCCCGCGCGTGCGCGTGCCGCTGTACAACCAGCCGCAGGACACGGAGGTGTACCACGAGAACATCCGCAAGCACCGCCACTTCCGGGCGCGGCTGGCCGACTACATACACCGGCTCAAACTTGAGGGCGAAAGGGTAAACGATCCATCATAACATAATATATTCATTTTATTTTTCATATCTAAAGATAGAAAACGTGAAAATCGATTTCGGATCTTGATTATCTCGAGCGGGAATCGGACCCGCGTCTTTCACAATCCGGGTGACTGCTCTAAACCACCGAGCTACCGAAACCTCAGACCTCAGGGACGAACGAATCTATCCAGTATATGCTTACGTTGCAAGCCAACGTTATTCCATCAATGTTTCAAGGCAAGTACCTATAAACATCCGAAAGATATATTTTTACAAATATTTAAACTTTTGGTTTAGATGAAATTTGCTATTTGATTATTACTTTGATTATTTTAGCATTTTACAATGCTTGTTTTTCATATCTAAAGATAGAAAAACTGAAAAAAATCGATTTCAGACCTTGATACATAAAATTTATAATTATAACATGTTTGGGACTTACGCAAAGATCATCCGTAGCCTGACTAGCAGAGGTTGGACTTTGGATTACAATAAAATAAACTTAGGAGAAAATAAATTGAGGCATTTTTTTTATTTGTCGTTATTATAAACACCAAAAATATTTTTAATGACGGATCTTTCGTGGCCTAGGGGTTGAGCACCCAAACTCGGAAAGCGGATCGTGTAATCCCGAGTTTAAATCCGACCAGAGTTAGAGTGCTTAACAAACCACTAGGCCACGAATGAATCACGGGATTTTTCTGCTCTTTAAAATAAATCTCGGCATTTCAGGCACATCGACTTTATTCTTTCGTTGTATGAAATCAGTGTTAGTACTTAAACAACTCTACCTTATTCCGACCTCTGGTTATGAATCTGGAAATACAGATGTAACTTCTTTCATTTGCTTATAAGTGTACTTAGTTAAATACTACTCATGGCGCAAACGGTAATAAATCACCTAAAACAATCTGGTGTATGAAGTCACTCAGTAAAAATATAGGGGTACAATTTATGAAATAGGTATGCAACTATACAGAACTCAAGTAGACCATCTTATTAATCAGTCAAAGTTTCCTTTGATTATTTATACAGATCCATCAAACCCAACCCATCCAACATCAAATACAGGACACAACAGGGTCAAATACACAAAAAGATGTGCTGTAGCATGCTGTGCTGCGCTGTGCAACACGAACACAGCACAGAACCCACTCACCTATGGGTCTGTACTGCCATGAAATCAAGACAACATACCTATATCCCTATATGTAAATAGATTGGTACATAACGTTGCGTTGGACGAACGTACATATTTTGTCAAAGTGGCAAAATCATTCATGCTGTTTTTAAAGCAATTTCTCAACTAGAACATTTGAAAAGAGTTCTGTGTCGAAGTTTCCCGAGTGAGCTAAAGCTCTTTTAAACATTTTCAGAAACTTTACCAAAGCAGCTTTTCATCGAGGACATATTTGTTTGCCGTCAAGCTCATAAATAAAATAAAAACTAAACAGAGTAACAAAAATGATACTTCAGAAGCAGAATAGTCTACGATTGTGTTTCGCTTCAGTCCAGAAGCCAGAAGCCTGTATGACGAACACCAAATCTAATATTCCAATAAAATTGTTCCAGAGAGAAGACTTACTAGCGGAGGCGTACAGCAGAAGAGCGGCAGACTGGATGAGAAGGGTGGAGAGGATAGAACAGGGACCGAAGCGGAAAGTGAAGGACGCGCGGAACCGGGAGTTCTTTGAAAAGGTATGTCATGTCACATCTAACTCTAAACTGAATTTAGATAGACCTGAGTGGGGGCTAGCCAAGAGCATCACGAGACTGTCATTTCGACGTGTGAAATTGAAAAATGTATCGGAATGACAATAAAAACACTTGTTGAATTGAAATGACATTGATGTCAGTTCCATACATTATTGAAATTTACCTGTCGAAACGAAATTTGATTAGCCTGTTAATCTGATCAATTTAACTAGAGAAAAATATTATGTTGGTACATGAGGAATACACGTCCCATGGGGACTCTGTCATCAGAGGCTTGCGTGCGGAAGATCCTCCGATTTTTATTAATATTGCGATTAAGGGCGGACAATCGGTCCACCTTTTCTGCAACAGGGTTTTCAGCTTCTAAAGCCATACAGTAATTGAATCAAAGCAAATAGATACATTTAATGAAATAGAAACGTGATTGAGTAAACCTGACGACGTAAAGGTCGCAACAAATCTAATTAGTAAAATGTTACTCGGTAGCCTATCCACAGAGTTTTACGTTCGTAATATGGTTGAACAAGGAAACGTACACATACATTTGAGCACAAATTCAAATTTTCCCGCCGGTTCCGTTCGGCCTCCATCGGGGACAGATCGTTCTGCGCGCGTTCATTGACCACCCCATCGCTATTTGCTCACTACAGGTGTAACAATACTCATTATTTACACCCAGAATTTACCAGAAATCTAACAATGGTAAGCGTTTTACTATATTCAGCTTGACTTGCCATTTAAACAACCAATGGTGTTTCAAATTGCAGTTGTCTGTATGTAGGACGTATTTACGTTTCGTTGTTTCGTTGTGACGTGGTCTAAGGTGGTGCCGGCCGTATGCCGATTCAAACTCCAATTGAACCCTTGTACTGTGTCAAAAATAACTTGTGCATGATGTTTACTCCAACATATTATACTAATTACCGTGTTCTGTTCATTTTACACTTAAAAAATCGTATTAAAGGGTTAAGCCAAGTATACCGGTGACCTAAAGACAAAATTTAGTGTTACTTTAGTGCCGCTTCTGGTTATAAAATCCTTTTACTTTTATTACTTTTCAAACCAAGAATGTTATTTAGTCCTTACCTTAACCTATGTCTAAATAATCTTGAATTTTTACACAATAATGTGTGCTCGCGAAAAGAATGCTCTATGTCATTTTATCCGCCATTTATCTATCTATGTGCAATTAATGTATATCAAACTCTTCCATTACTCATTGAGTGACTGACGAAAAGGCACATCCGAAACTACTGGGCTTGGAAAGCTGCTTGGCATAATTATGCCAACCTACAAAGGTTCCTTGGGGAGTGTAGAGAAGCGGTAAGGTAGGATTTTCCGGAATTCCTAGCTAGTAAGCAAGGGCTATTACATAATTAGGTCTTAGACAACATGTAAACTTTTAGTTTGATAACTTATACGCAGTTTACTCGTATCTTATGGCCCTTCAAACCTGCGTGGGAAAGCCCATTTTTTAAAAGTGCCTTGACATTACCAAAGCTTTCGACCGTGTCTGGCATCGTTCGCTTCTTTCCAATATGGTCTGCCACCTCGCTTATGCTACTGGATCGCCGGATTTTTGGAGGGACGCAGAATTCGTGTACTTTCCGATGGACGTCAATCGCGCTTCCTCCAGATAAACGCCGGAGTGCCACAGGGCACCGTCTTGTCGCCGACGTTGTTTCTTCTGCATAACAATGACATGTTATCACTTGGTAATATTCATTGCTATGCAGATGATAGCATGGTCCATGCGCGGTATTTCGAGCGCCCTGGGGCAAAGCAGACTGACATCGAGGAGAAGAGGCGAAGTCTTGTAGTTGAGCTCGACGGAGTGTTAGACCGCATTTCAGAATGGGGTGCATGCAACCTCGTCGAGTTCAACGCCAAGAAAACGCAGGTGTGTGCTTTCACGGCCAAGGCGTCACCATTCCTTCCCCACCCCACTCTTCAGGGCACCTCACTACCGGTAAAGGATAGCCTAAAAAACATCCTCGGCATGGATGTTCGTAGCAACCTCAACCAACGGTACTACATTGAGAGCGTCATCAAAACTACATCCCGTAAACTCGGAATCCTGAACAGAGTGAGTGAACGATTCTTTACGCCTGAGCAGCTCTGTCTTTTGTACAAGTCTCAAGTTCGCTCGTGTGTGGAATACTCCTAACATCTCTGGGACGGTGCCCCCAAGTACTTGCTCGAAGCCCTCGACAGGTTGCAGCGGCGTGCTATCTGTATTATCGGAAACCCAGAGGCATCTATGACCCTTGAGCTTCTCCAATGGCGTAGAGACATTGCCGGGTTGAGTGTTCTCTATCGCTTCTACAATGGGGAATGCTCTGAAGAGATTTTCCAACTTGTCCCTCCTCACCTCACCCTTCCACTCCCGTACCACGCGTGCTAGATTGCGGCGTCATCCACACACAGTACAGCATTTGTTCCCACGCACAAAAAGGTTCGGCCTCTCGACAACACCTTTCTTTGTCGAACCATCGAGACGTGGAACGCTCTCCTAGCGCATGTGTTTCCTTCCTGTCATAGTCCCGGGGTCTTCAAGCGGGGCGTAAAAAGGCATTTTTGCAGGCCTTTAAGATGAGTATGACCAGCTCAGTGATTGCTGTGCATTACTGTGTTTGTCAGCCTCATATCTGGACCTCACGACCGCTTTCCATCAGGTGGAGTGATTCCACACAATTTATATCAACTTTTGGTGGCAAACCATTTTCATAAACGCAAAAATGAATATAGCTGCCAAACAAACGTTTTACAGAACACAGTAATAGATGTGACGTCACTACCTTGTGACAGTTTGTATGGAGCGTTTTGGGCGGGTGCGCCAAAGTTCACCTAAATTTTCAACTCCGATAATTGAACCTCCGAGAATGTTCTTCCTAACATTTTTCATCCGAACAATCACAATTCCCAACTTCTCTGTTTCTAATGTTTATAATCCGAATGACCACTGTTCCTAAAGTATTCATTCATACAATTTGTAATGCTACCGGCGATGTTTTTAATACTCATGTTTCCGAAAATTTTAATTAATAATATCACTACTAATGTATGTTCATTACGGGTCCATATTGGCTCAACTAAAGTTCTTTAACCGAAACTGTTCTTCTTACCGATTTGAAAACTGGACACATACTAACTCAACAACTTAGCGTTTATGTCAACCTAACCCGCTCTTCACTAACCAAAGCGAGTGCCAGAAGCGACTTTAAAATAAACTCGCTTAGGTTAGCGAGGAGCGAAGCGAAATGCGGGTTAGGATTACATAAACACAGCGTACAAGCGGAGCGAGCGAAGCGAGCGTGCAGCGGCAGCGGCCGGCAAGTGCCAGAAGCGACTTAGGGCGTTTCTCACATTAATATACATCACTTTACTTTTCGAATATGTGTAAAAATATCATGGAAATTATGTTAGGAGGAATAAAAGCGTTATGAAAAACAACAAATAATATTAATTGAAATTTTCAGAATATGACTGTTATGATATGAATGATCATTCGGATTACAAATCGGTATATAGGAAGAACTTTAGGTGAGCCAATATGGACCCGTTTTGGGCAGCTCCAAAAAAATGCGATGTTTAAAATAGCCATATCTCGGGGAGTTTTAGTGCTATCGGAATATTTTTTACCAATGTTTCTATTATTGTAAAGTAAGTAAGTAAAAAATCATTTATTCATTTAAGCTTGTACAAAGCACTTATGACATGTCAAAAAAAGTATACAGAAATAATAATAATAAACGTAAATAAAATAGTACAATATTAGTACACATCGTGAATATACATAATGTGAATCTACCACCGGTTCGGACGTTGCTTCTTATCGAGAAGACTCCGGCAAGAAACTCGATAGTTACTCTTTTCAACTTTGTTTGTTTTACAAAAAATAAATTCAGAGTACAGTCAATGCGAGTAGAAAAAAGAACACAATATTGAGCAGAGGAGCAGATTATTCCTACTATGACCACAAACTTTTGTCGTTCAAGTAATCCTCTACATTATAATAACCTGTAAACTAAAATAATAAAACGATTTAAATTTAATTCTGAGCTTATATATCTTTTTCTATAATAAATAACAACAGAAGAAATTAATAAAACAAATATTATAAATAATAATGATATTCAATCTAATAAAATTCTTATATTGATTGCTCTTTCGATAACACATCGAAAAAATACAAAAAATACTCAATTAACAAATAATTTCTTTCCCCAGGTGTTCCCAGAACTCCGAAAAGCCAGAGAAGAGCGCGAGCGCTTCAACCGGCTGGGCGCGCGCGTCAAGTCGGAAGCGGAACTTGAGGAGATCGCCGACGGACTGCACGAACAAGAACATGAAGACAAGAAGATGCGCTCGATGACGGTGGTGCCGCCGCTGCTGCGGGACCCGCGCGACCAGACGCCGCAGTATATAGACACCAACAGTGAGTACCAGCACAGAATAAGTCACAGTGCTTTACTCGATACAGCGCCATCTAGACGCAATACGCTGAGATAGATAGATAAATATGCTTTACTAGCTGTCCGTCAGCAGCTTCGCCCACGTAGACTGTTTTTCCCGTCAAAATGAAGCCTAACTTAAAAAAAAAGCCTATGTCACTCCCTGATAAAGTGGCTTTATAATGGTGACAGTTCGGTCCAGTTGTTTCGGAGCCTATTCAATACAAACAAACAAACAAACAAATCTTTCCTCTTTATAAGAGTACTAGTTTATAGATTGCACATTTTCAAATACCTGGGATCTGTGTTAAGCGCGTCCGGGGACATCGACCGCGATCTGAGCCCAAATTTCCGCGGCTTGGGTCAAATGGTGTGAGGTGACTGGTGTCATTTGTGACCCCAAAATGCCGATCAAGCTGAAAGGGCAGGTCTATAAAACCATCATTAGGCCTGTCCTTTTATATGGCAGTGAAACATGGCAGTTACTAGAGCGACACATGCAGGAGCTGCGCGTCACGGAAATGAAGATGCTGCGGTGGATGTGTGGAGTCTCACGTAAAGATCACGTGCGGAACACCCACATCCGCGGCAGCCTTCGTGTTCGTGACATCGCAGACAAGCTGCAGGAGTGCCGCCTTCGTTGGTATGGTCATGTCTCACGGAGATCGGCAAACTATGTGGGCAACAAATGTCTGGCCATGCCGCCTCCGCCGGGGACCGGCAGAAGAGGTCGACCCAAGAAGCGGTGGCTCGACGTCGTCAAGGGTGACATGCGTGCCAACAGACTCACCACTGAGGATGCACAAGACCGCGCGAAGTGGGCCAAGAAAATAAGAAATGCGGACCCTGGGACCCCACACACTAGTGTGGGTTCACAACCGGGATAGACCGCACGGCTGATGATGATGAGTTTATAGATTGCACAATAAATAGTATCAATAATATTTCATAACTGAAACAATTTGTACAATGTCAGGTGGACTAAACAATTTGTACAAGAACATCACGATAGCTTTGATAATCATTAATGGGAAGACTTGCAGACCGCTGCAAGAAAAAGACACCTATTAACTTTTGTACTATCAAAATGTGACGTTTCTTTAGGATGTCGCTAGTGTCGGACATAAAATATTGTTGTTGCAGCGAAGGTCTCGCTCTCTTTTATACCAACTGGCGCACAATGCAGACTTGTATAACCAACTTTGATTCTTTCATTTCTGGGCACCTTATTTCACCTACCCGAAGACATTTAAATTACAAGAACTCCACATCAGTCATAGGAATAGAAAAAAGTGTGCTTTAGAGCGTTAGCTGGGGGTGGATCGAAAACGTTTCATTTTCGTAAGATTTTCGTGATTATTTCATTGAATTGAATTAAACCTAAATTTTTGATTTATTGTTGTGTGCATAATACCATTTAAAACACATTGAATTGTCTAAAATTAGGGAGTCAAAAGTTGTTTGCAAAATTAACTAAAAAACCGTTTTATTTTTAATCTATAAGACACTTAAAAATTTATACACAGGTGAAGTTATAATTATGAAATTAAAAGGTGCATTCAATAATAGAGAGATAATTTATACCTAATTTGAATTCATCTAAATAATCACGAAAACCTTGAAAAAATGCGACGTTTACGATCTGCCCCAAACGCAAAAAGCAAACTTTTTCCTTAGTTATAAATCTTAAATTATTCCTTCTACTTTTACTCATATATATGTCAGAAAGAGATAAAGCAGGCTATCACTCTGACGTGTGTGCTAAGGCAAGAACAACAAGCCGCTTATTTTCTGTGTAGAAAAATTAAAAATGTGTGGGAATGACATTAGAAATGAAATCAATGACAATTGCATATCGCATTCGTTTGTTATGCTTTGCGTGAAATGTAACCTACATTCACCACCTGAGTCCTTGTACTTTTCAGCTTATTTAGACTAATATTATAATGCTGAAGAGTTTGTTCGTTTGTTTGCTTGCTTGATCGCGCTAATCTCAGGAACTACTGGTCCGATTTGACAAATTCTTTCAGTGTTAGACAGCCCATTTATCGAGGAAGGTTATAAGCTATATATCATCGCGTTAGCCCTAACTATTACACGCGGACGAAGTCGCAGGCAGAAGTCATTGTAATAAAATAGCATATTCATTCCTTTCTCTCTTCCCCCAGGACGCTGTATGGACATGGAGTCAGAACACAAACAACTTAGCTTGAGAAACGTGTGGTCGCAGACCGAACGAGAAGTGTTTCGGGAAAAGTATCTACAACACCCCAAGAACTTCGGACAGATCGCTTCATTCCTGCCCAGGAAGAGCGTCAGAGATTGTGTTAGGTAAGATTTAGATAAATAGTAAGAGGAGATAAATAACCTCAGATAAATTATTGATTTGGCCAAAACAACCAAATACATCAGATCATTAGAGAGACATTTTAATTAGCAATTTAGCAAGTCTCATGCTACTAAGGCAGAGAGCAAGAGAAAACGAGTTAGGCAGAATGATAGTAGTTGATGAGTTAGCTAGTTTCGATCACTACCCCTAAACACCCCTTATTCTAAAACACCCTAAGCACCCAAAGTGCCTCTCCCTTGAGTTCACGTTACGTAAACTCTGATAGCTAACTAGAGGCGCTCTTCCGGAATCCCATGCATATACTTTACTGCAGACGCTAGCGACCATCGTCGGCATAATTCCGATTTAAAAGAAAGAAAGAAAAATCATTTATGGACCCTTAGATGTTACAGCACAATAAAATAAAATAATAAAAGGAATAAACAAAGTAACAAAAAGGAAAAATATTACATTAAAAATTAAAACGGGCCAATCAGGACCCTGCCTCAGCATGTGTCGCTGCAGTGCGAGACTGCGGAGACGCTGGTGTTCCGGCAGGGCCTGTTGTCGAGTGTTCGTCGTGTGGGTTCTGTTGTGTACAGTGTATGCGTGTGTAAATAAATTTAAAAATGTGTGTGGAGAAAGTGTCTTGAGTGCAAAACTGACAAAGAAAAAAACGAACATGAGTGTGGAGTGTGCCTACGGTGCCTACATAAAACAACAAAGCGTTAATTATAGATAAAAAAATGCAGTATATGGTATGACAGCTGTCAGTTGTCACAACATATGCCAGATGCCCACAATATGTTGCCACGTAAAACGCTGTTTTGGCAAGAATGGATGGGAAGAAACAAAAGAGCACAAAACGACCGTGTTAGAAAAGCAAAAATTTCAACCTAATTTTTTTTTTTGACGACACGATTAGCGTAGTGCGCTGTAGCACGGTTTTTCGCCCCGATTTCCGTAGTGTCCCGGGTTCGATTCCCGGTCGGGTCAATTCAGGAAACGATCTTTTCTGAATTGACTTGGGTCTGGGTGTGCTGGGACACGCCCCTGGCTTATTTCCTTGTGTGGTACCTCGTAACACAGGGATATCAATCCCTACTTCGAGACCATTACAAGAGGTGTGTTGTCTGGCGCATATTTTTATATATATGTTTATTTTAGCTAATAACGTTTAAGTGAGTGCTAGTCACGGTTTAGTGTTCTCTATCGCTTTTACACTAGGGAATGCTCTGAAGAGTTGTTCCGACTTATTCCTTTCTCACCCTTCCACTCCTGCACCACTCGTGCTGGACTGCGGAGCCTAAAAGGTTCGGTGACTAGTTCCTTTGTCGTACCATCCAGACGTAGAGAGATGTGTGAAACATGGGTTTCCTTCCTCTTATAGTCCCGGGGTCTTCTAGCGGGGCGTGAAAAGGCATTTCTGCAGGCCTTCAAGGTGAGGATGGCCAGCCCAGTGATTCGTTTGCATGACTGTTCTTGTCAGCCTCATATCTAGACCTCATGGCCACTTTCCATCGAGAGTGAGGAGAGAGTGAGGTCATCTTAACGTGCTATAAAAGGGCTAAAGTTTGGCGGTAGACCTTAAAACAGTAATCATTTATTTTGTTCACAGATTTTACTACATTTCAAAAAAGTCTGAAAACTACAAGCAACTACTAAGAAAGCCGCGACAAAGGAGATCCGCGCGGAATCCGCCCCGACCCGTGCCCGAACCGGACCTGCCTGCGGGAGTAACCACTAGGCTACAGCGGTCACAAGGTTGGTATCACTGGTATATTCCACTTGTACATAAAATGAAGGAATAATAAGAATAAACGTAACTATAGTAATACTAAAATGATTAATTTATTCACGAACATAATTTACTCTACCACTGGTTTAGAGGTTGCTTCCATTGAGGAGAATCCTTTTCAGCATTGTTGTAACACCATACAAACAAAGGAGAGTCTACATAGACTTGGCCAGAAATGGATATTATACGTATAATAATGATTACATAATAATGATTATATAATAATGATTTCGGTAATAATACAAACAGTAAGAATAATTACTTAATTTTCTGGTTATTTAACAAAAATGATTCAGTAGTCAAGTCTATTTTCAGTATGGCAATTCACTTGTCAATAGACATCTAGAGCGAACTGTCACTGTCACTAGTGTCACTCGGTATTGTGTTCGTGAATATTTGGGCTTTCGATTTTGCAAATTGCACTTTTGTTTTGAGAACTTAGAACTTCTAATGCTATTCAGGCAACACTAACCACGAAAGTTGTTCGTAGGAACTGTTTGAGTGAAAATAACCTCCATGTTTTTGTTATGGTCTTGTCGAATTGACACCGCGTACTTAATCTGTGTTGTTGTCACATTTCCGCCATGATGTTTTTTGTCGTATGTTGCAATTCTGCTCATTGGAAATGTTGTTTAAACCAAGTAAATATAGCTTTAATATTTTATGGTATGGTATGGGGTAGACCTGGCCAAGATTCCATACATTTTGTTCCCTCCTCCTCCATCCTTTACAAAAAACAAAGAAACAACTTGGTGGTATCATTGCTAAAAATAACCTATTCAACTTCAGGAAAATACTAAATAGACCCTCTATTAACTAAACAATATTTTCTTCTAAGCGTTGTGATTGGCTGTCAAGAGCTGTCATGATGATCCTATACAATAGTAATGATGACATTTTATTCATATTTCATTTGTCTAATTTAAACATTGTTGTTGTCTTGTGTTCCTATAGTAGTATAGTCGTTTAAAGTAAATCCTAGTATTAATAATCGTGTTTCAACCAATCCCCTTGCCAACAGTTGCGACATCGAGACCGGGCGGTGAAAGAGATCCGAGTTTGGAAGAATCGAGCATGTCGGGCGGCATGCCCTGCATCCTGCCGCACGCCGCGCCCGCGCACCCCGCCAGGTCAGTGCACATACTGATAACAATGAATATCAACATAAAGGGTGATCCGAATTAAACTTCCGAACTTTCTTTCGAAAAAAAACAACGCGCAATTTTTTTCAGTTATTTCTTCACTGATGTAATATTTAGTGTTATACAGTTATTATGAAAAATAGTCACCGTCAAATTTCCGCCTCTGGACATTCTGCAGGAGGTAATTCCTTAGTGGTAATTTACGAAGCCATTTCGTAGATTTTTTTTATTCATAAATTATTTTTTGCGAACACTGTTAGTAAGTATCAAGTTTTAATTAAAATTTCAAAATGCACATGTATGTAATCGCCAGTATTGTTAGCATGCAAATATCTGAATGTACATGTAGGGCGAGAAAAACAATATCAATTAAAAGTAGACAATAATAAATTAAACCAAATGGATAAAACAGTCAAAAATTAATTAAATCGATTAAATTAAAAAACTTGCTTTCACTTCTCATGCTCTAAAAGTACGCCAATATAGCCCTACGGAGCGGGACTAAAGTGGCTCCCTAGGGAGTAAAAAGTAATTAGTTTTTTAATATATACAGCTATATAAAAATATACAGCGAAAATGTTGAGAGTTTGGTTTGTCCGCAAAGAAGGTGGCGCCATGTGTTTTAAATTGTTAATCTCTGGTTCAGTTCAGAGGAAAAAACTGACCACAAAAATTTCAAAACTTTTGTCAAGTGTAAATTTGTTCGGTTTTAAATGTTTTTGTACTAAATTGACTATTTTTCTCGCACTCAAAGTGAAAATTACAGTTTGCACCTCGAGAGTAAACGCCAACTTAATATACCCTCGGTTTCATTGACTCACTCGCACGCTCGGGAGTCAAACCACCTCTGGTATATTATGGCTTCGTTTACTCCCTTTAAATTAAAATTAAAAAGTCTTTTAGTGAAGTAAATATTTAACAAATAAATTGCCAGGGCTTCCCAGCAAGTAATCAAAAGATACTTGTGTTGGGAAAGCCTCGCTCTTCCTACAAAGTCATACACTATACATTTACATTTGGTAAGTACTATAAAAGTAACACAATAAACTTAACTTCTTACATTTCTAAATACGACAAAAATAAATGAGAAGGGGGAAATGCATGGCTGTGTGTGTGTGTGTGTGTGTGTGTGTGTGTGTGTGTGTGTGTGTGTGTGTGTGTGTGTGTGTGTGTGTGTGTGTGTGTGTGTGTGTGTGTGTGTGTGTGTGTGTGTGTGTGTGTGTGTGTGTGTGCGTGCGCGCGCGTTCGTGGTGTGTGTATGTGCGCGCGCGTGGATGTGTGTACGTGTAGTTGTTGGTGTGTGAATGAGTAAGTCTAATATACCTACAGATTTATGTTGTGTCTGAGTAAGTGCGTTTCTGTCAAGTTCAAGTCAATCTTACCAAAATGTCTTCAACATCATCGTAGCTAAGACTAGAGAGCCATTCAGCCAGAGTCTTCCTACACTCATACAGTAACATGGGGTAAATCTTAAGTTTTCGGTTGATTTCATTATAGGCGTGAGGAGCCTGAGAAATATATTGCCTTCTAGCAAAGACTGTACGTGCGTGGTATGCGGGGGCTACGAGATCACACCTTCTTTTCTTAGGTTTGGCTTGGTCAAGAGGTAAAGAGTTGTGGTATCTTTGTATCATGTGTAAAGTATAATGTTTCCTAACGGAGAGTAGCTTAGAGGTTTCTTACAGGGTTTTGGTAGGAAACCTGTAAGGGTTTACAGTACATTACCTTGATTAGGGATCTTTGCGCACGCTCTAGATCTATAAAGTATGATTTAGCTGCTCCACCCCACACTGATATACAATATATAATTACGGATTGGGCTAGTGCAATATATACACACATCAAAAGTGTCTAGGGATCAACATATATTTTTGCAATAACTTTTCTCCTGATTGATATTAATTAAAATTTTCTTTAAGGATTCATCAAATAAAGTGTTTTCGTTTGTCTACAGTAACGATAAACCAAGTCACCTTTGCATTAATAAAGAAATTTGCCATTTTCCTAACAAAGGGATTTTTGACATTTGAACCACTAACATTAAAGTTCGAAAAAAAGACCGAAATAACA
The DNA here is from genome assembly GCA_947369235.1 of Udea olivalis. Classification (NCBI taxonomy): domain Eukaryota; kingdom Metazoa; phylum Arthropoda; class Insecta; order Lepidoptera; family Crambidae; genus Udea; species Udea olivalis. The sequence goes on along the minus strand of OX376362.1, from coordinate 14,423,302 downwards.
GTTTTCTTTAAAATTTTATTGGGTAACTTAAAAATTAATAATCTGTGTTTCTACCGCAAACACTAACAACACAAGAACATCGGTTTGGCATACTCAAAATGAGTTCATCCAAATCACGCTGTGGAATGGCCGCCCATGTTCGTTGCAACAACAAAAAAAGGTCTTCTTGCGACTGGATACCCTCCATATTCGGCAGAGCTCTTCTCTGTAGCATATCCCATGCATGCTCAATCGGGTTCAAGTCTGGCGACTGAGCAGGCCAGGGCAGGACATTGATGTTAGCTGCGGCGAGAGTCTGTCTTACAACTCTTGCGGTGTGCAGTCGTGCATTATCATGCATTAACTGAAATAAGGGACCGATTTGCACTTCATGCAAGCGGTTTCTGACTGTTTGGTCGCTAATTAAGTTCCCTGAAGAGTGATGAAGTCTCACGGCTAACATCATGGCGGTTATTGTTGGAGCTCTTCGAGTTGTGATTTGAATGTATCGGTCTTGTCTCCGTGTGGTGCAGCGATACCGTCCTCCATGGCGCTCAGCCACGGTACCAGTGCTTCGGTAACGTGTCCAAAGTCGACTGATAACACTCTGACTTGTATTCAGAGCTAAAGCCACAGTACGTTGCCGGGAACCAGCTTCTATCATTCCCACGGCTCTGAGCATTTCTTCCCTGCTTAAATGACGTCGCCGCTCCATAATAACGTTGGTTTTAATCAGTAGTAGGGAAACAGTAGCACTAATAATGTCTTCAATGCGTTGTATGTTTTTATAGGGAAAATATTGGCTGCTGATTTTCATCTTTTACTCGAATTTGATTGACAGTTCCTGTTTCAAATTATGAAATGCACCAAAACCGTCTTACAAGTCCAGTATAGTTATAGTCCAGTCCGTTATAGGAAAAATAGTTTCTTAATAAGAGTCTGCAACAAGTACAACAGCACTTACAGTAACATCGACATATTTCATGAAAGAATAGAACGATTCCGTGGCCTATTGAAAAGGCCAGCGGATCTTATCTAGTAAATCTTGCTTCACTAGTAATAGCATGCAAACTAACATAATATATATAATATAATATCTTCATGTGTTGTTTTGATAGCCTTTTTCTTTTTGATCGCAGTGTTTTCTAGATCACTACTTTATGTATTGCTTAACAGTGAGAACATTAAATGCTAATGTACTATTTTAGTTAAACTGAGCAAATGTATTAGAAATAGCTGTTTGTTTTCCTTAATAAAGAAAAAAAAAAAAAAAAAGGATCAATATAAATTTATAAAATCATAAATTTATTACAAAGCCACATCTCAATCTCAAGAAATCCGCATAAAAATGCTTGATCCCTAGACACTTTTGATGTGTGTATATTATTCAGTAGTTCGGTACTCATCACGTGTCGCAGAGATTTAAAAACCCAAATGAGCTTCCTTACCCTACCCCTATGGTTAGTTCTAGGTGTGGATACCAACTTAGCCTCTGATCCACAATTATTCCAAGATACTTAACATAGCTTACCTAACCTTCTGAATTGTTGGGCAATCACAATTCAAGGGGAAAGAAGGAGTACAGGAATGAATTTTGATTTTAAAATCGGGTGAGGGCTGTGAACTTATGTATGGAGCGAAGCATACAGATATAAAATATACTATTTCACTTCTCATGCTATAAAAGTACGCCAATATAGCCCTACGAAGCGGGTCTAAAGTGACCACTTTAGGCCCTAGGGAGTAAAAAGTAATTAGTTTTTTAATTTCCTTCATGTGACATAGACAAACTCAAACAGCCAGTAAAAATATACTATTATCTGTGGAGTGTGGACCATTTTCATTGCGAAAATGCTGAGAGTTTTAGTTCCATGATTTGCCCGCAACGAAGGTGGCGCCATGTGTTTTAAATTGTTAATCTGTGACTGGTTCAGTTCGAAAAAAAAACTGACCGCGAAAATTTCAGAACTTTTGTCGAGTGTAAATTTGTTCGGATTTAAATGTTTTTGTACTAAATTGACTATTTTCCTCGCACTCAAAGTTTAAAGTACAGTTTGCCCCTCGAGACTAAACGCCAACTTACCATACCCTCGGTTTCATTGGCACCCTCGCACGCTCGGGAGTCAAACCACCTCTTGTATATTATGGCTTCGTTTAGTCCCTCGATATAAAATATACTATTAAGTAATTCCTTTATATCATAAATTCTTAAAACAATAACCCACTTAAACAATTTATTCTTAGAAATATGTAAATTATCATTTTGTATGTCATGTGCAATTTTATTGTATATCTTGATTCTTGACACACATGGATATACAAAGATTTCGGGATAACACTTAAGACCAGGATCAGGATCTCTTTTAAGCCTGGTATTAGTAATAAGAGGGCGCAAATGTATTTAAAGTTTACTAGAGGGAACAATGGATACATATTATAGCAATTACCTCTAGTAATTTCAACATTACTGTTGATATTGAAATTGATTGATATTTAATTTTGATGCAAAGTAATTACTTAAAATGCATAGTTTTTGTTTTTTTGCCTTTTGTTTGTTTTTTTCTTTCTCTTTGTTTTTAAATAATAATCAAAATGTCAGTAAACATTATTACTTAATTGTTTTTAAAGAACCTACCTTATATTAAGAACCTGTTGTTGGGGTGGAGGGATGATAACCTGAGATACAGGATTCTTCCTAGTTCAGGTATCAACCCACCTTAAAATAGTGATCTGTATCGTTTAATTAATGTGTATTGTGTTTTTTTTCCTTTTTTTCCCTTTACTTTTCTTTACATATTGCAATCCTTAGGTATTTAAAAAGGTAACAAATAAAATATGTACGAAACGAACATAAAACCAAAATCTGAAATTTGACTGTGTCTATCGTTCTTATTCCATAACCAATCACATTTCATATCCGCAAAAGCGCGGCGCGGTTAGTGTAAATATTCAACACATCAATCGAAATAAAACAAATACCGGTTGAACCAGCTCGTTACAGAACGCTGGCAAACAGAAAACATAGTCGCAGGAAAATATTATATCAACTTTAGGGTTCCCATCACGAATTAAAGATTAAAAATCGCCAATCTCAAATATTTTTATTGAAATATATTAGTATTTTTTATTGCAATAGATCGCATTTATTATAGCATTCGTTATTTCGATTAATTAGATATGACGATTCCTTCATATCTATTTATTCTAAATAACGAATGCCTTTGAAAACCCCTTGCCTTTTAAAAGTAAGACATTTTGTTGATAATAAAACCTGGAACACTGAGCGACTGTCTAATATGTGGAGCTATTGCGAAGGAATTGAAGTAATAACAGTGCACTTTTCGCTATGTGTAAGTACATACAAAGGACTTTACCAGCGGCATCTAAATCTAACGTTATTCTTACTCAGAAAACCTGGGAGAATTTAGCAGGAACTCAGTGCAAATAATTTAATTTCATAAAGCAATTAGCATTCTATTTATAAAATATGTGTGCAATAATGACTGTTTGAACAAACCTAAATATACCAAAGACAATATAGAGCAAACACCCGATATTCAAATTCATTCAAACGGAACCCTCCCCTGAATTCGAACTAAAACTTCCCCAGCTATACCAATAGCAGTGTCGGAAAAAATATCATATTAATTTTTCCCCGCTGTATCAATAGCGGAGGAAATCCTCCGAACGAACCAGAAGCTTTTTAATTACCTCATGTCAACAGACCGCGGCATGAATTATTAAAGGCGCTCGCGGTCTTTTTTACCCCGGGCTCCTTGCTGAGTTTTTACCCTGTTTGTACTGTGTGGAATGTGCCTTAAGTGAATGAGGTCGGATTGTTCTGTGAGGAATTTTGAACGAAAAACTCAAAAACTAGAATCTTAAATGTGGCGATTTACCATTCCCAGTTGTATGGAGCTTAATTTTAGCGCATTGAGCATGCTGGTTAGACATATATTTGTCCTAGTTATTATTATACTAGGAAAAACCCTACCTTAATAGCCTTGAACGTAATTAACAACTTAAATCAAGTAAAATCAGTAACGGTGCTCAAAATAAAACTTGTAAAGTAATACCTTTAGGGCGTTTCACGTTGGTTTTTTCCCATCACCGGAGAGTTACTGGTAGATTCGGGTCTGTATTCGAATAACAACGAAAATTACACTATGTATACATCCACGGTATCAAATATCATTGTTTTGCTCGTCTTAAATGTTATCAGGATAGCATAAATGCCATAATGCCCTGCTTCCCAAGAGGTAGGCAGACATCTTTCCACTTGCTAGAATCCTAACACAAATCCTACTCTTCCCCCGCTCTTATTTATAATCTTTTACATGCTTGCCAGTTAGGGGTACTCCTGACCTGACCCTTTCTGAGAACATCTTAAACTTGTCCAAGGTAGGTCGTCTACCTTGGTCACGTCTAACTTGGCTGAACTCTTCCAACTTTTCAAGTAGACACAAACAGTCCAAACTTGTCCAAACCATCAATGTAATTCTGCAAGTTATCCATACTAAAATCAATTATCATATGCAAAAAAAATGCAAAAAGCTCTGTTGTCGGAGCAAACCTTATGCTTTCAGAGGAGTGTTTGCTCACTCACAGTTATAAGCTTCTCGAGGTAGGTTGGCTCAATTTTTAAAAGGATTAATCGTTTAAAATTCACATTTCGACAGCCAACCGGTAAACTGACCTAAGTAAGATAATTGAAAAACCTTTCGTTTCCTTGCAAGTGTAGCGAATTACTGCTGTGATTTCATAGTGTGGCGTTCAAAACGAGTTTAATTCATATCTTATGTGGGCACTGTAAAAAGTAAAAGCAGTTGTCAATGTTGTGGAAGGATGTTTTTGCTTATTGTGGTAAAGCCAAGGGTTACAAATATGTCTAATATGGGTTTACAGCCATCTAAGCTTCACCATGACTAACAAGAGGATTTGCAAATTGCAACTATAGCAGTTGTTACCAATTTGCCCGCATTCGTTTCGTTTCATAATTCATTTGTTTCATTTGTTGACAGCCTCTCTGTGAATTATACGTCCGCCACTTTAAATTTACTTTATCGTTCGCGCAAAAAAATTGCGTTGGGATTTGTCATTGTCATGTCATGTCATGTCAAATCCCAATACTTTTTTTTACGTTAACGATAACGTAAATTTAAAGTGGCAACTCGTGGTAGAAGGACTAGCCTGCTTTACCAATCTCTATCCAAAACCAATATTCAAGAGACAAGCTTGGCCTAACGTAGGCTTAGATAGCCCATTGATCTATTTTTGTGCGAAAAACCCAGAATGTTTCGAAAGTAAGATAGGGCATTTTACCAGTATGTTCAACATTTTTATAACCGCCCTCGTTTCCGAGTCGGAAGTTCTCAAACATTCTTGGACCTTTTTCTTACATTGTTTCTGCGGACTGATCATTTGAATTTAATCAAACGTTTTATCTTCAAGTGGTCTTTAATCTTTAAAATTAATTCCGTGAGTTTTTTTGTATTTTATGAATGGGACGTGAATGGAAATGTAGGTTCTAGATAGGGGAAAGTATACAAAGGGTCAAAAGGGGGTTTTACTGCATTCAGGACACTAAGAAAACACCTATATTTTGTGTGTGTGTATAAGTGTGTATAATTTTCTATGATTAATAATAAATATTGCAGTTAGAGTCACGGCGCCGGCGTCGAGCAATATTTTTCTCTGTTATGACTATCATAGAAGTCTGTACCAACTTTCGTTAGAGAATGATATTGCTTTATCATCTTCAGGATACGTATAAGGTCACATTTAGCTTAATTTTGAGGCTAAAAACTAGCTGACGTAGGGTCTTCGAAAGCTTATTAGTTTATTAAAACGTCGCTCCATTCAGTTGTAAAAGCAGATCAAACCAAACCACTTTCGCATTAAGGCTACAACTTGTTTGCTTGCTGTTGTTGAATTTATCCCGAATCCTTCGGGAGCTGGGGGACTACTCTCGATCTTCCGAACACGATATATCGTAAATCTTTAGACGTTAAAAAACTCACAGTTCTGAATTCGTCCCAAATCAGCATTATATTTAATCCCACAAAATATGTAAATACGTATGAACATCACAACTACGTAAAGTGCAGTTATATTAATTCGCCAGGTCTGTTAATGGCCTCGGTAGCTTAGTTGAGGTTGAGCTTAGGTTGTGAAAGGCGTGGGTTCGAATCCGCTCGAGCCCTAGGACCAGGGTTGAATGTTTCTAGTGTCTATCTTTCTATGAAAAATCACACTGATTTGTTTTGGCTTTAACCTTCTCAAATAAATGTTGCATCAGAGCAGAGTCGACCTCCTGAGCTCGGGATAATATCGCGCGTTGTATTCTGCGTGTGTTGACAATCACTCCCGCGATTATTTGAAAAGCCGCCCGCGGGACTGCGTAGGGGACTCACATTATCGACACTTATCGATGTTTGGTGTTGTGTCGAAATGTGAAAAAATATATTTCCGTTTATAGCAGGTTTTTTTAAAATAATTACATTAAAATTTATGAAAAAAAATTATATGCGGAATTGTCGTCACTCGTCACGCAAGGACCTGACCTGAAGGATGGCTCTGATATTATTCATTGCACCAGTTTTTGTTATATTGACAGGGTCTGCATAGGAAATATCTAGGTATATACCAGAAAAGTACGTTAAACTAAACACCGCATTTTTAAATCCGATGTTTCGTAAATAACGATCTGTAAGGTAAATCCATCAATGAACACAGTTCTCTGTCAGTATTTGAAATGCAGCTGTTGCAACTATCGCATCGGCCGGCGTTGCGCCTAATTTATTTGGTTTTTGTTGTTTTGCAATGGAACCTGCAGCTGATCGAGCCTGGTAAGGGTGGGTGGCATTACATGATATGCTTCATAATGTACTCAGATCAATTGGTTTGACATAATGTCTCAAACACCGATACACATTTTAAGGCATAAAAAGTTATAGAAATAATGTTTAGAAGTCTTTCGAATTAACAATATAAAACCGATTTAGCGATGTGCATAAAACCAATCCAAAAAAAAGACTGGTTTATCGGCAGATAACCGCCTAAGTAATGTTGCCATATCATATAAATGCTACTTTATCGATATCAACAGACTCCAGCGCATCCCTGCGTCATCTCCCTACAAGCTTGTTTAGATTTTTCCGCAAACACCAGCCCATCTTTCTAATTGCCTTAATTAAAAGCAGGCAACGAGAAAGCGGTGAGGGGGTGGTGGGGCTCAAATAACGCCTTTTTTGTGACTAGAGCCTAGAGCGTTCGACTTAGTAATTGACTTGATTGGTGGTTTTCAAAATTCTGCTATTGGTTGGCCTTCGAAATTCTTCTTCGTTTGCCTGTAACATTAAAATATCTGGGACATCTTGTATTAAGATCATTTGACCCTAAAGCACAGCTGGTAGTGCTGGTACATACAATGTTATTGTACTACATAAATAATGTCTGCTTAAAATAATGTAATTTAATATTCGTATTACTATTGTTATTATATTTATTATGGTTTACTATAATAGAATTAGGTTTATCATTTTATAATACATAAATTGAATACCGGGCTTATTTTCGTATTTTAACTATTGTAACAGATGTCTACATGTATGTGGCCTGTGCATAGGGCTGCCTATCTACAATGTGTTACTGAAATAGCGCAAAACCTAAAATTAGTTTGTTGAGAATCAATAGCAGAATCGATTCCAATAATAAAAAATGTTGGTTGAAATTAATTGGGCAAAAATATATTTCGAGTTTTCCCGGGAAAATATAGCCTATGTAACTCAATGTTTTTTTTAAATCGGTACAGTAGTTTTCGAGTTTATAACATTAGTGTAGACTGGTTCTGTCTACATCCAGGCGCCAACCCTACCGTCCATCTATTAATTCGCGTACGGGATTAATTCGATTGTCGTGTTTGCTTGCGCCGACCTCTCCCCAACACCCCCCACCCCCTCCCCTCGCGTAATTATCGCACCGCGTATTAATTGGCTACATTTTAATGAACTACAAATACCACCGGCGAGGAGGCCTGACGGTGATTTTCAGTTTGGTAGGGTTTTTTATTTTTCTGTCAAAATTCTCTACTCAGCTGGTTGATAATGGTTTTGTTAGACAGGTTGAGTGTAAGTCAGTTTCGGAGCGTATTATCATTTGTTTAAAAAAAATAAACGCCGTTGGCAAAAAAGGAAGTGGTCCACTACCTGGCTATTTGACCGAAGGGGTGAATTAGATCCTCGTCCAGCAGGGATAAGAAGTGAACCACGACCAATTCTTCTCACGCTTTTTCTCGCGCCTAGACTAGGAATAACACTAGAAAACGCGTGCCCTACAGGACACACGTACGTCTGGGACTTTCGTTTGTTCTGTTTGGTGTTATTATCAATTAAATAATATTTAGAAATATTTCGAAATTTTTGTCATTTTCCGACATCCTTAGTTTATGATAGCTTGGGGTCAGCTGATCTTGGTACAAGGTGCCCCAGATATTTAGTACACTTATCCTCATTGTACAAACCCTGCACTTCCTGCGCGTTTGTTTGCATTTTCATAGGCGATGAAATTAGTATTGAGCCCTCAGTCGCACTGGCGGTGGTCGACTGTACGTACATACAACATAACTCTCGCGTACATATCCCACAGCTCCTAATTATACACTCGACTCCAGTTAATTATGTTTGCTCGCCTCGATCCGCGGTAATTGGACGATGAGCTCAGATTTTATCGAAGTTCATTTTAGGGTTGAAGTGTTGGGATTCAGAATAGTTCATTATTCAATTATTAACGATTGAGTAATTCACTCAACCGCACATTGTGTTGCACGAAATTCCAAACATTTGCGATGGTTTTAGATATTTATTATGTTAAAATGTATAGGCAGAATTATTTAAAAAAATAAGTTTCTGGTAACCTGAGCCGCTGTTTAAATGACATTAATATTTCAGTGGACCTATAGACCAACTTCATCTTCTCCTATAAAATGCACTCATATGTTTAGGAGATAAAACTATTATCAATTGAATAATGGAGCGTCATAAGAAACTCATGTATTTAATGATCGCCAAGATCCGGTTAATTCATTGGCAATGCTTATCTTGTTATATGTGACATCTTATTAACCATATTTTAATGCGAATATACTATTATATTCTGTGTTATCCTCTAGTAATTTAGCACCTTATGCGCCATGACCTAAGACCCATCTTGAAATGGTTCTGTAAAGGTTGATGTGAACACCTTGGTAACATATTCCAGACCCGTTTAATTGGCATTTGGTCCTACTGCATTGAATTGGTTATTGGATGTCTTTCGGTCTTATGCTCCTAAAAGGCATACTGTGCAACTGTGCAAAACATTGTATTAATATATTTATCTCTTTGTCAACAGAACGGAGTTACAATCACCGCCCCTTATACCTTCACCGCCCCTGGCGTCTTCAGCGCCAGGGGGCGGCCCACTAGACCTGGAGGAGCCGACGACGCCCCCGCCGCTCGAGCTTACTCCGGACACGCCACTTCCGCCCTTGCCGCCGCTTCCGCCCCCGACGACGGCAGAGGCGATGATGACTACCAGTTTTGTGATGGTGAGTAGAGAAACAGCTTAGATACAAAGCCTTTCTTTAAAATACCCATAATCGCAGTCTTCGCCATATTGATATCGTTTACGAAGTTGAGTTTTGATGAATTCTCTTGAAATTGACAATCGATGGCAGCACGGCAAAAAGTCTCGAAAATAAGACATGTCATAACATGTCGTTATGTATTTAAATCTATCTAGTTTTTTTACTCGCATGTGTGTGTGAATTTCTAGTGTTTTTGCAAATGGTTCGTTTATTTCACTTCGTTATAAATATGAGAGATTCCAAAACAACACGCTGGGCGCCAGTTTTGGTATTTTTATTTTAAAGTAGACTTATTATTTTTTGACGAGGTTCATGTTGTCAGAAATGATATTACAGTTTAGTTTGTACAATCAACCGCGGGTAGACTGCCGGCATAAAATGACCTCCTTATGCCATAAAATATCATCAGGATATCACCACGACTTATTTCCCTCAGACGGCATCACCGACCAGCGTGCCCTCCCCCCTCTCCGCGGTATGCCCCGCGCCTACTCCGCCGGCGGCGTCCTCACCAGGCCTAGAGCCGGAGACGCTGGTGGCGTCTATACCGACCCCGCCGGCGCCGGGCAGCGCGCCGGCCACGCCGCAGCCGCCGCAGCCGTCGACGCCGAAGCCGGCTGATGCAGGTCAGTGCGGTGTCATTACTCTGTGTTGTTATTGACAGGATTGTACAGGAAATGCTGAACATTTAACCCGCAAATTTAGCCTCACCAATTATTGTAGCACTTGACAGCACTTGTTTGCCCCAACAGGTAAGGTGGATACTTCTCATCTTTTCACTTACTACGTTCCTGACATCCATCCTTCATAATAAGGCAATGGCAAAACGCGCGAATATTATAAAGAACTGATTTTTGGTATACTGTTTGCAAATACTTTTCTGACAATTTAAGCCGGATTTACAAATCCCAGTATTTACCTAGGTCTGCTCATATACCGTGTTTTTATTTATTCATCTGTACACAAATTGGCAGTTTTTATGATAAACTCAAATATACATCAGGCTTATCCTCCAAATAGGTTTGTTCCGGCTAAATATATTGTAAAATAGGTGGAGTAATTAAACTCGTGTTTAGTATTGCAGTAAATCCCTCTGTGTTTATGTACAGTAGACCACATCACAGACCAGGCCGTATCCTCGCGTAATAGGATAGTTTTTTTTTTTTATAAATATGCGCCAGACAACACACCACTTGTCATGGTCTCGAAGTAAGGATAAATATCCCTGTGTTACGAGGTACCAGACGGGAATAAGCCAGGGGCGTCTCCCAGCACACCCAGACCCGAGCCAATTTAGAAAAAGTATTTTTTCTGAATTGACCCGACCGGGAATCGAACCGACCCGGGAGCTACATACATAAATGCGAGAATTCTTTCAGACTCTTTGTTGACTTGTATAGATATTTATGGCTAATGCATTGTAAAGATACTTTTGAAGCCTTTGAGACGTATAACAGATAAGTGAATTTTTATTTTTAGCATTTAACAATGCACTATGTTCTACACAAATATAGAAATTAGACAAAATAAAAATGTCTAGTCTCTATCTTTGTGTAGGATATAGTGCATTGTTAAATGCTAAAAAAAATTTACTTATTCTATAGCTAGTTTCATCTTAATCGAAAGTCAAATATTTGCAAAAATATTTCTTTCAGATGTTATAAATGCACTTGCCTGCCACATTGATGAAACAAACGTTGGCATACAACGTAAAATACACTAGATAAATTCGCACGATCTGTTATCGGCCTCGGTAGCTCAGGTGGAAAAGCAGCCACCCGGATTGTGGAAGGCCGCGGGTTCGAATCCCGCTTGAGTCCTTGGGTCAGATCGATTTTTTATAGTTTCTGTCTTTGTGTAGTTAAAAAGATATTTATGCTTTTGACTGTACGCGAAGAAGCGACAACATAAATGTTAGAAAATGACCTTAACCGCTTTGGCATTGCTCACTGTCAATGGCCTGCGGCCGTTGTGCATAAAAATATTCACATTTTAAAAACGTAGTGTTTCTCATTTGTTTACCCTATTTTGACTACGTCATTGTCGAGTTGGTTCAATATTCTTTAAACAGTATTTGACAATCGTGTCGTTTGCAATATAATTTTATTTAGTGGACCTTTTGATATAGGAACAACAAAGAATTAAAACGACCGAAATGTTTTTTTTATGCATATGAAGACTGATATTGCAAATCTCATTATGAAACAATGATCTAGCGAACAGAAGTTGTAAATTACAAAGCTGTTACAGTATGAAATCTTATGTTCAATTAATTTAAAAACTGTACCATACACACGTTTTAAATAGCAAGAAAATACAACATTGCCTAACCCCTACTATGTCGTATGTCAGCAAAATTTATCTTTTTGATAGAGTTTATAAACTTCAGGTTTGAAGTTACCGCCATAGGTCTTGTTCAATAAAATGTTTACCTGATTTTTAAAATTATCATAAAACTAATCCAATTTATCCCCGTTTGGGCGATTATTGATTCACATACCAGCCATGAAACACCCTTCAAAGGAAACGCACTCACATTAAGAAAAAACGCAACTCTGAATCCGTAAACATTTATTATAACTTCACAATCAAATGAATCGTCCAGTCATCTAACAGGAATAAGCCTTTCGCGGCCACCTTACACTAAACCATCTGATATGTATCAAGTCACTAAGCCCATTTGCTGGCAGCTAACGGTCGCCATTCATGACGTTAACTGCCGGCCCTATAACGTCTCTGGCTGCTCACGAAGCCGCCTTAGATGTGGAGGGCACTGGCTCATCAGGCTCGTCGGCGTGACAGCGTTTCCGATGCTTATGCACAAAATAGTACGACGGAAACTTTGACCCACATGTCTTGCAAGGGTAATAGTGCAACGTCGGCTTCGGTTTGCGGTGACGGCAAGGCCATCCACGCTCCTGCGAGGACTCCCTCCAAGCCACGTTCAAAACCCGGCTGAAGCGAACCGGTCCGTCGCAAGACGCGATGTCAAAAACTGTGTTGGAAGACGGTTGTGGCGTTTCTTCGACTCTTTCGACGTCCAATTCGCTCGAAGTAGTCGATCCAGGTGATGGAGGGGGTGGCGATTCTGGCGGGGGAGTTGTAGGTCTAGCTCGCCGGGGGACAGGGCGGTGGGCCCCAGGAGGGGGCGCGGGGCGCGCCACGCAGGGCCCGGGGCCCAGCCAGGCGCGGTACAGGGACAACATGCTGGCGCGACGTACAGCCGTGAACTGTGGCGTCCGCGGCGGGAAGCTTGCTTTTATACTCTGGAGGATAGTTCGCAAACGCCTCTCTGTGTGCAATTGCCGTCTGAATTTGATAGGGGCTGTTCAATTGTTTGATTTGTGAATAGGCAAATGAAATAAACTCTAGCAATTACACGGTTAGGGATGGGAATGACAGAAAACATTGCTCCAAATGTCTTATTTCTTATTGTTTGTTGAAGATGTGCTGGCGATTTATTTATTGTTGAATTTTCGTGTAACCCATTACTTAACCAATCATAAACTAGAGTGAATCAGTATGTGCTAACATTATTAAATAACTTTGAGAAACGTTTATGCCATAATACTAAATTAAGTTTTCTTGTTGCTTTCCCTTTAAATTAAAAACTAAGACATCATTTTCCCTTATGTTATAAAAAACAATGAAGTCCCTGCAAACACCCTTACACAATACTTACATCCCTACTGGTGCGGGAATCGAATCTGTGTCCCCCTGTCTATGTTATTGTTTATTTTAAATACACACATCAAAAGTGTCTAGGGATCAAGCATTTTTATGCGGATTTCTTAAGATTGAGATGTGGCTTTGTAATAAATTTATGATTTTATAAATTTATATGGGTCCTTTTTGGTGCATTTCATAATTTGAAACAGGAACTGTCAATCAAATTCGAGTAAAAGATGAAAATCAGCTGTCAATATTTTCCCTATAAAAACATACAACGCATTGAAGACATTATTAGTGCTACTGTTTCCCTACTACTGATTAAAACCAACGTTATTATGGAGCGGCGACGTCATTTAAGCAGGGAAGAAATGCTCAGAGCCGTGGGAATGATAGAAGCTGGTTCCCAGCAACGTACTGTGGCTTTAGCTCTGAATACAAGTCAGAGTGTTATCAGTCGACTTTGTACACGTTACCGAAGCACTGGTACCGTGGCTGAGCGCCATGGAGGACGGTATCGCTGCACCACACGGAGACAAGACCGATACATTCAAATCACAACTCGAAGAGCTCCAACAATAACCGCCATGATGTTAGCCGTGAGGCTTCATCACTCTTCAGGGAACTTAATTAGCGACCAAACAGTCAGGAACCGCTTGCATGAAGTGAACCTTCATTCCCGAAGACCGCTAAGGGTACCACCTATAGCAATGCCCAATCGTAGGATTCGATATCAATGGGCTCTTGAACACAGAAATTGGGCAGAAGAACAATGGCGTTTCGTGTGCTTTTCTGATGAGTCTCGTTTTGGTATGAGACCGGATACAAGACGTATACGACACTGGAGAACCCCTGGACGCCAACAGCGATTAAAATCCTGCCAGGAAGTCCATCCTTATAGTGGTGGAACCATCATGGTATGGGCGGGTATTTGGATCGGCGGAAGAACTGAGTTGATTTGGATCAGAGGCAACCTCAACGCTCAAATTTATCCTGAGACGATTGTATCAGACGTCATCGTTCCTCTACAAGTGCAAATCGGTCCCTTATTTCAGTTAATGCATGATAATGCACGACCGCACACCGCAAGAGTTGTAAGACAGACTCTCGCCGCAGCTAACATCAATGTCCTGCCCTGGCCTGCTCAGTCGCCAGACTTGAACCCGATTGAGCATGCATGGGATATGCTACAGAGAAGAGCTCTGCCGAATATGGAGGGTATCCAGTCGCAAGAAGACCTTTTTTTGTTGTTGCAATGAACATGGGCGGCCATTCCACAGCGTGATTTGGATGAACTCATTTTGAGTATGCCAAACCGATGTTCTTGTGTTGTTAGTGTTCGCGGTAGAAACACGGATTATTAATTGTTTAAGTTACCCAATAAAATTTTAAAGAAAACTGTTATTGCAGTCTTTTTTTCGAACTTTAATGTTAGTGGTTCAAATGTCAAAAATCCCTTTATTAGGAAAATGGCAAATTTCTTTATCAATGCAAAGGTGACTTGGTTTATCGTTACTGTAGACGAACGAAAACACTTTATTTGATGAATCCTTAAAGAAAATTTTAATTAAAATCAATCAGGAGAAAAGTTATTGCAAAAATATATGTTGATCCCTAGACACTTTTGATGTGTGTAGTTATGGGCAATTGTTTTTAAATCTGTTTTTTTACCCTCACTAATCAGCGTATGAAAATAAAATAACTTTTAAGACAGTTAACAAAAACAAAACATCCAAAATCGAAAAAAAATATTCATTAAATATGTCATAAGTATTATAATTACTCTCAATATAGTT
Organism: Udea olivalis; assembly: GCA_947369235.1. Lineage (NCBI taxonomy): Eukaryota > Metazoa > Arthropoda > Insecta > Lepidoptera > Crambidae > Udea > Udea olivalis. Next base: position 14,408,233 of record OX376362.1, on the reverse strand, counting down.
TCTGCAAGTCAGTAAAATAAAATTTTCACTGAAAATCCTCTGACAATTATGTAAAACGCATTCTCTATGACAATAGCACTGAGAGACTGAAAAATGAACCGCTAAATTATTCAGGAGGCTCGACTCCCGCGACAATCGCTTCAGCGGACGGACTCTTAATTCACTTACGATCCCTCAGAGATGTGGCAGATTGTGAAGAGGTAATGACAAAGAAGTTCGTAACTTCAGCTAGCTGGGTATAAGCTGACGTTAACTATTTGTTGAAAACTTTGAAATATATGACGGAACATCAAAAATTGCTTGGTGCGGATCAAAAGCGACACACCACAATGATACTACGTAGAAAATTTTAAAATGAGCATTTTCAATTTACATCGTTATTGCTGCGCCCTGCTGTTATACATTTTATTAGTTTTTAACTTTAAAATTATATTATTATATTGAGAAACAAGTAGAAATTTATGTGCGTATACGTATACGGTTGTTAGTACATTCTTATGGATATAGAACCGAGTTAAAATGTTTATGAAATCGAATATTACAATTTCATTCTTTTCTTTTTAGTGAAAATAGCTCAATTCTTACTGAGTAGGTAACTTCTGTGTTTTCTATACTAATATTATAAATAGGAAACCTTTGACTGTTCGTTTGTTTGTTTGTATTGAATAGGCTCCGAAACTACTGGACCGATTTTAAAAATTCTTTCACCAATATGAAGCTACATTATCAGGGAGTGACATAGGCTATGTTTTATTATGATTGAACAAAACATTCAGTGAATTTTCATTCGGAGAAGAGCAGGCGAGATGTGTTGCTTTACCGACCTCGTGCAATTAGTTTTGACAGAACGAAGTCTGTCGAGGCAGCCAGTTAAATAAAACCTTATATTGTCGCAAGCACGTTTTAATTTACGAGGTGTTAAAATGTTTCTTTTTGACATAATTCTTGGCTTGCTTGATTAAAAAACCGGGCGTTAGCAATCTTACGTCGGGATCTAATGAGGACTAATATTGTGAAAAAATCGTGACTAATATTGTGAAAAAATAGGCTATAGGTGATTACAGAAATTCACGAGTTCTCTTTCTCTCAAGTATTACTTAGATCAGTAATAAAACAGGCTTTCCCTACAAAGAATTCATACAAACAAAATATATTTGTTTGCGACCGAGCGCCCCCGTCCCGCGGGAGTCTGTATTATCGGAGCGATTCATTCCATTCGAGATGTAGAGTGATTACCCATAGACTAAGGTATTTGCTTTGTGCTCTTTGGAGACCGCGCGATTGAAGACGGTTTTGTTTTAATATTTATGACACATTATGAAATTGTCGTCGGGTTCTTATTCAACCTTTTGAATGGAAATTTTATGCCTGTTTAATTTGTCAAACAATGTGAGAGTCTTTGCCACCAGACCACTATGCGGCTGGCTATGCTTCGTGGATGTACAAGCTAACCTACGAAACTATTAGACCATTTTCACTGATGCTATGCAATGTAACGGGGCGAGTAAGATGTGCTACGAAGATGCGTAGCTCTAGCTAGGCGACGTATCGATATTAGGGAAGGGACGCATCATCCACGCACGCATCCATAGCACGCCTTCATGGTACGCATCCACAGCACGCATCCATGTGTCATATTAAAAACATAGCTAAGTAGAACCCGTTTCCACCCAGTGCTTTGTTATGTGGACCAATAAATGTGATTGGTGAATATCAAACGTATCTACAGCAACGTAGCATAGCACATCTCTGTGGGAAAGCAGCCTTACAACTGTATTAACCAATGTCTACTTTAACTTTGAGGTCAAGTTATGATTAAGGGGATATATATTACATTTTTGAAGTTATAGTTATTGTGAGATAACTTGAAAATTTCAGTGTTTGATGTTTAGGCTAATTAAGCTATCGTACCGGCCACGTATCTTTATTTTAGTCTTGTGTTCTTGAAGGCATAAACCATCTGAATGTTAACAGCGATCTAATTTTTATCATTCAAAAGAAATAATTTGTAATTACAGTTTTTTTAACAATGGTTAATACTTAAGCACTTATGATATTACAATCACCTTCACGTAAAATCTATCTCATTAAAATAATGTCCGGTATAATCGCACGCCAAAAGCGCGGCTTACGCCCCGTTCGTCTCTCATTAGCTATGCCGTGTGTGCACGTGTCCTGGATTAACGTGTCACGTGGACTCCATGTTCGGAGGGTTGCGAGTAATATGCGGAAAAAATGTAATAGGATTGAGAGTCTGGAAGTTTTAAAACAACACGGTGGGCGCCAATTAAGACAATATCGAGGTGGATTTTACGATTGTCATAAAGTTTTATTGTTGAGGGTTATATTGTCAGGAACAGTATGCTAGCAGTCGGTTTATGAACTGGTACAGTCAACCAAAGAGCGTTATCAAATTATACGAACGTAGACTTTAAAACTTGGTATCTTTAGTTGGGTAGTTGAACAACATCGAATTCTAAAAATTATTAAATATAATCGAAAAATACACTAAAAACGGGGGCTTAAGTAAACTTTTAGTTCGTTTACTTAGGCATAATAAAATTTTATGGCTGTTCAAACTCGGGTGGGCAAGTCAAATTTAAAAAGTGTAAATTAAATGAAAATAAGTATACCATTCGATAATCCACACAAGTTATAGTAACTTTTTCAACCGAATTTAACAAGAAACTTTGATAAGAAACCATTCATAAACGCAAAGTTTATCATATCTGCCGCACAAGTGTCTTGCAGAACGCAAAGAAATATGCGACCTGTGACGTCATTATCTTGCAACAGTTTGGTTGCGCAAGTCCAAAAATATGATTTTTAAATTGTCATATCTCGGGGAGTTTTCGTGCTTTCGAAATATTTCTTTTACCAATGTTTCTATTATTGAAAAGTCTTTCGATAACACCTCAACAAAAAAAAACGTCACCTACCCTATTGTTGGTTTATAAGATAAATCATTATATATTACTTACGAGGTACACTCGTACATAAGCAAATCTTAAATTAAAAATGATAAAGATTATCTTAGGATAGAATAAGTCAAATTATTGTCAGTCCTTTTCTGGGCTATCCTGTATTAGGTAAGAAATTTTAATACAAAAGGGTCATTATTATGACTCGATCCCTGAGGTCGGCGTGGGAAGCCGTCCTTTTTAATACTAAATTAACCCATGGGACATCGAATTTGTTGTTAGTCGGTAAAAAACAAAAAAGAAGTCAATTTATTTATGAAATAGAACAATTTCCAACTTTTTTCAAAACTCTCGTTTCTGCCGACCACAAGCTTTGAAAATGACGCAAATATTTTTCCGCCGTATAAATACAGGCTGTTGCGAAACACGACGCGTGCAAACACTGGTTGCTGAGTATACAGTGTGATCCGAAGCGTGGCAATTTAACGAGCGGCGAGCAAACAGCGGGACATATCTGCAGATTATACGCTTAGCGTCCCGTCCCGATGTTTGCGATCGTATTTACGGGACACACTGGTGAAAAATATCGCGGATGGTCGTTAGTAGGAAAAAATAGCATTTAGCACTCGTTTTGCCTAAAAGAAACTCTATTATTGTGGAATGAGCTTCCCTGTAGTGGTTTCTGCCAGGCAATAATATTGTGAATTCTTCAGAGGGGGTTCAAACTGTTTTCAGGGTAAGCAACGCGCAAGAGATGTGTCAATATCTTTTTTTTGCGTCAGGAAATGCGTTTAGGCATTCCCAAGGCCCTGGGTTCGGGACACCTGGGATATGTGGGACTCTGAACTCCTGGGAAAACAGAGACCCCTACCCACTAAAACCTGACGGTGGTCATCTTCGGCGCATAATGGAAGGGACCCGGGATCCCCAACGAGGGAGAGACTCCTCGCAGAACCCTTCGGCGCGCAAGGCCGCCTGGCAGCCAACCTCGGGAGGAGCAAGCTCAACTCCAGTGCACGATAACACAGACCACTGGGTCCGAAGACACGCGTTACCGTCATCCTCGGGATCGCAAACCGAAACACACGCAGGCCCCCCCGCGTGCGTTTCGCGACCCCGAGGGCCCTTTTAGTCGCCTCTTACGACAGGCAGGGATATCTCGGTAGTATTCTTCTCCCCTAACCGCAGGGAACATGTGCCAATATCTGCATTAACCCTGCACCCGTTCGTCGAATACGTAGTTGCGTGAATTTTCAAACGTGAAAAAGATATACTAACAGGTCGAAATTGATGTTGATTTGATGTTAATTTTTTGATATTTAAATAATCATATTTGAATGTACAAAATACATGAAACCGATTCATAATAATATTAGCTGTTGTGTCCTTTTTAACTTTCCAAAGTTTCACGAAATTTTTACCGGAGTAGAGGCCTAACAACGTTTGCTTGCTTACCCATCGATGACGTTGTATAAAAATGAATAAATAAATGAATATCTTTGTTGGTTATTCATTACTTTTGCGCTTTAGCTTAGTTATAAGAAAAACTCAAAACGTTATCAGTACACTTTACCAATACTTTAGATAATGCACTGAAAGAGACAAGTTTTTATGAATACCAAAGTAAATCTGCAACTCAGCTGCCGATTGATCCGAATTTTCACCAGTTTCGATGATTTATTACTAAATATCTTTATAATTTTATCAATGATTTCAAAATGAAAGCTTAATTAGCGAGGCAGCGGAGCCTGTGTTGATTCATCAGTAAATCATGGCGTCCGAAGTGTGCTCAGATCCAATTAGTTCTTGTGCAAATGGAGGTAATTGCGGGGTTAATCGACAGTGGCTAGGGGTGGTTCACGTTTTCATTAACCAGTACAATTATCATATTTTTTAAAATAAATAACATAAGACTTGCTTCAAAATAAATATATTTAAAATTAACAACATTTTATCACAATTTGACGTTAGATATGGTTTGTTAATTTAGAAATTGATCGATTGCAAAGTGGGTCTTAGGTCAGCAGCATAGGTAGCCACATTTGACGCTTAATGTTATTTCACCTGTACTTATAGGTCGTGTGTGGCACAAACATGAAAGTGATGAATACTATTGTTTAAATGTAATAATTATTAATACCAGATTAATGAAATCTAAATAAATACCTTTTTTAAACAACGACGCCCTTAGTACAGAGGCGTTCATATTAACCTTTACAAAACCATTGCAAAATGGGTCTTATCTCAGCAGCATAAGGTGCCCCTATGTAAAGGTTTACGTGGAAGCCTCTGTACGCCCTTAGCTTAGCCTGCGGTGGCTATACATTTGACAGTAGGTATTTTTAGTAAAAAATCGGATAATTTTAAAGGTACGTCATTTACATTATATGACCGGGTTCTGTTACTGTATACCTGTCTTGCGTTGTTGTAATTATTGTTATATTTCTTAAAATAGGGACGTTTAAACACCGTTTTAATTTCCCATCCCCGCCTAACACCAAAATCTCAAACATAGCCTGTCTAAATAAACGCGAACTTTCGCCGGTGCAGTTTCAATAATTAACTGCAGACTGCGATTGTGCAAACCGCTTAACTCATTTAACAGCTGTTGGTTCGTTAACTGAGCTGTTGGTTTGCGCAGTGTTTCTCCTAGTTAGTGTTTGAGCGCCACTATCGCTTTATAATTTAGAAGCTACGCTGTGTCAGCCATTAGAGGATTGTAAGCTGTATTTGATTCGTAGAATTTGACATTCACGATGCTGTATCGTTTAAGACTGTTAGCAGCATCTAATTGAATTTTTTGTCTTGTCATATGAACTTTTTCACAAACATAAGCGACTGGAGTGGTGACAGTAGTATCGATACCAACCATGTTAGGATAAATGAAAAATAAGGAAAAATACACACGGCGCAGTGTAGGAGCCCCTAGGAATTCCTTTCATTATGGAATTAGCTTTCAGCCCGCGGCTTCGCCCGCGTTATCGTTATATACCATGGCCAAATTACATTAAATCTTGATAAATTGTCCCTATGTGCTATTCTGATGTATAAGCTGTATTACTGTAAAGTTTCATATAAATCCGTTCAGTAGTTTTTGCGTGAAAGGTAACAAACATACACACATACATCCCCACAAACTATCGCACAAATTTATAATATTTGTAAGAAGTAATATGGCAACCTGCATCTGTAGGATTTGGATTGAGACAGGCTCCTTGAAGCGAAGCATCTTATCGTTCTGTCAGTGAAAGCCTATTTTGGTCTTTTTTCATATTCAAAGATAGAAACTAGAAAAAATCGACCTGGTCCTGGGACTCAAGCCGGATTCGAACCCGCGACCCTTCACAATCCGGGCGATCGCTCTTCCAACTGAGCTACCGAGGCCGTTAACAGACCTGGCGAATTTATCCAGTGTATTTTACGTTACAAGCCAACGTTGTCATCAATGTTATAGGCAAGCGCCTTTAACATCCGAAAGAAATATTTTTGCAAATATTTAACTTTCGATTAAGATGAAACTAGGTAACTAGTTTTTTCATATTTATTCAAAATGGGTTTGCGTATTGGAGAAACCACGAAGCTTTAATACGCATATGAAATAACAAATGGGACTCTTAGGCAAAACTTTATTCGGAACCGCAGGCACAAGCTAGCTACTGATATTCAGCCAATTACACCGATTCTCTAATTAAAAGTCAACAGCAGTAGCTCGGCTATTAATCCACCTTGATCTGCTATTCCACAGATCCACAGTCCAAAGCGATAATTGACGCAGAGCAAACTTTACCAACTAAAAACATAACTTTGTACAGATCGAATACGGGCACTGGATGAAATCGTGAATAAGTTCAAATTAATGTTAATGTCTTATAAATTACCTATACCAGTACCTTCTTGTGTACCAAAGTCTATTTTTAAACAACAGAAAAAACAAGCCACTCGAACAAAAAACATTCGTATTCTTTGAAAATGTGAATATGGCGGTAGTTATGTCAATAAGCGGCTCGCGCTTGTAAGCTAGTACAAGCGCGAGCAGCTTGCTGACACTTCTATCAGATCAAACGAACACGCCGAAATAAGCCCGTGTACGCGCATATGAGAACCCACACTAGTGTGTGGGGTCCCAGGGTCCGCCTTTCTTATTTTCTTGGCCCACTTCGCGCGGTCTTATGCATCCTCAGTGGCACGCATGTCACCCTTCACGACGTCGAGCCATCGCTTCTTGGGTCGACCTCTTCTACCGGTAGTCCGGTACCTGGCGGGGGCGACATGACCAGACATTTGTTGCCTACGTAGTTGGCCGATTTCCGTGAGACATGACCATACCAACGAAGGCGGCTCCTGCAGCTTGTCTGCGATTTCACGAACACGAAGGTTGCCGCGGATGTGGGTGTTCCGCACGCGATCTTTGCGTGAGACTCCACACATCCACCGCAGCATCTTCATTTCCGTGACGCGCATTCCTGCTTGTGTCGGTCTAGTAACGGCCATGTTTCACTGCCATATAAAAGGACAGGCCTAATGATGGTTTTATAGACCTGCCCCTTCAGCTTGATAGGCATTTTGGGGTCACAAATGACACCAGTCACCTCACGCCATTTGGCCCAAGCCGCGGAAATTCAGGCTCTGACGTCGCTGTCGATGTCCCTGGACGCGCTTAACACAGATCCCAGGTATTTGACACGGTCCGTGCGCTCGCCCACGTCAATGCCTATGCGGACGGACTGGGGATTTGTGGTGTTGCAGGCCATGTACTCCGTATTCGCCACATTAAGTTTCAGACCGCCGTTTTTAAGTGATTTTTTCCACTTATTCACCCGTTGTACCAGCCGTCCCCTGTCCGAATCTGCTAGCGCAATATCATCAGCATATATGAGCAACCAGGGTGGTTGCTCGTGGTGGTCTCGGATAATATTCCTCTGAACAGAAACGGGCTAAGCACGGAGCCTTGGTGTACTCCAACGGTGATAGGGAAGGGAAGCGTGTCACTAACCGCAGTCCTGACTATGGAACTCGAATTGTGGTACATGTCCCGAATAATGTCAATAAAGACTTCGAGAACGGCCCTGGACCGCAGTGCCCAGCCGATCATCTCACGAGGGACACAATCGAAGGCCTTCTGCATGTCTAAGAAAAGGAGATGCAGAGGTGTATTCTTATGTCTGTATCCCTCCATAAGCGTTCTCAAGGCAAATACGGGGTCCATGGTCCCACAGCCCGGTCGAAACCCATACTGACACTCCGAGATTGTACACTCCTTTCGAATCCGAAGTCCACAATGCGCTCGAGGAGCTTCATGGTGTGCGACAATACCTTTATGCGGCGATAATGGCTGCACTCCTGCACCGAGCCCTTGCCATGGAGACCGGCGTGATAAACCGTATACGCGCAAAAAAAACGCTAGTCTGAATTTGCCGCTCTACTAATCTGTCTATCACTAACAATCGCATTAACTGATTCCAAACAGACGTATACATCGCTTGGCGTAGTATAATGAGCGCGGACCGTTGAATAGTGAATTCGCAATGAATAAGTAAGAGCGGTAGTCTGCTTTGGGTCGTACTCATATTCTAGTCTTTGCTTATTTTTAACGCGTTTCATGTAGTAAAGAATTTTTAAACAATGGCAAAAACTTGAAATACATTACTTTTAATAAGTTCACTAATGGTAGGCAATCCCTTGAACAACTTACAAAAATTCGTAAAACAACATTTTACTCATATTATAAGATTAAACCATCACGACTATATCCCAAACGGGGTAGTCAGGTGCAGTGCAAGTGTCTGTTGCCGACATAATAAACGGAACAATCAGAAGCCCACCAAATGGTATTTACCAATGGTATTAGAATCCAACTTCACGTTAATTCGGTTTTTTATCGATGTTTTCCACCACCGGAGAGTTAGTCGGAAAAACAATGAACACAAATGTTTCTGGCCAGAACTCTGGACCACGCGATCCGAGTTGGGGTGCCCCCCTAGATATCCAGGGATACCTAGGGGTGGGCTGTAATCAATCACTGAACGATATCACAGAACGAACACCCATTGCTAGTCATATATTCCGCCCTGCGCTAATCCAGAGCTAAACGAATCGAACAGGCGAACCCGCCGGGCGCTAAAATATTAAAGAGCGCGAGACACCGAAGCGGATTATATCGTTATCAGTGTAATTGCTCGAATGTCGAATGGATAGAACGCGATTTTCGAAATTCACATGTATACGATTCTAAAAACGATCCGATCAAATATTTTTGAAACTCACTTCGAAGAAAGAATTCGAATTCTGCTGCTGTAAAATATATTGAATGCCGATTTAGTAGTTTGAATTAAGAAATAGAATTTTCAAATTATCAAGTTGTACAGGCTGCAGTGAGCCCTAATTGCGATTTGCAATTGACTTTGCAGTACAAGGGTAAAAGCAATTGTGGGGTCTATCGTTTGATGCATGCACGAAACTAGGCATATCTATTAGAATTGGGCTTGCCTGTCTTTTGCTGTAAGCTCCTAAATTTGATTACACATTTTTAGTATTAACTTATTACTTTTATGTTCATCTATTTAAACAGAAGTTATCTTCTGCAACTTAGCTTTAATCCAAAGCCCGTTTATTTGTTACCTAATGACATTTATTTTCAATTTTACATAATTTACTCGTTGAAAGATGACACCTGCAAAAATACACTTTCTAAATGTACTATTTTCTTCAACAGTTGCAACAGAGCGAGTCAGCACGCCCTCCATCATCGTCTCCCCATCACCATCGCCCGCCCCCGTCACAGCATCGACAACACCAACTCCAGCCACGGTGACATCCGCGCCCAGTCCAGCGCCCTTCACCGTGCTGTCCACTGCCACGGCGACCGTCACGGCGACGTCGGTCGTGAGCGCCACGGCGAGCGCGCCCGGCGCGGCGTGCGCGGTGTGCGGCGCGCTGAACGCGACGAGAACGGTTACGAGGGCGAGGGCGGCGCATTATGGTTTGCAGGTGAGTTTTAGCTCTAAATATATTCACAATCTTGCTAGCTAACATAACGGATGGGAAATCTTCAGTGAAACGCCGCAATATTACCTGAGCTGGTGCTCAGGTTCACTTTAGGCTACCCAAATCTTGTTTGTGATTGCGGAGGCTGTCCAAAAATGAACTTGCTTGTAGACTCAAACATCTTGACCAATCTTGAGGTGGCCGTAACGAAATTGGACTTATAAAAAAAACCTGGAGCGATAGGAGCTAACCAACACCAAAAATTTTTCGTTGACGCTTAGATGAGAAAGTTCCTCTTAACGGAGTAAATTAAAAAACAAAAAACTACAACTGCCCCCCTACAAAGTCTGGTAAATACTCCATAGACTAGAAGGCACGTGACACGATAATGACTAATAACAAGTGCAAACACAAGGCAATCACTAATTCACTGGTAGAAATGCTGCCATTGTTAACCGCCTCTTACTCAGTTATTTCACCAGTCTGCTGGTTTGCAGTCTATTCAGGGTTTCCGGGTCTATCACATCACAACTCATCAAATAGCTAACCTGACAAAATGTTACATAATTTAGCTCTGTAGTAATGACATTTTAATTTATGATGACTTATTTTTTTTAATTGTAAATTTTATAATTGACTTAATTTTTATTAAATTCATTTATTAATATGAATCACTGTAATGCCTTGTAGGTATTTAATTAGATATAGTCAAACGGACATTTTAGAATATTAATCATGCCGCTCTGGGCCGAATATGGCGATTTGACATTATAAACTTCTCCATCTTTTTTGAAACACCCATGTTCTGCAAATAAAGAATTTGAATTGGAATTTGAACCTCTCCATCTCCCCAGGAGGAATCAGCCGGCGCGCGCGTGTGCGAGCCGTGCCACTGCCGCTGCGTGCGGTCGCGGTACACGCGATGTCCCGTGGCCACGTGTCCTGGGCCCAGGGTGCGCGCGAAGCGGCTGAGGCATTTGCCGCCGAGGTGGCATGACTTGGACGCTGAGCTGAAGAGGCCGCTGATGGAGGAGTTCCGTGAGTATATTTGGCTTGCAGTGTTAATTAGACGGCTAAAATGGAACCTAATTGAATGTTATTACGACAACTAGCGCCCCTTAACTCTGTTGTGTCCCAAACCTCCCATGCTGAAACTATCTTGTAAGGTAAAAAAAGTTCAAAGAATTGTAATTGTAACGATTTGAATTTAAACTGGTTCAGCTTATTTTATAAAAACAACCTTGCCAAGCTACCAGATAATATACTAGATATATTTAGAGCTAGCTTCGTGTATAACTTATGACTTACGACAGAGAGATTCGACGTGATACGTGGTTTTAATACGCTTATTGTATCTGCACCATACATCTTCTAAAATGTCTAGTTTCACTGCATACTATATCAAACAAAAATCCCACTAAACCTATTCCAGAAATACCTTCAGAGCTAAGCAAATGCTGTCTCGCCTGCTTCAAGCGGATAACGAGACGACTAGAGTCAGTGGGAGAAGGAGGTGGGGAGCCCACTGATGATGAAGTCCAGCGGTTCAGGTCGCTGCTTCGGGAACACGGTACAGCGTGGGACAGGCTGGCCGCGGCTAGCGATCGCTCGCCGGCCGCGTTGAAGGCTTTCTACTTCACCTATAGGTGAGTGCAAATATGAGAAGAAGTGTATTTAATGTCGCAGTATTGTACATCAGCTAACACAAAAACGAAAGACCGAATTTGTAAATTACAAAACTCCAGAACTACTAACTTTTTCACTTCTCTTGCTCTAAAAGTCTAAAGTACGCTAATATAGCCCTACGAAGCGGGACTCTAGGCAGTGAAAAGTAATTAGTTTTTTAATTTCCTTCATGTGACATAGACAAACTCAAACAGCCAGTAAATATACTATTATCTGTGGAGTGTGGACCATCTTCATTGCGAAAATGTTAGTTTCATGGTTTGTCCGCAAAGAAGGTGGCGCCATTTGTTTTAAATTTTTAATCTGTGACCGTTTAGAAGAAAAAACTGACCGTAAAAAATTCAGAATGTTTGTCGAGTGTAAATTTGTTCGGTTTTAAATGTTTTTGTATTAAATTGACTATTTTTCTCGCTCTCAAAGTGAAAAGTACAGTTTGCACCTCGAGACTAAACGCCAACTTAATATACCCTCGGTTTCATTGACTCCACCTCTGGTATATTATGGCTTCGTTTAGTACTTTAGTCCCTCGATATAAAATATACTATTAAATTTGATTTAGCTAATGCTTTGTCACCTACTCTCGAAATTCTTAAATGTTGAAAGCTCTAAGATAGGAAAAGATACTGATCTAAGACATGAACTTTTTATTGAAATTAGCAGTTAGATACAAGATTGTTTAACTGAGTGCAGAGTGCGAGTTGCAGTGAGAAAAGTGAATGAATTCACCATCGCGTTTGGCGAGAGAAAAAACGCGAAGTTGTATGGCATCGAGTAAGCGCCATCCAGCGGCACATACGGCAACATTAAGGCCGCATGATGGCGCTGATTCGATGCCATACAATTCCGCGTTTTTTCTCTCGCCAAACGCGATGGTGAAGTCATCCGCTCACTGTATCTCGCACTCAGCACTCTGTTTAGAAATTAGCAGTGTGAAGTCTCAACTTTATCATTACTAACAAATCTTCTCTTCCCCAGAAAAAAATACAATTTAGAAGAGTGCCTTACCGGCTCCAACCCCGGCTCGACCAGCTCGCTCTGGGTGCGCTCCGGCTCATCCTCCGGCTCGTCCTCCCTCGGCTCGTGCGGCTCGGACTGCGGCCTGCCCGCCGCGCCGCCGCTGCCGCGCACCGACGCCGCCGCGCCGCGCCGCCGCGTCAGGCCGAGGAGGAGGGACTACGACAGTTCGGCTACGGAGACCGCCGATGAGGAGAATGAGCCTAGCAATGCTAAGGTAAGGTTGAGGTGAAGGAGAGTGGAGGGTGAGCTCTAGACACTCCCCTGGCTCACTCTGGGTTCGCTCTAGACACTGCCCTCGCTTACTCTGGGCTCGCTCTAGACACTCCCCTGCCTCAGTTGGGGCTCAATCTAGACACTCCCCTGGCTCACTCTGGGCTCGCTCTTGACACTCCCCTGGCGAACTCTCAGCTCGCTCTAGACCAGGGATGCACAGACCACGGCCCGCCGGTCGAATACTGGTGGCCCGCCGACAGCAAAAATAATACTCTCGTACATTCGAAAAATATTGAATTCCATTCCAGAATAAAACCAAAGAAAAGTAATTTGAACCTCGCGCGCGCGCTCTTAAGTGCGCCTATAGGTGCGCCGTGCATGCGTCGGTTACAGCGGTCGGTAATTTTCGTGCCGATCTCGGTTAAATTCGTTTTCTTGAGGAAGAGCCGCGGCCGGCGGCGCGGCGACGACGGCAGCGCGGTGGCGGCTTATCCACGGGTTATATTGTTAGAGCAAGCGAGATAGCAATAGTCCCGAATTCCCGATTGCTGGCGTAGGTAGAAACACGAAGCTTCCAGAGTCAGTTTCGAGATTTCTCCAGACAGTTTTCGACTCTATACGCGCGGTATAAAAGCCACGCTAACCGCAGCGACCGACAGTTCGGTTTTAATTTGAGTGAAGTGTCAATAGTTCTAGTGTAGATTTTAACTCGACTAGCCGGTGTCATATATTTTGATCCACATTCAACGTAGATTTCCCGTCAAGTGCCGTGTATAATTGTGTTGTGAAATCGTAAGTAAAACTCTGTTATTAATAAGTGTTTCCCTACATATTTAATCAATTATTTTTGGTAATTTAAAAAAGGATGGGTAATTTAAGTAGGTACTGTAATTGTTTTTAGGTGCTGTGTTAATCCTAGCCAGGATTAGAAAGCAACATGGACAAGCCAGGGCCTAGTAAAAAATGCAAGGTTATGAAAACCGGCAGTTTCAAGAAATTTGGACTGAGAAATACTTTTTTGTATGGTCGCATAACAAAGTCGTTTGTTTAATTTGCAAGAATTCTGTTGCGATTGCAAAGGAATATAATTTAAATAGGCACTATAAAACCCAGCATCCTACTTTTACCAAGTTTACAGGCGAATTAAGAAAGCAAGAAATAGCAAGAAATGTTGTCTTTAAAATGGGAGCTTATTGGTCAGCAAGCTATGTTTACAAAACCCATTCAAGATTCAGAAACAGCTACAGAAGTTAGTTATAAAATTTCTCGAATGATAGCAAAGCGAAGTCCCCTTCAATGATGGGGATTTTGTAAAAGAATGCATAGCAATTGCCGCTAAGAAAATGTGTCCAGAAGCAGCAAAAAAGTTTGAGAAAATTCAACTGAATCGTATGACTATCCAAAGACGAATTATGTCTTTGTCAGGTAATATTGCGGAACAATTAAATGAAAAAACTAAGATCATTGAATTTTTTTCATTAGCACTCGACGAATCCACTGATATTAGTTCCACAGCTCAACTTCTCATATTCATACGAGGTGTTACTCAAGATTTCGAAGTCTTAGAAGAGTTATGAGGAATGTGTTCATTGAAAGGTCAAACCAGAGGAGTTGATATACTCCAATGTACTTTTGGATGAGTGTTCTGTTTTTTCATTTCATTGTAAAGTAAAGTAAAAAAAGTAAAAAATCATTTATTCATTTAAGCTTGTATAAAGCACTTATGACATGTCAAAAAAAGTATACAGAAATAATAATAATGAACGTAAATAAAATAGTACAATATTAGTACACATCGTGAATATACATAATGTGAATCTACCACCGGTTCGGACGTTGCTTCTTATCGAGAAGACTCCGGCAAGAAACTCGATAGTTACTCTTTTCATCTTTGTTTGTTTTACAAAATTGTGTGTTTTGGACCTATCAAAATTATCCGGAGTTGTGACTGACGCTGCTCCTTCGATGATTGGTGTCAATTCTGGGCTAGTTACTTTGCTGAAAAAGCATCTGCAAGAAAAAAACATAAACGCTGAAGATCTCATGCAGTTTCACTGCATTATACACTCTGTTCTAAAAAAAATGAATTTCAAAATGTCATGAAAGTGGTAGTTTCGGCTGTAAATTTCATAAAATCACGAGGACGCAATCACAGGCAATTCAAACAATTCCTTGATGACATCGAAAGCGAATATGGAGATTTACTGTATTATACAGAAGTAAGGTGGCTAAGTCGTGGATTGACACTGGAACGATTTCTAAATTTAATAGAAGAAATTGGAATATTTCTGGCGGAAAAGCAAAGGGATGTCCCGGAACTTAAAAATCCTGATTGGTTGTGTGATTTGGCTTTTTTAGTTGACATTACAAATCATTTGAATGTCTTGAACACACGGCTTCAAGGCAAAAATCAACTGATATCCAAGCTCTACGCTCATGTATCATCCTTTCAACGCAAGCTGACACTTTTCAGATCGCAATTGAATTCTGGAAATTACAATCATTTTCCGAATTATAAGAAAATGGCTGAAAAATTCAACAAAACTGCGATTAATTTCAGTTATGTAGAAAAGATTCAGATTTTCGGAGTTTAAAAAAGTGAAACCTCTGTTGGACATATTCAGCAATCCTTTCACGATTTCAGTTGAAAATGAGCCAGAGTCAATGCAGTTAGAAATTATCGACATTCAAAGACCAAGATTTACGCAACAAATTCAACGAAGGAGACTTGCTGAACTTTTACCGCTGCATTGATAAAAATACGTACAAAGAGTTGCGCATAAACGCTCTGAAATGTGCCAGCTTATTTGGTTCTACCTATATATGTGAACAAACCTTTTCAATACTAAAAAATAATAAAACAAAAAATCGAAACCGCCTTGCAAACGAAAGTTTGGAAGCAGTTTTACGTGTTGCTACAAGTAAATTTGAGCCAAATATAAAAAAGATTGTAAGCACTATGCAGTGCCACGCTTCAAATTAATAAATTATTTTTCAATTTTAATACATTATCATCAATTCTTTATTGTCTTTAATTACCTATACTTCTGGCGGCCCGCCATCAGTTCATAATTTGCCCGAGTGGCCCCTAGTCTTAATAAGTCTGTGCATCCCTGCTGGACACTCCCCTGGCTCAGTCTGGGCTCGCTCTTGACACTCCCCTGGCGAACTCTGGGCTCGCTCTTGACACTCCCCTGGCTCACTCCGGGCTCGATCTAGACACTCCCCTGGCTCACTCTGGGCTCGCTCTAGACACTCCCCTGGCTCACTCTGGGCTCGATCTAGACACTCCCCTGGCTCACTCTAGGCTCGCTCTAGACACTACCCTGGTGCGTGTTTTGAGCCTAACTATGCTAAGGTAAGGTCTATCTAGCTCGCTCTGACTTTCTCTGACTCGCCCTAGGCTCATCATCTGACTCGTGAGACCGACGACTTCAATACTAACAAGGTAATGAACTTAGCAGGTTCGTTAACTTCATCAAGAGAAACAAATGCATTTGCGCATGCGTTTTAATGGTAATAATAATGTTATTTTTCATGCAAGATATTATGGAAAAATTGCACACAATGAATGTAGTTATTATTTAACATTTCCTAAATTGACTCTGCATTGAATACTCGTACATATCCTAGAAATGGCATTTGATGTTTAGGTTTCATGTGTTAAAAACCGGAAGGATTTCCGGTAACATATTCATGAAAAATAACTTTCAGAACTAAATGTGCAAAAAACAGCATCGCATGTGCTATCATTGTGACACCGCAACGGTTGGTGGATAGGTTAGTTTTTGGTTACTTACCAAGCCGTGGGCATTTTTCAGTCATAAAAAAAGAAAAAGCTATTATTGCATTTTTTGCATTTTCCTTAAATGAATCAATTTAAGAAAAAGTTAAAAATGAACTTAAAATAAGTGTTAATAAAAGATATCGATATACTTATAGTTGTGCCAAATGTATCATGAGGTTGTGTTAGTGTGTCTCGCAAATGTTCGTTCCAATGATTTTATTCGAACTTTGGTTGGCAGTGATGAATATGGCCTACCGAATAAACTAGCCAAATGTTTATTATGCAGCAACCAGTCATTTTTAGTAGCATAAAAGCCCAGCCTACACTGATTAATAACTCTTAATTGTTGTCCACAGATCCTCCCCCCAACCTCTCTGCCCGCCATCACGCCCATATCCTCGGCGCCGCCCACGCTGACCGCGGCCTGCGTGACGGTGAGCCCGGCGGTCACGCTGACCGCGGCCTGCGTGACGGTGAGCCCGGCGGTCACGGTGACGGCGGTCACGACGGCCGCCGCCAGCGCGGTCACCGTCGCCGGTGCGCTGCGCAACGGGCCCGCGCCGCTCACCGTCAGAGACGTCGTGCTGAATATGATCGAGATCAGTCTGACCAAGAATAGTCAGCCGACGCCGCCGCATAATAAGCATAATCAGTTGAAGGTATGTTCATTATTCGCATTGATCTTAAGCTTGTAAACCAACTGTATTTTTGTTTCAATTTCTTCAAAAGTGCCTTCGAAGATGATTATTTATATTTATTATTTTTCTTATTTTTATTAGTTTATGTAAGTAGGTTTTAGAGCCTGTTAAACTAGTTAGTAAGTGTTTAGTCCACATTGCATGCCGTGCCTTTAATTAAGACGACATTTAGCATTTAGTCCGTGTGGGTTGTACAACTTTTCTGTTATTGGTGTTTGTTTTGTTGGTTGTCCTAATAAAAAAAAATATAAAGATCACAAGATTTTGTTCTAGTTTTACATTTCTATTATCAGTAGTTGACCAATAGCTATATTTCTTAGAACTTTAAGGGTTTTTATATTTGGATTTCAGCAGAATTATTTTAATATCTTTTTACAAGTTTCACAATAAACGTTAAATCTCTATGATGAATCTAGAAATACGTACACTGTTCCCCAATAAAATAAATAGGCTATTACTTCTTACACTAATCAATGCAAAAGTTAACACTGGGCAATACACCAAATTCTCGCGAGGCTACATTGAAAAGGATTCCATAAGCTGCACATTTCCAACACTAACTATGACTCAAAGTTAGGCATACTTCAAATTGATGCTGCCCAATTAACCCTTTGTGGGGTTCGTCGATGTATTAGAGATCATATTTTTAACATTATACCCCTAAGTTAAGGTTCAAAACCAAGAAAAACTATAACATATTTATTTATTTATTAAATTTTCTCAAAAAAGCATTATCTACTAATTAACCATGGGGTGAGAGAGAAATGCCAACAGCATTTCTCTCTCACCCCATGGTAACGGTGCAAAATTTTAAATTTGAAAAGAACTAAGTAACTAAAATTTTATCAATTATTATATTACGAACATATACAGCCGGAATATACATAAATAAATAGAAATACGATACTTATATGAACGCATTCTTTTATAATATGTATATACATATTATAAAAACATTACTCACGATTTAAAGAAACATGTTCTGCCATATAAAGGGTAAGAACTTAGTTAAAAAGACTGTGTATAACATCTACGTCTACCTTCCAGGTATCATCAACAACAGGCGGCCGCGAGACCCTCGCCACCCTCTCCGTAGTGAACAGCGGGCACGCGCGCACGTCCCCGCGCTCCCCGCACCGCCCCGCCACCATCACGCCGCTCGCCACGCACGCCGCGCACGCCGCTCACGCTGCGCACGCCGCGCACCCGCCGCAGAAGGACGGCGTGGTCGTGCTGCACATCGAGCCCAGGGCTGAACCGCTGTTGGACCTGAGCGTGAAGAGGCCGAGGCATGAAGCTTTTCCACATCCGAACAAACCTGTGAGTACCTTAGTAGATGAAAAAGATTTCCCCATCTTATGGGTTCCTTGACAGCTGAATTTAAAAAAAAACCCTTTATGGGTCCGTCACAGTAACCAGAAAGCTATATTGGCGACTACGCATTATTGGAAAATTTTAGTAAAAAAATTCGAGACGTCAGGATGTAAGGTAGTCAGGTTGTCACTATAATATTGCTAAGTAAAGTAAAAGACTGTTTTATTGTAATAATAATAAAATTACCAGCTTTTTCGCTTCTATGCAGCTGGCCAAAAGATGTTTAGTAAATATATTAAAATAAAAATGTAAATAATTCTTTGCATCATCATCATCATCATCCGTGCGGTCTATCCAGGTTGTGAACCCACACTGGTGTGTAGGGTCCCAGGGTCCGCATTTCTTATTTTCTTGGCCCACTTCGCGCGGTCTTGTGCATCCTCAGTGGTGAGTTTGTTGGCACGCATGTCACCCTTGACGACGTCGAGCCACTGCTTGTTGGGTCGACCTCTTCTGCCGGTCCCCGGCGGAGGCGGCATGGCCAGACATTTGTTGCCCACGTAGTTTGCCGATCTCCGTGAGACATGACCATACAAACGAAGGCGGCACTCCTGCAGCTTGTCTGTGATGTCACGAACACGAAGGCTGCCGCGGATGTGGGTGTTACGCACGTGATATTTGCGTGAGACTCCACACATCCACCGCAACATCTTCATTTCCGTGACGCGCAGTTCATGCTTGTGTCGCTCTAGTAACGGCCATGTTTCATTGCCATATAAAAGGACAGGCCTAATGATGGTTTTATAGACCTGCCTCTTCAGTTTGATCGGCATTTTGGGGTCACAAATGACACCAGTCACCTCACGCCATTTGACTCAAGCCGCGGAAATTCGGGCTCTGACGTCGCGGTCGATGTCCCCGGTAGCGCTTAACACAGATCCCAGGTATTTGACACGGTCCGTGCGCTCGACTACGTCAACGCCTATGCGGACGGACTGGGGATCTGTGGTGTTGCAGGCCACGTACTCCGTCTTTGCCACATTAAGTTTCAGACCGCCGTTTTCAAGTGAATTTTTCCACTTATTCACCCGTTGTACTAGCCATCCCCTGTCCGAATCTGCTAGCGCAATATCATCGACATACATGAGCAACCAGGGTGGTTGCTCGTGGTGGTCTCGGATGCTGTTTGACAGAACGTCTAATATTACGCTGAACAGAAACGGGCTAAGCACGGAGCCTTGGTGTACTCCAACGGTGATAGGGAAGGGAAGCGTGGAACGGCCCTGGACCGCAGCGCCCACGAGGGACACAGTCTAAGGCCTTCTGCATGTCTAAGAAAATTAGATGCAGAGGTGTATTCTTCAGCCTGTATCCCTCCATGAGCGTTCTCAAGGCAAATACGGGGTCCATGGTCCCGCAACCCGGTCGAAACCCATACTGACACTCCGAGATTGTACACTCCTGTCGGATCGGAGAGTCTACAATGCGCTCGAGGAGCTTTATGGTGAGGGACATCACCTTTATGCCGCGATAATTGCTGCACTCCCGCACCGAGCCCTTGCCCTTGGAGACTGGCGTGATAATGCTCAGTCTCCATTGGTCACGTATCTTCCCGGTGAGGAGAATGCGGTTGAAAAGGTGAGTAAGTATGCCCACACCACGAGAGCCCATCGATTTCCACGCCTAAATAATTCTTTGCATGATTATTGTTGGTCATTGAGAACGCAACCTTAAAGCTGTTAAGTTGGCATTGCATGTTATCTTATGTTGGTAACATTTTTTTCTTCCCTCCATTTTTTCCTTTGTAATGTGTGTAGAAGTATCTGTTAAATAAACGCGTTCGTGCATATTTTGTCTGGAGTTCAAGTTTTATTTACATATCAACCTCTAAATATCATCAATGATACAAATTTTAATTCATTGAAATTTATCTCATGAATCAGTATCAGGAACGGCCGTAATACGATCTCCACAGTTTTATTAGAACCAACAACTGCAAAAAGATATAGATTTCACAGGCATAACGTTTCAAATCAAATCAAATGTTTTATTTGCAGGAATACAGTAAATACATCAGGTGATAATGATAGAATGAGTCCAATGCATTCAGCCTAATACTAGCGTGCAAATATACTTATTACAATAATAATTCTTAATATTAATGAAGATTCAATTTATTATATTTTATCTTTAAATTCAAGAAATTCATTATCAGTGTAAAAGCTGTGGTGTAATAACCATTTTGTCAGCTTTGATTTAAATGTATTTATGTCATGAATTAATCTGAAGTCGTCTGGTAAATTATTGAACAGCACAATACACATATTATAAACATTTATCTTATATATTCGTTTATGGCAAGTAAGATGATACAATTTGTTCATAATGCTAGCTCTAGTTCGCCTACTATTTATTTCAGCTCGTGTTTTCCAAAATTGTGGATTGGAGAATACAAACAAACAGACTTCCTTAATGTACAGCGACGGCAGAGGTAGAATCGCAAGTTTTTTGAACAGCGGTTTACAGCTGTCGTCAAATTTCGCGTTGCAGATGGCTCTTATACACTTTTTTTGGATTTTAAAAGCCTGATCAGCGTTTACTGCGTTCCCCATAATATTAACCCATAACTCAAGACGGATGAAACATTGCCGTGATAAGCTGTCAGAGCCGCCTCTACAGAGACTGTTTGTCTCAGTTTTCGCAATGCAAAAACAAATCGGTTTAGCTTATTACACACTTGCTCTACATGTCCTTTCCAATTTATATGCTTGTCAATAGTAATGCCTAGGAATTTATGATGATGAGAATTATAAGATAGAAATTGAATTTGCTTACACTTATTAACATTAATTTTCAAGTTATTACTCTCCATCCATTTAATTACATTTTCAAAAGTATCATTTACCTCTTTTTCAAAATTTTCCCGATCATCGCATTTGATTATTAAAGTGGTATCGTCCGCAAAGAGAATGGACTCGTGCCTGCTGGCTTGTGGGAGGTCATTAATATACAATAAAAAGAGAAGAGGACCGAGTACACTTCCCTGCGGAACACCTGTTTTGTTAGTTTTTAGGTCAGACCGAAAGGTGTGTTTCGCGAGAGTATTTTGTGTTATAACAGTTTTAGATATCTCTATATATTGCTGTCTGTTTTCTAAATAACTCGCCACCCCCACATCCAGTGCTCTACCCCTAATACCATAAATATGTAATTTGTTTAAAAGTTGAGAATGATTAACAAAATCAAAAGCCTTACTCATGTCCAGAAATATGGACACAAGAGGTACACTATTATTTAAGCTGTCAGTAACAATTTTCAAAAAGTCGAAACACGCAAGTGTCGTTGACAATCCGTGCACAATGTCTTACTTATGCCAAATCATACTAATTTTGCCTTTGTCCCCAGCCTTACCGGAACTCCAGCGAATACGCAGCGACCTACAGACCACAACCAGAACGCGAATCCCCGACCCAATACAACTCCAAACCCAAGCAGACCGCCCCCGCAGCCGCGAGACCAACCCTCAAACCGGCCGCCAACCCTAAAGGGTCTATAACTTTAGGAACCCCAGTCGAAAGCCGCTTCGAGCCTAAAAGAACCCCCCCAGAACCCAAAGGAGGGTCCATAACGGCTGGTACTCCAGTACATCATGATAAGAGGGGTTTTGAGTTCTATAAGAGGAGAAGTCCTAGTGGACCATATTATGGAGCGCCACCTCAGCCAAGACCGCAGTCGCCTTCGTTCTCAGCTGTGAGTATTTAATTATTGTATTAAAAAAAATGGTGTAGTAAAACATAATGTAATTTGTGAGTATTGTGACTAAATATACTTAAAAATAAAAGACTTAAATACATACTACTTACCAAACAAGTTTTGCTCTATGTAAATAAAATAAATAGCGTGTAGAACGTTTTTGTTTCTGCCATTCCTCGAGATATTCGACCGAAAATAGACACATAGTGTCATTACATATTTTATATTTTTTTAAATAAATGTTCTTATCTAATTTTCCCTCCCGTGATCACATAAATTGCTTCTTGACAACCGAAATAATGTCATAACGTATCTCAATTTAACAATTTCCACCCCAGGGCTCCGTACCAGCAACGAGTTACTCGCGCAGTCCATACGGCCTCGAACAACGCCAAATAATCATGGCCGACTTCATAACCTCCCAACAAATGCACGGCTCCGGGCGGCGCACCGAGCGCGAGCCGTCCCGCGAGCCGCCGCGCGAGCACGCTCGCGAGATTGCGCGCGAGCACGCTCGCGAGCACAGGGCGCCGTCGCCGCAGTACTCGCCTAGGAGAGAAAGAGAGCCGGTGTCGGTGATACAGAGGCATTCTGGGCATTCGGTTTATACGCATCCTCATCCACATCCGCCACCTGGTGAGTATCACGGACTTGTTTATTACTGACTGGTGATTAGGGCCATAGGGAATATTTTTAACAATAAGTGAAGTAATGAAAAGTTAAAATCAATGCATTCAACTATCAAATGATGGTTAGTTAAACGATGAATAAAGGAAAAAAGGTTTTTTTGTTGATTAATGTGGATAGGTACTAGGTTTTTTTATTAGACTTAACCATTGTTCCACGTTTAAAGTATGTTAAATGATATTTATAAATCATGTTTTATAAATATCATAATTTGTGATGACAAGAACTGTCATTTTAACGTCAAAGCCATACAAAGTTCATGAATCACCACATTACATTTTCTCAGTAATTTGTAATTTACGTACAAAATAAACATATTCACTTACTCAAATATACTGTGATCAGAACATTTAGTTTTGTCAGTCGTTTAAACCCCAGGTCGTGTACTGTAGAAGTAATAACATGTCACTTTTGCACCTCATCCGAACTTGAGACTATACAATCGTCCAGAAACACGAAGCCTGTCACCACGGGCGCATATGTAAAGCTGTTTGTATTGACGCAGGTCACGAAGCTTTCAATTCGCTTGTAGACGTGGCGTCGGCGGCCAGCGCGCTGCCGGTGCCGCGCTCGCGGGAAGCGCCCCAGCACGGGGCGCCCCAGCCGCACGCGCCGCATGGGGCGCCCTTAGAGGGGAAGGAGAAGATGCTGCATCACCAGCAGCATCCGCAGCATCCGTCGCATGTGCATCATCACGCGCAACAGCATCATGACATCAGGTATGTTTTTTACCCGTTTTTTCCTGTTCTTGTTGGAATTTCAGGAAATATCATCTTAGTACTCCCTAAGGAACGTAGATGTCAAAATTAAGGTTTCTATGCTAAGTAAAATCGTCTGTGCGTTGTCTGTCAGTCGCTCAATCAGTAAGGAAAGAGTTTTAGGTATGTTGATGTTTGATGTTATAAAGCCGCCCCCAAGCACGGATATACCCGGAACTGGCAACGTGAGTTTGTGGCTATCAATCGTTTAACTTAGCACGCCAAAATTTGCATAAAATTCAAGATGGCGGAGAAACATGAAAAATAAACAATATGTAAGTCATATCCAAGAATGCACATTTCGAAAATGACAAAGTCAAAGTCAAATATATTTATTGCAACCGTAGGTATTCATACAAAGGTGGGTCTTAAGTTAAGGTTGTGCTTTAATTTCTTGTTAGTACCTGTTAGTTAATTTGTCCACGAGGAATTCGTCAATAGAGTAGTAGGCCTTCTCAGTCAGAACATAAGATAATGCCTGCTTAAGAGGATACAGAAGCGCCGTTTTGCCATACAAACGTAGTCCCCTGTTTCCTCCCCGGATTTTGCTAGTTGAGGAATATTTTTTTCCCAAGAAATCTATTGCCACTATCGGCATGTCCCTATGTTTTCCTTTTTTTAATAAATTAATTAATAAAAGAGATATGAACCTCTAAAAATCGAAAAAACTGGTCAGATATTCCGCTGTTTTCAAACATCCAGCAAACTAATTTGACTAGTTTATTTCAAAAAAAGGAAAACAGGAACACAATCACAGTTCTTCTTTAAGTTTTAATGAAAAAAGTAACTAAATCGGCATCTTTTCGAAAAGAGATTAGGGGACTACGAAACGTCGATTTTGTGTACTTTTGATAGGTAATTGCAGTACGATTTGCATCTGTCTCTATCGCACTCTGCGTGGAGCAAATAGCTATTTCTCAATTATCTCGACCGTGCTGAGTCCTCTTAAAGGGAGATTACCATTGGATGTCGAAATTCATTAGACCGCTTAGCACAAGACCGATAAAACTTTTAGCCATTTTTTAGTTGATCTATTAAACAATTGGCTCAAATAGACTTGGTCGAACGAACTATCGATTTTTTACATTTCACCAAGTGAACGTTTGGTCAAAAAAATATTTAATTTGTATACCTATATTTGAAAAGTAATTTATGGCAACAAATAAAAGTATCTATGTGAAAGGATTGAAAGAGATATAATAGTATATTTTATATCGAGGGACTAAACGAAGCCAACAAGCCAGCGCATTACGAAAGTAATATCCTTCATCAATTTGAAGATGACCAACAATTTTGGAAGAATAGCAATATTACCTATAGCACATAGCAGCCTATAGTTTAATACACCTAAAATCACATCCTCTTTTTAAGCCAAGGTCTTGGCATTTCATTACTTTTAGTGGACATAGTGGCTGAGCAATACTAAAAGTTTGCGTAAGCTAATACATCCCAATCGTTGCAGATTGCGAGACATGGCGATGGCGCAGAAGTACCACCAGCAGCATCTGCAGTACCAGGTGTTAGAACGAGACAGGAGAGCGCAGCAGGCGCAGTATCTAGAACGAGACAGACAAATCGCTATACAACACAATAGGGAACGGTCAGTTTTCATATCTAACTTTGAATATTAAATACAACATAATGATGCCATATCTATTTGTATTTATTGAATCAAATTTGCTATTCAACGCATATAATCGTAGTAAAATTACCTAATTTTCACATCTGTTCCATACTGGTATCAGAATCACGCCTTTCGATTAAAATTCTATTGACATTTAAAAAACAGAATCTAGGCACAGGGATAAGAAAACCAAAAACACGCTAACAATATGGCATTGATAGATTCCATTGGTTTTTATTAAAATGTCATATATCATCAATGGGAGTTTATTGGGAGTCAAATCAGTCATTTGGACAATTATTTATGGTCTATTCAATAAAAAGATAGATAGATTATTGAACAAGCTCTACCTTGCTATATCAATGAAACTACAGAGTACAGGAGTTTATAATTCACGTTTTTTAATCCAAACAAACCAAACTAATATAAAGCGACCGACAAAACATTTTGCTTGCGCGATTGAAAGGAGTTTAACTCCATCTAGTGACCTACTATGCTAACCTTATAAATAAGTGTCTTACATAACTAAAAAAAGAAGGTTTAACAAAAAGAACGTAAACAATTAATATTAATTGTTCAATAGATCCACTAAAATTCTGTAACGGGTAACCGTTACTTCAACTACCTACCAACTTTCTTTAACTGTTAATTTTGTCCATTACCAGTGAGCGCGCAATGGTGGCGATGGCACAAGAAAGGCACATGTCCATGGACGGCCATCCTCAACATCAACAACACCAGCAACACCAACAATCGCATCAACAGGGGCACCAACAGTCGCACCAGCAAAGCCATCAACAGAGTCACCAACAACAGAGTCATCAACAACAAAGTCACCAACAACAAAGTCACCAACAACAGAGTCACCAACAACAGAGTCATCAACAACAGAGTCATCAACAACAGAGTCATCAGCAACAACAGCAAAGTCACCAGCAACACCAACAGCAGCTCTTGCATGAACGACATCATCTGCAGCAGCAGGTATGGTCTTTGAATCAGATTAATCTTCTTTTCAGCTGGAATAACTTCTGTAGTCGAGCTCCTGACTGACGAAGAAGAAGGCAAAACTTTTATAGAGTTCACGGTTAACCAAAAGGCAAAAGGACTAAGTATATGACATGGTTTCTCCCCTTTTTCAGATTAACAGTTCTGTCGATTGACATTGTTAATTTTAACTAACATAACAAAACTATAAAATTAACAAGTCAAAATAGAAATGATGGTGTATGTAATTATGTGCCTTAAAATATGTAATGTAGAACTATTTTAAATGCACAATTTTTAGAAAATTTGGCTGGTTAAATACGAATTGATATTGTTAGTGTATTAAATACTCACGTCCAACATTTATAACAACAGGTGGTGTCGTCGCAAGAGAACGATCGCCGCAGCAACAGTTCAGCCATGGTGTCGCAAGCGGGCAGCGGGCAGACCCAGGGCCCCGCGGCGCCGGGCCCCCAGCAGGGCCCCGGCGCGCAGGGCCCCGCGGGGGCGGTCTACCCGCAGCATAAACACAGAGCGCTGACGCCGCATCATCTTGAGAGGAAAGATGTGTAAGTTGGATTGTTGTAACCACGTTTTATTTGTACTTGTTTTATGAAATAGGAAAAATTTATAAGGCTTTCTCAAAGCAGAAATGCTATTATGAATGAGTAAGATAATAAAATATGCCAAAAAAAATCAATTTTAAAGCCAATTTATGATTCCTAAGAAGATATTCCTAATATTATGTAACTGAGGGCCTAACACGCAGTAGCGTGAATCTTTAGACATTAAAAGAAGATGCTTACAAATAATTATTATGTTTGTTTGCATTATGTTTGTATACTGTTTATTTATTCATTTTATATTATAGTATTTATGTATATTATTTAGTACATTTTTGACTATTTAAAAGTACTGATTAAGTCTATTTAAATAAGGATATTTGAGTTTGAGAATCAAAATTGATGTTTATACAAAATACATTAATCCTGTTCACATTAGTGCTTTTTATCCCTCCAAATATTCAGGAATTTTGCTCAGGTAAAAGGGCATAAAACTGTATCTTATGAATAGTTTGAATGTATTTTAAACGATAAAATATGGTTATCAGAATACCAAAAAATAAACATTAAATGCAAATGGTAAGTGTGTTTTTTTAACGACTGCAAATTCACGTAACTACGTTATACTATTCGACGAACAAGAGTTGGCCCCCTGGTTCTGGTATCTTTATGATTAATTCTAATAATAATAATTCTTTATTTGCATAAAACATGGTACATTTGAAGTTCTTATATTTATATTTTGGACATGCATGTTTCATCGATCAATGATGTGCAAATATTTTGTCGTCATGCAATCTATTATCATCAAATTGTTCTTAAGCACAATAATTATTCCAAAAAAAAACAAAAATTATAAGTTTATTATAATTGAATAAATTCCCTAAATAAAGTTAATATAGTAATGTTAGTTAATAAAATAAAATTCAGATGTCAAAAGTTCAGAGAATTAAAATGTTTACTAAGATTCGAATATTTTGGGAGTCCCCTTACCTATGTAGCAATTAGTTTTTGATGTAAAACGTAATTTTAACTTATGAATTAGTCTTTATAAGGATTTTGAATGGTACTAAAACATATTTTTTTGCCTCCAGCCGTCCAGCAGTATCAGTGAGCTCTGTGCTGGGTAGCATCGCGGCCGCGGGCGCGCCGAGTGCCGTTGGCGGAGGTGGCGGAGGTGGCGGAGGCGGAAGCGGAGGCGGAGGCGCGGCGGCGACGCGGCCGGCGGAGGGCACGCTGACGGCCGCATCGCTGATAGACGCCATCATCACGCACCAGATCAGCCAGAGCACTGATACTGTGCAGCGGTTCCCGGTTAGTTATAATACAGTCTTGCATCTTATTAGTTACTGCAGTATAAATAGGTAATCATTTATTAATCCATCTTAAGAGAAGATTATAGTATATTTTAAATCGAGGGTTTCATTGACTACCGAGCGTGCGAGGGGAGAGTCAATGCAACCGAGGGTATATTAAGTTGGCGTTTAGTCTCGAGGAGCAAACTGTACTTTTCACTTCGAGTGCGAGAAAAATAGTCAATTTAGTACAAAAACATTTAAAACCGAACTTTACACTTGACAAGTTCTGAAATTTTCGTTATCAGTTTTTTCTTCTGAACTGAACCACAGATTAACAATTTAAAACACATGGCGCCACCTTCTTTGCGGACAAACCATGGAACTAAATAACTCTTAACATTTTCCTAATGAAGACGGTCCACACTCCACAGATAATAGTATATTTTTACTGGCTGTTCGAGTTTGTCTATGTCACATGAAGGAAATTAAAAAACTAATTACTTTTTACTCCCTAGAGGTTAAGTGTCACTTTAGCCCCGCTTCGTAGGGCTATATTGGCGTACTTTTAGAGCATGATAAGTGAAAAGGATATTGTTTAACAAATAAATCAGACATTGAATTCATTAGATATTTCAACAAAGAAATTTCAAAAATGCAGTTATTTATGAAATTCATGGGATACTTTATTTACTCAATTTTATCATTGACTCGACTGTTTATTATATTTTTATTATACATTATGTTTTTTAATAGTTATTTAAAACAAATATGATAATAAATGTGATGAAATCAAAAGTATATAATATTAGATCTCCAGCGGGGCTAAGATGCGCCCTACGAGAAGAGTAGACAAAAAATACTCCAATCAAATTTCGCCATTTCTCGATTTCTCTATTTTGTCTACGGTTCCTAACATGGCAGCAACTGTCGTGACTTAATATTTTGTATGGGAAATTCAATTTTGTCGAAAGATCCTAATATGGCGCCTTATTTTTGTCGTGGTTTAGAAGAGATATCTCGTGTGTGAACTCGTCGGTCATTTTTGTGGACGACAAACCAAAAATGCATTAAAATAACATAAAAACTGCGTCGCGGTGCGTCTAAATGCGGACATTTTTCTTAAGGGCAGTAATAAAGCGATGCATTTATTAGCCGTCGCTATGTTAGCTAAAAGGGTGTAAATTTTGCATAAAAATATTTAGTTCAAATAAATCGTACTATTTTTGCGAAAAAAACTTATTTAGGTATCATTTCCAAAAAAAAAACAGGTGTTATATGAATCGATAAAATTATTTATCTCGATTATTGGTATCAATTAAATCGATTATTTGTATCGATTAATCGTTTCAATAAATCGATTGTTGTTTATCGATAATCGATTCGAAATAAAATCGTTATAAGTATTTAACGATTCTTATTTGGAATCGATTAATTGAATCGATGCGTTAAATCGATTAGTTGAATTGATTAGTGGAATTGATTAGTTGAATCGACTAGTTGAATCGACTAGTTGAAATAGATTAGTTGAACCCATTATATTTATTGATTATTTGTATCGTTTAGTTGTATCGATTACATCGATTATTTCGATTGATTATTTGTATTATCGTGTCTTCAAATCAGTACTATTGATAATTTCGATTATTATATTAATAAATCAGTGTTAAACATGTCTACACCCCTTTGTCATGCGAGGAAACTTGTCTTGTCCACCTCTTTTGCTGACTCTCAGAGACGAGAAACGAGAAATTACCTTATGTCGCGCATCTTAGCCCTGCTGGTAACTTTTTTTCATGTACGGCAAGGGCAATGCACCTCTAAACACGTCTTTATGGAGATGTCCCATTTCTGGGTCCATGTACACCTATTTCCAAATTTAAGAAAAATCTACTCATTCCAGTAAAAATATAAACAATAAGAATGATTACTTCGTTTTCTGTTTCTTTACTAAAAATAATTCAGTATTCAATTCCTGTTCCAGTATGGCAGTTCACTCGTCTATAGACATTCAGAGCGAACTTTCACGGTCACCACTTGTGTTGTATTTGTAATTATTTTGGCTTTCGATTTTGCAATTTGCATTAATATTTGTCTCAGCTCAGCTTTGGTTAGAGAACTTAGAACTTCTAATGCTATTCAAGCAACAATAACCACAAAAGTTGAAACTAACCTCCACTGACTGGCCTGTTGGCGCAATGGAGGCGATCCTGCCTTTAGCGCCGGAGGTCGTGGGTTCGATCCCCACCCATGACAAACAATTATGTGACGAACAGTTGTGTTTTTTGTGCGTCCCAGACACATGTTATTATCTATTTAAGTATGTATTTAGAAATATATATGTATGTTTATCAGTCTCTGACGCCCATAGTACAAGCTCTGCCTAGTTTGGGGTCAGATGATCTTGGTGTAAATTGTCCCAGATATTTATTATTATTGTTATTTATGTTTGTTGTAGTCTTGTCAAATTGACACCGCGTAATCTGTGTTGACACATTTCTGTCATGATGTTTTTCGTTGTGTGTTGCAATTCTATTATTGGAAATCTTGTTTGAACCAAATAAATATACCTTTTTAAAGAAATTGAATGTTTAGTAACTGTTCCACGTATTTTTTCCTAGTTTTTTGGTTGGTGTACATATCTAGGTCTATGTACAAGATTCCATACATTTTGGGACATCTCCTTCCTGTATGTGTTAATAAATAAACGTTTTTGTCATCAGAAATTATGCTTCAGAGTCTTCTGAGCTCACCCTCATTAGCTGTAAGCTAAGCAGCTGTAGCTATTCAAATATCAAAATTTGATATTGACTACGAGTATTAATATTTTATTTTGCAAGTGAAAAATCCACCATTCCCTTCTAGACGATCCGCGAGTGCGAGAACAACGGCCCCGCGCGCGCGCCGACGCCCGAGCCGCCGGCGCACACCACCAGCATCAAGCTCGGCGACCTCGCCTCCAACATCATCACGCGCGACTTCTGCAGCCCGACCACCAACATCCTACATCATAAGTCAGTATAACTATACATGCACTGAACGAAACCTTTCAATCTGACACAATCACGAAATTCGTGTAGCAATGATTAAGGCATTCCCTCAACTGTTGTCAAGCTAGGTTTATGCAAACTTGGGTTGATAACTATTTTTTGAATATTTAAAAGTACTGATTCTGAGTCTATTTAAATGAAGATTTGAGTTTGAGTTTAACTCCCTTTATTTTTATTCCTGCATATATATATCAGACTTCTCAATCTTATTTTAACTGCTTTAAATATGAAAATAAAGTACAAACGACCCAAATGAAGAGAGTGAATCACATTTAAACAATGTTTATGAATTAGTTATTAATCAATAACTTACTAATATTAATTGCAAAAAAACAAACAAAAGGAAATGCTAAAATTTATCTCAAAATTTTCATTGAAACTCACAGCTTTTTCTTCGGTTCTAAAGCTCAACATTACGAGTCATTTATTATTAATAATTTTCCATTTTAATGCCTCTTTTAATACCTGTGCGACAAAATTATAAGCGCATTAATTATCCTTGTCATTTTGAGGTTTTATAATCACTGACAGCCATGAGATGTCCACTTCTGAACGTAGAATTTCATTAAAAAATGGAGTTTTGATTACAAATATAAACAATACTGCTTTATACGTCCCACTGCTGGGCACAGGCCTCACCTCAATTATGAGGTGGTACGAGTCATACTCCAACACGCGGGCTCAGTGCGGATTGTTGGAGAGGTGAATGTAAGGCCAGTGATAAACCTTACCGTCAAATGTTATCAAGCCGCCTTTTTAGGCCTCTGACTAGGCTTTACGACTGATATCTTGCGACGTCAGCCGGGACCAACTGTTTAACGTGCCTTAATTTCTGTCGGGATGGTCACCCATCCATAATCCGACCTGACTGTTGTTGCTTAACATCGGATCGTTGGCGATCCGCTGCCGTCACTTAGCTACGGACACCTCACGGGTTTTGATTGTATGATAATATTAGTCAGTCACTCATATTGATCAAAGCTCTCTCTCTCTCCAACAGCAGCAGATACGGCGTCACAACATCGGAAGGCTACGCGGTGAGCGTCGCGGTGAGCGCCGCGTCAGGCGGCGCGTCGGGCGCCGCGTCCGACGACTGGAAGCGCCGCGACGCGCCCAAGCACGCGCCCTACCTGGTGGAGCCCGTGAGCCCGCCGGACAACCACCACGCCAACAGGTATGCTGACGTGATTCTCAAGTTAACTCACGGATTGTACTTTATAAAACACAGTCAATTGACGCATATTCTAAACTTAAATATCTTTATTTAAATATAACTTTTAAATAGTCAAAAAGTATACTGAATAATAGACATAAATACTATAATAATATGAATATATAAATAAACAGTATACAAACATGATAAGACTCTACCGCCGCGTCGGAGGAGTTGATTCTTACTGAGAAGACCCGGCGTCCGGCGAGAAACTCAGTAGTTACTATTTTAAACTTGGTGTGGTTTTACAATGCGAGTTAGTTGAGTACAAATTGTTTGTTAGGAAAAAAAACTGCTTAGATTCTAACAATAATAGACAGCAAAGTTACAGAATATAAAACAATAGGCTGTACCAAGGAGAAAGTATAAATATTTTGACTCAGGTTTCATATCAATGCTGATTCTGTCTTTTTAATTTAGTGTACAATAGTAAAAAAATATTTTTTTATAGATTTTCGATGATTTTTTTCGTTGTAATAACGGAATTACATATAAATTAGTCAGATTATGATTAATTGCACACCATGTGGTTACAGAGTTTGTACATTGTTGTTGTGTCAAAACCTGTAACCTTGGTTGGGCACAGCAATATAGTTTCAACTAATAATTACATGCAATTAAATTATTAAAGAACATCATGCTTAGTATCTTTTCTAGTGGATGAAATTTATGACAAAAATTAGGGCCCTCAATTACCGATCATTAGTTACATGTGCATTTTCAACAGCATTGTAAGCTCGAGACATTCTCTTATTTTTAACTTCTTTAAAAAAAGTGGCTTTAAAAAAACTCTAGCAAATCAGTGGCTTACTTTCATTATTTTCGATGAATTATCCTAGTTTGTATACTTGAAATGTTGGTTTCCTATTGTTATTTTTTAATTTTGCAGTGGATTTATAAAGATAAATATTTCCTTATAATAATTTCCCCCCCAGGAACAGCAGCAGCCGGCGCTACAGCTCGTCGGCGGGCGGCGCGGCGGCGCACGCGGGCGGCGGCGGCGTGCTGACGGCCTTCGACTACGTCACCAACCGCATCGTGGAGGTGATGCGCAGCGACGCGGACGCCGCCAAGCCGCTGGCGTTCCCGCAGGCGTACGCGTACCCCTACTCCGCGCTCAACGTGGCGCCCAGCAGCGCGGCCGGCGCGCCGCACAGCGCAGAGGGTACGGAACTTCTAACATTGCGCTGCCCACTCATTCTGCAGCAGCCATCGCTATTTGACGACACGGTTGGCGTAGTGCGCTGTAGCACGGTTTCTCGCCTCGATTTCCCTAGTGTCCCGGGTTCGATTCCCGGTCGGGTCAGTTCAGGAAACGATCTTTTCTGAATTGACTCGGGTCTGGGTGTGCTGGGAGACGCCTCTGGCTTATTTCCTTGTGTGATACCTCGTAACACAGGGATATTAATCCCTACTTCGAGATCATTACAAGAGGTGTGTTGTCTGGCTCATATTTATATGTATTTTATTTATTTGCACTTGTCGTGCAGAAGGAGCACACCTTTGGTCAATTTTCCCCATCATTTCTTCCTTACATGATCTTGGAGACGTTTTAGTAGCGTAGCGTAGTATACTCCAGATAAAATGACACCCTTTTTTTGCAGTCATTGAGAAGGATTTTTGCTGTTCCATAGACAACAGCGGGCAAGAATTTTCCAGCCGATGAACACACCATGAATTTCTTTTGGCGTGTTTTACCCTCTTTGTG
This sequence comes from Udea olivalis, assembly GCA_947369235.1. NCBI lineage: Eukaryota > Metazoa > Arthropoda > Insecta > Lepidoptera > Crambidae > Udea > Udea olivalis. Next base: position 14,373,975 of record OX376362.1, on the reverse strand, counting down.
CCCTTTCATGGAATTGTTTGGGCCTATGATCAAAATGATGAACTCAAGTTTTATTCTCAATCACAATCTGGTCTAAAACTTCGCTAAAATTTTCACCACAGAGAGTCAAAAACTCGCGCCAACTGAATGTTGAAACTCATTTCCTCTATGGTGAAAATTGTCCTCCAGATTGACTGGTTTGATGACTTGTATCTCAGTAGATTATCACCTGATTTTAATGAAACTTCGTATTTATGCCCAAACTAATATAGCTAGAAAAAAGTGACCTCTCCCGCCACCATACCCCCGTCCCGCGAACTTTTTGACCTCCCCTCGTAGATAAATAGAAATCAGCAACAATAAAACTCGTCCAGTCAAGTGAACAGCCTTATCGAATTTCTCTAGTGCGTTTTTCACTGCAAGCGCAATCAATCAATATTAGCATTTTATCCATATTTAGGTGAGAAGTTTTCAGAAAAATTCATAACACTCATAAAATAAAAATTCAATGACTAAATGAATTCGGTTTAGGAATCAGGTAAGGATAGAACCTGCCATTTTTAGATAACCGAGCGAGTGTTCCGACCATTGAGCTACTGATACATTTATTTTTTTTCATCCACAAGTATATGTCTACCTTATATAACTGTGAAATCGTACATAATAACCATTATCAATTACTTATTTAGAATGCGCTCAACGCGCAATTCGCCCATTTGACTCAAATGCGCGCATTGCAAGTTTTTTCTCCAAAAATACTCACTCCTAACTTTCAACTACTACGGTTTTAATTTTTCTACTAAGATATTCTGTCTTACTATTTCTTCATGTTATTTTCCGAATAACAAATTTTAGTATAGTAGCATAACTAAATTTCTCAATTATCAACAGGCGGAACCGGCGGCAGCAGCAGCGGCGCCGCCAACCCCCCGCCGCCGCCCGAGCCCGCGCCGCTCATGTCCGCGCAGTACGAGCCGCTGTCCGACGAGGACTGACCCCGCCGCGCGCCCCCCGCCGCGCCCCGCCGGCCCTAGCCCGCGCCCGCGCGCTCACGGACGCGGACAGTCATACAGCGCGCGAGATGACTATTATTGACTACTTACATGTGAAAAACAAGTGAAAACAGCCATATAATGGTTACAAACAGTGATTAGTGTTAAAATTAGGCATCAAAAGTGCTTTTAATTGCAAAGAATAATACATATGTAGGCGTGTATTAAGATTGGCACAACGGGCTACTAAAAACCTTGATTTGACTATGAAACTGAATAAGAGAAATCACGGATTAAACAAAAATACACTTAAAAAGACAATACGTAACACAAGACTTTAAAGACTTCAGTTAAGTGACAAGTGCAACATGACGCGTTCTGCGTCGAGCGAACTAAGTGACAATATGACTATTCTTATGTTAGAAACAGAGATAGTGTTCATTACGCGGTCGTGACCTCGGAGGTCTCAGTGACCTCCGTGCGGTCAATGTGACCTCGAAGTCACCAGTCGTGACCGCCGGCGTCAGTAGCGGAGTAGTCGGAGGATATTGAGTTAGCTTTAGTGATGTTATTATTATTTCCTTTTCCTTGTAAGTGATGGGTCTCAGTGGAACTAAGGAGTGGTCGCAAAGCGTGCGAACGATCGCTTGCATTGTAAATTGCAAACCATTTCGTAGATATTTTTCTGATAATTAATAATTATAAATAATGTTCTCCATTGTTAAGAAAGATTCCTACCAATATGCCTTAAACAAATGGTTGTGCTCTTACAATTTTAATTTAATCATTCCATCAACATCAACCATTTTATGATAGATCGCGAAACTCTTATGAGTGCTGTAGTCAGATTTGAAACTTGTCAATTCCCTTTGTAACCACTCCGCAGGTTTTGTGACTCTCGTCTTGATATCTGCTTATTTGCAACTGTTAAATTAATTGTATCTCATTTACTTAAATTCCGACGATGCCAAATGATGTCTCCGTAGTCTGATGAACCCCAAAATTTTAGTGTTGTGCCTGAACATATAATCAATGGATCATGTAATTAGAACGGCATCTTGGCTAGAATAATACAAGAAATAATCTTCACACTGTCATTGTTTTTGCTTTATTTAAACATATGTTAGGCACAACACTAAACAAATTAATGTTGTAAAAATTGTGCTGTTTATATTCAGAACCAATTGTGAGAATGTTTGAATCAATATGGAAATACAATTTTGGTGTCAAGTTTAATTTAAAAGATAAGTTTTCAAGTTATTGTGTACAGTAACCAGGCGTTGTGTGGTATAATGTGTTATAGAACACGGCAGGAGATGTTGTCTATAACTTAATAATATGTTTGTAAATACATTATTAGTGTAATAATTATGGTAAATATTGTAATCAATTGTAAATCAACGAATGTAAAAAATATTCATTTATCATCTCATGTCTAGTAACATAACACATTATGCCATTTAAATCCGCTGAAGATTGGTCATCGAATGACTGAAAGTCATTATAAAATCGAGTCTTACGGATTGCTGGTGCCTAACTGCATAACGCATTTGCGGTTAAAATTCTCCTGTAATTTGCAGGCGATTTTCAATTTTAATGTGTTAAATTAAAGGCTATGTACTAAACGAATGAATAAAAGTAAATAATGAAACAAGTAAATGCGTTGTATGATTGGGTTGCTGTATGTATGCCGGTGATTGTGGCTAACGTCGAGCCTCGGCGGTGTGGGCGTGACTGGGGTCCTACTCCTATAGTTCTACCATTCATTTTTATTCATTCATCACCTAAGTTTGTTATAGCAGTTTCATCCGTCATCGCGGGGAGTTAGGGCTGACATTCGTCACTCAGCCCGGCTCAGTCACGTCGATACCGAACCGATCTATCTAGCACTGCCGCCATCGTGTTGCGAAATTACCTCAGTAAGTTTTAAGTGGCAGACGTCGTGAACGCTCCGACGCATCTGTTCGAATAAATATGAAAACTTGTAATATTTTATCCAGTCTTCCATCAGCAGAGCACTCTGACGCCGGGGGCGGGCCCCCGCCCCCTCTTAGAATAGGGCATCGTCGCTCACCCGAGGGTCGGGACCCCCGCCGGTACAATACAGGATTGTTATAATTTGATGCAAAGAAATGTAAATTTAGCCCAATTTTGGTTATTTTTTCTGAAGTAGTTGCGACCCCGGGTTGGGGGCGATGGCGTAGGGTTTCCGCGATTTCGTCCATTATTTAGCGACACTTAGGTCTAACTTGTACAGTGTACAGTTGGCAGCATTCCGCCGGCGCAGACTGTACGACGCCGGTCCACGCCGATCGTTCGTAAGTTTAACTCTTTGTAAGATTACGTTATTTTTGTATAGCTTCATATCTCGGATTTCGCTGCCGTCGCCATCGGTTAGTTAGCGCGTAGTTTGACCGCATTGTATATAGCTCATCTCATATGTATATAAGGCGCGCCGCGGAGTCCGGGCCACGGTTCACGAACCTTATACATATAGTATGTACTCGGATCTAACAGTAAATTATATATACATATGTAAAAGTGTATGGTTATTATGTAAACACTGCATTTGTAATTATGTAGATTAGGTAAGGTTTACTATAGAGATTCGGTTTAGTTAGGCTGACGTACTGCGAGAGCCGCGCTGCAACACTTTATATAAATAAACACTTCTTTTTTTACTTTTAGCTCAAATAAGTTTCTACGTGTGATTGTAAGTTAGCTATATAAATCGGTTCGTTTCAAATTTTACAACTGACGACTGTAAACTTTTACAAAAAGCATACTTAACAGTGAAACAGTTTCTTTCATATTGAAAGTTGTGTTTTGAGGTGTAGTTGTCGGATGTAGTTGCCGGCTTGAAAAGCCGTCGGGCCGTGCCGCGGTCTGGCCGGGGGAGCGCGGACGAGAGCTCACACGGCTCCCCGTAGCGATTGCTCGATATTGTATAAACGACTGATTATATTACGCGCGAGAGGCGCGGCGGCCGCTCGGACACTCTCGACATTGTGATTTCTTTATAAACTGTAATGTTATGTAAGTAGCCGAAAGAAAAGATAATCCTTGTAAGTCCGATCTTAAGCGAAAACAAAGTTTTGGGAGGACAAATGAATAAATAAGATGCAAATCTAATTTATGTGCTTTATTTACCCCGTGACACGATTAAAGACAAGAAAAGGATCAAATCCCATTCTAAACCAATTCAAATTATAAGAAGTAAAAGATCAAGTTCATACATTTGCTAGATCCATTTAGAAGAAAGGATCACCGGAAAGTGCCATGGCCAGTGATCCTATCTTCTACGCTGCGAGTCGCTGGGATTGATTTACAGTTAGGACATTGTTTGTTGAGCCACTGACGTATACACATCACACATGTTGTATGATGATTGGCATGGATGTTACAGATATTAAATCATTGGCCAATACTATTACAGGGTCTAGAACTTTCTACCCTACGCCTACCATCGAGAAAATTGTCTTTATCTCCTTAAATAGAGATATCCACAAAATACTTTTAAGTTTGGTGTGAGGCCGTCTCTACATGAAGGCGTACTCATTTAAATAATGATTAATTCATTCACAAATGTGTAACTGAAAGACGATTTTTAAGCGAATTCCTCAAAAATCCAACCATATCACAAACCCTATCATAGATGCGCAGATGCGTCTGATTCTCAAATATCTCTATGTAGACCTCCACCATGAGCAGCACCAGGTACGCGGAGAACACCGTGACTCCAGTCCACGCGCGCGTCTTCGGGTTGCAGTAGCTGAAGCGAGGACTTCTTTCCATGACTTCCAATAAGCGATAATAGTAGGCGTTTGTTTTAGTTTTCTCAATATTGAATGTCGAGATGATAGTTGTCATACTGTATGTATTAAATAAAGTCAACAACTTTTCAGGGTTACATACTAACAAACATGGATTAAACCATATTCGACAAATCAAGTAGTTTTGTTGCTTTAAAATGTCCGTAAAAGCTCAAAACGTTTAATTTTGTCTTAAATTAACTACAAGAAGTAGCATGAGAATTGCGTCTGTTCACTCACATAGTTGTCAAGAATTTGGCACAGACTCAAGGTGCGTTCCCACTGCTCTTAATGCTCAAATCCGATTTTTATTACTAGATTTCTCAAGAAAAGAAAGCTTCTGTTATTTAAAAAAATAAGTATTTTAAATAAAGAATAACGCCATGGGATTATGGCCTTGTGTTACGAGACAAGGATTTATCCCTGAGGCGTTTCCCATTCCCAGCACAGCCAGATTCGAGCCAGCCAATTTGGAAAAGTTAGTTTTTCTGAAATGACCCGAACTTGTACTTCTGAATCAAACCCGGGACATCAAGCAAGTCAGGGCGAGAAACTGCGCTATAGCGCACTGCGCCAATCGACTCTAATAATGAATTGAAAATAAAAGAAAATTACCTAATCGGTCGATAACTTTGTTCTGAATCGGGGGGCTGACCCGCGCGTAGGTACCGAATGGAAGTTGACGAACCAATATGGCTCGTCTCCGCACTCCGCCGTGCGTTGAGATCGAGACAAATAGTAAAAAGGCATTGGTATGCGTTCCGGAGCATTCTTTCATCCACCTACATTTGTCCGATATAATATAAATAAATATGCGCCAGACAACACACCCATTATAATGGTCTCGAAGTAGGGATTAATATCCCTGTGTTACGAGGTACAACACAAGGAAATAAGCCAGGGGCGTCTCCCAGCACACCCTGACCCGAGTCACTTCAGAAAAGATCGTTTCCTGAATTGACCCGACCGGGAATCGAACCAGAGACACTACGAAAATCGAGACAAGAAACCGTGCTACAGCGCACTACGCCAAATGTGTTTCTTGTTAGATCCAAAATTACGAAAATGTGCGTTAAAATCTGTTAGCGCACTAACGCTTAGGCAGTAGCATCATAATGAGGGTTAGGCAAAAATGAATGCAGTGTATTAGTAGATTATTGAGTTAAATTAAAATGATTTGTGGTCGATAAAAGTAGCAGATCACCATAAGCATTCGTTGAGATTGTGGTCCCACAACGCGGCGACAGTCCCTATTTTGAGTTCACAGAAAGAAAACAAATTTTGATTGGGACAATAAATTAGTTTTATTTGTATAAATACGATTAGACACATTTTTATTATTACCTAATTAATTTACTGTACAATTTACATAACGTTTGAATCGTTTTTTCACCAGTATACAAAAATCTTATAATGCCTTTACAGACAATACGTTTTGTTACATTTAAATCAAATCGTCATACATTTATGGAGAACTAAAAGGACTCTGAAGTTGAATAATCTTCTTGGTTTAACATTTTCGTATACTGATCAGCAAAAAACTGTACTCATACAATATACAACCACCGCTTAAGGTTAAGGTTTGGTCTCTTGAGCGTAACGCACCACGCTGCGGTATGCGGCATGCGCTGCCGGACTCATCATCGTATAAAAAAGGTCTAGAAAGGTATCTTGTTCCGTCACAGTAAGTGTTAGCGGTTCCATACGATATGTGTCCGGCATATTATTAGGACAGAGACGCAAAGAGCCAGTATAGGATCGGAGTGTTTGTGGCACTTATATTATTCTGGTTAGAATAACTTGAGGATCTTTGGGATGAATGTGATGTTATCACCAATTTATTGATATTATAAAATTACTAATATTATATTTTTTACATTCCATTCAAAACTTACTTACTATTTCGCCGAATAAATTTATATAATCTCATTAATGTCATTACAATTTGGAATGTGCTGATAAAAACATCAGACAATAAAATGCTTTTAATAGCTCAAAAAAAGGAATTAAAGTAAATAAAAAAATAATTTAATTTAATTCAACTTACTTAACTGAACATATTTTGAATACTTCTCCATACATAAATTACAAAATAATTAATTCAAATAAGTATTATTTTTAACAACTATTGCTCGCTTTGTTTATCTTGTTATAAAAAGGTTTTGCTAGGAAAAACATGTACCTATACATTTATAGACGGTATAATACGACAAGGAAAGTTTGAATTTTTTCTAAAAGAGCAACGTAGCAGCTTCTTTGATTGTCTTGTCAGTCATCGAATAATAGATAATGGCTAAACGATGAAGACTATGCTTATAGTAGGGTTGGCATGAATAAGTAATAATACATTTGTATTCTTTTGCAATCTATTAACATGTTCATGAATTTATTCATGGTGACCCCGTAAACAGTAACGCGATCTAAGTATTTCGGGTCGTGTAGGTTTCAGATTTTTGAATCCAACGATACTTAGAAAATCTGCAAACTTCAGACGACGGACACGGCTACTACGCAACCGAAGCTTCCAGAAGGCAAAAGAAAATCGACTTTAACTAGGAATAAGCAGTGGAGGGTTTGTCTCTACCAAGAAGAAGAATCGAACCGAGCGAGTTCTACACCGAAATTTATCGATTTTTCAAAAAAAAGATAATTTACCAAGCAGGAAGGTCAATCAGGTATTCGGCTTAGGTTACTATCTGCAAGAAAGTGGCTGGCATTTTATTTCTTCAGATTTATCGTTCATTCATCCCAAAATTTGTTTTCTTCTTATTTTCTTCTCAACATTTTAAAATGGCTTCCGACGATGACAGTAGTAATACTGTTATCGATACCGATTACCTAAAAGATTTTATAAAAAAAATAGGAATTGAAAAGGGCAAGCTTACCTTGTTTAGGAAATTTTTAGCTAAATTAGACCCCGAATCCTTAACTGCTGAGCAAAATCTCGATCTTGAATTACGTACTAACAAAATAAGTACAGTACTTTCCAAATTTGAGGATATTCAGGATAAGATTGAAACAATTAGTAATGATTTAGAACGAGAGTTAAACGAGAGAGAATGTTATGAGAATACCTATTACGAATCTGTAGCTAGGCGAAGAGTTATTTAAACCTACGATGTGCTCTTTCGTTTAATCCAACTCAAAACAATAATAATACCCAAGCTATTGTCTCAGAATTAAATGATTCAATAAAATACCCCGAAATATCTCTACCATCTTTGAATGGCGACTCAGTGGATAGAGTTTAGGGACACCTTTGATGCGCTTTTGAACCAAACAAACTTAAGGTCTATTCAAAAATTTAAATACCTACGTAGTTGCTTGAAAGATAGTGCATTAGAGGTTATAAGTTCTCTGGAGTTCTCTGAAGAAGGGTATTCCATCGCATGGCAACTCTTATGCGAGCGCTACAACAACCCTAGAGTGCTGGTGTACAATCACTTGCGAGCGCTATTCAATATCCCTGTTGTCGCAACCAAAACATGTGCCTTGCGGAAATTAGCCGACAATATTTCCAAGCATTTACGAACGCTAAAGGCACTTAAGATTTCTACCGAAGGCTGGGATCTCTTAGTAATTTTCTTCTTATCTTCCAAGGTCGAAACAAGTATGCAACGGAAATGCGAAGAAAAAATTCACTGTCGCGAACTTCCTACCTTGCAGGAATTCCAGTCATTTCTACGTATTCAAGCTGACCTGATTGAGACGTTGGAACAAGTCGAAGCCAACTCAAATGAATCACTCGCCACTACATCGCGAAAGGCCATGGTATCGACGCCCTCTCCAAGTCCATCCGGTAAGGCAACCACCAAATAGTACCTATCATAATCAGTGCCCGAATTGTAAGGAAATGCATTATATCAACCAGTGTCCTAAGTTTTTAGCTCTGAATGTAGAGTCACGCATCCGGTTAGTTAAGAAACTGAGCCTATGCTTAAACTGCCTAAGTTCTAATCACATCCTACCTAACTGTAGAGCAACACACTGTCCTACATGCGAAGGTAAACACCATACTCTTTTACATATTGCACAGTTGTCAACGATGCACAACCCAGAGCATACTAATACTCCGATAGAAAATCAATCAGTCAATTTAATTACCAACCAACAAGTTTTGAAAACAACTTTAGGCACTGCTGACAAAACCTCACCAATGCAGCTCAAAGCTGTTATCTTATCTACAGCACAGATCAAGGTGCTTGATATTAAAAACCAATTGCATACGATGCGTGCCTTTATTAGACTCAGGCTCACAATCAAATTACATTACCAAAAGCGCATTTACCAAGTTAAATTTACCAACGCAAAAATTGAACATGGAGGTCATTGGTTTTAACGAAAATATTACCAAAATTAACCAATTGACCAACGATACAATCTAGAGACGATACTTTCTCTACCAAATTATCCTGTTTCATTGTTCCTAATATTTGTAAATTGCCTTCATACTTACCGAGCGCTCAGTATCTCAATATTCCGAAACGATTCAACCTAGCAGACGTCTCATTCTACGATGGCGGTGAAATAGATATTATTATCGGTGCTGAACTTTTTTACTAGCTACTTTGCATCGGTCAACACCGTTTGGGGGACGGGTTGCCGATTTTACAAAGAACCAGATTAGGCTGGGTGGTCTCAGGCTGCGTGCCAGTGGCAAATAAACCTCTTCATGTTAAATGTAATTTTACTTTGAATTCTAATAATGTTTTTAATGACAGTGACTGTTACCAGGCAACGAAGTTTCCAGATGATGAAATCATTCAATGTGAAAAATTCTTCGCTACACATGCAAGGAAATCTGATAGTAGCTTTGTTGTTACGATTCCTTTACAAGAACCAGTCACGTCTCTTGGTCTATCGCGTCCACTTGTGTACAAGCGATTTAAAACTCTAGAGTCAAAATTTGAGAAAAATCCTTCCTATAAACAAAAATATGTCGAATACATGACTGAATTTCAGAATGCAGGGCACAAGGTTGTCATAGATACTTCTAACAATTTTACGAGGCGCGAACTTCCACTTGCGGAAGTGGAAATCTAATTCGAACACGATATTGATCAATGTTCAAGGCATCACAAGTACAACTACCAACAACACACCAACCTCGTTAGGATCAGACACGTGTAAAGTGTTAGGGTTCGCGTGGTCAATTGATAACGATACTATACTGTTGTACTATACAGTTTGTAGTTGAAATAAGAAACAGCGTCGACAAAACCAACCAAAAGAACTATTATGGTCACTGCAAAGTGTTTTATACAGCGTTTGTGGAAACTCAAAATCGATTGGGACGAAAAACTACCAACTAAGTTATGTCAGGAGTGGTTAACATTTTATAACAAGTTATGTTATGTCAATTCTTTAGTAATCCCACGAAGTGTACTTATCGATAATTACTCGTATGTTGGAACGCCACTCCATGGATTTTGTGACAGTTCCTTAATTGCTTAAGGTGCGGTTATCTACGTGCGCTCTATAGATAGTTTAGGTAATATACTTGTTCGCTTACTTTGCGCGAAGTCCAGGGTAGCGCGAAACGAAACCATACCCAAGTTAGAGCTACGAGCTTGTTTCTTATTAGCAACGTTATTTGATAAGGTAAATAGTGCCTTTAACAGTGAGATACCTGATAGATATTGTTGGTCAGACTCCAATGTTGCCTTAGCTTGGATAAACTCACAATCGACGAAACTAACTACCTTTGTTAAAAACAGAGTAACCGACATTAAAAAATTACCCAACCCAAAGGACTGGTACTGGGTCCCTTCCGGTGATAACCCTGCCGATTTGCTATCAAGAGGGCTACCTGCAGATAAGTTTTCTACATGTACTTTTTGGTGGCAAGGACCACAATAGTTGTCAAGCCCTGTAGATAAATGGCCTAACCAACAAGCTGGCATTGCTGTGGCATCTTCCGAAGAGTCGTGGGAGACCCAATGTAACGTAACTACCAATGCACCTGAAAAACCTTTTTAAACGATGGTCAAGTTTAAATAAATTAAATCGATGTTTTGCACTTGTCTTAAGATTCATTTACAACTGTAGAAACTTAACAAATAAATTTGTCAACGCATTATCAGCTCAAGAGTTGGATGAATCCTTACATAAACTTATTAGATTTGCACAGACTCAGTCATATCTTACCGAATATAATTTACTTTGCAAAAATAAGCAGCTATCAAAAACCTCGAAGGATAGTGTACATTCGCACATATATTGCCGCCTATGAATCAACAGCCATGAAAAATACCTCTTAGGGTTCATAAATACATACACTTTAGTGCCAAAACGTAGTTTATGGACGGACACTTCTGAGAACTCGTTAAATATCAAAAAACTGAAATTTTTTGAGGTTATATTTAATAATATAATGCGAAGTTTCATTTATGTGAGTGGGACTAATGTTTTTGAGCACATATTTTGATGATCTGCCACTTCTGCCAGTACCATGGAACTACTAGCTGAGCCACAATTCACACTAAATGTTGATTCCATTGCGATGATCGTAAATCCGTAATTATTGCTGAGTTAGCTATGTGCAGGTTACAAAGTCTTTAAACGGTTAAATCTAAAAGGAGGTAGGTCACTACAGAGAGCCACCAACGTCCGTTTTTTAAGCCGAGTCGTAAGAATAAAATTAATAATATAAAAACAATAACACAGCATTGCAAATTGAAAGCGAAAAATACAAGACACTAGACAGATGCTGGTATTTTTTTTTGCGTTGAAGTGTAAAGTCAACTAAACGTCATTAACTTCTTTTTTTTGGCTTCGCACAGTGCTGATTTAAGCCAATCTACTCGTATAATCTGATTTAAAATAAAAAGTTGATTAAACATCTATCACATTGACAGTAATGTATTGTTACTCATTTTTAAGAGTCTTTAGTAAGTTCACAGCTACATTTTCTTGCACAAACAAGGTTTCTTTTGTCAATACAAAGTAAATTAAAATATTGTTGCGATGGCTGAACAACAGAGGGCACAGACGAACGCAACATAAATGGTATTAAAAAAATGTTTTCGTACGATAAATCTTTTCAGTATTTTTAATTTTGATATCAAAAATCAGAAGTGTCCGTGATAATCCATTAAGTGATAATTATGGTGTAAATCATGGCCAGAATTATGACAAATGTCAAATGTTTGTTGGTTCATAGGCCAACTTGGACACTGTCCTTAATTATTTGAATATAATATATATTATTATGGATAATGGACTCATGCGAGTAGGAGGTCTAATTTTACATATAACAAAAAACATCCAATCATATTACCTGGTCATCACCCACTTACAGAGTTAATAGTGATAGACTTTCATACGCAATGATTGCATGCTGGCCCACAACTATTGTTATCTTCATTACGAGAACGGTACTGGCCTATACATGGCAAGCAACTGGTAAACAAGGTAGTACACAGGGGTGTGACTTGCTTCAGAGCGAAGCCTAAGATAGATGTACCCATTATGGGGCACTTACCATCATCGAGAGTTAACCCGACACTTCCATTTCTCTTTTTACGAGCATTGATTACGCGGGTCCTTTTGTGGACGTGGATTGTATTTGTGTGTTCAGCTACCAAGGCAGTTCATATAGAGTTGGTTTCTAGCTTGGAAACTAGGAGCTTTCTTTCAGCCTTTAGACGATTTATATCCCGACGAAGCCCAAAGAGATCTTAAATGACAATGGAACGACATTTCACGGCGCTAACAATGAAATAATGGATCTCTACAATTTTCTGATGCATAACTCTAGTAGACTTGTAACTTCATGCGCTAACGAGGGTATTGTCTGTAAGTTTTCTACCTGCATACTCGCCACATATGGGTGGTTTACACAAAGCTGCGGTGAAGTCATGCAAGTATCATCTGAAAAGAGTTCTAGGTAATTCTTTATTGACCTATGAGGAGTTTTCGACAGTTTTGGTTCAGATCGAATCTATTCTCAATTCTCGCCCTTTATGCCCGATCCCAAATTCAAATAATGACGAGATATTTTATTTAACGCCAGCCCACGCCTTGTTAGGTAGGACACCGATTGCGATCTGCCGACACCGCCTGATTACGACTATTCCAACGAATCGCCTCACACATTACCAGCAGTTACAGCAGCTTCAACAAGACTTTTGGAGGTGATGGTCGAGAGACTATATTGGCCTGCTGCAGTCACGCAACAAGTGGAGAGCGTCTAGAGGACAAGGACTCTGCGTCGGCACTATAGTACTTTTAAAGGAAGACCGTTTACCTCCAACTAAATGGCGGCTGGGACGTGTCGTAACTTGCTGCCCGGGAAGGGACGGCATCACGAGAGTAGCGGAAATTCACACTGCGAAGGGCGTCATCAAACGTGCATTCAATAATATTTACCCTTTACCCACTAGCGAAACTTATTAAATTATCATTAATTTTAGGCGGCAGCATGTCCACAGACAGCACCAGCGCCGTAAACTTTTCCATATAAATACTTTTCGCGTGTACCATCGAGGAGGAATGAAAGTGACAGTGACAAGAATTCGAAATATAACCGAGATCAAGCGAACACGGAATTTTCCTTTGCTCCATATTTTCCCATATCCTATTAACATTCTAGAAACAGAATTTATTCAGTCCCCCATACCAGGGTCATTTTTTTCCTGTCAAGTCCACTCGTATTTTAGGTTATTAAGAAAAATCGTATGTTTACTAACTGTCGAGGAATATACATTGCAAATAATACAGATACATTCAGTCAAAAAAGTATCAGGAATGGATGATTTGTTTATGGTTCCAAATTCAAATTTTTGTTTTTATTGTTGTTGTTAGATTGGCACAACTGTTTTCCATTTTGGCGCGGAGTTGAGTTGCATCTGTTATTTATATTAAATACAGTGCTGTTTTTAGTTATATCATATCTAGTGTGTATTGCGAATTTCAACACAAAAACATCGAACAAAGTTTGTCTTAAATTGTGCATCGCCAATTGAATTTCGTGTTCGGAGTCACTGAAAATGTTACAGAAGGCTTACGGTGAATCGACTTTATCAAAAACACGTGCCATATAATTTTTCACAATAAAAAACCATCGGTATGATGTCACTTAACCTTTACAAATAAATAACTTAAAATTAACATTTAACAATAAAACAAAACCTCCCTTACCCAAGTTAAACATTCTTAATGTGCCTTGTGTGCGTCCGGTGCACGCCGTGCATGGCCGCGCCCACCTCCGAAAGCAGCGCAGCCGAGTTCAGCACGCGCGTGCCGCCCAGCACTATGCGCGCGCCCGGGTTCGCTTGGTTCAGTTGGTGCACGCAGTACGCCTCTTCGTACGTTGTGCCGCCCACCTGGGGGCAAATAAAATGAATGAAAATCGGGGAAATCACAGATATCTGAATAGATGATGCGAGGAGTTTCGTTTGTTTTTAAAGCTGGCAATTTTTTTGACGCGTAATATGACGTCACAATAGCATTTTACTGATAGAAATGAGCAATTGCTCAATTGGTTTTCAGAAAGTACGTACATAAAAAGAAGAATGCCAAAAGTAAATCTGCAATCGCTGTGCTGTAACAAGGTTTCTTGACTTGCGTGGTGTCCCGTGTTCGATTCCTAATCGAATCAACTGAGAACACGAATTTTAAAATTGGCTCGGGTCTAGATGTGTTCGGTGACGCCCCTGGCTTAAATCCTTGTCTGGTCTAAAGACCATGACAATTGGTGTGTTGTCTGGCGAATGATGAAGCAAGATTCACTAGATAAGATCCGCTGGCCTTTTCAATAAGCCACGGAATCGTTCTATTCTTTCATGAAATATGTCGATGTTACTGTAAGTGCTGTTGTACTTGTTGCAGACTCGTATTATAAAACTATTTTTCCTATAATTGGACTTGTAAGAGGGTGTACTGAACTGAAAGCGTTACTGTGCCGTGCGCTAGGCATAGGACATTTATAAAAAACTTGACTCAACAAAAATATGGAGAGTCGACTACGTTGTTAATGATTTTGTAAAGTAGAACTTGATTCCTGTGCTCTCGTCGAGTTATCAAATTCTCAATTTTATTGGTATCAAAATCTTTAAACCGGTACTTCAAACGTTTTTTAAACGTATTCTGTATACTTGCTATAGACCTATCGCACTTGTTCCAGTTTTATCGAAGATATTTGAGAGAGTTGTTTATGATAGCCTATACAACTACTTTGAATCCTTTAACTTATTTGCTGAAGAACAAATGGGGTTTAGAAAGAATAAAACCATAAATTTAGCAGTATTTAATCTATTGAAAACAGTCTTGAGTAACGTTGACAAGAAAAATTTAACCTGTGCTCTATACATGGATTTAACAAAGGTGTTCGATTATGTTAATTATGACATACTGTTAAACAAGCTGTATGCATATGGAGTAAGGGGTAACGTTTACGTTTAGGGGTTTGTTTAGTGTTTTGACCTTATAAAATCATATCTGTCAAGTAGACTTCAATCTACCAAAATAAGCAGAATATGTCCTGTCTCAAAAATGGAACAACATCATCTTTCGCCCTACAGGCAAGTCCTAGTTGGTGTTCCACAGGGGAGTGTGCTTGGTCCTTTGCTATTTACTGTGTATATTAATGATTTATCAAAAGTAACAACCCATCAGACTATTCGCTTTGCTGATGACAGTACAGCAATAACATCAGAGCAAAATAAAAGTAATCTTGAGCTTCAAGTAAAAGATACTTTAAGTGGTGTCATTGGTTGGTTGACAGCAAATAATCTTAAGATTATTCTCCTAAAAACAAATATCATGACATTTATAATAGAATTAATGAAATTATTGACTTGGATGTAATATACTTAGGGCAATCAATTGAGAATGTCGACGTAACCAAATTTTTGGGCCTGACCATAGATCATAATTTGAGCTAGAAATCACACGTAGAGAGTTTGTGTTCACTACTGAGTCAGCACTCTTATGCTCTATATATGTTAAGAAAAACCGTGGACATTCCAGCTGTCTTAACGGCATATCACATATTGTAGTATTTGTTAAGAAGTACATAGATAAATTCCAGAAACTCCGCAATAAAAAGCATAATTATAAAATACGCATGCCACCAAACAAGTCTGCGCTACTGAATAATAGCGTACTCTGCATGGCACCTAGACTATAACCACCTCCCGAAATCTATATTAGACACTACAGACATGGAATCATTTAAGCAAATGGTTAAAAAGCTATTACTTCAAAAGTGAATGAATATTTGTCTGACAAAATGTTATATAATTTAGCTCTGTAGTAATGACATATTTAATTTATGGTGACTTTTTTTTTAAATTATAAATTGTATTATAACTATTTAATTGGCTTAATTTTTATTAAATTCATTTATTAATATAAATCACTGTAATGACTTGTAGTCATTTAATTAGATATAGTCAAATGGACATTTTAGATATAATCTATTTGCATGCCGCTCTGGGCCGAATGTGGCGATTTGACATTATAAACTTCTCCATATTTTTTGTAACACCCATGTTCTGCAAATAAAGAATTTGAATCTGAATACTTTCCAACTGTTGAATATACTTTGCATACACAGGATTCTACACAGTAGAAGCATACTCAAGCTGAGACCTCACATATGCATTATACAGTATTAACAATGTATTGACATTTTTGAAGTCCGTACTTTGGCGAAATATAAAACCAAACCACCTAAATGCCTTAGCAGTTATTTTATTCATATGTGATTCAAAATATAATCTACTATCCAGCTGAACTCCCAGGTCCCTCCCCTCATGGACTCTCTTTAACCCCTTGTCAAAGAGCCTATAATCGAAGGTAATCTTGATCTGATCTTTTTTTTTGTAAACGTAATCGCCAGCCAGCTTATCCCACCCTCACCTTTCCACTCCCGTACCACGCGTGCTGGACTACGGCGTCACCCACACACAATTTAACATTTGTTGGCCCGAACTAAAAGGTTCGGTGACTCGTTTCTTCGTCGTACCATCCAGACGTGGAACGCTCTTCCAGCACATGTCTTTCCTTCCTCGTATAGTCCCGGGTTCTTCAAGCGGGGCGTGAAAAGGCATTTCTGCAGGCCTTCAAGGTGAGGATGGCCAGCCCAGTGAATCGTTTGAATGACTGGGCTTGTCAACCTCATATCTGGACCTCACGACCGCTTTCCATCAGGTGAGGTCATCTTGACGGGCAATATTAAAAAAATAAAATCGCATGGCATTTTTCAACATTTAGATGTAATTTGTTAAAAGAAACAATAGTTACATAGGCGATTTAGGTCATTTTGTAATTCCAAACAATCATTAACTGATTTGATTACCGAAAACATTTTAGTGTCATCCGCGTACAATAATAATTTTGAATTTTGGAAACATGATATGACATCTTTTATAAAAACGTTAAAGAGCAGAGGTCCCAAATGCGAGCCCTGGGGCACACCAGAAGAAATAGAAATAAAACTAGAAGTAAATCCCTTAACCATCACAGCCTGCGTTCGGCTTCTAAGATAAGACGTGAGCCACCGTAGCAAATTACCATGTACACCATTTGCCTCAAGCTTAGTAATATGTAGTGAGTGAGAAATTTTATCAAACGCCTTTGAGTATTCGGTTTACACAGCATCCACCTGAAAACCCTTATCCATAGATTCCTGAACTATGTCTAAAAGTTCAGAAACGTTAGTCTCAGTAGAACGTTTAGCCAGAAAACCATGGTGGTGTATGGTCAGTAACGGACTTAGTGAAGGATAGATGGAGATTTTTTTAAAAAAATTAAAAAACTTTAGGTAATATTGATAACTTGGAGATGCCCTGATAGTTACATACATCATGTTGACCTGCAGTATCGGGACCGACCACGTATTCCATTGATCAGGCATAACCCCACAAGACATAGATAAATTGAATATAAGCGCAATGGGGATGCCAATTTTTTACTACAAACTTTTAAAAATAGGGGATGAATGCCGTCGGGTCCGCGGAAGAATCAATCTTTGAAAGGTATTTCTCAATTATTTTTTCTGTTATATGTATACTGCCAATTACCACGATATTCGATTCTGTTGCGCTTGAATAATTAGATACATTTGTATCTTTTTCAAATACTGAGTGAAAGAAGTTATTAAACATATTAGAAATTGTTTGACCATCATTACCTACAGTATGATCCATTTTCAGTGTCAGGAATACTATAAATATTTTTTTTGGATTTTATGTAAGCCAAGAAAAACTTAGAGCAGTACTTGATATTAGTCTCAGATCTAATGATAAGTAAACTAAAACATGAAATCTCGCATGAAACGCCTCAAATCAGAAAAGGTTTCATAATCAGAGATTCTGCCATAATTTTACAATTTTTTGTGTAATTTAGCTTTTCTTTTAATCAATTTAATAAGTTTAAATGAAAACCAAAATAGGACACCCCTTATGATCTTTTATAATTTTTGTAGGTATTTGTTCATCAATAATTTTATTAACTATTAAGTAAAAACTCTCTAATGCCCTTTCTATATCAGAACTGGATAGATGCTGCTCCCACTTAACTTTCTCAAGTTCGGTTTTTACAACATCATGATTGGCAGCATGATAACGCCGCACAGTCCTGGGTGGTTGCCGCAGACAAGAGTCGTTGGTGACCACGCTTGCGACTGTGCTTAAGGTCGGATGATGACTGTCCTCCGGCTCAGACAGAGGCTCAGTGCGCGTTACGGAGCACGAAAAACTAGTCAATATAAATCAAGAAATCTGTTATTGTGATTAGGTATTCCATTTCGCTGAGACCATCCTGTAAAACTCATATAAATACCTGGGAGGTTAACGAATCCTTTGACGGGTTTGACAAAATGATACTATTCCTGGAAGTACTATCTTCCGTCCAAGTAGCATTCCTAATGTTAAAATCTCCGACTACTAGAAATTCATCACTCGGTTTGTCAACGCTCAGTTCCGATATTGACTCAAGTAAAGACAACTGTGAGAACGCCTGTTACGAGTGCAAGCCTCTTCTACGTCACTGCTATGCGTCACCAGTGTATGTGTGTTGTGCAAGTGCAGGTGGTAAAGATTAGGCAATACTACCAAAAGTGCATAGTTAGCAGTTTTAGTTCACATTGGAACTTGAGGACAGTTTTCGGGTGCCTTTTAGCTTCAATCGTGGAAGCTACAGGACGTTAGTTTAAGACCAGATCAATCGGGATCGAATTAGCATAGTTATACTGTAATTAATCTAATTAAATAAGTTAAACCTAATTGTCTAGTTTTTTAAAATCCTACCCGACGGCCCAATTCCGTAATTCGCCTGATCCCTGCTCTCAGGGAAATAACAACAATACATGCAATCGTTTACAATCCGTTTACAGGCCGCGAGACAACACAATTTCAAATTAAGTCACATCAGAGTCAGGAAACTCAGGGAGTGTTGAGCATCGCGAGTCTACCATAAGTTCTCGTTTGACCGCGATTAAAGTACCTCCACCCTTTGTCAAACCTCGCCGTGCATAATCCCGGTCTGTACGGTAAACATGATAACGCGAGTCGAACAGCTCGGAATCAAAAATGCCGGGCAAAAGCCATGTCTCACTGAGACAAATAATGTCATAGTCGCAATTAAGAAGGTTACGAGAGAATATCTTAAGTTTTAGTACGTAGTCCACGGACGTTCTGGTAAAAACATTTTAAAATTTTATTTATTATTTTGTATAATGCTTAATTCATTACGACTTTGTTTACTAGGTAAAATAAAATTATCTCCAATTTTCATAAGAAATAAGAAGAATAAAAATAATTTATTTTACGAAAAATAATTACATATTTTGAACAATAATGGTGTCTGCACTAAGCTAAAAGCTTGTGTTGCAGTAACCAAAAAAACTTACAGTAAACAAAGAACTCCGTTAACACTGCTGAGTAATAAAATCAAAACAAAACATATACAATTTAAAAAAATAAAAATAAACAAAACATGACAATCAATTTAAAAAATAACTACTGTTATATTAAGCAAAATTTATGTAACTTGTGTGTGTTTGTTGTGTGCTAAGTATGTTTGAGTGTGCTTACGTGTGCTTGGGTGTATTAGTGAGTATCTGTGTGTGAATATATATATATAAACATACATATACATATATATAAATTTAATTTGAAATATTAGTAGTACTTTGAAATGTAGGTACCAGACTTGTAGGCTATAAACCGTAAATTTTCAGCACATTTTCAGTTTCTTCATATCACAGGTTTAAAAGCCAAAGAGTTAATTGGCTTCTGCCTACAGCAGTTGAGTAAAATTTAAAGTCCTTGAACAACCGACAAACTTTATTATAAACATAGCAGGGTAAAAAAATAGGAAGGCGTTGTATGAATCTAGAGTGTGTTACAAGTGTAGGGATTCGGTAAACGCGACGTTGACAGAGTTGGTCAAATTCCGGTGAGTTTAGTACTTTTTTGTGAACAGATGTTACGGCTTTCAGTATGTAAAGTTGGCCAACCCGCAAAACTTTGCATTCTTTATATAATTCGTCTGTTGGGTACATAAATGGTAATTGTAACATAACTTTTAACACTGCGCGCTGCGATCTTTCGACTTCCATCAATTTAGTCTTTATTGATCCTCCCCAAACGAGCATACAGTAGTTTAAAAGAGATTGTGTAAGCGCTTTGTACACCATAATAAGCGTATCTTTGGTGGCACAGCGACGCAAAGCCTTCATTATGTATATGGTTTTCCTAATTCTACCTGCTAAAACAGTTAAACGTTTTTAAAAGAAAGTTGTTCGTCTAACTAAAGTTACTCCTAAATATTTAATGTTACCTGTGTTACTTATTTTGTGGCAGTCACAAGGACTACCTTTTCCTTGGCATGTGTGTATAGTCAAAGCAGACAGCGAAGATGGTTTTGATGCCACTGTCTTAAAAAAAGCTAAGTATTTAGTTTTATCATAGTTAAGCGTTAATAGGTTCCGGTTTAACCATGTGGCTAGTAATGATAACCCCTGTTCAGCTGTGTTAGCTACGTCCTCCCAAGAATTTTCATGAAAAATAACTGCGGTGTCATCTGCATAACAAACGACGTCTGCCCTGAGAAGTGGAAGTTCCAAAATGTCGTTGATATAAACACAAAACAGAGTGGGGCCCAGAATACTTCCTTGAGGAACACCTACATGGATTTGGAGCGGATTGCTCACGGTTGACCCTACTTTTATGCTCTGATGACGACTTGGGAGATAACTCTGCAACCAGTCAAGTGTAGTACCTATAATGCCCTTTGCTTCTAGTTTTCGAAGAAGAATGGGAACGGAAACTGTATCAAACGCCTTAGCAAGGTCAAGAAATACACCGAGACACTGGTTATTCTTGTCCAATGATTTGGACACCACGTCAGTTAGCATCACAACAGCGTCCTCTGTTGACTTTCCCTTCCTGAAGCCAAATTGCTTGTTAGAAAGCTGATTATTATTCTCCAAAAAATTGGAAAATCGTCAGCTTACAATTTTTTCCAAAAGTTTTGCAAATATACTGAGCAAGGCGATAGGTCTGTAGGTTCCAGGACACTGCTTGTCTCCATCCTTATAAATAGGTACGACCAGTGCTTGTTTCCAACAGTCTGGAAAAGTTAGTTAGTTATATTTTCAATAAGACATACTCTGATTGAAAATATACGTTAAAGGGTGTAAGATACTATGCTTAATATGTTTGACCAGCTCTGGAGTACAACTATCACTGCCTGGAGCACTATCTTTCTTGAGATTATCAATGAGCCCGCTTATCTCATATGGATCTGTCGGATGCAGAAATAAATTGTTGCTGGCGTTAAGTTTTGGTCTGTATTTCGTCGCTAAAACCTGTTCTTCAGTCTGTAGCTTTTGCAGAGTTTGATTGGCCAATTTCCTGCCAACAGAGGAATAGTATTCGTTACAAATATTCAAAGAAACAACAGGATCAGGAACAATTGAAGTCAACTCAGTGGCACTGCAGCATTTTTTGAAATGTTACATATACTTCTAAGGGTTTTCCACAGCTTTTTGGGGTTATTTTTATTCTCCTGTATCTGCCTATTTTCATAATCTGCTTTAATGTTTCGCTGTAACGCTGAGAGGAAGTTCGTATAACGTTTATACGTGACTTGGCTAATAAAGTTATCAGGGTTTTTTCTAGCTTCTTGGTGAAGTTTGTCACGATTTCTTTGTAATCTTATCAATCCTGGAGTAATCCAAGGTTTCAAAACACGCTGCGAGCTCTTGGCTGAGTAATAGGTCGTATTATCTTTAATCGTTTCATTTAAGATTGAGTTGAAACCGAGACATGCCTCATTCACGTCCGTCTTGTTGGTTATAACAGTCCATGAATATGTTATGAATGCACATAACCACGTTTCTGTCTCAACAAACGACCTATCAAGAAGTCACTGTACATATCTTGACGTAAAAAACATACCTCCACTATACATAAGAAACTACGCAGCCACAAAATTAAATGAAAATGGAATATTAAAAATTTGAAGCACCTAGTAGGGATACAAAACACACAATAAGGACCACCTATCATAGCACAGCGACGCTCAAAAAAACATTTCAATAATACCGTCCGAGTCACAACAAGTGAACATTCCAATACGCGAGTAAAGACTTTAAAATCTAAAATGTTAAAAACGTTTGAAACAATCGCACTATTAAAAGAAACTTGTTCGAATTCAAAAAACTCACTGTACATTACCGCCCATGTTTCAAGCGCTCGAGCAAACGTTAGAGAATACTCAGCAATGTAAGTCGGGAGCGGCCACGCTTTACACCTACCCAGACAGCAATAGTACGTGAACGCGGACAATGGGATGAACAATGTTATCAGTTCTGCACAAGTTCTCAACTTTTCGCACTCATTCACCGCACGACCGCGACTGCAAAGCATACATCGACATAATATTTCACTTCAAAAGTACTTTAAATATAAACATTTTATTAAAATAATACTTATTCTACTATTTTGTTTAACGACTCCTCCGATGTTGTATGTATAACAGGTGATTTATCGGCTTTTCGAACCATAACGGTGCAGTTCCGAACCCAGCAATAGATGTAATTTTTCTCCTTAGGTTTTAGTTTGGCTTGCTGGAAGAGATACTTATTCCGGGCAGAAAGATGGTCATTGAAGAATACCGCACTATCCAGGCCGGAGAACCCGATATCACTCGCCTTTTAATTTTAATGTTTGCTGTAGTTATTTGAAATTTTGGATATTTATGGAAATGAATTTCAGAAATCTATGGAAATAATTTTAATGTTTCACATGCTCATAATTTATAATTGAAGTTGAAAATAGCCCCTCTTCCAAGATATTTGCGGCGCCCTACAGGGTCCATAATTGATACCACAACATTTAAGCCCACTATCTCAATGTACATTATGGTTTGCAATAAAGAATTGAAATTGAATTTGAGGTTATAAATTTTCCGAAAAAAATTGTTTTTCTTTCAACGGGATTGCATTTTTGCCGATGCCGATAACTGAATCTGCATTTTCTAAATCTTTGATGGTATGTCGTTTAGTAGTGCCAAGTATGGCTGGTCCTGTACATCCTCTTTGTTGACACGAAGTAATGGTCTCTGAGTGGAAAAAAAAGGGCCCTGTTGCAAGGGCAATCCCGATGAATACCTCGAGCTAACCGGTGCGTCGACAGATTGTGCTTCCTCCACTCTGTACATCTCCAGGGCTGTCTGCGATGGATCCCTACAGGAAGTGCACATTCAAGAAGCTCTGTCTGAACCAAGTCTTGTAAATCCACGTTCTGAAATCCCTCCGCAGGAAAAATAGTACGTCTTCTTACAGTCTGGACCGTCTCCAACTACCTCAGTAGAGCTTGCACATTCCAACGTGAATATTTTGACAACCGCTGACTTTCTAAATCGCACAAAGAATACGTGTCTTCTTAAAGACTGTTCGCACGCTACTGAAAATACATACCATAAAGACGATGATGTCCTGTGGGCGGCGCCCGCCCAGGTCTTCCCCGCCCAGCGTGGGGTAGAGGCTCTCCCGCAGCTTGCCCTTCAGCAGGTCTTCTAGCGTGTCTTTTAGGAGAGGAGTGTGCTGCGTGTAGATGTTCTCTACTCCGTTTAGGCCCTGGGGAATTCGTTTGAGTAATTAAACATAGTGAATATATTTTTTGTGTAGTAAGGAATAAACATCACTTTAATGAAGAAAGTATTGGACTATTGGAGACCTGAATGATTCCTTAAAAAACTTTAAACACACATTCTCGCACTTTACCCCATAAACAATGTTACAGATTACACCTAGATCCTTTAAGGGGTTTTATTTTTCATCATTCTTGACTGATTTGACTACGGAACACAATACCCCAAACACAACTGTTTTCAGGATATTGAACATCTCTTTTTGTAGATACAAACGTCACTTTTTCCTACCTGGGAGTCTTTCATCTAAGTTTTTTTTTACGATTTCTCATAATACCCTTACGTTTTTTGCTATCAATCGTCTACTACGACCTAGTTCGTTCACTCACTTGCAGGTGTTGAATCTAGAAGCTACTATAGCTATCAGCTTGTAGTTTTAATTATATTTGTTTTTACAATTGTAAAACACAATTACAAAATAAAAGAACAGTGTAAAGATATGTCAATTCTTATAAAAAAACTCCAATGTTTTTAAAACGGCTGAGTTTACGGTACAGTGTTTCATAGTCAAATCGGTCACAAACGAAGTAAACTACATCCCCCGACTCGATTGAGGTCGACTTAACCTGTAACCCTGTTTAGGTAACTCCCAGACTAGGCGCGTACCTTGAACAGTCTCTTTGTGATCTTGGCGGCGTCCTGCAGCCCGAACAGGTCGCTCCCCCGCGCGTGCGCGCCGCCCCACTCCAGCAGCGACAGCACGCCGGCCACCAGCGCTGCGGGGCAGCCGCGGCTCTGCGATGAGATGATACACAATAACACTAATATCTTATCTAAGATAAAAAAAAAAAATTATCGAATTTCAAACCTTGATGGTCTCAAGCGGGAATCGAACCTGCAACTTTCACAATCCGGGTGGCTGCTCTCTCGCTCGAGATCATGAATATCCGAAATTAGTTTTTTTTAAGTGTTCTATCTTCATATGTGAAAACAAGCATTGTAAAATACTAAAAAAACAATAAAACCAATCTTGTTTTTCATTTGAATAGACAACAATTGAATTCTAATTTTGTTTGAAATACAAAATAGACTAGAATTCACAGAAAAGTAATAAATAACATATAGATAAACTCGTGCAAAAATATGCACAATAGCAGAGGCATTAGAAATAGGCTTGATACTTTTCTTCTAAGTCCAAAAATTATACAGGGTGTCAAAAGACCCTGTATGATTTACGAAGCCGGCGTCTACGCACTCAGACTATTAAACCAAGTCACAGAAATGTAAAATATTGATGGGAAACGAATTTTTTTTTAGGTGTCAATTTTAAACCTGAAAATGGACTAAACGCGTGGAGGAGACCGCTCCTGCGCTTGTGAGCCGGTGCGTGGCTGTTGCGCATAATCAAGGGTTCGCACGATGTACATTGCGAGTTGAACGTTTTGAAGCAATTTTTTGTTAGGAAATACTTGAAATTTTGATGATATTTCTTAGGACAAAAATTAATATTGATTAAAGTTTGTTTTCATCGAAATCTTGAGATTGATTTTTTGACTTTGACCTTCAATAACTTCGTAACTATTGAGTTCCCAGGTATGGTCTAGAAAGAAAAAATGGTCCTGATGATGTGCAGAATACGTAGGTCTCGGCTTCGTTAAGGGTATTTTTACACCCTTTATTATTTGTATAAATACAGCCTTTGTTCATCTTTTGATCGTTTACATTTAAATGTAAAAAAATTCAAATATTGTTTTTACTTTAATGCCGCGTGAATTATTGGTTATCTCTTGGTTATCTCGATGGTAAAAACAGTTTTTTTGAGTAAATGAGTCAGACTGCGACAAAGTATGGAGTTATCCAAGGAAGTACTCTCGGGTATACACTTTTTATCTTCGTGATCAATGACCTGCCACATATATGTATACGAGTACATTTTATTTGCTAATACTCTAAACATCCTCACCACTCCGCTGACGCGCTGTCGGGTGTGAGCGGAGTGGTGAGGAAGTTAGCGGGCGGGTGACATTCAATGCTGCCAACCTAACGGTTTTGACAACTCGAGGTGTACAGTTATAAAAATCGGGTTATAATGCTCTTGCGTTAGAGGGTTTGCTTTTTGCGTTTGGGGTGGATCGTAAACTTTGCATTTTTTTAAGGTTTTCGTGATTATTTAGCTGAATTCAAATTAAGTATAAATTATATCTCTATTATTGAATGCACCTTTTAATTTCATAATTATAACTTGTAACTGTGTACAGTGCATCTCTAGGTGTCTTATCAATTAAAAAAAAAGGTTTTTTATTTAATTTAGCAAATAATTGGTGATTACCCAATTTTAGAATTTACAATGCAATGTGTTTTTAAATAGTATTACGCACACAAGAATACAACAAAAATTTAGGTTTTATTTCAATTCAATGAAATAATCACGAAAATCTTACGAAAATGCAAAGTTTTCGATCCACCCCCAGCAAACGCTCTGCACAACAAGGCCGTCACCTTGAGCGCGTCGATGAGCTGCGGCGCGGCGTTGGCGGCGTGCTTCTCGTAGCGCAGCGCGTACAGCGCCACCAGCCGGGCCGCGTCGTGGTCGCGCACCGAGTCGTCGGCTAAAAGGCTTCGCAGGCGCTGGGAGGGGTAATTATAAATAAATAAATAAATATACAAAAGACAACACGCCAATTTGTCATGGTCTCGAAGTTAGGATAACTATCCTTGTGTTACGAGGTTCCAGACAAGCATTTGAGGTGGTTACCTTGTTCATATCGATCTTTAAGTCGGAAACGTGTCACTTTAGAGTACAGACATTTTTGCTTGTTAATATGTCATCTTTCCATCTATACCACTTTCGTCGTGCGCGAAAACATTGAGAAAAAAACAAAATGGCGACAGGTGGCTATGCCAGCCTTCATACAAAAATGTTCAAACCATTGGCCCAAGGCCAAGGCAACAACTAACCAAGAACAACCATCTTTCCGTACAAATATAGAAACTAAAGAAGAGACTAGCTCACAAAAGAAGAGATCTAAAAGTACAGGAACAAATAGGAAGAAACCCACAAATACAAGCATCATAAATAACATAGACAGTCAATCATCGTCAACCCCAGGTGAGATGATGCAAAAGAATGACACCAATAATATCAACTTATCTGTGATTGGGCAAGATAATAGTACGCAACTACCTCGGGAACTATGTATAATGAGCAGCAACAAAACAAACAAAGTACGAGAAATAGCATCGAAGAACTGTCCGGAGTCACAAGTCATCCATTACCTGACACCAAACGCAGGAATCGAAAAGCTGACAGAAAACATTGAAAAAAAGCTAAGAGATTTCACACTTCGAGACCATGCATCATACTAATTGGAGAAAGTGACTTTACTACGACACATCATTATATCAATATAATAGTAAATCTGAGAAATACGTTACAATCTCTGGATCACACTAATATTATATGCTTACCGACGTACAAATGCCAACATTTTTCATCAATGTTTAACTGGAGAGTGGAAGCGTTTAATAATCTGTTGTATATCAATATATTAAAAAATCAGTATGCTTACTTAATAGATTCCAATCTCAAGTTATCTTACAGATATGGCATGTTCTCTAAATTCGGGGGTACAGTTAATAATCGAGGTCTGGACAATATATTCAAAAACATCAATATTTTGTTTAAGCAACTAATAGAATATAATGAAAATCTTGACATAAATGATAATACCAATGACACAATGAATACATCAAATTTAAGTGATAATTCGGATTCAACAAAAAATAACTAAGATTTTTTCGTTTCTACCGCTCCAGACAGGCACAAAAAACATTTATGTATCTTGCATCAAAACATTGCGGGCTTGATAAATAAATCTGATGAATTGGTGGTATGTCTGAATGAACTCTCGGAAAACCACAAAAATGTGGACATCATTTGTATAACTTAGCACTTTATTATGTCTGGTTATGAGAAGTACTTATCTATACCCAATTATTAATTAGCTTCCATTTAAAGTAGAGATAACTGCAAGAGAGAATTGGTGGTATGTCTGAATGAACTCTCGGAAAACCACAAAAATGTGGACATCATTTGTATAACTTAGCACTTTATTATGTCTGGTTATGAGAAGTTCTTATCTATACCCAATTATTAATTAGCGTCCATTTAGAGTAGAGAGGGGGTACTTGCATTTTGGTGAAAGTGGGTTGCGAATGGAAACCTATCTATGGAGGTCACTAATCGTGCTTTCAAACTTTAATCTGAAATTAGCAATCAAAGAACCAACTAGACTGAAAAGTCAAACATGTATTGATAATTTTGCACACAACTTCAAAACATCATGTAAGACGGAAGTGATAGACTTTGCGCTCTCAGACCATACTGCACAACTACTTCAAGTCCCTGTCAATAATGTGCCATGTCTCAAATTGTGGCGGAAAAAGCGAAGAGATTTTTGTAACGAAAACGTTATGAAATTTAGATACTGTCTCAAGCAACTTTCGTTTATAGAAATTTACAATACAGAGGATTCGAATAAAGCTTTCAATTCTTTTATGGAAGATTTTAAGCTCTTCTATAATTTATGTTTTACATTCAAGTTGATAACCATTTCAGCATATAAAAAGAATAAATGGGTATCTAATGGCATAAAACTATGTAGTAAGAAAAAGAGACTCCTTTTGTGGACCTCAAGATTGAAACCTACTATTGACAACAAAAATATCTACAGCAGGTATACAAAACGATTTAAAAAAAATATTAGACTGACAAAACGGGCCCAAAATGATTACTGTATAAAAAATTCATCGAACAAAGTCAAAACCACATGGGCAATGGTAAATTATTCAAAAATAAACAAGCCCAAAGATTTTATTGAAGAAATAAAATAGGGAACGACTTGGTAACAGATCCAAAGATCATAGCAGAACAATTTAACAATCATTTTGTCGACAAGATTACTTCATTGCCTGGATCAGGAATAAACGTTAGCTCAAATATAGTGTCAACAAAATTCCATGTTCATGGCACCGAGCTTACCGTATGATATTAATATTAACATATTATAATATTAACAAACAGCGAGAGCACTGAAGGTATAGCGACAAAAATAATAAAAAATGTAAGTGATATAATAAGCAAACATTTAAGTCACATTATCAACCTATGCATCAGTGAAGGAAGATACCCAGATTCTCTTAAAGTATCCGTAGTAAAACCTTTATATAAGAAAGAAAGTAGGCAACAATTGGAAAACTACAGACCCATTTCATTATTGCCTATTATGTCTAAGATTTTTGAGAAATATATATCTAAAGAGATGTATTTGTATTTAGAAAAACATAACCTACTTTGTATAGAACAAAACGGGTTTAGACAAAGTAAAAACACAAATATGGCTATATTCGAATTCTTAAGTAATGTTATACCAAATATTGACCGAAGAATTCCCTTTTGTACTATATTTTGTGACATGACGCAAGCGTTTGATCACGTAAAACATGACATTCTATTTGAAAAACTTATGGCTAATGGTATTCGAGGTAATGTTGTAGTATTAATAAAATCTTATCTAATTGACAGGACACAATACACATCTATTACACGCATAAATCTGAAATCGAAAACAGAAGAAGAATACTTTTCGAAGGAACGGGGTGTTCAATATGGAGTACCACAGGGTAGTGTCTTGGGACCACTTCTATTCATAATTTACATTAATGACCTACCGCGATCAACTGACAACCCTATGACTCTATTTGCGGACGATAGTACTCTGACAGTAGCATGTAAACGACCTGACATTTATGAACGTGACAATAATAATTCATTGACATCGATAATTTCATGGTTGAATAATAATAATTTAAAAATAAATTTATCTAAGACACAAGTTATCAAATTTCGACAAAGAACAATACATACATCTGACATAAATGTAATTTACAATAACATGAAGATAGCTGAAGTCGATAAAGCGAAATTTCTAGGAATATTCATAGATAAACAACTGAATTGGAAGGCCCATAGAGTATCTGAGTAAGAAAGTAAGCAGTTCTGCTTTTGCATTATATAAATTAGCTCCACTACTGAATATTGATTCTTTGCTCATGGCCAACCATGGCCTGGTGTCGGCAAATTTGAGATATGGGGTTATTTTCTGGGAAATTCCACGGAAAAGGAAACAATCTTTAAAATGCAGAAACGATGCATAAGAGCAATGTTTGGACTAAAACCAACTGATAGTTGCAAACCATTCTTCCAAACACATAAAGTTCTTACACTTCCGTCCTGGTACATTTTGGAAATAGCGTTATTTGTAAAAGCCAATCCGCCACTTTTCCCTCGTTTGGCAGATGCTGTTAGTCGAAACCGACGCGACGACACAATATTACATTTGCCTCCATCAAAGGCAGCTCTAAAGAGTGAAAGCATTTTAGGTATGGCACCTAAAATTTTCAATAAAATTCCAATGACATTGAAAAACTTAGATTTCAATGAATTAAAAAAGAAATTTAAGAATGTAATAATTGGAAAATGCTATTATAATACGCCGGACTTCTTAAGTGACAAATTTTGATATAATTACGGATTGACTTCATATTTTTATTAATTTGCCATGTACTTATTGTTGTATTTTTTTTTTTTTTCTAGAATGCCTTAGATTTGACATTTGCTTCTTAATTTGTATGCCGCAAAGGCACGACATGTTGAAACCTAATGCTCATTTATTTATTAACCTATTTGCACACATGTTTCGAACAAATAAATACATTTTTATCTGTCTATTGTCATGATTAGTTTTTCAAAATGTTGCTTTACATTTTAAAAAAGCGTATTTTATAAAACTAGAGCTAAAAGTTTCAAAACGTATAATATGATAATTAATAGGCATTTATATAACAAAACTGTAACCGATTTAAAACGGTACATGCAAATTTTTTTGCAGAAATTAATCGCTATGTTTAATATTAACGATCCTCAATACGAAACCACATTTAAAAACCTCTAATGGTCTGTTTGTATGTTCTTCTTCGTTATCTGAAAATTAATTACTAAATTGCATTTTTCGGGGTAAATATTACCATTAAAGTATTTTTTTAACCAGCGCGGATTCAATAGCAACATTTTGACATATTGACATGGCTGAAAAGAACATAGTACAGTAGTTGTGAAGTGTATACCTGCAGCTGCTTGCCGTGGTCGGAGTGGCAGGCCAGCTCCTGCTCCAGCTCCGACACCTGCAGCAGCTGGTGCCGCGCCACCAGCGACGACAGCTCGCCCACTACGGTCACGTGTTTGGTCACCGTGCCTGACATTTTCTGAAACAATACGATTTATGAAGCGAAAAAGCTCGATTTATTAGGCCATAAGGGAAAAAAACAGCAAGCCGAATTGACATCTATTTAAGACAAAACTAAAACTGTGGCTCATAAACAATGTATTCTACAATTTAAATGAATTATATAACAGAGACAAGTCTCTCGACATTTTAAGTACCTAACAACTACATAAATGTGACATTAACAATAATTTATAATTAAAATGGACATCCCTTTCTCTCACTTATATGCAGATGCAATACAATAAATAATATTAACTTAATTTAATGAATATTTAAGAACCTACATGAATGAATATACTTACATTACTGTTGAAGTATAAATTATTGTTGAATGCCCGAAATGGTAAACCAGTGTACTGTATTTTGACAATACCAACTAGCATTAAGACTATTTAAGACATCCATAGTTTATTCAATAAATATTACCGATTTCTGATTTCACACAGCAACAACAGAAGACGTACAGTCTTGTACTGCAGCGACACATGTTAGGTTGATCAGCCCGTTAACATTTTGTGAAACATTAATTTCTAACCCGTTTATGGTATAAGAACAATTTAAAAATATATTTTTTGTAGGTAAGAATGAGAATAATTTATTTTACGAAAAATAATTACAAATTTTGAACAATAATGGTGTCTGCACTAAGCTAAAAGCTTGTGTTGCAGTAACCAAAAAAACTTACAGTAAACAAAAAACTTAAATGAATAATAAAATCAAAACAAAACACGTACAATTTAAAAAAATATATATATGCCGGATATTAGTTCACAGATGGGAACAGGGAACTTAAAAAATCAACATTTGAGCGGTTGCGCCCAGGGCAGAGGGGGCGGGGCGGTGGCAAGCGGCGCCCGGCTCTTACAAATCGCTGCACCGTATTCAAACCTGCTTACCGCGCGGAATAGGGATGTTGATTAATTTATGGAATTAATTTTGTTTCACAAATAGACCCTATTTAAACACGAAAATAATAGTTTCATGTAAATATACGTCAAATTTCAATAAAATAATATCTCAATTATACTTTTGATTGCTTCTCTAGCTTCAGGAAGTATCATTAAGCTTACCTTGAACAAAGGGTACGTCTCGACGAAGTTCTTCATGTCTTCGATGCTCTCTACCTTCTGGTGGCTCTTAGCTTTCTTCTGGAACTCGTCCATCAGCGTCTTCATCGTCTGCCCGATCTCGCCAAAGTTTGAGTACAGGTTCTAGAAGTCAGTGGATTCAAGGTCAGTCTGGAGCTTGCCAAGTTACCAGTCCATCAAAGTCATGTCGCTAAGTTAAGTTAAACTACATACAAGGTGGCCTACAGAAACCAATAAGGATGGAATATCTGAAGAGTCTACTGGCAGTAGTTTTATTACTTGCTAGCTTTTGAGGGCACTCAAGAGTAAGACTTTGATTGCGTTCTGAGTGATAAGTATTTTTTTCACGCATCTGTAATTGTTTATTTTTCAAATTGTCAGCTTGATTGAACATATAATGGACAGTTTTGTCATATATGTGATACTAAATTTTTTGGTTTAGGTTCATTTGGTCAACTTCCCAAAAGGACAACGTTTTTAAAATATTATTTTTTACATTACAATTTAATTTAAAAAAAATGTAAAGGCTTTTATCTGAAGTATTACGTTTTAAATTGAATTGTAGGAGGCCTTCAATTAATATCAATAACCTCAGAACGAAATTGAATTATCTACAAGAAAGTTGTCCTTTTGGGAAAGTTGACCATATGAATCAAGATGTATTTGTTCGCATCCTAAAGTTGGGTTTTTAATTTTTTTGTCTTGTTTGATAGATAATACATACAATGGATAGATCAAACTGGGCTTATTAGTACGCCTCTGACAAATCATTTTCGTATAATACAGATTTATTAGAAAGTATCAACTCCTTCAAATGAAAATGTTTTGAAACCCTGAAAGTTTGTTTAAATGCTTATCAGTTTCGCTGGCCTTAACTTAGCTACAGTTGCCTCACCTTAGCGTAGAACTCGTCCTGCTCGGAGGACAGCACGACCTCCTTGAAGTCCTTGGGCACGTCGGGCAGGTGCGCCAGGCTCACGCGGTTGTTGTTGATGGTCAGCAGCTCGTGCACCATCGCTTGGTACGTCCACTGAAACAACACGTTTTTGACTGGTCCGTCGGTGCAGTGGCAGAAATATTGCCTTTAGCGCCTAGGGTCGAGGATCCGATCCAGGACAAATTATCGAAAAATCTATTTGGTCTTGTATTTAGAAATAATTGAATGTCTGATATAAGTACTCAAACATTTCTACACCCATAGTGCAAGCTCCTCTTAGTTTGAGGTGAAATAATCTTGGTCCCAGGTGTCCCAGATATTTATTAATTAAATTTTTACTGAGCTACCGAAACCCCAACCAGCCTAACGAATCCTTTTCTATTATATGCTTACATTGCAAGCCAACGTTATTTCGTCAATGTTGTACGCTTAGGCAAGGCAAAACATAGCGACCATTTTGTTTTCTGACCATCCACTGTAACCTATATTCAACAAATAAAGCGTTTGATTGATTTATGTTTTTAAGGATTAAACCAACTGCATGGTGTTATTGTGTCTTTAATAAGGCCGTTAAAATAATACTTATGATGAATGTTTCCATTTGGTTGTCATGAATCATTCACCACTGTTTACCTCAAGAGAATCTCAACAATCTCATCTAAAAACTATTGAATGAGATTTGGCAACATTGGATAGGTATTAGTGTTGTGGTACTACTGGTCTCTCTCTACTTACCTGATTTAGCAGTGGCGTAACAGGATCATCTCTCCTATCAATAATAAGCAGCTGCGGCGGTGGCAGGTCCCCATTGAACGGCACATTCTGCTCAAACAGCGCCGCCTCCCGCCTCATCAGATCGCGGACGCGTTCTGCCAGTCTACCGCAACCCTCGGACGCCGCTTCGTATCTGATTACCGCGCGGCGCTTCAGGGAAAGAAGGAGGGCCAGGAGCCCCTGAGCACACCGTTGTAGATGGATCTGGTTCCATGAGCGGCCTGCAGAACAAAGTGTTGGGCATAAAATGGTAGGCAATTGAAAGAGACAAAAAAACAAGACTAATTGAGTTGGCGATAGTGTGGATCGATAGAGTAGACCGGATAAGCTTATTCAAATGATCAGAGCTGCTACGGACATAAGTAAAATAAGAATTCGAGTGGAAGGTAGCTTGACGGATGAGTTTGAGGTCATGACAGGTCTTAAACAAGGGGACGCACTATCACCTATGCTCTTTAACTATATATATATATATATGAATAATAATATATGAATAAAAATGAAGAATATGAATAAATGAATATGAATATGAATAACTTAGCACTCGAATACGTCGTTCGAAAAGTGTGAAGCAGGAAAGGTCGGCCTCAGAATTAGTAGGGATAAAACGGAATATCTACACATGAAGCGATACCGAAATATAAGTGAAAGGAGAAAAGGGCTCACTAATTCTAAGCATAATGTCCATTGTCATTATATCATGTTCCATAATTCTGATTTTCCTAATCGTCACGAGCCATAATATTGTGTGGTATAATTTCAGAAATGCTAATATTGTGTAGGCTAAAATTGTTTAGCATAAATAGTTAAAATGCATAATTTTCCCAAGCATAATAATCAAAACGAATAATAACAGAACGCATCAATTTTAAAAGCATAATCATTAAAATGAATAATAGCTTTACGCATTCTTTTTAAAAATCAATCAATGTGAACCATACAAATACAACGATTTGTTAATTTCAGAATACATGCGTGTAAGCAGGCAAGCAGGCAGGCAGCGTGTAAGCGGGCATACAGCGTGCAAGCAGGCAACAGCATGCAGGCAGGCATGCAGCATGCAAGCAGGCATGCAGCATGCAAGCAGGGATGCAGCATGCAAGCAGGCATGCAGCATGCAATCAGGCATGCAGCATGCAATCAGGCATGCAGCATGCAATCAGGCATGCAGCATGCAATCAGGCATGCAGCATGTAAGCAGGCATGCAGCATGCAATCAGACATTCAGCATGCAAGCAGAAATGCTCCGAGAAAGGCTCCGGCGCTGCAGGTCTCCAGCAGTACCACGCGAGCTTATCGTCGCGGACGGTTTCCGCTCACCACCGCAGCTTCGGCTTGCTGGCCGGCGAAGCCGCGGCGGCGAGCGTTGAAACCACCTGCTCCTCAGCTCGCGGGCCGAGCTTACTGAATTACAGTCTTGTCTAGGGCAGACAAGACTGCGTGAAGTCGGTTTGGCAGCGTTTCGTTATCTAAAATTGATGCTAAAACATTTAGAGCTTAAGTTATGCTTAACGTAATTATGCCTTCTTTAATCATGCCTAAAAATATTAGACTAAACTATATTGACAAAGTCAACTAGACTACGCTGGGCTTTTGAAAGGATGGAATCGGATCGGGCTGTAAAGAAATATCTGTTCAAGTTCAAGCTTACCATGCATGCAGCCAGTGATGTTGAAGGAGAACAGATGCCGGTCAACTGCAAGGAAGTCTGCAAAAACTTCATGAACTTCACGTACAGTCTCCTGCTCATCACACTCAGCCAGGGTCTTGATGTCTGACTTGGAGATCACATTGCTAAAATCTGGGAAGTAAAAACCATACAAAAAAAGGCACTTGAGAGTTATTTAGGAATTCAACATATACTTACTATGTATTGAAAAAAGTTAATTGTATAATCTCAAGTGTGTGTTTTATGGTGAGAAATAAAGTTATATTATATTATATTATATACCTATACAAAGAAACTAAGACCTTGGCAGATTACGTCTTAATAGTTACTAACGTAACAGATAAATCACATCAATAGAAAAATGACAATTTTCTTTATCCTAAATGCGTGCTGTCATGTGTCAGGCATATTTTGCCAGGGCTCTTTCGATATAAATATCAGTAGTCAGTACCTACAGTACATCATCGCGTCAGTTGAACCGCAAGATTCGCATACAAATGCTCTATGCTGCTGTTGACAATCAACTGCCAAATGGGAGTTCAATGTCCCGGCAGCTGGTAGGATATTTATGCAAGTTCGTGAAGTGACAGGGGCCTGCCATTGGTAGGTAAAACCTTATTTGGATAATCTTCAAATACATAACAAACACTGAACTACTGTGTGTAAGTTCAATAAGTAAACTGGGCAATCGTTGAAATGGTTAGTTATCCTGCTTATGCCATAAATGGCTGGGTGAGATACACCTGATGGTACAGACTGTTATTTATTGTAGACTGTATGTACATATTCAAAACTTTCACAGTAGAAGTTTTGCTGAGTTTAAGTTTGTGAATCATCATGATAATCATATGATTTTGGTGTAAGAGGTCCAGAGAAAAAATAAAATCAGGAAGACAGTGTCATCCCTAAATAATTAGGAACCCAGACAGTGGTCTAAAATGTTTTAAAACTTAAAGGCTATATTAACTCCTTGAGTGTCAGCCAAACACACGGGTGTAGGAAACCCTATGAAAAAATGGCAAACAATGACTCACAATGCAAAAACCTGAACAATAGAAACACGGGACGGGTTAAAGGTGTGAAAAATACTTACAAATGAAGTAAATTCCATATTTAGGATGTCTGAGCTCACGGGACAGTAAGGCGATATTCTCAGATGTAGGTCGCAGGAATGCTATGCACTTCAAGTGCTTCAAGTTATCCCATTTGGACACATTGTCAATACGCTCAAATAGATACACCTCTTTCTGCAGAATCTCAGATTGGCTGAACACCATGCTTATAATACTAGTCTGTAAGAAATGTGAAACTACTTAGAAATATGACCCAAAATGTAAGATATCAAGGACTTTGTATTCTATAAAATTTGACTAAATTAATTGAAGCTGATTTTTCCTAACCAAATGAGTCGGTAAGTTTCAGAGGTAAACTGAACATAAAATAAAGAAACTTTAAAAATACGCACAGCACATATAACCCAATGAACACAACGTGCTACAGAGCATGAAATTATTGCTTAGAATTTAATATTTTATGTTATACTTACAGTTTCTTTATCCATGAGGATCACTTTCATTCCAGGGCCGCTATCCTCCGTCATCTTGGTTATGTACAACTTAACCGCTTGTATAACGTTCATTTTGTTGATTATATTTGAGAAATTAATTATTTTTTGCTATTTAAATTGCAATAAACAAAAACAAATTCCCTAAGAAAACACCCCCCTCTGATTTTGGCAGCTGTAAGTAAATACGATGACGGACGAGAGACGGTGACAGTAGTTGCCAAATTTTGTTAATTGAACGTCTGACGTTTTATGAAACATTTTAGACTTTAGAATTTTTTAAAAGTGAAAATATTTAGAATCTTTTTTATTTTGACCTAGGTGAATAAGATATTACAATTACTTCAAATTCACTATTTTGTCGTCGGGAGCTATCGTATAGAAAACCAACTATTGCGTTTAATGGAACACGGCCCGCGAAGCGTCCGTCCATCCGTAGTAGTGTTGTTGCGATAGCGATAGTTTCGATAGCGATAGTTGGCCTTGAGAATCAGTCATACTATCGATAGTCCTATCGAAACCATCGACCCGGACGATACTATCGATAGTTTTGCTTTAGTAACTATCGAGGTATTTTCGATATTATCGACCGGGAATGAAACGAAACCTTTTAGGAGCTTGCAATAGTATCGTTAAATGTTTGACTATCGATAGGG
Source organism: Udea olivalis (assembly GCA_947369235.1). Taxonomy (NCBI): domain Eukaryota; kingdom Metazoa; phylum Arthropoda; class Insecta; order Lepidoptera; family Crambidae; genus Udea; species Udea olivalis. Next base: position 14,336,051 of record OX376362.1, on the reverse strand, counting down.
CAAAACTATCGATACTATCAATAGTTATTAACTGATACTATCGAAAAAGGTTAATAGTATCGCTTAAATCTCACTATCGATACAATCGATAGTATCGTCGCGGGTCGACAGTTTCGATAGAACTATCGATAATTTTATTATAACTTAAGGTTTTATTATAACTTTAATTTTATTATAACATAAGGTTATTTATTTATTTCCACATCTTCGCAGGTTTATTTTTATAATCTGTGAATTTCATAGTAGTAATATTATTTCTTCATTCTTTTAATTTCTTTTGCCACTAGATTTCTTTGTCTGATAAAATTGTCCTACGCAACTTTATCTTCAGGTTGTGTTGTTTCCAAAGCATGTTTCCATAGTTTATTTTTGTAATTATATTTTTGTTAATCCAAATATACTATAGATATTAGATTATATAGCCTCTAATTTGAATGTCAAGTTAATTACCGGGATGGAGCAGTGCTGTTGCGGTGCCCGAATAGTGTGTTAAGTTGCTAACTATTCTTAGCGTGGAAGTGGGGAAAAGGGTCTTGACAGACAAACAGACGGACGGACGGACCACAGAGTGGTCCTATAATATAAGGGGTCCGTTTTTTACTTTTAAGGTTTGGAAACGGAACCCTGAAAAAAAGAAGTTGTCAAAAATAATCCCCCAGGTCTCAATTTGGATTTTCATTTTATCTAAAACTGTTTTTCCAGACGCACACAGTCGTAAAGCCAAAGTACTGTCATCCGTGTAGTGGATCTGTCGTCTTTGTGAATCAAGATCCTTCAAACCCTTTGTTTCATAAAAAGGAGATGTGGCTGTGATTGGTATTCTGAAACCAAGAATCCATTCGTGATGCCCTGTTTCACCTTCAAATGTGGCAATTCAAGTGTGGACATTACAGTAACGGTTCACATGTGATATTCCAGCGCTGGACTGGAATGCTGCTACTGAAATAATGTGAACCGGGCTCAGGGCGATTTTAGCCGTCAACTAGCGCTACCAATTTATTAATTGTTTATCTTCCAAATTAAACATTGTTTTTGAAAAGTGCACCGAATATCGCAAAAAATACTTTTTTTAAATTGAATGTCTGCCCACGACTTTTAGATCGCGTTTTTGCTAAAAGTGGCCATAGTGTCGTTCTCGAAATTCTCTGACTCGATTCTGTCAGCTTTTCGATAGAATTTGACAGCTAAAACGTGTAATTTGACTTGACGTAAGCGGTGAGCATCTTCTACATCACTGGCTAGGCTAGTTATCTTCGAAACGAAAGGTCGGCAGGGTCAGTGGAGGAAGTTATCATATTTTCATATAAAAGCGGCTGCTTACACTAAAATCAGTTTGAAACGATGCTCTCCCGATCAGTGAAACCCGTGGCTGCGGCCGTCGCTCAGAATGGCGCTAAAAATTTCTCTACCACATCCCAGGTAAGAAAACCAGGATAACCTTGAAAATTCGGGAATTCTGAACTCCTGTTAGTCAGAATGTTTAAAGTTTTAGTCAATAGTGGTTAAAATGGCTTTGGTTGTGCTGGAAATAAATCAATGGTGGTTTTTAGAGGAACTTCAAAGTCGCTGTTGCTGGTGCCGCGGGCGGTATCGGGCAGCCCCTGGCCCTGTTGCTCAAGCAGAACCCCCTGGTGACCAGGCTGGCGCTGTACGACCTGGCGCCGGTCACCCCCGGCGTTGCTGTGGACCTGTCCCACATGGACACCCATGCCAAGGTCACTGGACACAAGGGCCCTGAAGAACTAGCTGCAGCCATCAAAGGTACGAATTCTAAAATTCAACACTTGTATGCTTATCATCTCTATGAAAAAGCGAAACAAAAATGTTATGTAACATGTTCAAATATTCAGGCAGTGGATATTTTTTTTTCAATATCCTTATCAGTCGACTTGCTGTTTGGTCAAGGTTACGTTTTCGTTATGTTTTATGAAAACAGCAACTTTAGGACAAATAATTTGATCTAAATAACCTACAAATATTTACATGACCTTGGCATTGAAACCAGTTGCTAAATGTGGAACCACATTTGACAGGTACTATTTTACAAACCAACGAAGCACAGATTACAGAAGAAGAAGTTGCATTGACTGTGTGGCTAATGATCATTTATGGTAGTTTAATTATTACACCAATTTCCTTTTTTAAATTGCCTTGTGTGAAGTTTCTATTTTGGAGATTTGGTTTGAATATTTTAGACAAAGCTGTGTTCGGAGGATCACTAGATCAGCAAACACCAGAAAGATGCTACATTCTGTACCTACAATATCTAGCTGGCCTTCAGGCCATGTTCACTACATAAATTAATGATCAACTGTGTTCCTGTCTCATTCATAGTTATACACAGTTTTAATCATCTGCAAACATGGTTTTGGTGAAGGTTAGTCAATCTCATTTGGAAAATAGTGTTATAAATTGAAAATTTTACTTCTCTTGCAGCTAAGCAACATGGATGAAAACTATAACAGAATTTTCAATGACATAAATAAGTCAAAATTGTAAATTAGGAAAAATACTTTTGCCACTACTTGCATTTAATAGAAATAGAAAAACATTTATTAAATTTAGGGACATTTTACAAAAACATGTAGTCACAAATAAAGCTAATGTATATTATAGTATTATTGTTCTGATTTAGTAGTAAATGACCGCCACATCAGCTCAGTTGGTAGACTTCTCTCCTACCGCTCAATGGGTAGTTAAAAAAGTTTTTCTTGATTCTGTGTTCATGTTAATATTTGTTAAAGTTAATAGACCTGAGTATTCATATCAGTCTGACAATCATCCTTCGGTAGTATATTAGGAGATCCGGTAATATTAACTTTCTCAGGATTAATTTCACTGAGATGGTTTGCTAGGCTTTTTTCAAAGAACATGGTCCAAACCTTGGGTATTTCCTCCTAAAAAGGATAGGAGGAAAAAACCAATCAAGAATATTGTACCTATCTATGTTTTCATAAGTGATGTATGGAATTGCACACTGTTTTATGCATTTTAATATGAAATAGGAAATTAACACCCCATATTTTGAAACAACAAGGTTGAACAGGCCTTTCATGTAGGTATTACATAGCTGTCCCTTTTGTTTTTACTGACATTTGAGAGGACAATATTAATTTTAAGGGTGCTTCACTTTGAGTTACGTTTCAGAATTCTGGGGTTAGTCATAAAAAACATTATTTATACATTCATTCCTTTGCTGCCAGATGCGGACCTAGTAGTGATCCCCGCGGGCGTGCCCCGCAAGCCCGGCATGACGCGCGACGACCTCTTCAACACGAACGCGTCCATCGTGCGCGACCTGGCCAAGTGCGTGGCCCAGAACGCGCCCAAGGCCATCATGGCCATCATCACCAACCCCGTCAACTCGATGGTGCCTATTGCCAGCGAGGTGCTTAAGAAGGTGAGGTTTCATTTATTTATTTTATTTTATTTTATTAAGAACACATTACAGCTAACAGTTACAGAACATTATGAATGAATGCATGGAAAAAACTTACAGAATAAACTTTCACTCAAAAGCATGTGTCTCTAACTTGAAGGGCACAGAAAAACAACAACTACTAATCACTAATAATTATACAATATGTCGAGTACCTAAATTACATTATATTGCACAATACAAAAAATATCCATTTGACGTGTTAGTTTTGGGGGGGTCATCAGATGATTCATACAGAAAATTGTCTACTGTTCTAGTTCCTAAGAATATAATTTTGATGATACCGACTTTTGGATGTTCAATGTTCATACAATGAGATGAGATCCTCCAAAGCAATCAATTTGATTGAATATTATGTGAAGTTTCACTAGCCCTGCAAACATAAGGGGTTGACTGCGCCTGACAGAGAAAAATGTTTTAATCCAATTTTACACGGGCGGAAGCTACTTAACTTAATGAGTAAATAGGTTAAATACAAAATAGATAACTACTCTGCGTCATAAAAACACGTCTTAACGTTGAAAGATACTGAACTATGAACAAAAAACTTATTTATAGAATACTTAACAAACAAGTTACATCATAAACAATATTAGTTATAAGCTACGCAAATAATTATTTCGATCATTAAGATTTATTAAGACAACAAGCGTGACCTGTTTCGCAAAAGATCGGGTTTTTGTTCATTTGACCACAAGTAGGTAATAAAAGCCATTTTTTTTTCTGAGGTTGCGTAATAAGGATAGAGAAGGACCCTGGTTCGGTCGCTTATTCATCCTTCTCCAGGTAAAACCTACCCAGATCAAGTGTATTGTAACCAAAATGCCGCAACTTATTCTATCGTTTTCCTACGAATAATTTATCATATTTATTTTCGTATGGTATTTTAATGCAAGCTTTAAGGCCCGTATTCTGAAACAAAATCTGTACTTGACTATAGATCTGAGTGTCGTTTTTGTATGAACTGACGTTTTGAAATCTGTACTCAAGTACAGATCAGTGCTTGAGTACGATTCTAGAATACGGGCCTAAGAATGACAACAAAATTTAGATTTATTCTCAATTGAAACGTTTCAAAGTATAAACCATCTTTTGAAGCTCCCCCATACTGTTGCCCATGTAGCTGCAGCAAGGTCGTGTAGGCATTTTCCTGCTGAAACCTGCTCAGACTGATGCAGTAGAATGTTGTTCGTGTACGTGGCAGCAGGTCAACCCATACAAAACCTTTGCAAAAAGCAGCAGCAGTGTCAAAAGACCTCTTTTGACACGCGAAGTAGGTATGTAGACTCGCGTCATCAAGTTCAATTGATGTCACTAAACCAGTGGTTAAAGCGATATTTTGACGATCTAAGCTAATTCATTAGTTGCTTGGCGCAGAATTATCATTAAATAGTAATGAAAACACCATCCATCGCATTATGAGTGAGTTCATACCACGCCCGATAAGCGTGATCGCTGTGTACTTGCGGAGAAAAGCGCAATTTGTTTTAAACAATGATAGTTGCCAAAGCCCCTTACGCAATACCTACTATCTGTTATTGATAAGCGGTGTGTCTTTATAACGTAAACTGCGAGATAAACTTCAAATGACGTAAAATACTATTTGAATGAAAATATGTCAGTAATTAATATGGTATTCATTGATGTAGATCTTAATCCTAGATCTCTATCGATGATGGATGACTCACACTGATCAGGGAAATATCATGGTCACGAGATATTATTTGTTGCATAAATATGGTGCGTGAAATTGTATACATGACTTAACTAACATTGGTAAAATAAACGGTAGGTTTTTGAAATAAATAAATTATTGTAAAAAAAAAATTGAGCAGTTTATGTTTATAACAATAAAAATTTAACGTTTTTCGAAAACCAGTCTTAAGCAAGGTGAAATAAAACCGATTCACGCGGACGTAGCCGCGGGCAATAGCTAGTTAGCCAGTAGTCCTGATATCTGATTATTCCTAGCAATGCAATTTCAATGGCAAAGATATCAAACGAACAATATCAGGTTTCACAACACGACACTTTGCAGTGTTGAAGTAACAAACGCGATTGCTACTGCACTTTTAGAAGCACTTAAAAAGCTCCTAAAGTTATGGTGTATTGTTAAAGGCTTATTCCAACAGAGCCAATAATGCGAGGAACACATAAACCTACAACTTATGGGTATTATCTTAATCACCGCGCTTGCTAACTTGCGAGCTTAGCCTAGTGCTTGGTATCAGATTGATATAATAATATACACGAATTAATGATTAATAGTATTCTGAAAATATATTCTTTTTTTGTTTCACTTTGCACGAAAATGGGCAAAATCGTATGGAGTCTAGGCGGCGCAGACGACGGACTTATCTTCGCGGCAGAGAAAAAAGTACGCTAAGCTAATAGAAAGTCCGCCGCGGATTTACAGCGGGCTCAACTCACACGGAGTGCGATCATTTTTTGTCCAAGAGTATTTAAATATTCTAAGATTACGTTGTGCTGTAATTTACATGAAGTTTAAGCCAAAGTGAAAACGTTTTAAAAGATAATACTGGGTCCATCCCTTTATTTCCAATCGAGTTTTAACGCGGACTAAAGTCCGCCGTGTGCGACTGCTTAAAGTTCGTTCGTTCTAATTTTTTCGCGGTGCCGCGTACTTTTCGGCGGACTTTTTGTTCAGCGTACTTTAGTCGTCTGTGTGCGTTGCTCCATACAGTTTGTAAGGGATCTTTTTTGACGGAGAAAAAAGTACGCTGCGGATAATCCGTCGTCTGCGCAGGCCTTTACATAGAGAAATCTTTTTTCCTAAATAGATTGCAGTGAAACGCTCGTAGCAAAAGTTGTTCCTAGTGATCACTACTCAATGGCTGTCGAACGCCCAAAAGTGCTCATTCTCCTTCATCCGTTCTACTGCTTTTTGTTTCAAATATGTACTGTATAATTTGTACTAGAGATGCGCCGAATGTAGGTTCAACCGAATACGAATGTTCGGCCGAATATTCGGTCCACAATGTACCGAACCGAGTGATTCGACCGAGTTTTTTTTATTAATCTAAAAAACAGTTGTTACACAAAGCAGTGTTTTTAAAATTGTTAATTTCATAGAAATTATATCTACACAAAGCAGTGATCCCTTCATTTACAAAAATTCTGTACTAATTTGCAAATTCAACACTTATTTAGTAATTAATGACTGAGAAAACCTTAATGTTTAATAAAATGTTTTTTTTTAAATATCAAAAATAATTTAAACATCATCCTAGAGCGCGTCCTCCCTTACAAAAATCGCGTCCCCTGGATCGGGCTTAGTCCTGGCTGGGGGCGGTGTCATCATCATCATTAATATTAAAAATAATTTAAACATTCGTTAATAATTCAGCATATCAACCGAATGTTCGGCCGAATACGAACATTCGGTTAACATGCCGAATGTACCGAATACGAACACTCGGCGCATCTCTAATTTGTACCTTTGCTAAACCGTATTTCTTGTTGCAGGCCGGAGTATACGACCCGAGACGCGTGCTCGGCGTGACCACATTGGACGTGGTCCGCGCCGCCGCCTTCATAGGCGAGATCAACGACGTGGACCCCGCTACCGTGAAGATCCCCGTCATCGGCGGGCACTCCGGCGTCACCATCATCCCGCTGCTGAGCCAGAGCCAGCCGGCCGTGAAGCTGTCCGCGCAGGACAAGATCACGGCTCTCACGCAGAGGATCCAGGAGGCTGGGACTGAGGTGAGGATCGCGTTGTTATTCAGGGCAGTAGCTCGAGATGATCGTGGGGGGTGAACCACGCTTGGAGACTAACAACTTTAAGCAGCACCAGTAGCTTTTAGCAATGACAACTTTGCATTGCGTTTTGCGAGGACGTAGGGCATTTTCTATTTGTACGGTGTATTTGGGCAACATTAAGGCCGCTAGATGACGCTGACTCGATGCCATCCAAATTTGCAAAACGCGATGGTGAAGTCGTTCACATCGCTCACCGCCACTCTGACTGCATTACATGCAAACTAAAAGGAATTGCTATTGAACCATTACATAGTAACTATTATCTATACTACCTTCGCCGTATGATGCTATCCCTGACAGTTCATGATCGTCAATTATAGTGATGTAACGAATGTAATTTAATCTAGTTTTTTAATTTTTAAATAAATTCTTAATAAACAGTTTATGGCTAATAAGTTATAGAATAAAACGCGGTATCTCGAAAATTATAGTTAAAAAATAGCACACAAGGCAGACGCACTCGCACCGATGCGAATGACGTGATTACAAAATGGTCGCTCCTATTCATCGATTTTTTGTCGATTCAGTAGTGTTAACACTATTGAATGGCGTTCCTTTTCAGCATCAGGCGCAGTAAAGCTATATTAATTTAATTTAATTTACATCATTGATTGACAGTTAATAATAATAAGATAAGATTATCATTTATTTAGATTATTTTTGACTGGCCTGTTGGCGCAATGGCAGCGATCCTGCCTTTAGCGCCGGAGGTAGTGGGTTCGATCCCCACCCATGACAAATATTTGTGTGACGAACATTTGTATTTGTTGTGTGTCTGGGTGTTATTATCTATTTATGTATGTATTTAGAAATATTTAAGTATGTTTATCAGTCTCTGACGCCCATATTACAAGCTCTGCTTAGTTTGGGGTCAGATGATCTTGGTGTGAATTGTCCCAGATATTTATTTTATTTATTTTAATTTATTGTCAGACAGAACTGTGTTGCATAGATATTAGAATCAACAGTTTGCCCATTGCGGACGTACAATATAGATTGGTAAAATAACAAATAAATACTATTAACAATTACGTGAAATCATAAAATTATTTTAAATTAAAAAACACATTTTTTTTTCATATATAGGACTAGACAGTCATTTGATCGCAATCGCACCTGATGAATATGAATATGATGGTACATGTCTGCCTAGTAAATTCCTATTCACTCTTGTCTTGAAGAGACCCAGATTGTATTGGTTCGGAAAAACACATGCGCGGGCAGCGAGTTCCACTCCTTTGCTGTTCGCATTATGAAGGAGTCCGCAAAACGTTTTGCGCGAATGGCTGGAATATCCACAACGTGCGTGTGGAAGGCTAATGTGCGTCTTGTGCTCCGATGGTGAAAAGGAGATGGCGGAACCAACTCATGCAGTTCGCTCGCACACTCCCCGAAATAAAGCCTGTAAAACACTGACAGGCTAGCAACGCTGCGCCGGTGTTCTAGATTCCGCGGCCCGGCAGAGAGAGCCGGATCATTTATGAGCCTTACGGCGCGTGACTCCACCGAGTCCAGGGCAGCAAGCTGGTATTTAGCGGATCCACCCCAGAGGTGGCAGCAGTACTCCATACATGGCCGGCTTTGCGCTTTATATAACTGGATATAACTGGACCTTGGATAGGATGCCAAGCTTTTTGGCAGCAGTTTTTGCAGAGGACTCAATGTAGTCGCCGAAGTTGAGGCTTGCCGGCAGCTCAATACCAAGCAGCTGGATGTGGTCGGCAACAGGAAGAGAGACATCCTGAAAAGTTAGAGCCAGATCAAAAGGGTTTCGCTTCGCCGAGAACAAACTCGCCTACGTTTTAACTGCATTAAACCTGACCAGATTTGCATCGCCCCAGTCGGACACAGCCTCTAGGGCCAAATTCATGCACATTTTGTAACATAGCCAATTTTTTACTGTCTTTTTGAATTATGGACCGTCCAAAGCTTTAATAAAATTTGGTAACTTATTAAAGATCCTGATACCCATTATAAAAGTACTTTTCCCATAGATATAACTTGATGATTGAGCCAAATAAATGTCGTGCTTATATTGAGACTGTAAATAATTTTTTGTGTTACTTTTCCTAATAATGTAATGTAATGTCCTTTTACAAATACACAGATTTCTAATGTATAAATACACGTCAAAGTTATTAACAATAATTTACTTGATAAGATTCAAAGGACAATAGTTTTTAATAGTTTATAACATTTTCTTTAGCCAGTTTCTCTTAATTTAGTTTGAAATAGTATGCGTGGCACGGAACAATGAGAACTATCAGGCATATCATCATCAAGTGAAATAGTATAATTTGTTGAGCAAATGTAATTATTATTCCTGGATTATGTGTTGATATACTTTGCGTTGTCCTCAGGTGGTGAAGGCGAAGGCCGGCGGCGGCTCCGCGACGCTGTCCATGGCGTACGCCGGCGCCAGGCTTTCGGGCGCAGTGCTCAGAGGACTTAAGGTAAACAAATAATACTAAAGGTGTACGATTAACCTCACCGTGACTTGCTTTCTAATGACCTTCCTATGCCAATTATTATTCTTTTATTTCGGTTAAATACCTTCTTTTTGTGGTTGGTTAATAAATGACAACCACCGCTGATTTTACTATCGAATTCCAGAATTTATAACATGATGAAATGTGTTGTTGATTCAACTTGTATTCAACACATAAATGATAAATAATAGTTTCAAATGTAATTTAAAAGAAATTTGTACCAAGGCAGAAAATGATGAAACATTCAAATGTAATGCAAAACTTTTCTTAACTAACTGGTTCTTTTGTAATCCCCAGGGCGAATCCAACGTCATTGAATGCGCATACATCAAGTCCGACGTCACCGAGTCCCCCTATTTCGCCAACCCCGTGGTCCTGGGCAAGAACGGAGTGGAGAAGAACCTCGGCTACGGCAAACTGAACGCCTACGAACAGGACCTGCTCAAGGAAGCCATCCCTGAGCTGCTGAAGAACATCAAGAAGGGAGAGGACTTCGCCAAGGCCTCTTAAACACAAGTATTAAAGCCAGACCGTTGTACTAGCCTATAACTTGTTCAGCTTTGAAAACTGAACAAGTTATTAGCTAGTTGAAGATATTATAGCGCTAATAGTGCGGTTTTAACAACTTTTAATTAGGGGAAGTTGAACAGTCTGGCTGTAGGTAATGGTAGCCTTGGTATCTAGGTGTAAGTAAGTAGCCATTATGGAAAATAATGTATGATTATGAACCATTTTAGAGATAATGTTTACAAATGTTTAAATTATTATTTTATTTTGTTAATAGTTTAAATAGCTGCATTTTATTTATTAATCCGCCAAGCGAATGCTTAAGATCTTTCTGTGAACCCTATTTATTGTACCAGTACCAAAGTTGCCACTGTATGAATGGTGTTTGTTGTAAATATGTTGATGTTACGTTAAAAGAGTGATTTTGTACGCGGTAATAAACGTTACTGCTTACTTTATTTGATTGGTTTTATTACTTCCCGCATTCATGCTACGAAAATACGTACTAGAAGGAAGGTCTTCTTACACCCAAATTCACAAATTCCGCTCTCAAACATGACCGTACCTGACCGATGCTAGAGGCACAGATTTAAATCACGGGTCGCTGGGCGGTCAACAGGTTGGTCAAGCCCTAATAAGTACCTATATCCAGACACTCCGTTCTAATGAAGAATGCGGATCAGCCCCCGCTTCTTAACATTTTCGATGGTGGCCACGCCAGAATGACCATATTCTCATCACTATTGCAATTGCACAGCTAAACACAGCTGCACACAGCAGACGAGGGACTATCCGCGACGTACTTTTTTGTCTGTCAAAATAGATCCCTTAAAAACTGTATCGATCAACGCACACGAAAGGACAAAAAGTCCGCGAAAAAACCGCGGACGACCACGGAGCGTAGCGGATTAAAGTACGCGGGTGTCCGCGTCCTGTTCAGAGGGGACTAGAAGTTTGACGCAAACTATACACTACTACGGGAGTTTGAGCTCAGTGTCAAGCCGAGCCGGACCTATGGGTTCCTTCTGGCACATTACTAAAAATTGAAAATCCTTCGACCTGCGGTACAATAGTTAGTATAAATAGTAAAGTCCGCACAATTCACCAAAACTGGCATGCAAATGTTAAAGGCCGGCGCAGACGACGGATTATCCGCGGCGTACTTTTTTCTCCGTCAAAACAGACCCCTTACAATCTGTATCGAGCAACGCACACGGACGACATAAAAACGACCAAAAATACGCTGAAACACCGCGGACGCCCGCGGAGCGGATTAAAGTGCGCGGGCGCAGTATTCTCTTTTAAAACTTCTTCTCTTTTGCTTAAACTTCCTGTAAGTTACAGCACAACGTATTCTCAGAATATTTAAATACTCTCGGAAAACAAATGATCGCACACCGTGTGCGCGGAGTCCGCGGTAAATCCGCGGGGGTTTTGTATTCGCAGTATTTCGCAGAGCGTACTTTTGCATTCGCGGAGCGCACTTTTTTCTCCGCATACGTCATCTGCGCAGGCCTTAAGATTCCCATCTTGACAAAATCTTCATCTTGATCGCTTAAAAAATCATGTACGGCGGCAATCACTTTCTAATCATTGCCATATTTGTGACCTCTGTTGTTCTTTCAACCGCGGGAACAGGTGTTTTTAATCTAGTTTCTACCTAAAAATCACTAGGCACAAGGTCAGGTAAGTATGGAGGTTGTTCCATCAATTCAAATCCAGCATTTTGGATAGCAGTCATCTCAACTCGGGACTTGTGTGCGGGGACGTTATCTTGGTGAAACAACACAACTTTTAAGCAAGTTTGCCGCGGCGACTTTCGCGTATTTCTTGACGCAGTTTTATTTGTTCTGTGTATAAAAGGGCCCCGTAATAATGGCTCCATGATTGAGGTATTCAATCACTATCACCCCCTGTCTGTCCCAGAAAAGAGAGCCCTTAGTCTTACCGGCGGATGGAATTGCCTTTAACTTCTTAGGCTTTGAAGATGACGGCCTCTTCCAAGTCATGGACTGTTGTTTCGCTTCAGGATCATAATGATGGAGCCATGTTTCATCCACAGTTACGAAGCGAGCCAAAAATCAGGTTCAGCCAATTCAGTCAGGATCTTGTAAAAAATCCAAATTGATTTGAGAAATCCGCAGTCTGTAAGCATTTTATTGATACTTTTTTTTTTTTATATTGCCCGTCAAGATGACCTCACTCCACCTGATGGAAAGCGGTCGTGAGGTCCAGATATGAGGTTGACAAGCCCAGTCATTCAAACGAATCACTGGGCTGGCCATCCTCACCTTGAAGGCCTGCAGAAATGCCTTTTCACGCCCCGCTTGAAGAACCCGGGACTATAAGAGGAAGGAAACACATGTGCTGGAAGAGCGTTCCACGTCTGGATGGTACGACAAAGAAACGAGTCACCGAACCTTTTAGTTCGGGCCAACAAATGTTGAATTGTGTGTGGGTGACGCCGTAGTCCAGCACGCGTGGTACGGGAGTGGAAAGGTGAGGGTGGGATAAGCTGGAATAACTCGTCTGAGCATTCCCCATTGTAGAAGCGATAGAGAACACTTAGCCTGGCAATGTCTCTACGCAATTGGAGAGGCTCAAGGGTCAAAGTTGCCTCTGGGTTTCCAATAATACGGATAGCACGCCGCTGCAACCTGTCAAGAGCTTCGAGTAGGTACTTAGCGGAACCGTCCCAGAGATAAGAGCAGTATTCCACACACGAGCGAACTTGTGTCTTATACAAGAGACAGAGCTGCTCAGGCGTGAAGAATCGTCTTACTCTGTTCAGGACTCCGAGTTTACGGGATGCAGTTCTAATGACGCTCTCAATGTAGTCCCGCTGGTTTAGGTTGCTACGAACATCCATGCCAAGGATACTGATTCTTTTACAGATTGATGCACTGATATTTTTTTCAGGCCCAAATGTTTTATGGATATAGGTAATACTCTGGATACTTCCTATCGAAATCTTTGGTTCTTCAGCTACATGAGGAACAGTAACACGACGATCTGCCAAAACTCTTTTTTTTATTATTTGTTCGGTAATTGCCGTCGTAGGGCGTCCCGAGCGCGGGTCGTCTTTAGTTTAAGTTCTTCCTCTCTTAAACTCTGCACACCACCGCGCAACCGTAGAATGCGGAGGAGCATTAAGTTCCTTTCAAGTCTAGATTTACTTGCTCAGTAGTTATTTTTTCAGGCAGAGATATTTTTTAAGGCGCGAATTTAAATTTTAACTACACACATCAAAAGTGTCTAGGGATCAAGCACTTTTATGCGGATTTCTTGAGATTGAGATGTGGCTTTGTAATAAATTTATGATTTTATAAATTTATATGGATCCTTTTTGGTGCATTTCATAATTTGAAACAGGAACTGTCAATCAAATTCGAGTAAAAGATGAAAATCAGCTGTCAATATTTTCCCTATAAAAACATACAACGCATTGAAGACATTATTAGTGCTACTGTTTCCCTACTACTGATTAAAACCAACGTTATTATGGAGCGGCGACGTCATTTAAGCAGGGAAGAAATGCTCAGAGCCGTGGGAATGATAGAAGCTGGTTCCCGGCAACGTACTGTGGCTTTAGCTCTGAATACAAGTCAGAGTGTTATCAGTCGACTTTGGACACGTTACCGAAGCACTGGTACCGTGGCTGAGCGCCATGGAGGACGGTATCGCTGCACCACACGGAGACAAGACCGATACATTCAAATCACAACTCGAAGAGCTCCAACAATAACCGCCATGATGTTAGCCGTGAGGCTTCATCACTCTTCAGGGAACTTAATTAGCGACCAAACAGTCAGAAACCGCTTGCATGAAGTGAACCTTCATTCCCGAAGACCGCTAAGGGTACCACCTATAGCAATGCACAATCGTAGGATTCGATATCAATGGGCTCTTGAACACAAAAATTGGGCAGAAGAACAATGGCGTTTCGTGTGCTTTTCTGATGAGTCTCGTTTTGGTATGAGACCGGATACAAGACGTATACGACACTGGAGAACCCCTGGACGCCAACAGCGATTAAAATCCTGCCAGGAAGTCCATCCTTATAGTGGTGGAACCATCATGGTATGGGCGGGTATTTGGATCGGCGGAAGAACTGAGTTGATTTGGATCAGAGGCAACCTCAACGCTCAAATTTATGCTGAGACGATTGTATCAGACGTCATCGTTCCTCTACAAGTGCAAATCGGTCCCTTATTTCAGTTAATGCATGATAATGCACGACCGCACACCGCAAGAGTTGTAAGGCAGACTCTCGCCGCAGCTAACATCAATGTCCTGCCCTGGCCTGCTCAGTCGCCAGACTTGAACCCGATTGAGCATGCATGGGATATGCTACAGAGAAGAGCTCTGCCGAATATGGAGGGTATCCAGTCGCAAGAAGACCTTTTTTTGTTGTTGCAACGAACATGGGCGGCCATTCCACAGCGTGATTTGGATGAACTCATTTTGAGTATGCCAAACCGATGTTCTTGTGTTGTTAGTGTTCGCGGTAGAAACACGGATTATTAATTGTTTAAGTTACCCAATAAAATTTTAAAGAAAACTGTTATTTCAGTCTTTTTTTCGAACTTTAATGTTAGTGGTTCAAATGTCAAAAATCCCTTTATTAGGAAAATGGCAAATTTCTTTATTAATGCAAAGGTGACTTGGTTTATCGTTACTGTAGACAAACGAAAACACTTTATTTGATGAATTCTTAAAGAAAATTTTAATTAATATCAATCAGGAGAAAAGTTATTGCAAAAATATATGTTGATCCCTAGACACTTTTGATGTGTGTATTTTGCGTACCTACCACGCTCCGACACGACCAAAACCAATTAGTTATATTTTAAAAGAAAAGAAAATCAATATTTTTTTTATTTTTATTTCATTATTATATTTTTTTAAAATACCTTTTACTATTTTAAGTAACTAATTTGAATATTTCGTTGATCTAGCCGGTAGTTATTTTTTATTAATTTTTAAACATTGCGAACTCATGACGTCACAAATTCACTTAGGGTTCCCACATGTGTTTTTTCCCGGATTCATGGTAAATAAATTATGAGGAGAAACTTACTGATTTTACTGCACGTACGACTGAAACAGAGCTCGCCGTTCATCGTGTACAATCTCACGACAGAGTGAGAAGTAAGACTTTAGATACAATTCATTTTGCCAAGTTCTGAAACCAAACCCCACCTGGAAGAGTTGGTATTATAGCGAATGGCTATTTTAAGTCCTACCTACCCGTCTGGGCAATGGGCGTAAATTGATTTACGTATTATTAAAAATACTTTGTGGGAAAATATATTTCACCTGGGGGAATTTTAAATCTGCTATCTGGAAACTCCATTAACCTTTGGAATGCTATAGATCCGCGCAAAAATGAACCGCCAACTGCTGAGATTTCATGCACGTGACTGCGCGCGCGCGATGTCGCTACGAAATATCTTAATTCTTCAAAAAGTTCTTAGGCACACACGAATCTGATTTGTGTTTCTTACAGCTAATTAAATATAGAATCTCATGCATTATTTGATAATGATGAAATTATGTTTATTAATTTTTCAGAGGTCCGTAAACAAACACATTTGATCAAAATGACACCACTTACAAATTATGAACGATTTTCAATAAATTCTGTAAACCAATTTATAATTTATTTATGATTTCACATTCTTGAATGTCTGAATAATCAATTTATCAAAAAATTTACTAATTTCTAACTGTGTTACACCTCGTAATAACACTCTGAAAATGAGAAATGATATTTAAAATTTCGCCTATAAGCTGTTCTTCACATTCAACTTTGACTTCAATTTTTTACCTAAATTATTCAAAACAAGACCGCGTTCAGACTTTAAAATACTTAATTGTGTATTTTAATCCTTTGAAAATATGTTTATTTATAGAATTCACAAAGCAAAACACTGTTATGAATGTAAAAACTGGGAACTGCGTTTTGACATAACCTTTTTTCCGACGTTAATGTTTTGGTTTGTGCTATAGACATACGATAGATGAAGATATGTGTGGCAAGCTTGAAAAATGGTCTTGCGTACTGCTTGTCATGTTACAACAGCTTCCATAGACAATATTTTAGAGAATCAGTAAAATAAAACCATATTTTATCTCAATTTTTTGTGCATGTGTGTGTGACTTGTATACAGTGCTCATATGCTTAGTCTCAGATCTGATCCAAGACGGCGTCTTTTTGTACTGCTCATTTGCTCTGTCTCAGATCTGGGCATAGCTAGTATGCGCCGGTATGCTTTGGCGCAGATCTGTGCGTGCCTACAGGATGTTCAATTAGAAAATAAGATACTTATTAGTTTAGTTATTATTTATTATTTTGAAGAACTTAAAATATACTTACATACTACGGGAGTTCAATCTATTATATTTCTCGATGACGAGAACATAACAAAATCTGTTATATAACATCAATGAACAGAATGAATATAAAAGCTGTAAAATATTTAAATTGTGGTTCATTGTATAAAAATGAAAACAAGCAATAACCATGGTAGCATGATTTATTTGTTTTACAATTAGGATTAATATTAAAATCTATGTAGGTACCTTATCTAATCGAAGGGTCTGTTTTTAATATCAACATAATCGATTTTATAACATGTACCAGAATGGCTATCTGCAGTATATAAAAATAATAGCAACAACATTTTTACAAAAATCGATAGGAACTGCATGTTAGGCGAAAACGTTGTCCGCTACCCGTAGACTTCCCTGTGGCGTTCGAAATACCTTTTTGCCCACTACTAGGGTATTGGGAACTCCACTCGGACCGGGGGGTCTTCCATGTTTCTGAAAACACGCTTAAATTAGTGACCTACTTACAATCCTAATGAAGCTTATAAAATAACGCCCATATGAAGTTTCGCGACGGAGCTGTTCACCGTTGAGGAGTTCCCTGGTGAGGAGACAACCCTGGCTGCAGCAGCACGTCATTACAAGAATCAGCTTCTCCTATTTAAATAGAAATCCTATATGAAGTTTCGCGACGGAGCTGTTCACCGTTGAGGAGTTCCCTGGTGAGGAGACAACCCTGGCTGCAGCAGCATGTCATTACAAGAATCAGCTTCTCCTATCTGATTAGAAAACCTATATGAAGTTTCGCGACGGAGCTGTTCACCGTTAAGGAGTTCCCTGGTGAGGAGACTAACCTGGCTGCAGGAGCAGTTTATCCCAAGAATCAACGGATGCAATAGTAGATCATGCATCACACAATTCATTTTTAGCTATTTTTATACTAATTCAATTAAACGCGTAAGAGAAAAATCCAAATAAGTAGGTACCTACTGTTTATTATGTTTCCTAATTTCGTTGCTTGAAAATTTGAAATTTGGGAGCCTACTGTATATCCCTAACGGCCTGTCTCAGTAAGTACTGTGTTTACAAGGAAACATGGCGGACTTCGTATCTATGTGTGCGTGTAATTCAATGGCCGTTTGATAAAAAAATGTTGATTTCTGGCAAAAATATATACTTATCGTAAGACAAACTAGTCTGAATTATGACTATAATACAATATCTTACAAAAAAGACAAAAAGAGTTTTGATTAGAATGTTATAACTACGCATAAAAACACTAAATACTTACGGTATCGTTACATCTCATGGGGCTAGTCAAACGTTTTTTGTAATTTACATTAATATTTTTGAGAAATCTCGAGTAATATTTACTTTACAGGTTCTAAATTAAATAGACAAATACTTAAAAGTAACGTTTACTTACCTTTTCAATCAATTTCTCACAAAAAACTGCGTTTACTCGGACCACTAAAATCGCACTTCAACTGACCCGGGCGTTGCGATTTGAAAAGTGATTTTTGCTGACTGACAGTTGTTATTTGAACAGGCGAAAGCTGTTTATGGTAGATAATTTCATTCGGAACCGTATACTTGGAATAAAACACGTTATCTAGTTGTAATAAGGATTACATTTGGGTTCAATCTGACAACAGTAGTCTTGTCTCAGATCCAAGACAAAGCAGTTAGGGGTGGTTGATTAGATCTGAGACAAAGCATTCCAAAGGTTAATACCATGCATGCAGTAAAATCGCCTAGCTAAAAGTCTTACGTATGATACAGACCGCGTCATTTGATTGGTTGATGGATATATTATAAACCAATCACGTGAAAGGACGTTTATACGACCCAATAGGTTTCAATTGTGAGATGTCAATTTGATTACCGTCAAGAGTCCACTAAGAACCAAAATATACTCTTTGCGGACGTTGGCAAACTGTGGTCATTCATTTGACCCCAGTTTGCCAACGTATTTAATCACAAATATCCTCGATCCTTTGCTTTTAAAAATGTTAAATATTCAACTATGGTATATAATACAAATACCAAAAAGTTTTCGATTTAGGACATCTTTGATTTTTGTTCCCATACCCAATTGGGACATTTTTTATAGATCTACAATGTTGTCTAAACTTTTAAAACTGATAGGTATAACTTACCGTTCTGCTGAAAAACGCAAAAATCCCGTTTTTGTGACCTTTGAGCCAGAATATATTTTTTTGCAGGTGTCGGAGCGATGAGGATTTTAAATTTCATTTGGAGCTGGGTGTGAATTATTATAAGCTCACTCCTAGTTTTTGGTCTTATTTGACCGGGCTATATAGGCCAGGAATTAATTTGAAATCAATACAAAGACCTGATGTGTGGCTGGGCCATTAAAGACGACGTACCTATTATCCGCGGCATACTTCTTTCTGCGTCAAAATAGAATTATCTTTTAAAACCTTTTCTCTTTTGCTTAAACTTCATGTAAGTTACATCACAACATAAACTTAGAATATTTAAATACTCTCGGACAACAAATGATCGCACACCGTGTGCGTCGAGTCTGCGGGGCATTTTGTATTCGCGGAACGTACTTTTTTCTCTGCGTACCTACCGTACGTCGTCTGCGCAGGCCTTAAGCATTTTGTGCAGGTCCTTAACCTTACTGACTACCACAACCTTCTCATACCCCTGCGACACCTCAAGGGCTGTAGAAACATGGTTTTTTGAACAAAATTGAAAAATACGTACAACTTTGAGGAGCATCAGCATGAGAACGAGTAGTCTGAATAATATTTATCTGGTCTCATTATATGCAAAATTAAACGCTCTACAACTCTTAAAAAGAACACTTGTCGATAATTTCAGCCGTAAAACCGCAAAAATACCGATTTTGGGGTACATTTTTGCCTCCCACAACTTATGCACCACTCCAAACAACAAATGAAGTTATGAAAACAATAAAATCTTTTGTAGGATTTAAATCCGATTTGCATGTTTTGTTTGTCTAATTCTACTGGCCTAATATTAATTACCTAATAAGGTTCGTTTACAGGGTTATCAAAATAAAACTCTCGACTGTTGTGTTTAAAACACATTTTTTATATTTTTTTATTGAAAAATATTCGCCGGCACGGATGTTGTGTGCCGTTAACAAATACAGTAAAACAAAATGCCGTTCAGTTTGGCACAAACAGTTTAGCCCTCGCGAGCCGCAATGGAAAGCTACAGTTTAAATAAAGTCAAAAGCTGCGAGTCAAGCAATTTCCGACATCCAATTGTCACACAGAATTAATTATGATTGTACCGAACGACCCGTGTTGGAGCAGTATGCTATTGTTTGGGTAAATGGGACCGTTTTTACAGTAATTTAGGTCAGTCTTTGTAGAATTTTTTTAAACAGCTGACTGGCTGAGCGTGAGTTCAGTTTAACGCTAAATGCTAAGCAAAATTGGACTAGTCACATCCTGTTTCCCTTACTAATAGAAGTGCTCCCACACGCGCCGATCGGTATAAACCATACATTTGGCTCATGTTCTATACAAAAATCATTACATTCACACCATATTCCTCATTAATTACCTTCAGTCTTTACAAAATTACCCGGACGCAAGACGAGGTCTTTCTTCTCCGCTTTTTAAATACAACCGACCGTGGAACAGTCGTACGTCCGGCTTACAATTGGTAACAACTCTCGACCCTAAATAGGGTTACACATCCATAAGGCAATTATAGAATCATTATTCTAAGGTGACGGAACACAGTCTACATCACCAGTTGACAATTACAAAAGTGCCGATCTGAGGTACGGAATACACGTAAGCAGCTCGATTGTAGAACTAACGTGTGCTGCGAATTACACAGTTAGTACATAAATAGCACGTCAGTAAGGACGCGATGTCGCAGCTTCAAATAATACGCGGCTCATGTAAAGTTCAAGGCACAAAGTTATCTTCGCTGCTCGAACGAAGCTTTGCAAAGTAAATTTTATTTTAGTCTGGGCTCCGATGCCCCTACAAGAATGTTATTTTTTGGTACGTCGCCTATGCTACTAACCCAATGTGCATAAGCCAGGGTTATATAGTGTTTTTTTACTGAGACTAAGGCGATACCAGATGTCAAACTGTCTTAGGTACCATCAGGGGATTTAAAGGACACATTATTTTTACAATAGTTCATAAAAAATCCATGAAAAAGACCGAGTAGTGCCCCATTTCTTAGTTTCCAATTTCCCCATACCGTCGCAGTTAAAAAGCTCACCATACAACTTACATTAATACACAGTATTAACGTTGCCCCGAAGCAACGCCGATTTGTCGACTTTTAACGTACCGACTTACAATATCGCATAGTGCGGAGTTTTCTTATACAAAAGTTTGTCCACAACCGTATTACGAACCGGTCAAGGAACTTCTCTATTCGAAAACACTTACACATTATTCGTAAATAAAAAAAAGTCGATAAACGTCCGAAATTTAAGAAAACCCAGGCCGTAAATGAAGCTCCCGCCTTCGAACAGCGTCACTAGTGTTGTGACACAAATCATATCGATATAATATATATTTATATCATTTACTTATATGGCGCTCAACAATCAACACACGCACATAGAATTTATCGTTACACTCTACATAGCAACAAACACAAATGCTGTGTACGCACTCACGCGGTAATAAAATTTAAAAAAACAAAAGAGAAAATAAAACAATAATAATATTATAGACGGCGGCGACACGGCGCTCTAGCGCCCCCTTGCGGGCGCTTCTGACTTGCGCCGTGTCACCCCCTAGGCCCTTTCCGTTATTTTTTTGTGATTTTTTGAATGTTACCGTTTTCAAATTATTCGAAATCTTTATACATCACAAATTATACACGAATAGAAGCTTTCAAGAAAGGACTCTATTTTTCCTTCTATATATTTCGTATATACATATTTACAACTATCATTACTCTTCCATGGACTTAATTAGCGAAGGTAATAATTAATTACATATTTATACGAACGTTACGTTTAATCTGTTTTTAAATCATTATTTGTAAATATGTCTATTGTATAATCTAATCGTTTTATCCTAACAAAACTTGTATTTTGCGATAAATATACTATTTGGAAAGAGTTTTTTTGTTAGATTTTTGAAATTAAATATTGAACTATAGAATATCCACATCCATGTGTTCAGTTATTTATAAAATAACTATATAGCATGGATAACTAGCCAGGTTCGCACTAACCGTACACTAACTACAAATGCAGAGCAGGTGTGGGCAGTGTTGTGGCTGCCAAGTGAGCAGGCGTCCTAGGAACACGAATAAAGTCCGTATATGGGATCCAGGATCAATGCAAGAACTGCTGTAAATAGAAGTTGACAGGGTTCTTCGTCGTCAGGATAACAATGACAACACTATTGCGAAATTTTTGGTGAAAAAGGTCATGCCGAGGGAAGAAGAGCATTTGACGTGGACTAAATATTTTAGGTATGTATTAGGAACAGAAAAGCTAACTGAGAATTATTTAGAGTAGTGGCAATGGGACATTTATTAAAACGGTGGTTTATGGACAGTGATGATGAAACTGAATTTTAAATATTACCATTAATGGTTGCTAAACCAACAATGACAAGTCACAGCTTAGGTTTTTGAAGGCGCTGCACGTTATCGGTCCATAGGTCACTAGGCCGGCGTAAGAAGGCTGCTAGGCAGCTGACGACTGTGGAATGTGCGACGTAGCTCGTACACAGACGTCATGCTACGGACTATATGGTACCATTGACTAATTAATTTGTTTAAATATGGGGGGATCCAGGAATTTCCATAACTTCATGCACCACTTTCGTGTAATTGAGAGTCTGAAAAGGGAGACTAGGATCTATGTGGCTACATTTAATATGACAAGGAAAATTTAACAAAAGGGAATGTTGATGAATAAATGCGAATTTAATACGAGGTGAGAGTATTAAGTAGGGGGCTTTCCTGGATCCAGCCCCGAGCTAGTTGTGACTTGTCCACGTTTGGCGCTACCCAGGGAGCACCACGCGGAGGTCATGGACTGAGCTCCCCTTGATCCCACACGTAATTAATGGCCATGGACGTACCCTACAATATCTGGGTTTGCGTGAAAATAACTAATTTTGAAATAGTGTTGCTGAATATCTCTCGCTCGCACTCAACGGATAAAAGAAACTGCTATTATAAGTAAGAGAATTACTCACTAATAATAAAAAATGATACGGGTTGCTTTAAATAGTGTCCTAAGAGATTTATTTGTTTAGTAAAATTGTTTATTTGATCCGGAATTAAGTGAATATTTAATCCCAATGAGTAAATTCTAGAAGAAATAAATAAAATCGAAATATACGAGCTGTGAACAGAGACTGAGCATAGTAACAATGTAATTTTTTCACGATAAATAACTTCACATTTTTGGGACCATTCAGGACCGGGTACGTCCATGAAAAAACTTCCTTGAGCATATACTTATTAGGATAACTTACAATTGTCACCAGTATTATATCTATAAGAATGGGACGAGAAAAAACACAAAACGAAATGTCGATGTTTCGCAGAAACTAAAGTGGAATTAACTAACTTACATACCAACAGCGACGTATGAATGCAGGCGTTTGGAAACTGGATTCAAAAAGTCTGATATACTTACTAAAATAAATACAGTAATAAGATTGGTGAAGACACCACAAACATGATTGAACGACGATTAGAATATTTTTAATCTACACAAGGTGTCTTTTTGATTATTGTCAATTTAAGTTTTAATTGACACATTTATATTCGTTTTGAGGTTAGGCTTTTGTTTAGAGTTTAGTATTTGAAGTTATACGCAATTTTATTTCGCTGCTGGCTCCCGAGCAGAAATCAAACAATCGTTTGTGGCTGCGTTTCAGGCCGTGCGACAGCTTTTCCAATATTTTCATGATTCGTTTTGAATATACCGGAAAATTTTCAGTAGTTCAAAGAGTTTAGGTACCTGTCTGATAGAGCGCTCCTAATTTGAAGAATTTAATATATTGCGACATTTACCGTTTTAACAATGATTCTAACATGCGCTTATTACAAAAAAAAACAAATTAGGGCTTTAATTTCACAGATGCAAAGAGCTGTTAGCACCGTAATATGACAAAAATGAAGTACAAAACAAAAAATAATCACTGACAGCATTTTGAGTTTAATATCAACCACGACCGATAATATATTGTGAAAAAACTGACGCAAAGCCCGCTGCCGGCCACCGCTATACCTAACCCTACGTATGTTCATTGTCCCGCTTCCCGCACTGCACGCGATGCGCCTCGGATGATACGATAACGTTGAATATAAGGCAGTGTTGAGGCTTATCCACACTCTGATAGAAAGGGTCATGTTGTGTCCAGAAAATTATAGAACATAACTAATATTGAGTGTTTCCAATAAATAAATTATCGAGACTTTCGAAAATCATCGACAGTGGACAACACTAGTCATGTTGATTTGGTTTTAGAGTTATGAAAGAATTGCTGAAATATTACGATTTAAGAACAGAATAAATATGTTTTGTATTAATATTTGCATTGAAATAAAAAAAACAGTTAATAATTAACAAGACCCGATCTAGCAGAGCCTATTACAACCTTTAAAAAGGTATCATCTCATCATAACACATGATATTGAGACCATTCGTACACTGACAATCGCACAATAAGCGTAGAAGAGTACAGTACATATTGGAACTAAATTCAAGGGACAAGCGACACTAGATGGCGCCAGTAGCAAGTTCGTTAGCTGTCAAATCTTGGCTTTGAGTCAACATATTTACGTTGTGACTACAAGAAACAACACGTATACAACGTGTTAATTAAAAAGCGCAAAACCTCAGACACCCTAACTTATTTTTATTATAAAAGAATAATGTAAATTATTAAATTAAAGTTTCGCGTATTATTTACGAAGATATTCGCTTATTTTTGTTTCTTGTCTTTGTTGCAAAATTAAAAAGTCTATGGTTATAACGCGCGAGCTAGTGCGACGTTTCCGCTTCGCGTGCCGCCGCAATAATAGAGTTAAGTAATGATTAAACACGGCGTAATGAAAATATTTTTTTGGTTAAAATTTTACCCCTATATTTTTAATGGAATCAATTCTACTCTAAATTCTGAACAAACTAATTTCAGGTTTTGCGCTTTTTCATTAATGCGTTGTATACTTTAGAAACAAAATAATATATATTTTTAACCATCTCCGCGTATCTTTCGCTACTAGCGCTACTAGGTTTCCGGTTATCCTCATCAAACACAAACATACATCAGAACATAATCAGCAATACATACATACACACAGGAACGAAACATAAGTCCACAGATAGATGGCGCGAAACACGAATCTTTTGACTGCGATTGTCAGCACCGAACACCATTTTGTTTATATACGTGATAGACGTTTAGGAATTTGTGTCAGAAAATCAGTCGTTAATGTAGCAGATTCAAGAAAAAATGGGATACATTCATGCCTAAACTGTCAACAGTTCATTTCTAAAATGTATCTGACTACGCGATATAACATAAAAAGAAGTACGTTTGCCACATTATCTTCGTAATAAATGCTAGTAAAATTATTTTTAACTGTAGAAGTATTAAGTTTTGTATTTATTTGCATAAATAGAAATGGCCGACCCCCACTGCCAATTTACTGACTGAAGTTCAAGATCATAGTCAAAATTTTATTTCATATTAAATGGACAATTAGGCCTTGATCAGTTTTACGGAAAGTCATCCAATTTGCTTTGCTTTTAGCCCATCACAAACACTTCTATTTTTTACAATTGTTGCTTGCGCTAATTGCTCGCTCTTCAAGCTGTGTTTCATCCCTTTAAGCAACAAAATGGCAGCCAACGTTGACAGCCGCAGTCAATCTCGTGTATAATTGACACCAAAACAAGCGAACGCGCATTAAAGGGAGGTTTCCATACAACTAACGTTACATCTAAATAAATACGGTGTAAACAGCGGACCGCGGCCGGCCCGCGTTCAAACGAGCCCAGCACAAATTGTACGATATTTTTGCGATCACACAATCAATAATTTATAGAATAGTATTGCTCAGAGAATAAGGCAAATATAACAACGATTGTATCTTTTATCACAGCAAGAATAAAGAAATACGTTTGATAGTTGTACACTCTAACTGAGACGTTGCATTACTGTAGATTTCACATTCGGCCAAGCATACAACCACCATAGATAAATAGGATAGTAATAATGAACCCAGGATTACTTATGCGAACGGCAAATATCTTACAATTTGAACAGGCAGTGGTCGAAGTAAATTATCTAACTATGTAAACATAATAGTGCTCGCCCGTGAGACCACTAAACAGCCTAACTAACGTTCAGGAAGTCCTTGTTAGCCCCGCCGTGCTAAGCGGACCGTGTACTCTTTAATAATACATTATGTACAGTTCATTCGATGTCACACTGTATGTTCCAAAAGCTTATACAGTTTGTCGTAATTTCATATTAAAAAAATGAAAATAACTGTGAAGTTTAGTATTTATATCAAAATGAGATGATGACGAAGTACGACAAATACTGTATAATCCTCAAGTGTTGTTAACAATAACACTGAAATCACAACACTTTGAAAGGAACATTAGTACTTACTCTAAATCCACATTTTTGTACATAATTTCGAGTTTTCGTAATATAAGAATCGAGGATAGTATGATAGAGATAATATTTAATTGCATAATTAAAATTTAAAGTAATTACTAATAGAAAGAAGAAATAATAACAAAGAATAAGAGTATTAAAATTTGCCGCAGATGCCCTCTCATCATCATATATTCGCGACGATTCGAAGGTGTCAGCGGCTAATTCTAATTAGCACTCAGTAGTAATGACTCTATGTTTAGGGCGACCATTAACACAATCAAGGTTATCCTTTGAGCGTGATTTCAAAGTTGCTAGGTTGAGTAAAAAGTAAATAAATAAGACTGGTTAATATTATATTTTAAGTATACTAGATAGATAATAATTGTAACAAAAGCTCGACATGAGTTGTAACGCAACTCTATACAGATATACACGAAAAAACTTGCAAGTCGCACTAAACACAACCTTACATAAACTTGAAGAAAAAAATTATGTTCACAACGCTTAACATATGGTTCCAGCCATACATCTAACATGTAAACAACACCTTTTAAGCTCGTGGTTAAGTCTCTGACACACTTGTCAATTACCGAACACTA
Source organism: Udea olivalis (assembly GCA_947369235.1). NCBI lineage: Eukaryota > Metazoa > Arthropoda > Insecta > Lepidoptera > Crambidae > Udea > Udea olivalis. The sequence continues at coordinate 14,309,278 of OX376362.1, read as the reverse complement.
TGAATACAATAAGTACTTAGAAAAGGATAAATAAATGAATAGTTACTTCGTAATATGTTATTGAGCTTGTGATTTTATTCTTGAAACTTATTTATTATTTTTAACAGAAATACTTGTTGTAACAGCTTTATATGTTTAAGTTTTCGGTAAAACTACAAATATGTTTTCAACTGTCTATATACTGTACATATTACCAATACCATTTACAAATAGAACTAGCTTTAAAGGCCTGTTCAGAGCTGAGCGGTATTCGCTGCCGCTGTGGGTAGCGGTACAATACCGCGCGAGTTTCGCTCAGGTATTTAGTATGAAGTTCCGCGGCAAAACGTACCGCTACCCATAGCGGGAGCGAATACGGCTCAGGTCTGAACAGGCCTTAATAGATACATTATTATATGTGTATCTCTATCACATTACTACGTCGATTCAGTTGAGAGAGGCCTTATTTGTGGTTCGAATTTCATAGCGTTCTACTTTTTATGTTTTGTCAAAAATATTCACCATTTAGAACCATTTCATTCCTTGGAATATTATAAAAGAAGCATCATTCTTATTGTAGAATACAGTTCATTTATCAGGGAATAACTTGGTTTCGTAAGTATTCAAAATGGTGTTTATAATATTATTTAACAAAAGCTTGAGTATAGCCTGAGATTATGTGTAACATTTCCTATTTACCGACTGTTATGTATTTAAATTCATTTCAATACTTTTGTAGATTAATATTTTGACAACATTAGTTTTAACCTCAAAGGCACCATCGACGCTTGGGTTAACTCGAAAGTTTACAGAGTTATCGCGTCCATTTTCCGACACTGCCTAGCAGTGAGTTATATAATCACAGCATAAACGTGTTGAAATATCAACAAGTTAACTTATATCTTTGAAAAAGTTACAAATTGTTATTTTTAAATATAAATGATAAAAATTCAAAAATTGGAATACAATCGCTTTTTTAACCGTCTCGGTTCTTACCTATTGCGCTAAGCACAACTTTTCCAACAACATTCAATTGTATCACGTGAATTTTCACATTACACACATTCATTAGACACACAATCTCAAACTATATCTTTTCAAGTGGGGCTAAGAATGCGAACCTTCGTCGGCGGTACAGTGTCGCCTAGCACGGCGGGCGGGTGGTGGGCGCGGCGCGTGTGTGGGGGCGCGGGGGCGCGCGCGGGGGCGGGGGCGCGCGCGCGGGGGCGGGGGCGCGTTACGGGTGGCTGTTGTGCACGCCCGGGGTGCTGGAGCCGCCCGACGAGCCGTGCTGCGGCGGGAGGAGCACTTGCTGGAAATATTAATATTACTTCAGTAAACATGTCATGTACATGAGATCTTTATAGTTCCTGTCATCTAAAAAGAACGCTGGCCACGACCAGCGCAGTGAACGAATACAGGGCCAACAGGTGGTATGAACGGACCTACTAAAACAGTTAAGCCTATTCAATTACAAAGAACATAAATATGATTGTGCATCTATTATAATAGCTACATGCTACTGTGATCAATTTAATATTTACCTGTCATTCCTAAAACGAATTCAGAAGTTTATACAATCATTATTTACTTTTGCTGTGTACTGTACTATCCCTGCCACTGTCGCCTAGCGTTCTTTTTACATGACGCGATCTGTGCACATGGCTTGAATGTAGAGCTTAGCCACACAATCTTAGCTTGAGCGTAAGAGTTCATACACACGGGACGGCAAATGCCGTCGACTTCTGCTGTGCTGCTGTCGACATCTGTCATCGGTTGTCATTTTTAGTACTCCCATAAGTTCAGAGTTCCAAATTATTGTTTTTTTATAAGCACTAATAAGCAATTCAGAATCAATTTCTTCCGCTAAGCTCATGTTGTGTGCATCCTAAGCTCTTAGACTACTAAAAATAACAGCCGATGACAGATGTCGACGGCATTTGCCGTCTTGTGTGTAAGAACTCTTACACAGCCGGCATAAGCTTAGCTCTCGTTGCTATGAACTCGCACACTCGGACGAAACGAAAGCCTCAGCGATATATCGGCAACATAAGTCACTGGATAATATTTAGTGTGATGTGATAAAGCTCAAGTGACTATTGACGTCATGATCAGCTAACCGAGACGTCAACAGTCACGTTTGCTGAATATTGAGGATTCGCAGCTTATAGTGTTTGATTAACCACAGAGTGATACAAAAGTAATGAATAGCAATAAGTCATAAGCTTATGCACTGTCCCACGCGGCTGAGCGGAGGCTTCCTACGGAGGAATCAAGTCTTATCTATAATTATTGTATTTTGATTGGTTATCATAAACACTGATTATATTCCAAAAATTTTTAGCACACATCGTTCTACCTGAGAATTGAACACAGGGCGATTTTTAGACACAAAGGCATTCATCTTCAGCTTAGTAGCAAATTATAGCGTAACACATTTTATTCTTTAAGACTAGGCAGTCATCTCACCCGACTTGTTGGTGACGATGTGGAAGTAATGTCATAGCAAACTATTCATTAAGGGCTCCAAGTTGTAGCGCCCGAGATACAAATGTGCCTCCTCAGCTGTTCGCATTAAATACAAAATAGAAATTGTTTATTTGGCATCAATAATACTTTCTTATAACTAAAATACTATACAGCTTTAAGCCGTGATTTTATGTGAACAAAATCATGAAATTGGTTTCCAGTAGTAGAAAGTCATACACATAAAGACTCGAATTTTCGGGTCATTTATGATATCACCACAACTTTGTCATGGTAGTCCGAAAAAATTAAAATAACAAAGTACTATTTATCTACACGAACATAAATTTATTATTTATAACTAGTAGTCAGCATCAGGTAAGATGTTTCCTATGACAGATGTCATTACGATTAAACCACATAATTACTTCTGTAATTACCAATGAGGGTTTTCGATACTTTTTCTGCTGCTGTCCAAACAGCTGTCAGATCCCATAGATTCGTACCGAAAATATAATTGTTTTTTTGAAATTCTTTTGTCTTTGGAGTTGTTATTGGTTTTATTATGGATAAATGCCAGATAGAAGTTGCCGAACTGAATATTGAGCTCAAAAACAGAGGCGCAAAAGCCACTGGTACTAGTATTTGTTTACACAATTTAATTTGGTTCTAAATTGTGGTTATTTGTATTTCATTGAGTTGTAGTTGATTAATGTATATTAATAAAGCATAATAAACCATGCTATATTGAATAATGATAATAAATAAATAAAAGTAAATTTATCACTGCGAATGGCTACAAGCCACTGTTTTATTCGGTATTTATTTAGGCACTGCACAACAATGTGGCCTTTAAGAAAACAATATTCCTATAGTTATGTTTATAAGAATAAATAAACCAAAAAAAGATCGAACAATACAAATAATGTATGTACCAATCTGACAGTTGATTGGACTTGACGCTACAGTGCTGCCATCTCACGCAGGCCATTTTAGAAAACCCTTGTTACAAGTTGCCATTGTAAGATGAATTACTTTCTATAATTTCAACTCACTACCCGATACTACTCTTAACAGCAAAATAAAATGTGTTTATAATCAAATAAATACATCTAATTGTTTTATTTAATTCCTGTTCCCATTCTGTTTTCTAAAGCATGATACGTTGAAAATATTAAATAAAAAGCCCTAATTTTTTTCTGCATTATCGATAAAAATTAATGCTGCTGCACAACACTATAGTAGCATCAACTTGACGTTGATAGATACCGACGGTCGTACTACGAACTAAGACTGTTGTTTTTACCAGTATTACGTCACCACAATGGGTGACAGCGTTTTCGCGGGAATAAATAAGGTTTAAAATTAAATTAAATTTTATGGCAAGAAAGCGTGTTTATTTTGCCGAAATATACTTCTTCGTGGATTTTTATTAGGAAAATAAACATTTTGAAGTACTTTTTCAAACAGAGTAGAATACCCTATTGACTTAGCCAATCAGCGCTTCAGTTTCCGATCGCCGTAGGTCTAGTCCGACATTTCGCGATCTATCTGAAAATTCTCAGGGTGATACATAGCGAAATTAAGGCCCGATTTTTCAATTGTTAGTTTAATCCCCTAAATAACTAACTGAAGTATAAAATTAACTGGCTGTTTATCGAGCGAATAGATATTTTAAATTTTTCAATCGTCTTTTATCCAAAGAATAGCTATCTATCGGTTGTCTATGTACTTATATCGCAAAGTTCACACTGATCACCCACAAGCGAGATGCACTTATACAATCATTCCAATTCATTAGAATGAAGACAAAAGTTAATGCTTGACAAATTGACATTGACGTATAAGAAAATTAACCTCAACTTTTTTAGTTGTCTAAAGTAAAGCAAAGAGAGTGTGTGCTTTGAGTTTTTTAAGGCAAAATCTTTTAAAAAATACTTTTCATCCCACATATTAAAATAATTAGGTCTCTATTTTATAACTCGATTTTTTCTATTGGGCACAGTGTTTGTATAGTTGAGTAACTGCCTTTGCTCCAAAATTGTTGCGTCGGGTCGTATTAAACTAAATTAAAAAAAACTCAAATGACACACAACTCAAAATGTCAAATAATACGCATAGATAAAATCTTATTCAGCGCCTCAAGAAGCAGATAAGTTTATTCCTCAGTTAGCGGCTTTATTCAACAGATAACATCCTGACAAATTAAAAATCTTGTTAACCTTCGAATAAAATTGAGGATTGAAAAATCAGCCCTGAAAGTTATATTCCTATTTTCTAGTGTTTCGTGATCTTCCAACGATTTTTCCAAAGCCATCCAATTTTACATACAATTTTTTTTAACCTTTGCAAATGAGCAAATAGCAAGTTTGGGTTTGGCAACGCTGCAATGAAGAGGCGAGTGTTACCTGCAAGTGCTGCGGGTGCGGCTGCGGCGGGCTGGCGGTGGGCGGCGCGTGGTTGAGGTAGGCCACGTGGTGGTGGTGGTGGTGGTGCGCGCCGCCCGCGCCCGGGTACGCCGTGCACAGCACCTGGTACATGCCCTGCTATTTACATCGATTGCCCCTTTTGGTTAGGGTTTATGCGGTATTGCCAAATGCCAGTGGCAATTCATTTGGTTGTCATTGGGGCAAGTGCTTGCACTTTCCATTTAACGTGACCAATTCAAACTTTGTGTTGAAATAATATTGATCTAAAAATTAATAGTAAAGTTACCATTTTTAAACAAGATATTTAAGAAATAGAAATCCTTTAGAACATTTTAATGGGTAATATAGTAACGATCAAAAATGGGACAGAAGAGTGCAGTCACACTGTATATTTCTCTTTCGTAAAAGCAGGTCTTCTATAATTATATTATGAATAATTTATGCAAGGTTTCTTCACTCATTTATTAATATTAAAATGGAATTTTTCAAAAGTTGAGACTTTTGATTTAGTTTCAGTAACTTTTTTTTAAAGATTGGAAAACTTGTTTTCTTTAAAAAGTTTTGTTCTAAATTAGCCACTTTCTCTTCAAATTAGAAATGTTAATAAAACAGCTAAAAGACAATGCAGGTGGAGGCAGAATTTAAGTCAAATTAATTATGAAACATCATTGCGAAACAAAAATATTTTTCAAATTCAAGAACTATTAGTCAGCTCAAACTAAGTCATCAACGCACGCACCTGGAACGGCGGCTGCTGGTAGTGGTGGTGCGGGTGCGCGTGCGGGTGCTGGTGCGCGTGCGGGTGCGCGTGCGGCGTGTGCGCGGGCGACGGCGGCGGGTACAGCGCGGGGGAGGCGGCGGCGGGGGAGGGCGCGGGCGGCGCGTAGCCCACGTCGGCCGCGCCCACGCCCGCCACGCCCACGCCGCCGTGGTACATGCGCACCTGGGGGGAGAGAGTGCGGTTAATGCGGGGCGCCTTAGATTAAATCAAATGGCGGGAGATACGGCACGTCCTTAAAATTGTCACACAACACACAGCTACATCAACATTGTGCGATGTGAGAAACCTTTTTGTTTTGACCTTAGCGTAAGCAACTGAGTGAAATTTGGCGACGGGCCTGATTTAAGCGGTCTACGCGCTAGGGCGAGTCACCTGCCTTCCTATTTTGATTTAATCTAAGCGTTGCGCAGATGTTACGTCCTACCTTAATAACGGATTCTAAATCAAATAATGATCGTTGATATTAAAAGAATCAGTTAAAGTTTAAGCTAAGTATAGTGGTATGTTTGTATTTTACAAATGATATTTTACACCAAAAATTTCGAATCCCAAACGAAGCAAAGCTTGTAGTATGAGTATTGGGAACATATCTACATAAATAAATGGACAGATATACATAGATATAAACACCCAAAATAATAAAAAAACACTCATACATATTGTTACATGATGGCCTGGGTTAGAATCAGTGGGAACAGGCTCAGGCTTTCCAGCACGGTAAAGTGTGCATAACGCACCTTTTTATAATGTTTTTTGATAAATTCTTTATATTTTGATATTTACTATGTCAGTGTGAAAATAAATGTTCTACCATAAGTAGCGCCTATTAATTAACACATTTAATTACAGTCCACTTATAGATAAAAGCGACTGAGTCGTCAATCGTAGAGAGATCACTAAACATGTTATAATGACGTCAGTTCATCTTTCAGTGACAATCTATAATTCGTTTAACTGAATGAGAAAGTAATAATTGCGGAAGCGTCAACTATAATATACTTTTAAAAGCCTTATTTAAATACTTACTATCCGCTGAAAATAGTCATAAGTACAATCATGAAAAACAAGACTCGTTTCATAAATTAACCAAAACTTACTTATCTTTAGTTTAAAATATCTATGATGTGGTACTCAGGTAATAATAACTTAGAAAGCCCATCCATTTATTTTATTGTTTATAAAAGACAGTTCTTAAGATGAACATTCAATAGGAAATCGATTCATAAACCCATGGAGGGTTGCACTCACCATGTGCTGGTACTGCAGCGCAGGCTGCGCAGGGTGTGGCCCAGGGTGGGGGTGAGGGTACGGCACGAACTGCTGCATCGGCGCCGGCGCTAACAGCGGTTGACCAGTCGCAGTCGCCACTTGGACCCCTGAACCTACACCCACTAGCGGGGGAAATGCTGTTTTATAAACTGTTAGGTACAAACTCAGAATAAAAACAGACAGCGAAACGAGATAAAGAATGCAAACAAGCGTTGAGGTGTGCGATGTCTGTTTTAGACGAAGACGATACGTCAGAAGAGTTCTAATCAACATTGTTTATGACAAAACAAATGCTGATAGCTTCTGTACCGACGGCTTTCCCGTACCACGAACCACGCAATGTTATCGCAAAGTAACTGTCAAATTCGTTGCATTCTTTAGCTCGATTTGCTGGCCTTACTATAGAATGATAGTTCCATACGAAAGAAGGCTACATTGTGATGCCAAAATCAAATATAAAATTTTATGTTCCTAAATTGTTTCGCATTTGAATTCAATATTGTTTTAATTTACTGTACGTATGGACATTCTGTTGGATTTTGACAGGAACTTAAAATGGAGCGCTGACGGGTGATTCAATATTTGGCCGTCACGGCTAAATTTTTGTGGCATCACCAACGGGACCAAGCCTTCTATGTGTCACATTATTCTATGGCTACAAATAAACGTGGAATAAAGGTATTTGTGGAAACGTCTTTTTATATTCGCATAGTAGACCCTATAACGTGTGAATTGTATTGCGAATTATAATTATGTATTATTTGTACTAATTTTCATCAGATTAACATTAAAATGATGAAAAAAAATCACGTGACAATGGAGTTCACATCTTTACCCGAGATGACGTCATGAATATAAGACCACTGAGACCTGAGATAGCCCAGTGAATTCTTTCAGCACATAAATGATAACAATGTTTCATTATGTATATTATTATTATCTTAAGTTCAAATCAGTTCAACACAATCAAACCCTCACCCAATGTTAAGTTTATAAAAATACGTAAAATATCGTAATCTATAAATTAACCGAGAAAGTACTTAATTCGTACATGCCATATTGTCTATCGGTAGAACCAAAAACTTTGTAGTAGTCAAGACTTGAAACTTGTGCACACATTTGTGAAACTTCATACGTTATAACTTTATTCCACATTTGCTTGTAGAAGAGTGTGAAGGTGAAACTACGTGATATAAACAACACTCTTTATTTGTTTATTTTTAGGAGAAAAATAATGGTAACCAACGAACTATTATTTTTGCGATTATTTTATTCTCTTGTGTTTCATAGGTCAGTATCATGCTATCATGGAATTCTAACTAAATAATTAATAAAAGTATCAAACCTAGACCCCGCTGATATTCTGCAGCGGCCAACATAAAAACAAAGACAATTTTGTAGATTATAATTTCATTTATTACAGAAATGAGATAGTGATCAGTGGGTCTATAGCGAGTTTTATTTCAATCACAGTCGACGAGCGCGTAGACAACATGGTGGCGCCTCTGGTGGCACTTTAACGTATTCAACTTTTACGCGCATAACGAGTGTGATTGAATAATCCAACACTAGGCCTTTAGGTCTACAAGACAAGATTAGTCCTTTCTGCTCTGTTGAGATACCATCTTGCGACTATATCTCTAGTAGTTTAGTCAAAAGCAAACCGGCTGATGAGGTTACAACTGAACACTCATAAGAATATACTTCGCCGAAAACAATTTAATTTTAACTGCAGTGAAGACTCAGCCGCAAATTGAAGTCACGGATAGAATTGTACCCTGGACCATCGTCGTAAGGGTTCGGTCTGCAACGTTCCACCTTTAGGCAACGACTTTCATTTTAGAAATGACAATCTCAAATCACGCGCAGATTACGGGTCAATCAACGTTCTGGGTCCGTATTACCATCTCTTATAGACAGTCAAGTTAATTTCCTAAACTGAGGGTGTCGAGCAATTTCCTCAGTAAATATCTGGCCTAGAGGATGCAATATTGACAGCTGACTAGCTGAAAATGAAAGATCATGTTAGGAAATCGCTCGCTACGCTTAGTTAAGGAAATGACTGGCTTCAAGAGATATGGTAATACGGCCCCTGTAATACGAACTGGCTGTAGTGAAAAGAGTAAAAGCTAACTGACCTTTCCTGAAGTTCCTCTGCTGCTGTGAAGGCATGGGGGCGTGTTGCCCTCCGCCCCCCGCAACGCCCACTCCCTGACCGCCGCCCATTGCGGCGCCATATAACTAGAAATAGAATAGAATTCGTTGAAACAAAGCAATATTTCAGTTCAATTAAAGAGCAGTTTTGTATGCCTATGTGAGTCAGGGACAAACTAACGTTTGAATCTCTTTTGTGGGTGTTTTTCGGTGTTTAAGGGTGTTTTAACAAGGAGCGGGACCCATCATAATCTCGCGTTCCACGCGCGGGGGAGGATCAATCTCGCACCTTGTCAAAACACCCTCAAACAGCCCCGAGCTTTTTCAATTCAGTAAAGTTCGCGGCAATCTTGTGAAATGGATTTCGTCAAGTATAATGGCACAGAAAGGTTCTGTGTTTAACTGCAATAATAGCAGTTTTAATTTTTTAAGCTTAACTATTTTGGGTAGCAATACTAGCAATTTAAAAAACCGAATGTAACTGCCGCGATTATGAATTTCGATTATTAACTTAGGTAGAAGTAACGTAATTAATATAATCTACCTCCGCTATGCGAGATTTAATGCGACGACTCGACTGCCCCCCTGACCCTGAACTTATCTTCCAGTGATATACGGATTAATTATTGTTATGCACTCAGTTTGTTCAGTGAATTTGTCTGTTGTATGCTGAACAATAATAATACAAAGTTGAATATACTCAATTTTGGTAAGTTTATTAGCCTTAACAAGACCTTATAAAAAAAAACATTTGCGATAACTATCCCTTAACACCATGGGATTTTTAGGTGCCAAAACGACGGCAAACCTTGCCCAAAAATGTCGTCAAGAAGCAGAAATTATTACTCTTAGCTCCTTCATACCTAAATACAAAGTCCTAAGTCGGCATGCCATATCAATAATTCAAACATACCATTCTAGGACAAACCAACAATCGCATAATTATATTATTATGTAAAACAGTTGATCAAACGCAATGTTCGATTATTCCGATTAAAAGATATCAGTTACAAATCAATTCTGCTCCGAAAACGACGTGTTATTCAATGATATAATATTTAAAAACTAACAAAAATGGTGTGGTTATTCTGGATTTTGGTGACCTTAGTACTAATAAAGATACTGAACAAGCTATCAAACGGGAAGTGTTATTCCGATAATGTGATGAGTGGTAAAGTAGTTATAGTGACTGGAGCGAACAGCGGAATCGGATACGCCACCGCTATAGAACTTGCCAAGCGGGGCGCCAAAGTGATCTTGGGCTGCAGAGACGACAAGAGAGGCCAAGCAGCCGCAGCTTCCATCATCAAAGCCACAAAGAATAAGGCTGTAAGACATATTTATCTTGACCTGAGTTCTTTGAAATCGGTAAGGAACTTCGTCGAGGAGTTTAAAAACACAGAAGCTAAATTAGATGTGCTGATAAACAATGCAGGAGCCAGCGGTATGGGGAAGAAAATGACGGAGGACGGCATAATTAGAGATATGCAAGTAAATCACTTCGGGCCTTTTCTTTTGACTGTTCTATTGACGCCAATGTTGGTCAAATCAGCACCAAGCAGGGTGGTGATTGTTTCATCAATGCTTCACAAATTTGGGACCATTGATGGTATAAACGAGGAAGGGCGATACGGGTATTTGCAAGCCTATTGTAACAGTAAGCTCTGCAATGTACTGTTCAGTAATGAGCTAGCTCGTCGTTTGGAAGGCACTGAAGTCGTCGTGAACTGTCTTCATCCAGGACAAGTAAATACGAGTCTTTACAGAGCAACATTGTTGGAGAAAATCAGGAGTTTGGTACTATATACCTTCTTCAAGAGCCCAGAGGAAGGAGCGCAGACGTCCTTGTACTTAGCAGTTGATGACGAGTGTGAACAAGTGACTGGAAGATATTTTGCGGACTGCACAGAGAGTACTATGTCGTGGAAGTGTGAAGATAGATTTCTGGCTTTGAAGTTGTGGTCTATGTCCGAAGAGTTAGTTAAATTAAAGCCGGAAGAAAAAGCGTATGATTTGAATAAACAATTATAGGAAGTGGGACTGTCAACAAGTGTAGTCAGCGGAGTGATAGCGACAAATGAGAAGCAGAACAAATTGAGATTGTCTTGGGAATATTACGTCAACCCATTTACCAAGCAACGCTGTTTGATAGCCATCTGGACTTCAACCGTTGCTTCGTATTCATAATACGTTATCTTGCTACATCCTAGAGCGAAGATAGCGCCCGTGATATTTTTCATTATCATTAAATTATGATGTATCAATAAGAACAGTAATTAGGCAGATAACAAAAATAAATATTTTGGACGGTCCATTTCATTTTAAAGCAATAACGGACATTTTCCAATGATTTTTAGGCTTGATGTGTGGTAAAAGTGCAAGTATTTAGCTATACGTTATCGTCATCAATAAATCTTATCTATTTAACGTTGTAATCAAATCATATTTTAATCGTTAAAGTTATCTCTGGCATTAACTGCGTTTAAGGTCTCCGACCTTTGAAGATAAACGCCAACGTGAGTTTAACATGCGGTAAAACCACGTTGACCCAGGCGCATGTATGCGTAATGAGATCCTGATCTGAGCTACCTATCAGCCTCTTTACATCATAGGTTATCTAGGTTTTATCGTAATACGGTTGACATTACTAATCAATCACCTAATCTCAAGCAAGTGTACGTCCCGTAACCCACGTGATATAAGTAATATTTCCAGAGCAGAAAAATCGGGGACAACGTTATCACATTGAGGCCATGAATTATGTTAATTGCTGCTTGCATGGTTGAATCTAACCACAATTATTTTTAAAATTATTCGCAGTGTTTGGCCTTCCTATTTAAATTGTGCTTCTCGTGTGACCTATTTGACTTACGAGATACTAATAAATACCTACGTGAGGTGAGGTGCAACTCACTTCTAAAACTTCCATTGTTTCACGCTAACCCGTTTCCATCAAATATATATTTTTTATACGGGTTAATACCCGACACTAAACTCACAAATTATTTTCCTTCGCACATTAGCTTTGCCGAAACTACGGAAGTCTTTTTAAGTAGTAATCTCCCTGTTTAGTTAATAAGAGCTTAACCTAATACACCGTCAAGTATATTAGCACAAAAATCTGCAATCAACACGTTATTAGTTGAACAAAAAAATTAAAACCTTTTTAATTCATGTCTCAAAAATATACCTAGTAACTACTCTGCTCTTAATTTCTGGAACATAAAGTTTTGCACCTTTTAAACTAAAGCTGTTCTGTTATGTCAGTAGAAATGAAATAAAGGACTGTACATGTAAGGTCTGCTTATCTTTAAGTGACGTTTTAGAATCCTAACCTCTGCATCCACAGATCCTAATCAAAAGTTGAGCACATCTCAAATTGATGCTGCCCTGTCACATGTCAAAAGAAATGAAAGGGACAGCTATTATTGTAAAGACTGCTTAGCTTTGATTGGCTATTGTGGATTCGGGCGTAAGTTTTTTAAGTGATTATACTATACGTCAGTATTAAACATCAGAACAAACTTTAGAAAGCCCACACGTACACTGACAAAATTGAGCTGTCTTAAATGAAACAGTATATTATGCACAGACCAAGACCACAACAACTGTGATCGAAATTTCTAAAACTGCATGTAAACTCTTTATCTAACCATCTATGATCTTGATCTTACTATTCGCAACAAAATAGTAATTAATAAAACTACTTTGTCAATTTGTGTGCGTGTTCTGGCACCCGAATTCGGAGACAATAAATCAAATTTGAGCAGCCCATACACGTATAGTTGTCCTTTACTTTTCTACTGACTTCTCTAAGGGTGCTCAACTTCGATTCATTTTTCATAATTCGGGTCTCACCCAACCAAGTTAGGACTTGCCAGACCAGGATTTACTATACTACTTTCGCCGTATGATGATATCCCTGACAGTTCATAATTGACAATTATAGTGCTGTAACGAATGTAATTTAATCGAGTTGACAAAGAAAATGGAATCAGATTTACCGATTTTGAATTTTTAAATAAATTCTTAATAAACGGGTTTTGGCTAAGTAATAGAATAAAATACAGTATCTCGAAAATAATAATTAAAAAATTGCACATAAGGCAGACGCACTGGTACTGATGCGAATGACGTGAATACAAATTACAAAATGATCGCGCTCCTAATCATCGATTCAGTAGTGTCAATACACCATTGAATGGCGTTCCTTTTCACGCATCAGGCGTTGTAACGATATATTAATTTAATATCAAATACTTCATTTATTAACGGTTAATAATAATATTAATAATTTAGTTGATAAGATTCGAAAGAACAATAGTTTTTACCAGTTTATAACATTTTCTTTTGCCAGTATCTTTTTATTTAGTTTGAAATAGTATGCGTGACGCGGAACAATAAGAACTGTGAGGCATATCATCTTACAGTGAAAATAGTATAGTTATACAGTACAAATTACTAAAACGTTACTTTAGTTCAATTTATAACTATAAAAACAGGGTTAATAAATCCACTCTCAAACTGCGGTTTAGTCACATTTGAGCCGCATTTAGTGTTAAGCGCGTGGTTTTGAATACAAACGAATTATTAGGTGAAACTCTTGATAAAAATAGCTGACAATTGACGCCACAACTAGATCTGAGGCCGTAGCCAAGAGCAACAATCCACTATGTTTCGTATGAAAACCTTGAAAATATTGACAATAGAAATGACATAAATTGACTCTCCTAATTAAAATGTCAATTCCTGTCATTACCATACTGAGATTTTAACCCATCGAACCTTAGCCGTGTGTGGCTCTTGGCTGCTAACTTCGATGTAGCCCAGTAATTTGAAGTGGCAGTAGGCAGTGATTTTCCCAGTGGTTTAAATTGTCAACTACTGAGTTTCAGCTCCCTTTGGATAAGTTATCGTACAGATACGCATTAACCATCTCGATCTTTATCTAGGAAGCTTAGAAAAATTCATATACATGACATGATAGAAATGACGGCTATATTAACGTTATGTAACACAGGCTTGAGTATACGTACGAATATCGACACTGAATAGGGTACTTGACTGCAATTGATTAAATAACGATTGAAAAGCACGATTTTATTTTATTTATTAGCTCCATATTTCAATCAAAATCAACTCGTCCCAAATGGGCGAAAGTAGCCCGTGTCCTCACTTTGCATGCTCATTTGACACAAGCCTTGCTTCAAGTTGTACTACGACGTCATATCTTTGTAAGCAATCATGCCTGTAATGCCAACTTGTCAAAGAGTGACCAATCACAAAGCGTCAATTGATCAGAGGATGATTAATATCGTTTTAAGATTCTTGATTTTCTTTATTCTGAATTTAGATAATAACAACAGTTTCTAGAAACCTATTTTGAACACCATCAAACACCCTATTGTACGTATTCTACTCAAACCCGCGCCTATCATAAGCGTGCCACTCAGGCAAGCCTGCACACCACACGGCTCACGTGTTCCGGCCGCTCGCGCTTCTCCGACAGCAGGAACACCGGCGGGTACTGGCGGCACTCGCAGTTCAGCTCCATCTGTTACCAGCTTTCCTAGCTTAGTGCGGTTTATACATTGGGAGTGCGGGGCGGCAGAAATAAGATCGTCGTGACACCATTCGGGTAATGCGCAGGAAAACGAAAGAAGTAAAATAAAGGGAGGTGAAGGATATAAAGATGAAAGAGAAAGCCAAGAGCAACACGTTACTTTCGTGTCGACATGTCAAATTAAAAAATGTATAGAACTGACAGCAAATGTCATTCCGATTCGAAGAATGCCGAAGTCATTTCCGTACATCTTTCAAATTGACATGTAGAATCGCTAGTAGCGCGTTGCTCTTGGCCAACCCTGCTTAGGTTTACTAGTTTTTGGGTTCGTTAACGTGCACTCTAAATTTTATCTTAAAACTTTATGACGAACGAACTAGGGAGGGGAAGTGGGAGTAAGAGATTTTAAGCTGCTTTTGAATTGCACATAATGTTTCGTTTTTTTCCCGAATGGCTCAAACAGAAATGCAAATAAGTAAAAAAGTGTGTGGAGTTTCTAATGCTACCACCAGTAACAAGTCTTGGCTGATGGGTCGTCAAGACACTGCTATAGTCTCATATCGACATTAACAGATGGTCTCGAGTACTTATAACTAAAACAGTCTAGCAATTTGAAATGCATCCTTGAGATTGCAATCGTGTAATTAACAACTGTTCTGTTCGATAAATAAACAAACGTATCACGCAAATGAATCATAGCCTGAAAACAACAAGAAATGAAAGTATTTTTCAGTATGGTGGTGTACTCACCGCGGGGTGCGGGTGCGGCAAGTACGCGGGCGGCTGCTGCGCGGCGGCCGCCGCCGCCACCATCGCGTACGCCGGCACCGCGGGCACGGCCGCCACCTGACAAGACAAACCTGGCTTAAGAGGGTTTGCTTCTTGCGTTTGGGGTAGATCTCAAACGTCGCGCACCTTTCTAAGGTTTTCGCGATTATTTGGCCGAATTTAAACTTAAGTATAAATTATCTATCTATTATTGAATGCACCTTTTAATTTTATAATTATAACTTTAACTGTGCACAGTAAATTTTTAAGTGTCTTATCAATTAAAAAAAACGGTTTTTTATTTATTTTGCAAATAATTAGCGACTACCTAATTTAAGACAATTCAATGTGTTTTTAAATAGTATTATGCACACAATAATAGAGCAAAAATGTAGGTTTTTTCCAATTCAATGAAATAATCACGAAAATGCCACAAAAATGCAACGTTTTCGATCCACCCCGAGCTAACGCTCTGAACAGTGTACAAGTCAACCTAGCTTAATGGCCCCATATATAATACTATTGATCTTTCCGATCAGTTGATTCGGACCAATCGAAACGAAGAATCTTTTGTGTCTAGTTACTGCAACTGTTAACGATCTTTACATCAAAGATCAATCGCACCGTATATGGGGCCCTTTAGAATATTCAAGCTTCAAGCGACGCATGATTTTGAAGTATTTTACTGTTTTTCTGTACATAGTAATGTATAATTGAATATAAAAATAAATAAATAATAAATAAATAAATATCCCTGGACATTATTCCACACAGCGCCATCTAGCCCCAAAGTAAGCTAATTAAAGCTTGTGTTATGGGATACTAGACAACGGATAAACATACTTAAATACATTTTCTTTTGTAAATACATACTTATTATACATAGGAGACACCCAGACCAGTACAAACAGACATGTTCATGCACACAAATGTTTGTACTGTGCGGGGATCGAACCCGCGACCTCTGGTGTAGTAGCCAACTTCTTAACCATTACACCAAGTCGGTCGTCAAAATATGTTTTGATGTGTGTCAAGACTATCTCTAAACATACTATAGATCAAAATGTAATTAAGATAAAAGGCAGAAATTCTGATTCTACTTAAAAAAATATATGATGAGAGGGATATTGAGATACCCAAACCTTCCGGCTTCTGGCTCAACGTAATAATGCACAAAGAAAACAACCATTCCACGGTAATATTATCTATCAGTATTGTTACGTCATACAAACGTACGAAACGCGAGCTATCCACGCGCATCGGATCTCGGGAGCGCTCGGGATGCTAGCAGTCGCGAATGTGCCGCAGTGACGAACGGACAGTGTTGTTTTTTAAACCGTAAGCGCGTGTTTTTTTTTTGATTAAAACAAGTACAATTACTGACTATGCCAAGGAGCAATTTTGTAGAAAATAATGTGCTGTTTTTGGTTGCATGAATTCCTCAATAATGCACCCAGAGATAACATTTTTTAAATTACCTGGAAACTCCGAAAGGTAAGACTATATTTTTTTTTAGTTAGGTACTTACTAGTAGGTACGTAATTAGTGTCCTTTTTAAAGGATAGGTATTTCGTTTGTTCTTCCGAAAAAATGCCCGAAATAATAAATTTCGTTTCCGTTTTCGCTCTTAATTTATACTAATCAAAAAACAACATGCATTTTTTTCAACATTTTCTATTTCATTCTCAAGTCACAACGTATTTTATTTGTTTAAATAAAAATATATAATATTTACAATCACAAAATACATTCACAAAACTAGATTGAAACTCAAAGTAGGCAGATGTAATTAAAAATACTGCAGGTGGGCAGCCCTATCGCGTGTTTACTTACCGCGCGGCTGTAGGCATTTATTTCAAAGATAGGGCAGAGTTACAATACTGATAGATAATATTAGCGTGACCATTATTTTCAGAAGAGAATTAAAAGTATTGAAAATAAGAGTTAATATAAATTCATAACATGCAACATTGTTGTAAGATTTAAAGTTGACATTAGTTAAGTTGGTAGGCACATTTTGCATCAGAAAGGAAAGCGAATAATTTATATTTACACTTCTACTTATTCATAAAAACTTAATCAGTACTGTAACACTACTTTAGCTAATGTAGTTCAGTCACTTACTCGCAAATTTTGACAGCGCTATGGATGAACGGGACAAAACATTACATTAGTTAAAACATAAGGCTGATTAAGTATTTAAGAATTCGAAGGCAAAATTAATTTAGTTTAGTCAGCCGAGCCTTTACAGAAATGATTCAACACTAAAAGCTCAACCACTATCAGTCTAATACATAGCATAGGAAACTTCATATGAATAGTAAACTATTTTTAGCAAATAGAGCAATTTGTGAATCAGCTATGAAAATTCAGTAAAACCACAACAAGTTTAAAAGAGTAACTACTGAGTTTCTCGCCGGGTCTTCTCAGTAAGAATCAACTTCTCCGACGCGGTGGTAGAGTCGCATTATGTTACTGTTTATTTATATATACATATTATTATAGTATTTATGTCTATTATTTAGTATCTTTTTTGACTATTTAAAAGTACTGATAAAGTCTATTTAAATAAAGATATTTGAGTTTGAGTTCAATCTTAGTTTAGCCAGCTAACTGAGGTTAACCCTTTTACTTAATAAAATAAAACAGTTTTGTCACATTCTTGCAAATGTTGGCATCGTTTAGTTAGAATGAAAATTATGAAGCAGTTTATTGGATAGGACAGTGTAACATAATAAGATTGAATTTTCACGAATAATGACATGAAAAATATATCACACAATTCGCACGGGTGAATAGTATTTAGTAGTTTCGCAAGGGCGGCTTCAAACTTCTACTCCGCTCTGAACACGAGACGAGCCCCGCATTCCAACTAATTGTTACATAACATACCATCACGACTTTATACCAAACGGAGTAGTCAGAGGCAAGTGACTGTGTCGTCATGGTGAACGTAACATTCAGAAGCCCACTGTTCACAAATTGTATATAACCCAACGTGGTAGGTGGTGAGCCTTCCGCCGTTATCCGGGTTGATTTGGTTTTTTATCGATGTTTTTCATCGATAAGTAAGATAGATATTTAACAATGAACACATAGATTTTGGTTCTAGCCAGATTTGAACTCAGGACCACACGATCCACGATCTGAGTTCGGGTGCTGAAACCACTAGGCCACGAGGCTCTCACACTAATTATTCATATGAAAAAAAAGGTAATGCGCACGACTTCAGAGCGGACTAGAACTTTGACATAAACCTATAAAAAAGTATTGCAAATCTAGTAATCAATTCATCTCACCATGTGTTGTGGAGGGGGATGCGGCGCGGGCATGTAGCTCACGCCCATGCCGCCCAAGCTGCCCACCACGCCGCCCATGCCCACGCCCATTCCGCCCATGCCCACGCCCACGCCCACAGGCGTGCCGGGCGTGTGTGGCCTGGAACAATTACAGACTAATTTGAGAACTAGGCTGAAGGTAAAAGATGATAGACTTTATAAGACCCATAAAAAAATATTCTTGGTTGGTAGTTGGTAGTAATTCTTCTTCTTCTTAGTCGGGCACTCTTGGCGGCTCGCCGTCGCCGCTGGCTCCTATGGCAGCCGCACGTCGCGCGATGTCTCTCCACTTTTGTCGACTTTGTGCGTTGCGAGTACACTGTACTGCGGTCGACTGCGTCGATTTCCTAATCAGGTCGATCCAGCGAGTGCAAGACCTCGGCCTCGTGCTCTCTTCCCCTCAGTGTGGCCCTGTACTACAAGCCTCTCCATCGAGTCCGCTTTTTTGTGGAGATATACCCAAAGAACTTCAGTATTCGTAGCTGCACAATCGACGTTAACCTGTCTCGTATGTGAAGTTCTTTGAGGATGGAAACATCGGTGCGAAACGCCGTCCAGGGTATTTTTAACAGACGTCTCCAACACCACATTCCGTCATCAGATTCCGTCTTGAAACTATCCGAGAGTACGTCATCAACCCGTACTGCTGCTGAACCATCTTCATAGAGTCGCTTCAATAGGAATATTGGGTGCTGTGGTACCCCCATCTCTAACAAGACTTTCCAGAGACACTCCCATATGACAATATCAAATGCCTTACGGAAGTCGACAAAGCAGATGAAGAGCGGCGACTTAAATTCTCTGGCTTTTTCGATCAGTTGCCGCAGTATAAGTATCTGTTCGCGCGTCTCCCTTTCACGAATCCAGCTTGTTCAGGTGCAATTAGCCGCGACAGGTAAGCTTGCAACCTTGCGTTGATAATGTGCAGCAATACCTTACTTACATGCGATATCAGAGAGATGAGCCTGTAGTTATTGCATTTCTTGGTGGAGCCTTTCTTGTGCAAGGGGATAAATACTGATCTAGACCAGTCCTCCGGCCAAATACCGGACTCCCATGTCTTGCAACAGATGGTATGCAAAAAGTCCACTCCTAGTTCTCCCATTGCCTTGAACACTTCTATTGGGATCTCATCTACTCCTACTGCTTTATTACTTTCAGGTGCCGAATTGCCGCTCGTACTTCATCTCGCAGGATTTCAGGTTCTCGCTCACTGGTATAATTGAAGGAGCATAGATTGTTTGCTGCAGATTTATTGGCGAAGAGAGATTTACAGTAGTCCTTCCAAACATTACCTATGTCCTTAATCTCAGTGACTGTTACCCCAGAAGCGTCATCCCCATCATTGCTCATGTCTTGGGTCTTTGGTAGTAATTAAGTGTTGCCAAATTTCAAGATTGAAATCACTGCAGATCAAGTATTGTGCTAGTAAACTGACGATTAGTTCATTTATATTTAATATAAATAGACATTCAATCAATATACATTAGTTTCACGGCAAAGTGAAAGAACGAACCAATTTTATAATAATTATTTATCATAAATACATGTTTGTATAGTACTTTTCAATAACACGTATAGTACTTTCGTTAGGCCAGTGAGTAGCTAGGAGTGCTGGGACACCGAAATGGCGATATTGGATCACGAGTTTTGGCAACATTCTTTCACAAAGTGACAATAGCAGCTGTCAATTGTCTAATTAAAAATACGATTTTACACTATTTATTACGTTCAGTTAACCACACTTTACACATTACTATTAATGGTACAAAGCATAGAATAAAAAGTCTACAGAAGGACCGCTCGCGCCTTTTTCCTAAACTTGCGTAAGCCGCCCAGGGCTACTACTATATTCGCTCTGAATTTTTTAAATGAAGTAGGTAGGCTTTTTGACAAAAGCGGGCTGAAACAAAATTCATCAAGTGAAAAATAGCACCAAATTCGACAAAAACATTTCGACTGGCCGACTCACTGTCTGTGTGCGTGAAGAAAATGGCGGGTTTGTTCTAAGCGGACTATCTGTCAGAGGCGCCGTGCCGCATGCGTAATTCAGCTAAGAGTACTGACCGGCTCGGGTTGGGCGTGGTAGGGCTCCGCGGCGTGAAGCTCTTGGCGGCGGGGTTGAACTCCTTGGCGTTGGGGTTGAGCGTGGACTTGCGCAGCGTGGCGGCCAGCGGGGCCGCGGCCGCGCCGGGGGACGCGGGGCAGGGGGGGGACGCGGGCAGCGGGGAGCGCTCCTCGGGGGAGGGCTCTTCCTTTGGGGCTGGCGGCGGCTGGAAGGAAGGATTAGAATATGAGAAAATCACTGTGAGAATTTCGTAAATTACCAAATGGCAAATAATAAAAAGAGTTAAGGAAACTGAAAATATTCTCACTGATGTAGTAAAATAAGTTTAATTAAAACTGAATGAATGTTTAGACGTTTGTGTACGGCTTAAAAATAATTAAACTTTACTTTTGGTGGTGGTCAGAAAAACCGACCAAGCGCAAGTCTTCCTCGCGCACTTTTCCCTTTATTTGTGCTTCAAAGACATTGCTTACTGTCAAACTTCATCATTTCAGGGCAATTGAAAGTAAGTAAGAACACCTGCAGGTGTTGATTAATTAGCAAGTGTTTGACAGTGTTCAGCGGTCGTTGTTCTGATTACGTTGACAGAAAACCTTGTTTTTTTTATACAGCTCCTAGGGATTACAGACCTCTGAAAACACATAAAAATCACCTAATTAGAGTTTAAACTAGACATGTCTCGTCATACCTTGTGGTGCGGCAGCATCATGGCGTGCGCGTGGCTGTGCGCGTGCGCCACGTGCCGCTTGTGCTCCGCCGCAGACACGGACGGCGGGCTGGCCGCCGGGGGCACCATCGGCACGGGGCCCTGGAGAACAACATCACACAATTCATTACACTATTTAATATTTTCATTCACCTAATGATGGAAACTAGAAAATAATAATTTAAGCTCCCTCACCTGGAGCATTTTTCTGTAAAGTAACTTTACAAAGTCAAACACTACATCAGTGAGGGAGGAGAACCGAGTATCACAGTACGCATACTGTAATATTACAAATTCGAGCATTAAGTTGGTGAGGGAAGAGCTTAAAATCGAATCTGAAAAGAAAATTACAGGCAAAAATGCGTCATGTCAGGGAGGCAGTGTTGCAATGTATTGCTAAAAATCGAATCTGAAACGTTACACTACAAGAAAATACGCGTGGGGCAGGAAGGTACTCACCGGCTGATGAGCAGGCACTTGGGGCGCGTGGGGCGCCAGGGGAGGGGGGACAGTAAGGTACTCACCGGCTGATAAGCAGGCACTTGGAGCGCGTGGGGCGCCGGGGGCGCGAGGGACAGGAAGGTACTCACCGGCTGATGAGCAGGCACTTGAAGCGCGTGAGGCGCCGGGGGTGCGGGGGACAGGAAGGTACTCACCGGCTGATGAGCAGGCACTTGGAGCGCGTGGGGCGCCGGGGGCGCGGGGGACAGGAAGGTACTCACCGGCTGATGAGCAGGCACTTGGAGCGCGTGGGGCGCCGGGGGCGCGGGGGACAGGAAGGTACTCACCCGCTGATGAGCAGGCACTTGGAGCGCGTGGGGCGCCGGGGACAGTAAGGTACTCACCGGCTGATGAGCAGGCACTTGGAGCGCGTGGGGCGCCGGGGGCAGTAAGGTACTCACCGGCTGATGAGCAGGCACTTGGAGCGCGTGGGGCGCCGGGGGCGCGGGGGACAGAAAGGTACTCACCGGCTGATAAGCAGGCACTTGGGGCG
This sequence comes from Udea olivalis, assembly GCA_947369235.1. NCBI lineage: Eukaryota > Metazoa > Arthropoda > Insecta > Lepidoptera > Crambidae > Udea > Udea olivalis. The sequence goes on along the minus strand of OX376362.1, from coordinate 14,286,763 downwards.
TGTGGGGCGCGGGGGACAGTAAGGTACTCACCGGCTGATGAGCAGGCACTTGGGGCGCGTGGGGCGCCGGGGACAGTAAGGTACTCACCGGCTGATAAGCAGGCACTTGGGGCGCGTGGGGCGCGGGGGACAGTAAGGTACTCACCGGCTAATGAGCAGGCACTTGGGGCGCGTGGGGCGCCGGGGACAGTAAGGTACTCACCGGCTGATGAGCAGGCACTTGGGGCACACGGGGCGCCGGGGACAGTAAGGTACTCACCGGCTGATGAGCAGGCATTTGGGGCACATGGGGCGTGTGGGGCGCCGGGGGCGCGGGGGACAGTAAGGTACTCACCGGCTGATGAGCAGGCACTTGGGGCACATGGGGCGCCGGGGACAGTAAGGTACTCACCGGCTGATAAGCAGGCACTTGGGGCGCGTGGGGCGCGGGGGACAGTAAGGTACTCACCGGCTAATGAGCAGGCACTTGGGGCGCGTGGGGCGCCGAGGACAGTAAGGTACTCACCGGCTGATGAGCAGGCACTTGGGGCACATGGGGCGCGTGGGGCGCCGGGGGCGCGGGGGACAGTAAGGTACTCACCGGCTGATGAGCAGGCATTTGGGGCACATGGGGCGCGTGGGGCGCCGGGGGCGCGGGGGACAGTAAGGTACTCACCGGCTGATGAGCAGGCACTTGGGGCACATGGGGCGCGTGGGGCGCCGGGGGCGCGGGGGACAGTAAGGTACTCACCGGCTGATGAGCAGGTATTTGGGGCACATGGGGCGCGTGGGGCGCCAGGGGCGCGGGGGACAGTAAGGTACTCACCGGCTGATGAGCAGGCACTTGGGGCACATTGGGCGCGTGGGGCGCCGGGGGCGCGGGGGACAGTAAGGTACTCACCGGCTGATGAGCAGGCACTTGGGGCACATGGGGCGCGTGGGGCGCCGGGGGCGCGGGGGACAGTAAGGTACTCACCGGCTGATGAGCAGGTATTTGGGGCACATGGGGCGCGTGGGGCGCCAGGGGCGCGGGGGACAGTAAGGTACTCACCGGCTGATGAGCAGGCACTTGGGGCACATGGGGCGCGTGGGGCGCCGGGGGCGCGGGGGACAGTAAGGTACTCACCGGCTGATGAGCAGGCACTTGGGGCACATGGGGCGCGTGGGGCGCTGGGGGCGCGGGGGACAGTAAGGTACTCACCGGCTGATGAGCAGGCACTTGGGGCACATAGGGCGCGTGGGGCGCCGGGGGCGCGGGGGACAGTAAGGTACTCACCGGCTGATGAGCAGGCATTTGGGGCACATGGGGCGCCAGGGGCGCGGGGGACAGTAAGGTACTCACCGGCTGATGAGCAGGCACTTGGGGCACATGGGGCGCGTGGGGCGCCAGTAAGGTACTCACCGGCTGATGAGCAGGCACTTGGAGCACATGGGGCGCGTGGGGCGCCGGGGGCGCGGGGGACAATAAGGTACTCACCGGCTGATGAGCAGGCACTTGGGGCACATGGGGCGCGTGGGGCGCCGGGGGCGCGGGGGACAGTAAGGTACTCACCGGCTGATGAGCAGGCACTTGGGGCACATGGGGCGCGTGGGGCGCCGGGGGCGCGTGCGGCGAGTGCGAGGGCGGCGGCGCGGGGGACGACACTAGTTTGAACTCTTGACCGAACTTGCGGAGCTCCTGGAATGGAATAGATAGACTAATAAAAAAAAACACATTCCATGTTTTGAGACCAAATCAATTATAACCCGATTTTTTTAACTGTGCACCTCGAGTTGTTAAATTGGTTAGGTTAGGAGCATTGAATTTTCCCCCCATGAGCATTCGCATTGTCGTGGCGGGGGGGCTTAGTACTGGTGGCAGGTGGAACCATTGAGAAAGCTAAAAGGGCTTAGGCATGGCAGTGCGGTGGACTTCTTACCCACCCACTGCCTGCCGCCGGGCGTGGTGGTGGTATAGTGCCTACCACTGCCCGCCTAAAGGAGCGCCCGCGGTGCACAACCGTTTGGAGGGGGTCAGTGACCCGCGGCTGGCCCCCCCTGTGCACTGCGGCTCGGCGGGGCCGCACCGCCAGATGCGGCAGCGGATTCACCTTTTAGGTGGATCGTGGTAGCGGACCTAGTAGGGTCCACGTACGGTGGGAGCCAGCGGGCTCGAGAACGGGGGTGCTTTTGCCCGCAATGCACGGCTTTCCCCGCGACGGCGGAAGTACCTGTGCGCTCCAGGTGCTTCCGTGGCTATCCCCATTCATTGGGGGGTCGGATGGAGGTGGCCCCAAAACGGGGGAGGCACTGGGCGGGGCGTTGCGAAGCTTTTAGGGACCCCGCCTCGCCACTGAAGTATTGAGGTCGAGTCCCGTGGGGTTTTAGTCGGTAGAAGTCCGACATAACCTCGTCGTTCCCCCGGGCGGCGAGGTATGCATGAGGATTTCCCCACGATAATAAAAAATAAGGAGCATTGAATTTCACCCGCCCACAAGCTCATCACTCCGCGGACACCTTGGCGGGTGTGAGCTGAGTGAGAAAATACGTACGGCGATCTGTTGAAAGTGGACAGCTGTCACTTTAGTTTACATAGCCGAATGACGTAATAACATGGTAGTTCCAGACGTGGAACGCTCTTTCAGCACATGTGTTTCCTTCCTCGTATAGTCCCGTGTTCTTCAAGCGGGGCGTGAAAAGGCATTTCTGCAGGCCTTCAAGGTGAGGCCGGCCAGCCCAGTGATTAGTTTGAATGACTGGGCTTGTCAACCTCATATTTGGACCTCACGACCGCTTTCCATCAGGTGGAGTGAGGTTTTCTTGACGGGCAATATAAAAAAAAAATGGTGGCTATTTTACGGCTGTTTTTTTTGTGTTCTATAAAAAAAACTGAAAACTTTGAATTGAAATTCAATTTATAAACTAAAACTAACACTTACCGACTGCGTTTTGTCTAAGCTATCGCAATAACATATTTTAAGATATTTTTCTCATTAAGAGTTTTTTTTTAAAATTATTTATTAACAACAGTAATGACATACTTTCTTATTTACTAATGAACCCTACTATTAAAAACCCTTAAGGGGTTTAACTGATAGTAGGGTGAGATCGCACTGTACTATATACATAGGTAATTAAAAAAGCCAAATATATACTAAATAATTACATCTTCTTAACTGATAAGTAGTATCTTTTTAATATAGTTTTACATTTATTAGCAAGTACTGAATAGTTAAATACCCTATTGCGTATTTGACTAAATGTTTCGACCCGATGTTGTCTAATACCTTAATTGTGTTGTCCAGGCGCATATTAGTATCTGCGCCGTAACAAATACTCACCTGCACTTCGTCCTGCCGGCGCGGCTCGGGCGCGGGCGGGCGCGGCGGCGGCGGGTTCTGCAACGACGTCAGCATTAGCCAAGGATTTAACGACAAATATACCGCACACATACTCACGACTATAATCCCAGATGGGGTAGTCGGAGGTAATCCGACTTTCGCCGTCGAAGCTTTGATATTTGGCACAATTTATTAAGACACGAAACATACGTTTGCTCAGATTTACTTACTATTTTAATTAATCAAGGTTTTATAAAGCAACGGAAATCGCCAGAAATAGAAAAAAAAATTATGCAAAAAAAACATGTTAAGATAAAAAATACTTCAGCTACCGGCACAACAGTACGTCTACATACTGAAATGTTGAAGCAAAAAAAACCTCAAATTGCACAATTTCCGTTTGGTTCATCAAGTCGATATAACCAGAGTGCCGAGTGCGAGTTGCAGTGAGAGAAGTGAATAACTTCACTATCGCGTTTGCGAGAAAAAAAACGCGAATTTGTATGGTATCGAGTCAACGCCATCTAGCGGCCTTAATGTTGCCCGAATTCGCCGCTAGATGGCGCTGACTCGATTCCATAGTAATTGACATTTACGTGCTCGCAAAACGCGATGGTGAAGTCATTCACTTCTCTCACTGCAACTCGCACTCGGCACTCAGAGCCAACTAGATGTTATGAAGTTATTTTGACATCTATTATTATGTATATATAACAAAATTGTGTTAATTAGACCACTTATACAGGGTTATTGAAAACACATCAACAACCTCGCAAGACTAGGTAGCTTACATCATACACAACAACATTTGTTCTACGACTTTTGATAATTTGATACATTTTACTTTCATACAAAAATAAAAAATCAATTTAATTTCACGTCTGAATGTTCTTAGCTCTGTGCGCATGGCATCGCAAAATGAGGTAAACAAACCTTTCCGAATCACGGGGTGTGAATCCGAATCACTTACTATGTACTCCATAACACTATCAGCAGAATCGCCTATTCGTATGTGAATGGAACATAGACTTACAAATGTCACGACAGTACAATAAAAGCTTGGAAAAACATTTTTAATTTATGTATTGAGTTATGATAAAACTCGTAGAACAAATGTTGTTGTGTATGATGGTAGCTAGTCTACCTAGTCTTGCGAGGTTGTTATTTTCTCAATAACTCAAAAGCGACTGGACCACTTTTTATGACTTTTGTGTTTTTAAATTTCTCTTCGTGCGGAATAGGATAAGTGATGAAATAGATGAAAAAGCATGCACATTAATTGACTGTTAGGCGCAACTAGTTACAATACAAAAGAGTGTCGTACGTGATGGTGGTGCGGCGGGAAGCCGCGGGGCGGCGCGGCGCGCGGCTCGCCGTTCAGCTTGCCCGCGCCGCCGGCCACGGGCGCTCTGCAAACGAACGTACAGTTAAAATACTGAATATTAACCGTCAAAAAAGTTTTACAATACAATTATTAAGGCTGCGTTCCGAATCGAGTAGAAATTACACTCTGAGGAGTGAAAATCACTTGAACACGTTCCAAATAAAATTGACCTCGAGTGAAATCGAGGATGACAGAGCTGTCACTAGACAGTTTCCCAGTTGTTTCGGAACAGGTTTGGGTGACGTTTATCACTCTGACAAGTGCGAATTCTACCGGTGCCTGGAGCCCGATGAAATTCACCTGACAGCTGTCAGACCTGACAGTTGTATCTTTCTTTTTGACGAGGTGAAAATTAGATTCATTATACCATTAGTCATAAGTGAAAAATGTTCTTTTTAAGGTACACGTACACTGTCTGGTATATTTCTTTTAAGATTTATGCCAAATTTATTAAAATTTAAATAGCAGCTGTCACACTTAATTGTTTTCATTTAAAGTAAAGTTACTTCAGAATTTATGAGGCTTGTGCTTAAATGAATTATTTTGTCTTGCATCAAACTATATTGTAGATGTAAAAACCTAAAAGAAGCAGGGGTTTTTACATGAGCACATTTTTGCTGTTACTATAACTCGAGATGTACACCTCTTCGCAAATAAACCACTCTGACTTTGACTTTTGGAAATCATGAGTGTCTTACACTGACAAAATCATCTTAGATTTTTTATTTAAAAAGGGTTAATGGATATTGCTGCAAAAACTTCTAACAAATCTAAAATATTATATAATCCCTTCATACGTTCTGGCGGAAGGGATCTTCAATTTTGCCAGGTTATACTAATGTATGTGGCAACGACAAATACAAATTGTCATTCATTTTAGCACCCCTGTTTCTTATTTCCAATGTTATAACGTATAACTAAAACTAAGTTTTTGACTGCAATCGTTGTTTAGGACATTTTATATTTATGACAACAACAACAGAGGTAAGAGATTCAAAATTTGTAAAACTTGACCTTGAGAGGTCACATAACTTTGATTTTTCAAACGAATATCATTTTTAGCATTTTCATAATGTGTACTATATTCTAGGACCTAAGTTAAAATTTTCAATAATACAAATATGTTTCAATTGTAAGTTCAGACAGAGCTCGGGTCAGATAGCGATACAAGTTCTAGACACAACGGTATACTGACTGGTGCTGTGCATGCGGGTGCATCTGGTGCGGATGGAAGGGCGCCGCGTGGTAGCCGCCGCCGCCCGCCTGCGCCGCGTACGACTTGGCGCCCGGCAGCGCGCAGCCCGCGCCCGCCTGCGGGACACAAACATTACGGGTCAATTGCTATTTATTGGTTTTTCCTATATTGCCAGACAAGATGACCTCACTCCACCTGATGGAAAGCGGTCGTGGGGTCCAGATATGAGGCTGACAAGCACAGTAAGGGTTGAGGTGCCCGTGGTTAAGTGACGGCAGCGGATCGGCAACGATCCGATGTAAAGCACCGCCAGTCAGGTCGGGTTATGGATCGAGGAGGTGATGACGCAGAAGGAGACCGCGCAGAGGGCCCGAGAGGACGATCCTCTAGCAGCACCTCTCCGACGCAGACGGCGGGTAGCAAGAAGACGGCGGATTGCACGCCTTCTCAATGCTCCCTAGAGGTAGCACTGGGGTGTAAGCCGGGGGGCTTACACCCTATTTCAAGGTGCTCCCGTCTGGGGGTGTCCCAGTATACCGGGATGCCCCTGTAGCGTGAGGAGGCCCGGCGCATAGGCTGGGCCGACCGCTGGTGCGACGTGGTAATCCGTTAGGCTCCATGTCGCCCTATTCCATAGCGGGTGAGGTATACCCGGGTGTTTTTAGTGGGTATGCCGCCGGCTTCAACGGCGGAGAGTCCCACACTCCCCCACTGCCCGACCCAGGCAGTGGGATAGTGCGCAACACATTTTACACCCGGAGAAAAAAAAAGAAAAAAGGTCGGGTTATGGATGGATGGGTAGTATGAAACCATCCTGATCAAAATTAAGTGATGTGTTTTTCAGGCATCTCCGTGCTTCGGAAGGCACGTTAAAACAGTTGGTCCCGGCTGACTTCGCAAGATATCAGCCGTAAAGCCTAGTAAGACGCCTAAAAAGACGGCTTGATAACATCCGACGGTAAGGTTTATCACTGGCCTTACATTCACCTCTCCAACAATCCGCACTGAGCCCGCGTGTCGGAGTATGGCTCGTACCACGTCATGGTTGAGGTGAGGCCTGTGCCCAGCAGTGGGACGTATAAGGCTGTATTTGTAAGCACAGTTATGCAAAGGAATCACTGAGCTGGCCATCCTCATCTTGGCCCGCAGAAATGCCCTTTCACGCCCTGCTTGAAGAACTCGGGACTATAAGAGGAAGGAAACACTGGATGGTACGACAAAGTAAAGATTCGCCGAACCTTTTAGTTCGGGCCAACAAATGCTAAATTGTGTGTGGATGATGATTGATTAAAAATATCCAAATTATTATTATTTATCGAAATACACGTGCCTGTAGCTGGCAGGCCAGTAACAGTCACGTACACGTACCAGCAGAAGCCAAACCAATTGACAATGCTTGTATGCCAGACATGATACTGTGAGATTTAATTAGTAATAGTAATTAACAAAAACAAATCATGATCATTCTTTATGAATATTGGGCATTATCAAATCAAGTGTTATATTTAACTATACGTTACTTTATTCAATGTACTGTACACACAGCAGCACGTCAAGACTTACACGTCAGCATCAATCATACCCAAAACAATATGAGACCTATTATGCAATGTTTTGTGAAGGTGTACTCTCCTCAGTACAATTAAGAATATCTGTTGCTGAAAAGTAATATTCGTACCATTTCCTCTTGCCGGCGATCGCCTCTGTCAACTCTATCCGCGGGAGGCGTGAGGTGGTGTCTCGGAGGTCTCTGTTCCTTCTCCTTGGGCAGCGTGTGGGCTTGGCACTGTCAAACGATTCATATGGTATACTACTTTCGCCGTATGATGATATCCCTGACAGTTCAGAATTGTCAATTATAGTGATGTAACGAATGTAATTTAATCGAGTTAGCAAAGTAAATGGAATCGGATTTACCGATTTTTAATTTTTAAATAAATTCTTAACCAAATTAAACGGGTTATGGCTAATAAGTTATAGAATTAACCTCGGTATCTCGAAAATAATAGTTAGAAAATAGCACACAAGGCAGACGCACTCGAACTGATGCGAATGACGTGTTACAAAATGGCCGCTCCCATTCATCGATTTTTGGTCCATTCAGTAGTGCCAATACACTATTGAATGGCGTTCCTTTTCACGCATCAGGCACTGTAAAAATTTATTAATTTAATTTCATTAACTTCAATTTATTAACAGTTAATAATAATAACAATATTTTACTTGATAAGATTCGAAAGAACAATCTTTTTTTAATAGTTTAGAACATTTTCTTTTGCCAGTTTCTTTTTATTTAGTTTGAAATAGTATGCGTGATACGGAACAATGAGAACTGTCAGGCATATCATCATGAAGTGAAAATAGTATAGTTTATAGAGATTTTTTAGCCATGTGCTAGCATACTTGGTGTAAAATCTTATTCAACACCCTTTCAGATCGTGAGAAATACACCAGTAAGGAGGCACAGTACTGTGCCCCGCCTATGAGTACGCTCTCTAATGGTGGTTAAACTCATTGTACTAACAATGTTAATATCTCGACTTTATGCATAATTATACCTTATAAATTGCATTTTATTTGTATGATGGATGATTAATTAATTAATTTTATTGTGGATTGATTGATTTATTTATCTGAAAATTACAAAGTCATTTACAGATATTGATTCAAATTATTTGTTTATTTTTAAATTAAATTGGTACAAGTATACTTCCTTTTATTTCAGTTAGAAAATATTTTATTTTCAATATTATGCGGAAAGAAACATTTTTTGTATTCCAACTAAACATTGGAATTCTTTTGTTACAGTTTCAGAGTATGTTTTTACAAATGCCTGTTTTTACCGAATGAAGAATTATATTACATACTTAGTAGGTGATGTAGAAATTATTTAAGCGAATATCAGAATTTCGTTTATTTTAAAGTCGTCATACAATAAAATCTGAATGACCTTCTGATTTTTAATGAGAACCTCGAGTAAAAGTTTTATTAAAAATCTTCTTTTAGCTCAGATACCTATATCAGTTTCTTTACGGTATAAAGAACCATCTGGAATAATGAAACTTACCGTCTCTTCCTGTCGCCTCTCAGGCCTATCAGCCGGCGGAGTGAGATGATGCCGCGACGGCCTATGCTCCTTGTCCTTCGGCGACGGGTGCACCGCGTGCTGCTGGTGGGCGGGGTGCGCGTGCGCGGGGTGCGCGTGCGCGGGATGCGCGTGCGCGGGGTGCGCGTGCGCGTGCGCCAGCTTGGGCGGGCCGCTGGGGCTGGGCGAGTTGCCGCCGTTGTTGCTGGGCGTCGGCTTCACCAGCTTGCCGGTCTGGAAGGGTGGTGGAAAGATGAGTTTGTGAATTGCTGTTCTGAATGTTAGTGGCGTGGTATGAAGAGAAAAGGACTGTGTTTTTACTACAGCTAAAATTCAAAGTTATGTCATTTTAGAATTTTAAAATTTAAATCATTTATTCTCAGATATCTTAGATCCAGAGTTGTTAGTGAAACAATAATGGAAAAAACTACTTAAAAATATGGTATTAAAAAATTACAATGGCTTTGTAAAATAAATTCAATTCGATTCACAATGTCAAAAATTTTTATTCAATTTAATTATAATACATAAATTTACCATTTATATAACCAGTAAAAGTTATGTCTAGGAAAAAACTAATTTATTAATTGAGGCGATATACTGCTTTGCCTTAGGATTATCGGGGCGGTAACCCAGTGCCTCCGTAAAGTGAGCATAATAACAAGCTCACGGAGCTGGGGCCACTGAGCATTCTACCTCTTACGGAGAATTTGATTTAAATGTTTGTCATTTATTTACTACAATATGGTACATGAAACAGTCTTATTTTAAGTTCGCCTTAGGCATATTCTACCGAAGCGCCAATGTGCAAATATTAAAAAATTGTAATCAAACAATACAAAATATTTAATTTTTTCACTAAGACCCGATTTTTCAATTCTTAGTTTAGCTTAGCTATCTAGAGCTAACTGAAGTATTAAATTAATTAGCTGTTCATCAAGCGAATAGAAATTTTAATTTTTCAATCATCTTCTATCCAAAGATTAGCTATCTATCGGTTGTTTATGTACTTATATTGCTAACTTCACACTGATTATGCACAAGCGAGATGCACTTATACAGTCATTGCAATGTTAGAATGAAACAGGACAAAAGTTGATGCTTCACAAATTGAAATTGACGTATAAGAACATTAACCTCAACTTTTTTTGTTGTCTTAGAGTATGTTTGCTTCGTGTTTTTTAAGGCAAAATCTTTTCCAAAACTCCTTTTCATCCCATGTACTGAAATGATTAGGTAGCAGAAGAAGATAACTTTATTCCTCAGTTAGCGGCTTTATTCAACAGATAACATCTATCTGATCATTGAAAAATTAAAAATCTTGTTAACCTTTGAATAGACTTTATTCTACAATAAATTTCACTAACTGAGGATTGAAAAATCGGCCCTAAGCTGACTAATAGACCTCTATAATCTGTATATGCAAATGAAAATACAACTGGTAAAGCAGCAGCTATTTCAAAATGACTTCTCAATATTAATTGTCTCTATTATAAGGTTAACCACTAATTGCCATTCTCAATATGCAGTTTATATACAAGGATAAGCTAAACTGCAGTGATGTCACCTAGTGCTCTGATAGGTTTTTTTATAAAAGCACTACTTCGATCGCAGACAATCAACAGCTTAACATGCCTGCCGAGTTTCAAAGTACAACAAAGTATAGTTCACATCAACCTTCTAGCCCCTCTGAAGTTGCTGAGCGCACCAATACTCGGAATGCGGGACTCGTCTCGTGTTCATAGGGGATTATAAGATGTTCGACGCGAACTATACAAAGGAAAGACTGCTCAATTTTACAGACTCAAGGCCCGTATCCACTTTGATAAGTAGTAAGTGCAGGTGCTTAGTGATCATGAGAAAACACGTGTGGACAGCGATTGAATAGAACACGCTTCTAATCACTTCACGACGCAGGATACTAATCACTCGCAATAATCCATCACTGTCTATATGTGTTATATCATTCTTTCATTGACGACACGATTGGCGTAGTGCGCTGTAGCACGGTTTCTCGCCTCGATTTCCTTAGTGTCCCGGGTTCGATTCCCGGTCGGGTCAATTCAGGAAACGATCTTTTCTGAATTGACTCTGGTCTGGGTGTGCTGGGAGACGCCCCTGGCTTATTTCCTTGTGTGGTACCTCGTAACACAGGGATATAAATCCCTACTTCGAGACCATTACAAGAGGTGTGTTGTCTGTCGCATATTTATTTATATTTATTTATTTATCATAATCACTAAGAACCTGCACTAATCACCTGCACTCGCACTAATCAAAGTGAATACGGGCCTTTACTCAGACACTGCTACCTATCTATCTATCCGGCGTACACTAACCACCATTCCTTCTAATACCATTGGTGAAAAGTGGGCTTCAGAGCGTTTCGTTCACCATGACGGCACAGTCACTTGCCTCTGACACCCCGCTTGGGATAAAGTCGTGATGGTAGTGTTGTAAGAGACTCGAGTCTTGGAGTCTCATTTAATTAAGCTATTTTTAAAGATTCGGAGTCTTATAAATAAAACTTAGAACTCAAGTCCTTCAGAATTTGGAGTCTTTTGTAAAAAGACTTGAGTCCTGCCGAAAAGAACTCAAAGACTGAGTCTTTTAAAAGAACTGAGTCCTCTAAATCCATGGTTGTATAGTTTAGCAATAAAATCACAATTTATATAATTTGTATATTATTTATACATTTTTTTATTGTGTGATTTAGAATTAATCAAAAAATAAAATCAGCTATTACCTATTAAGTACCTTTTGGATAATGTAATACACCAACTCAAGTTCATGACTCAGTCTAGTTCAAAGAACTTAAGACTCGAAAGGACTCTAAAGACTCAAAAGACTCGGAACTCATGTGACTAACGAAACCTAGTTTTGAAAAAAGACTCAAGTCTCGAAATGAAGACTAAAAGACTTGAGTTTCTTACAACTCTACGTGATGGTATGTACACTAACCTGCATATTCTTCCTCTTATTAGGTATAACATATTTCCCCGGGCCGTTGCCTTCTGGCCGCACTACGGCCGCGAATCGCTCCTCTTCGTCGCCATTCTCAGCGTCGATGCGAGCTTTGTACGCAGGCGCGCTTTCTATTTCTGCCGCTATTTCTTCCGCTTTTGCTTCAGCGTCTCTGTAAATGAAATACATCAAATAACGAATGAGCCTACGCCTTTTGAGAAAGAGGTTTTTTTACCGGACTTGTTTTTTAGTTTAGCTTGTTAGCACGATATGGATACATAACCAAGGATCAACTGCCTTACTTAGAAGCACTGACACGTCCGGAAAATATGTCACTAAATTTGGTACCTTTATATTGGTCTTCATGGAGATTTTCTGTCACCACTAAGCCACCCTTCCATAACAAGTGTATGCTGTACCTTACCCTATAGTTTTCTGTTGCATCCAGGTTCACCAGGTTAGTTGGAATCTTGTAAGCTGGATAAGTTGACTCCCTTTGGTGTCTTTCCTCTAAATGCAAGCTTGTTTCTCCACCACCTTAGCTACATGAATAGATTCGAAAGTAGAATAAGCTGAACCAACCTGTAGTCCTGCGTGTCTTTCCTCTGCAGCGGCAGGGTATACCCGGCCAGCGAGTGGTCGTAAGTGCTGTGCACGCCGTACACCTCCTCGTTCTTGCGGAACATGTCGTTGGCGTCCCACCCGTTGGCGCGGTGGTCCAGGTCCAGCTCCTCGATGCCCGCGTCCCCGTTCAGGGTGGGCGCCTCGGGAGCATCGCCGGAGCACGCGTCCCAAGGCTCTAGTTGCCGCTCTTCCGCTACTCGGAAGTTTCCTGTGACAATGGTAAAGTATAAAGGTTTTTTAATTTAAAATGTGTTAGGTTTGGCCTCAGTCTCGCTCGCCTGGTGGTAAGCGATGACGAGGCCGATGGTGCTAAACGCTTACCCAGAAAATGCCTATTCACTCTGGCCTTGAAGATACTAGGGTTGTAAGTATCCTGAAACACAGACGCAGGGAGAGCCCTCCCGGCGTCTAGTGGTCCGGTAGTAGAAAGTAGGAGGTGGTCAAGTATCAAGTCTACTGTCAAAAGTCTTACTGTCCTACTGCTACCGCCAAGAAAGAAGCATGAGTAAGAGAAGGTTTAGTGAAGTAGTGATGCCATAACGCTGAAGGCATTACTGTTTGTTGCCACACCAGAAAGAAGAGAGTTAGCAAAGTGACGAAGGATTCAGATAAAAAGGAATTTGTAAAGTCGAGCATTAGCAAGCTAGCAGTGCAAGTCCCATTCCAAAACTACTGATATTTATTTTAGTGGCCCCCCCGACCAACCTCGCGGTTATGCAGAAAGGCACACTATTCCTAGCACACCGTGAAGTGTACCAGGGACCATCTGCGGTCCTCTAGGTCCTGCCGCCATAAAGCACAACGCACAATGCATTACACATTATGGTACTCATAGGCGAGTAGCCCGTGGCATTACCCACTCCCATTTATCCAGAATGGTACCGGAGCAGTTATAGTCGCTCACCACGCACATCCAAAGAACGCTAGCGGCTTCAATCCCCGCTAGGGACGTCAGAGAAGCTAACTACCATTTCTCCAGAATGGTGCCGGAGCTGTATAGCACGCTCACATCTCAATGCACTGCCGTACATCTACCCTTAGCTACAGCAGGGTGGCCGGATGGGCAATCTAGCGGATACCCATCTCCTTGCTATCCAGGCAAGTACCGGAGGAGCAGCAAGCCGCTATAAGGGTTCCTCACTAACCCCGCATCTAAACACTTAGCGGCCCAACGCCCTAGACCAGTGAATTTAGATACTCGTTGCGCGCGAGGAGGGACGCTAGCAGTGCAGTAGAAAGTCTGCGCCTATCTCTAGCGTGTTTTAACTAGTCAAGTTCATTCCCTAAACTAAGCGTAGCGAGCATTTTCATTTCCAGCCAGTCAGCGGTTACCTGGCACTGACGCATCTTCTAGGCTGGATATTTACTGACGTAACGGCTCGCTACACTCAGTTTAGGAAATGAACTTGACTGGATATTTAAGTATTTGACTGCCGCCGAAAATTAATGTTTGCTGGTCACCTGTGACCCCCATGGCAGCTAAGCTAATGAGGCCCCAGGACGGCCGGTAGGGCCATGGGTGGTTGGTTGGTGGGTGTGTCCTACTGATAGGCAAAAGCTTTTATCATCGAAATCAAAATTTCTCTAAAATGTATCTATATAAGAGTTGATGATCGAAACTCCAGATTAATTAAAGAAAAATCGGTTTTAATTTTTCGATAATTACCGTATCATGTAGTTTTATGTACAAGTGTACATATTATACAGATAGCTGCTTAGCCGCATGGCAAACTTCTCAGATCCTAATGGTTAGGATCAACACGTGCGTGACCTTTATTGTGTAGGCGCTATTCTAGTAAAATTACACAATTAACATTTGTCTATTGAAAAAAAAGCGGTCCTTATAACCAAACGGAGAACGGTAACGTAGCCATGTGTCGGCCGATCCATTCAAAAGTTGCACTCTTAAAACGGATAGAAACCAACACTGAAACTAGGAACTTTTAAATAAAAATGTCTTTATTTAGAAAAACACAATAGCTAAATGTATGTATTTGACACCCTCAGTACAAGCTCTGCTTAGTTTGTGTTCAGGTTGCCGTAAAGATATTTGAATGAGTGCGTTCTGTTAAGATTTTTAGAAATATACATAAGAAGAAGACCATTTAAGTTATAAGTTTATAGAAGTTCGATTATTATGAGTTAGCCAGTTCACTATCACTAGTGGTGCTCACGCCAGGGGCGGGCACCGCGCCTGCTGCTCGGCGTTCAAGCGAGCCAAAATATACCCTAGATCGCAAGATATACGCTAGAATTTCATTTACGCGAATGGTGCGTGTCAGGTGCTGAGCGGTTATAAAGGAAGAAATCTTCAAGACAGGAAGTGTACTTACCATTAAACTTACTAGAGATGGCGCTGTCTGTCTGGAAGGAGGGGACGTCGTGCGTCGCATACTCTAGGTCGGAGTCCTTGGCGCGGATAGAGACCACATCCTGCGGCTTGAAGATCAGCTTCTCCACCACCGAGTCCACGGCTACCACGCCCTCTTGGTCGACGCGGTGTGCCACCTCTAATACCACCTGCGGACAAGAAACCATTTTGTTATTATATTGTTTTTGAGTACAATGCTAAATGGTCATGAGATGAGGATGGAGATGACATTATAATAGTCTCCTTAAAGACATTCGTTCGGATTTTATCCTAATAAGCATTAAAATTAAATAAAAAAGAAAGTAGGTACGCTTAAAGTAATACAAAGACAGCAAATATTTGAGAGCAGAACAGAAACAAATTATGTTAACAGCTACTGAGGCATTACATAATTTTACCATTCACTTCCTACATCGCAACTTATTGCATCCATTCACTAATAAGTATTAATGTTTCGTAAAACGTAAACAAAATTAAAACACATTTGACACAGCAACATTTGAACTCTTTGACCTGCTCGGTGGCTCAGTTATCCTGCTAGGCCCCAAATCGTGGCTTCAATCCTTAGGAACATTAATGTAACGAAATTAGTATTTGTTCTATGTCTGGGTGTTTCAACTCATTTCTGAATACATACATATAGGTGTTCTAAAAACATCAGCCTCCGATGCCCATATCCTCAAGATCTACTTGGGGGCAGAAGGGGCACTTTACGCATATGGCCGAGGAGCGCCCCCAAAATGTGGCAATCGCCTTCAAATTGATTAGATTTAAATCCAGAAGTATATTTACGACAATCGTTCCCAGCATACCACTTGGTCATCGGTGCATTCTTGTGCATATTATTAAATAAGTACACAGCATTCAAAACAAATGATTGTTTGCACTCGATTGTTTACATATAGGACTGTATAGAGAACAAAGAAATAATTTGGGCGACTAATTTTATTGATTGAATAACGTTGAACTGTAGTGCGGTCGTTGAATCCGGCTTTTTAAACTATACGAACACACCCACAGCAGCTCAATTATTTCACTGCCAACAATTTTTCAAAACATTATCTATTGTTTTTGATCCCCAATATTTCCAGTTTACCGCTTGTAAACTGGAAATATTTAGCGGCTTACGAAGAGATACTTCACTAGCTCATTACGGAGAGATTTCTAGCTGACTCATGAATGTGCATGGCGTTTTCACTGATAAGATAAGAGAATACTTTAACGTACCAAAATCGATGATTTTACAAAAACCATTAAGTTTATTAAAATACTAAGAGTATAAAAATGAGATAGTTCTTTATAATTAATATTCGCTGCATGTAATCATTTTTTTACGTAGTTTTCATTCATAAAAACAAATTGGAAGTTTGTTCAATCATCATTTACTGTACTTCGGCTTCCATGCTAACTTTTATGCTTTGTTTGTTTAAATTTAAAAACTAAGCACCCGTGCTGGAAGCCCATCTGGTTCCATCGAAAGGAGATGTCCCATTTCAGGCAATGTCTATACATGTACAGTGTACACCTATTGACAGAAATGAAGAAAAATCTACTGATTCTGGTAAAAATACAAACAATAAGAATAATTACTTAATTTTCTGGTTCTTTAATAATAATGATTCAGTATTGAAGTCTATTTTCAGTATGGCAATTCACTTGACTATAGATATTTAGAGCGAACTGCTGCCACTAGTGTAACTCGTGTTGTGTTCGTGAATATTTGGGCTTTCGATCTGCAACAAACGATTTTGGACAAATATCAGTGCAAACATTTGTCCCAGCTCACCTTTGTTTTAAGATCTTCTAATGCTATTCAGGCAACAAGAACCACAAAAGCGGTTCGTAACAACTGTTTGAGTGAAAATATTTTTTGTTTTAGTCTTGTCGAAATGACACCGCTTAATCTGTGTTGACACATTTCCGCCATGCTGGTTTTTGTAGTGTGACCAAGTAAAAATAGCTTTTTATGGAAATTGAATATTTAAAAACTATTTCACGCAGATTTTTCATATTTTATTGGTAAGGTGTTTTGTTCATGGACCTGGCCAAGACTCCATACATTTTTGGACATCTCCTTTGCAGCTAGGTTTTAAGTGACCAAACCACTGATTAAAACATAGGAACTGCGTTTTAAAGGTTTTGCTAGTTAATTTAGGTCAGGATATAAAGATATTCCGATTCTTAAGTTAGCTATTTTAACCAGAATACACGCACGAAACACGGTTATAAAAAAAACTCGTCAAGTGTGTCTATCAGTCCACAAGCACACAAAAAATTTTAAGTGCTTCAGCAACAATTTAAGAAAAAGTAACTTGATCGAGTGATGACGTTTTAAAGTGTTCAGCTACGTGAAGGAACAGTAGATTTGTGTTAAAAATGTAATATAAAAAAGTAGAAAAAGCTTAGACTGAGGTTATGGTCGAATTTTAAAATAAGTTGCCATAAGCAGCCGTCAAACGATTATGGTAATATTCTTAGCGGTTTTTATAAGTATAAATAGATACAGCCCGCCGAAAACCTGTAGTAGTAGAATCGCATTATATTCAAGCCATGCATATTTGTATACCTAAAAATACAGTTCGTCTCAAATTTACTTCAACTGGTTGGAGATGGAAATTTGAAAGTTCTTGTAACAGCTTTACCCGAACTTTGGACTCTAACCCTAAAATAGACACGTGATAACAATATCACCTCACGTCATGTTACATTAGAGGCTCTAACTAAATAAAATACTTAGAGAAAGTATGTACGCATCGTGCAAAAGCGATAACACCTATGAAAACAAAATAGCGAAGCAAGCAATCATAGTGGAGTACACAAGTATAGTCTTACATTACAACATGTGGAAAGCATCTGAAACAGACATGGTGGGCAGTGGACACCAAATAACGAAGCAGACGGAAAGCAAGGGCACAGATAATTCGGGAAATCGGTAGCGACACAAAACCACATAAAAGACCATGTGAGAATTATTTTCTAAGTTAGTGAAGTTCAAAAAAAGGTTTTTTTAATAATATTTTTTTCTATTTCAGGGAGTTTGCGTTTTGCCATACTATTTGAAAGATTAATCATATCAAATAACGCAATTTGATGACGAATTGCGACAACAGATTGATGATGAGCATTCGGTCATCTTACAGACTGGGGTTAAAATTAGTACACATTTAAATAACAATTAGTTGCTTTATTTATCTCCAAACCAAATTATAAAAGCTATTGGGTTACGTACGAGATAAAATCGGCTCAGCAAATGGCGCTGGGAGTACCCAAACGCCGCTGATATTTTGCCGTCATTATTACATCCCAACAAGTAATGGTTACGTTACGACCATTTATTTAATGGATAATATGTTGATAGGCTGAAACTTGTTTTAAAAAGTTAAATTTAAAAACGAAATGATAAATTATGGCATCAAATTCTTCATATTTTCGTCATGTACCAAATATATTTCGGATTGAATTGTCTCACAGGCCTCAGTATTGGTTTTGCGTTAAATGTATTCCCATGTCATTTTAGAAGGTTTTTGATCCATCACTTAACACAAGCACATTTAACACAGACACTTATTCACAGCGATCAACAAAACGGTATTCCTTACTGAAAAGTAGTTGAATAATCGCTCTAAGATATAATGGAAGAACAAGATCAGACCGAAACACTGTCCTAACATGTTAGCCGACGAAATTAGGGTTTAAAATTTATGGACACGATTTTGACATCATTATTGGACCGAAATGGCACGATTTGGGCAAGGCGGTCATATCCTTTCGCGTGTACATCTGTCTATCGCGCTATCGGGACAACATGCGCTCTCGCTGCACCTGTATCGATCGCTTGCACCGGGAATCAAGTCGATACCAAATATTAACGTCACAGGGACGATGACTCGCCGACGTAGGAGGCTCTCATTGGTCAGGGGAGGGTTGAGGGTTAAACGATTCAAATGTTTATATTACATATAGGTTTTTATCAAGTCTTGCCTGTTGTTATGTCGAAATTTATTTTAAGTATTTTAATGATTTTTTCTTTCCTGTTAATGTATTTACTGTGAGGATTCTCATGTAAAGCAACAGCTTGTAGAGGCATCAAATCAGTGAACTTGTCAGGCAAACCGTCTTTTGTTTAATGAAATGGAAAAAAAACTAGAACCAAGCAAGTTCTTTAGCATTACATTTCACAGACAACCAAACATCAATTTGATAATTGCTGATAACATCAACTACTCAAGACTTATAAAGAAGTGATTGACTGTGTATTTATTAACAATAACTAGCAAATTATTATTTTATTGGTTTTTACTAATGCAGACTGCCTAGACAATAATAGATATAATCGGTACACAATAAGTAATAGTCACCATTATTCAACTGATTAAGGAATGTCATTAATAAAACAGTAAATATTATTATCAGTAAATGACAAGTCAAATACGAAAATAAACGAAAGCATTATTTGTATTTTTGTAACTGCAAATAATCCGAATAGTCACAGTGATTTTAATCCAAACCAAATTCGGTTCCATATTTTAAATATCTTCGATAAGCTTTGCAAATTCGCCGATGCACACAACAAAACACTCATTCAGTCATATTATACAATATCTGGGTGCATCTCTGGAGAAATGGCGTAACAATTAAGTATCGCTATCAAGGAGGTGGTCAAAAGACACACTTATTATGTAGTAACGAGGTTTTAGGCAAACGAATGTACAGACAAAAAGCATTCTTCATGTAAGAGCGCACTCCAACATTTGGTACCGGTACCGCCACCACGGAGGTTTCGGCTTAAAGTAAACCCACCTCATCCAGTCAAAATACAGGTCGCATTTCTCGAGACATGACGTCACAAAGTGTCAGATCAGACCATTCGGGGCTAGGGGTCACAGTGTGAGGATAGCGCGCTGCCGCGCCGGCAGGCAACTGCCGCACGGCAGCCGCCGTATTGACCGCGGGAGCAACGACACAAGTTCAGTGCACGGTCGCGTCGGCGCCTTGCACTCTAATGTCGCTGTTAACGTTACATCTAACGTAATAATACAGCAATGGCGGATAGATTGGGAGGTCTTAATAATAAAATCCTGCTTCAAAGAAATGAGTGACGGGAATCTCTTTGAGCTTTGCTCGTGTTATTATAACTTCGCTGCAGGCGACTGATCTATGAAACTGTTTAAAAAATCAGAAACACAGTATTGAGTCGTCAATGAAGAGTTTATTGAAGATTCAAGAACAAACTCTTTAAAAGCTGACCGTTGCTGTGAAATCAACGTTTGGACAAAAATACAAGCATGTACAGAGGCGTTCACATCAACCTTTACATAGGGGCACCTTATGCATTTTGCAATGCTTTTGTACAGGTTGATATGAACGCCTCTGTACACAATATCCATGGTGTCGCCACCACGGATGTGGTTATCTGAACATTCATGACGGAGGCCCAGAGGAGCTTTATTTTAGCTGTTACTCAGTAGTCTACTAGAGATACCTAAAACGAATAACTATGAAAAAAAAAAAAAGTTTGATGTGTTGTATTGTGTAACGATCATACAATGTTGCGACGACACGATTGGCGTAGTGCGCTGTAGCACGGTTTCTCGCCTCGATTTCCTTAGTGTCCCGGGTTCGATTCCCGGTCGGGTCAATTCAGGAAACGATCTTTTCTGAATTGACTCGGGTCTGGGTGTGCTGGGAGACGCCCCTGGCTGGTTTCCTTGTGTGGTACCTCGTGACACAGGGATATTGATCCCTACTTCGAGACCATTACAAGAGGTGTGTTGTCTGACGCAAAAAAATAATAAAAAAAAATGTCACAGAATTGAAATTTGAATAAATCATAAACATTTGTTTTGAATATAATATAATTTTTATATTTTTTTTTATATTGATATTTTACTATGTTTTAATTGCTTTGATTTAATTTGTTTATTGTTTACTTATAATTTATATTGTTTTTTCGTCCTACATGAAGATTTGTATGTATATTTGCATACTAACAATCCTGGCAAGACATGTGCACTGAATTTTAATTAAAAACTTTATACCGTGTTCTTATGCAAATAAAGAATTATGAATTATGGGTTTGCGTTTGGCCTCAGTCTCGCCTGGTGGTAAGCGCTGACTAGGCCGATGGTGGTACACGCTCACCCAGAAAATGCCTATTCACTCTGGCCTTGAAGATAAACACAGACGCAGGAATTTAATAAAAAATCAGCGTTAGGGGTTGTCAGGGCATGGACTTTCAGTCCTAGCCCTGACAGCAGGCTGAGCTGCGCAGATACCTTTTTGATATAAAAATGTAATTTGTATTTTTAAAAATTGTATGTACGTGTACCAAATACCTTACCAAATTTGACGACACGATTGGCGTAGTGCGCTGTAGCACGGTTCCTCGCCTCGGTTTCCGCAGTGTCCCGGGTTCGATTCCCGGTCGGGTCAATTCAGGAAACGATCTTTTCTGAATTGTCTCGGGTCTGGGTGTGCTAGGAGACGCCCCTAGCTTATTTCCTTGTGTTGTACCTCGTAACACAGGGATATTAATCCCTACTTCGAGACCAATTCAAGGTGTGTTGTCTGGCGCAAAAAAAAAAAAAATTTTACTTACTGATTGATGTATGATTTAATTGTAGAAAACGGAAAGGTATGTCATTCAAAATATCCCCGTTATTATAACTCATACCGTACGACACCAAATCTTTATTGTCTAATAAACACTTTTGTATATGCAATAAACAAATTCGATTTGATTTGATATGCAATATATCAAATTAACAAAGGCAAGCCCCTTGGCAGCGTGCCGCGAGCTCGTCTATCCGATTAGCGTTGGCCACAGCTAAGCTACTGGGGATAGCCGCTCATTAATATTATAGCCATTTTAATCACTAGGGAGAATCTCAGCGAACCTAGACTCGTCTACATGATAGTTTTTAAGTTTAGTTAAAACCCTACTCGACGATCATTATTATTATTATTAGTGTGTTTGTATTGTAAACATTGTAAAAGTTGACATAATCTGTTGTTTTTTGGTTTTCGGAACCTTTTTGAAAACTTATAAACTAATAAAAATAATAAATTTCCCTTCAGGCATTAAATCCGCCAATTGTACTTTTTATTTGCAATTAATATTAATGAATGAACAACGTAATAAATTACCAAATGAATAAATACTTAATTAAATGAATAATTTGAAAATAAAAGCGAAAATAATGTAATATTGTGATTGTACTACTAACAAAACTAACTTATTATAAGTAAAAATTGTTACTAACATACTAATTGTCTATGGATGGATTCTGAAATAAATGATTTTTATTTTATTTTTTTAAATAGGTATTTATCGCGCGAATATTTATTTAGTTAAGTGATAAACATTTGTGTTTATTCTGTACTAGATGTTAAGATGTGTATTAATATTTAAAACATTTGAGTTTAATTATTAGTCTCTGTGAATCATATTATACAAGCTCTGCTCAGTTCCAGATGATCTTGGAGTAAGTTTTCAAAACATGTATTTATTAATTTATTCTGTGACACTGGGTGACGGCCTTAATCAGCAAGCCTTTGCTACCATTTAACAGTTTTTGCTTAATCTCTACGCTTGCTAAATGCAAGTTAGAATGACAACAAGCTGGTCTGTGTACCAAACAATCCGAAAACACCTTTAACAGCTTTTTAACCGCAGAATTTACCACTAGGTCACAAATCCGACAATGTTTCATGATTTGCATCTGTGATCTGGCACGTGTTGACGCGGTGCTGCACTGTGTATGTGCATGCAGAGATGCCGCATCGAGTACGAATGCATTGCGTTACGCGACGCGGTACGCTAGTGCGTCTAGGAGTACCGGTTCGAGATCTGGAGGGTTGACTCCCAAGTGGAAACAGTGAAGTTAAAAGATGAAATCACTTACTCGTATCACCACCCTGCAAATGCTAGTTCAGCGATTACCCATATTTCGAAAAATTGCTTCAAGATTGAACCTGGATTTTGTGCCAAGCGCTATCCCCGCAACAAAGAATGCAACACTTCATTTCATAAAAACTCGAGCCTTAATCTCAACGAAAGGATAAGCTAAGGCTGCGTTCCAAATCGAGTGGAAAACGAGGCTAACTGAGCTGTCACCTGACAGTTTCTTAGTTGTTTCGGAACGGGTTCGGGTGCCGTTTATCACTCTGACAGGTGCGAATTCTACCGGTGCCTGGAGCCCGATGAAATTCACCTGACAGCTGTCAGACGAAGGTTTTCCTCGCTTTGTCTCTCTATTCGACGAGGGTGAAAATCACTCTGCAAAAAGCCATTTGGAACGGGCCCTCAAAATAAAACTTTAAGGCGCTTATGACAACGGATAAAATGTCATTAAATCTAAGGCACATTTACAGAATATTTTTAATTTAGAAAGTAGTGTTAGGCGTAATACTCAACGGCATTAGGATTCCAATGAAAGTTCAAGGTCATTCAACAAGTTCTGCTCGGTACTTTCCTAGAAGAATCTGTAAAGCTAAATTCCCAGACTTAGCCAAGCGGTCAAGCCAGTTCCAGTGGCACTAGACAGGGCAAATGGTGCGCAAAACTAACGGCCTATAGGTAGCATAGATCTTTTGGAATAACAACTATACGATGGAAGGATGATTAGATATAGGCTGCACGATTTCAGCTAGTTGTTAAGCTGAGCCACAACCACAGATTACTTAATAGTAACTAGCAACAGATAAATCAGATCCACGAAAAAATTAAAATTTTCTTAAGGCTGGGCTTTAGCGCGCCGTCCCATAGAGCATTCGGTGGGCCACTGATTAGTTCTGCGCGAACGGAATAACTTCGCGGCTTCCTTCTCTTTTCGTGTAATGAATTTATTATAAATATAAATAAATAAATATATGCGCCAGACAACACACCTCTTGTAATGGTCTCGAAGTAGGGATTATTATCCCTGTGTTACGAGGTACCACACAAAGGAAATAAGCCAAGGGAGTCTCCTAGCACACCCAGACCCGAGTCAATTCAGAAAAGATTTCCTGCATTGACCCGACCGGGAATCGAACCTGGGACACTACGGAAAACGAGGCGAGAAACCGTGCTTCAGCGCACTACGCCAATCGTGTCGTCAATATGTCGCATATATTATAATTATGAAATAACATTAGACAAATTAAAAAGTTCTAAAAGTTGTCGACCTAGAATATACAAAGACCTCTATCTATATTATATTTTTTAAGGGCAAAATGTTATTAATGAATATTTGAGAAATAAACAAAAAAATCGTCGACGTAGTTCTTTGTGTTTTTTTATCGGTGAAATTATGCTATATCGTGTTTTGGGAAAGTTGTCGCCTTAGTTAAAGACACTGACCTACTCGTACAATTTTTTATTTGCTAAAATATATTTTAATTTAGTAGATATCTTCAAACAAAGTCGATCAAACATTGACAATCTTGGGAAAGCATAGCCTTAATCCTAAATGCGTGCTGTCACGTGATAGACATTATATTACCAGGGCCACCTCTTTCGATATACTGTCAGTAGTCAGTATTCATCGCGTCCAGTTCAACCGCAAAATTCGCATACAAATGCTCTACGCGGCTGTTGACAACCAACTGCCAAATGAGTCATGGAATACCCGGCGGCTGGAAGGTGATTATCGCGCGCAAGTACATGCAGTGACAGAGGCCTTTTTTTGCGTCAGGAAATGCATTTAGGCATTCCCAAGGCCCTGGGTTCGGGACACCTGGGATATGTGGGACTCGGAACTCCTGGGAAAACAGAAACCCCACCCACTAAAACCATCGTGGTCATCTTCGGCGCAGAATGGAAGGGAACCGGGATCCCAACAAGGGAGAGACTCCTCGCAGGACCCTTCGGCGCGCAAGGCCGCCTGGTATATATATACCAAACCACTTTTTTAGATACCTCGGTAGTATCTCTTCCCCTAACCGCAGGGAACAGTGACAGAGGCCTGCCACAACACTAGCGGCTGAGGTCAATCGCCGCCACCAAACGCGGGACGTCGAAAGAAGCCGGAGACTGTATGTCTACCATGAGTGTCCGTCACGTAAACGGAGATCATGCGTTCAGAAACTATATGCCATTTTTGGATCCATTTTAAATCACCAGCGGCGCTGTACCCAAATCCCATATAGAAACGACAACGGGTAGACCTTAGAATAATTACATATAGAAACTAAGTCCGCGCGCCCATTTTGAAGCACCTTAATCGGAGCCATAAATGGCTCCAAACGGACCGCTTTGCAGTGTTCATTACAGCTCCGCAATGTTCAATGTCAAAGCGCGCCGCACGTAAGCAAGTAATAGTCACGCATGTGGGGATCGGATTAGTGCTTCATCTCTGACGGGGCGGTTGTATGAAGACTATCCTTCTATACGTTATTATTCTAAGGGGTAGAGATTATACTGGTAGCAAAGTGTACGCGGAAGGCGCGCCACTAGACGAGGCCACAAGATAGTCGCTCGAAGCGGCTTTTTGCTCTGTTGCTATACTATCTACTTACTATACTATATTTGTATGAAACATACGATCCTTTAGCACCGGAGGTCGTGGGTGCGATCCCCACCCATGACAAACATTTATGTGTCGAACATTTGTATTAGTTGTGTGTCTGGGTGTTATTTTCTATTTAAGTATGTTTATCAGTCTCTGACACCCACATGCTCTGCTTAGTTTAGTTTATTTATAGATTCCGCACCTCGTGGCGGCCACCGATAGCCACGATTACATGCCCCATGTGCTGCATCACTCATAGGGCTAACGCGCCTATGTTCAGGAGTGAATGCATCAATTAACATAAAAACAATATGAACTACAAATCTCAATACCAAGAGGATGCAATTCTCGCGTCGCTCGAATAAACAGTCGATACGATCGCCATGAATATTCTACAGTAGGCTTTGGAAAACCGCGGAAAAAACGCGAGCGCTCGGTGCGCCAATGCAACGGGATTGCTCGTACTTCAATGGCCATCAGCTGATTAGCATGAGAGCAGTGAACGCTGCCACGATAGGTGCCGTTAGCCGACACGTGGCGTGAAGCTCACGTAATTCGGATTTAGACAAATAAGGCGATGAGATTTCCTAAGGTGGGAAGGAGGTTCGCTTCTCATATTGCGCTCCAAAAATGTTATAATCTTGCAACACATTCTTACGGTAAACGCCATGTCTTTCATTAAATCTCGTTTCTTCAGTGACAGTTATTCAAAGCTATTTTTTAACTTGGGTCTGATCTACGCTGATTCTACGCCGGGTCTGCACCCGTTTAACAACGCTTCGAATCGAAAAGTTAAGTCAAGTTAAGATTTTACCTTTTATATATAATGTGAGGCAGACGCCTCAATAATTGCAATACAAAGTAATTAATAAAATGCAAGTAACCCAAGAGGTTAGTTAATAATACTGTTATATTTTTATTTAAATTATTTCGATCTAGGCATTGACAGTGCCAAAATTAGCATTATCAAGTAAGAAGTGATCCAGAAGCTTCTTCCAATAAAATAACTCTGGAACAACCTCACATCTGCCATCTGACCCCAAACTAAAGGTGCGTCTCCATCAGATGTGCGAGGATGCGTTGCGAGGAATAAATAAATAAATAAATATCCCTGGACATTATTCCACACAGCGCCATCTAGCCCCAAAGTAAGCTAATTAAAGCTTGTGTTATGGGATACTAGACAACGGATAAACATACTTAAATACATTTTCTTTTGTAAATACATACTTATTATACATAGGAGACACCCAGACCAGTACAAACAGACATGTTCATACACACAAATGTTTGTACTGTGCGGGGATCGAACCCGCGACCTCTGGTGTAGTAGCCAACTTCTTAACCATTACACCAAGTCGGTCGGCAAAGGAAAGGAATGGAACCCCCTGGAACTATCCTCTGCGTCAACAGGCTAGTTGTGAAATTGATACGAACCTTAACATATCCTTCTTCGGAATAACAAGAAATTCCAACGCAATTGCAGCAACATTCTAAAGTCAAATCAAAGTACCATTTATGGACATATCATTTTCACTGCATTTCTACTAATTAAATATATTCTATAGATAAAAGCGTTGGAAATCGCGCCGCATAGTGAAAACTGACCTACGATCTAGCGACAACAAACAAGTAGGTACTATACAAGGCGTGAAAGTAACAATAAACTATAGTTAATGCTGACGGATGGACTCGGCATTCCTGCGGTACAGTCAGCGTTATTAAATGTAAAAATAAAAATACGTAGTTATGTAAATTAAATTGCGGGGAATCGCTGGATGCAGGCCGCTTTTAATAGGGATAGGTGGAAATCATTGGGGGAGGCCTCTGTTCAGCAGTGGACGTCCTATGGCTGATATGATGATGATGTAAATTAAACTCTATTTGTTGATACGAAAAACCATCAGCTTATTCTTATTTCTTCACCTTCGAGGTCTTAAACTAGCGTCCATCAGCGGCTTTGCTCGCGTAGACTAATTCTCCCGTTAAAATATAGACTAAAAATTGCCTATTGTACTCGTTGATAATGTCGCTGATATTGGTAAAAGAATTTTTAAAATCGGTTCAGTAGTTTGTTTCGGAGCCTATTCAACACAAAGAAACAATCAAATCTTTCCTCTTTATAGAATAAATAAAGAAAAATTATAGATTAATCATATTACTATTTATTAACGTATACGAGTACCTACGTTGCCAAAATCTACATATATCAAAAACAATACGTTGCCATAATAAACATAATATTATATCAAATTCGTCACGTAGGAAAATAATAACAGGGATGCAATAATTGCAAACATCCCTTCTTCATAGGGTGCTAACCAGTTGTAAGACCTTGAGTGTCCGAGAGTAAAACCTGTCCTGATTTAAGAAAGTTATTAGGAGAAGCGAATGTCTTGAGCTCACAAGATAAAAAAAACAAACATGGCAGCTAGGACTTTTATACTACGTCGGTGACAATCAAGCACGCGGACCGCCTGATGGTAAGCGGTTATCGCGGCCTATGGACGCGTGCAACACCAGGGGTATCACTCGCGCGTTGTCGACCCTGTAAAAACCTTTTCAAACCCCTCTTGAAGAACTCCATACTATAACTCATCGGGAAAACCTCGGCAGGGAGTTCATTCCACAATTTAAGCGTCCTCGGAAGGAAACATCTCTGAAACCGAATTGTACGAGACCATTGCGGATTCAGAGTGTGAGGATGAATGCCCTGTCGGTGGCGAGCGGTGCGGTGATGAAAAGTAGCCGTGGGCATCATATCAAACAGTTCTTCAGAACAAAACCCGTTGTACAAGCGGTAGAACACGCATAAGGAGGCGAAGTCTCTCCTCAGAAAAAAGTCGCTCTAAACCCCTTGTCAGTTTGGGATCGTCGACAATCCGGATCGCACGCCTCTGGACCGAGTCAAAAGGACTGAGTTGATATCCAGGCGCTCCTGCCCAAAGGTGACAGCAGTACTCCACGTGTGGCCTGACTTGCGCTTTATACAGCAGCAGTCTTTGCCTAGAAGTGAAGTGAACTTTTGATGGGTATTTGCAAAATTCCATGACCATCCAAATTTACCAGTAGCTTAGGTATGTGATACTATAACCAATCAGCCTTTTTTCCCTAGGTAAATAACCAAGCTGTCTGTGTCTATGGTGTCCCTTACATTAATGATTTTAGGAGTATTATCCATAGACTAGCATTTTTTGCGTTGACCGTACACAGTCCTCACTTCACGATTGGGCAGTCCATAAATCACATTTAAAACACGATAATGGTAGTTTCATTCAACAAAAGTGACAAATGATTGTATGCCGTGCGACTCAATTATTTTGTGTGGAACTAAACATGCCATCTCTCATTCTAAGATTATTTTGATGAGCTGCTTTCATTAAAGTAATGCGTATGTAGTTCTTTAATTTTTCAGAGTAACAGAATGATCTGCGTGATAGGTCCATTTTCATAAGCATTAGTGATAAACAACAGTTGATGGTTGAAGTTTGGAAGCCAGTCTCACTTGCAAGGGTTACTATGTTGCTAAACATAAAATGACGAATTATTTAGGGTACAAGCTTGTATGTTTAGGGTAGTATCAGTGGCTTGGCGAGTAGCAAACCGCCAGTCTTAACGACAATTTTTTTAAAATGATATAATGATAGAAACACTAAAACCTAAAATATATCCACAGTACAAACATTTGTGTGCATGAACATGTCTGTTTGTACTGGTCTGGGTGTCTCCTATGTATAATAAGTATGTATTTACAAAAGAAAATGTATTTAAGTATGTTTATCCGTTGTCTAGTATACCATAACACAAGCTTTAATTAGCTTACTTTGGGGCTAGATGGCGCTGTGTGGAATAATGTCCAGGGATATTTATGTTTAGGGTTAAAGTATCAGTGGCTTGGCGAGTAGCAAACCGCCAGTCTTAACGACAATTTTTTTTAAATGATATAATGATAGAAACACTAAAACCTAAAATATTTTTTTTTATAAATTATGAAACCCAACATCGTTTTGTGTGGTAAATTAGAACTTACTAACAGGGACCAAAACAATTATTTACTTTTTACAAGAATTAGATAATTTTTATAATCACTAATTCCAAGAAAAGAATGCTAAAACTTTCTTCAGAGAAAGCTCTTCTTAACTAGGTAAACAAACAAGATATTTATCTAACAGCAAACTGTAATTGAATCCGGAAGTAAAGAGCATTGGGCAAACGAGCCGCTATCGCAACATGGAGGTCGTAAAAAATTATCAGCACACAGCAGCAACCAGCAACATGTTAGCACATAATTATCAGCGAATCGAGAAACAAGAACAATCAAAAACCAAACACTTTACAACTGGCAACTTGGTTATCATGCGACTCATACCTCTCATCAAGTACAAACACTTCAAGAGGCTATCGTTGTGTGTTTTGTGTAGTCACAGGCATGTTGACTACTGTATTGGTGAACGGAATAGTTGAAGACCACACTTCATCAAGGGTATTTGCCCAAGGCGGTGTGGGTCGCACAAGCCTACTGCGATATACGAGTTGCTTGTTTTTTGTGTGTCCCTTCGCCAAACCGTTATCTGCTAATTGTAAGTATAATGATCATGAAGTAAATACCCTCATCAAAGAATATACTAGGTCCAAACTGGCTTTAAGCTGGAGTACGAAACTTAGGCCCCCAGCTGGCCCCAGAACAGCTATACCTCTAGCTTACCGAGAACCACAGCTTGTGTTGTGTTCTATCTGAAGAGAAAGATTAGGGCGCCAGAGGAGACAGAGACGAGGGACACCCCATACAAAGCCTACATGACAAGTGCAGGTCGCGGTCTTCTGTTTCGGTCGCACGCACGAACCGTCACCTGGTGGCTGTAGTTGCAGATTACCATCTTGATTGCCACCAACGTTGCATAAAAGCTCAAGTCTTATTAAGCTTCTTCACTC
This sequence comes from Udea olivalis, assembly GCA_947369235.1. Taxonomy (NCBI): domain Eukaryota; kingdom Metazoa; phylum Arthropoda; class Insecta; order Lepidoptera; family Crambidae; genus Udea; species Udea olivalis. The sequence continues at coordinate 14,256,416 of OX376362.1, read as the reverse complement.
ACCTCAAACTGAGCGCTGAAAGTCTTGAAGACGCCTTCCCAGAGGCTGCCAGACTGCGTCAGCACCTGCACGTTGTCACCGACGTGCGAGGTGACAGCGTGCATGAAGTGTGCGTTGTTGTAGACGCCCTCAGGCAGCACGCGGCCTCGTGGCGACCTGCAGAACAAAAATATGTTAGACAGGATTTTCTTTTACTCCTCACTATAGTTGAAAATTAGCTGTGAGGACAAAACATGAGATTGACAATCACAGGGATGTAAATCAACCACTGAGCTAGTCAATCTCATCTTGAAGGCTTGCAAAAATGCCTTTCCACGCCTCGCTTGAAGACCAGGACTATAAGAAGAAGAAGGAAACACATGCGCTGGAAGAGCGTTCCACGTCTGGATGGTACGACAAGAAACAATACACCGAACCTTTCGGTGCGGGGCGACAGATGCTGGATTGTGTGTTGATGTCGCCGCAGTCCAGCTAGCGTGGTACGGTATTAGAAGGGTGAGGATGAAACCAGTTGGGACAACTCCTCAGAGTGGAATGGGGAATGCCATTGTTGAAGCTTGAATAACACACAACCTAGTCTCAACGCAATTAGGATGCCTTCTTCAGGACATGAGTGAATAAACGGAACAGAAACGAAGCGCTTTGACAGGTATACTGCAAAACGCTGGGCCAAAATGTTTGATAAAATCTAACTATGAAATAATAGGATTTAACCCACACATAATAAATCTAACCACAGCATTGGGAACCCCCAAACGAGCAGTACAAATATTTTTCATTACGTGATTTCTTTATGTGACGGCCCGCCTTGAATTTTAAGTGGTTAATAAGAAAATTGGCATTATGAGTAACCCAATGTCTGCTTTTATAACATACAGGGTTTCTTTAAAATACTGTCAGAGTTCATTCCAGAGGTAGCGTATAGGGATGATTTAATATTTTAGGAGCTGCACTATCTAAAAAAAAATGTTTTCAAGAAAAAAAATGGCTAAGGATGAAATATGAATATGTAAATATCTGGGACATCACAGTGAAAACTAAGCAGCGTGGGACGCCCACTCGCAAGGTAGCAGTGTTCCGGTGGACAGTGTGGACACAGATCGCCTGCAACCGGTCGCTTCGGAAACCTGTGGCCCTATGATGAAGCAGAGCTTGAACGAATTACCGCCTAAACGTATTACTGTGGACTTTGAACCGACCGGACATCCGCGAATACTTGGCGAGGTTATAGCTATGAACGCTCAGCTAACGCCATCACATTTTTTCTGTTGACTGTACTAGTGTATCAGAAACATATGACAAACTTCTTAGTGAGTAGAGTGGTAAAAGCGCTCGGCCCGAAATCCGGATGACCTGGGTTCAAATCTCAGGCAAATAGTCAAATTGCTTTTCTTTGGTTATAAAATTAATTCCTAAAATTAAGAAGTATTAGAAGTCCCTGCTATAAAATTACGAATTTATATTGACAGTCTACATGTCAGCCAGTTAGTAAATAGTACATACATGCGACCAAGGTCGGGCACAACGGAAGTGGACCTTAACAATGCATAGATACAGTCTACCATAGCTTGCTTATTATACCTTAAGGGTGCGATTCCACCAGAGATGTGCGAGGATGCGTTGCGAGGAATGTGTGTGTTAAGAACCAATAGAATTGTTTCATTCACCTAGCTTCGCGAAACGCAGCCTAATGGTGCGTGTGTTAATGTGTGGATGTGTTTGTTAATAACCAATGGAATCACTTCATTTTTGTAGAGAACCAATAGAATCGCTTTCAGTTACCTAGCTCCGCGATTCTATTGGTTCGTAACATACATTCCTCGCAACGCATCCTCGCACATCTCTGGTGAAAACGCATCCTTACACTGTTCTGGAGATGAAAAATGCCTGATTCGGACCATATACTACGACCGGTCATTCATTATCAAATTCAGTCAAATTGACTGGAGCATTACTGTATAAATATTAATTCTAACTATTATTAGTAACATAAGATGAGTGTTGAAAATTACCAAAAGGACTGAATTTTGCTGACTGTCCTTTGTCTTGTAGGGGCAAATTGGTCAAACAATTTTAGTCATTGTGATTTGATGCTAGATTCAATTCCGAATGAATTTGACAGTAAATTACCCATCATATTTGATCAGAAGTCGTTCATTCAGTCATTTTACATCTCTGTGCTGGTCTTCCAGTGTATCATGCAAGGTTATACAAATGACATATGAGTTCTTATGTCAGCTAGACTGGCCTGATAACGCCATGACAGCAATCCTGCCTATTCTACAAAGGTTGTGGGTTCGATCCGAGACAAACATTTGATAGGAGAAGCTCTTGAAGAAATTGATCCCAGATATTAATTAATTTATTTAATGATTATGTCAGATTTGTTACCCTCCAAATGTGGTGGACTGTACAATTAATCCTTATTTTTTATTTTGCAATTTGCATTCATTCACTCGCAGCAGTCATAAGCAGACCTAATAGTTACAATAACATAAGATAGTAAAAGATAATTTATCCAACTACTTTGTACTGCTGCATATTCCTAGAAGTATGACATCATACTGTTTTATTTGTAAGTACATAATCTGAATACCTAAAAATATTTTGCTGTTAATAATACGACACATTATTAATTACAAAATAGTTATCACATAATATTTCTAGGAAAGATGCATGAGCATAGAATGATTAATGTTATGGTCTATTTATATCTATTCAACCAATTCCCACAGAAAAAGGCGAATTTAAAGTAAATTAATAATATTTAAAAGGTAAAATAAACAACCTAATATAAAAATGATACGGTGACCACCTTTTTTAAAAACAAAAAAAATGGATTATTGAGATGCGAGAATATTGTGTATGATGATCAATGATGTGATGATGTAGGTAATATGGGCAGATGAGCTTACTTCATGCTAACAGGGTTGATATGATTTAAATCACTTGATTAAAACCAGTTATTTAAATCGCGATTAAAATTGAGTGATTTTTTCTAAGAACCAACAATGTAAATCAATACTTTTTTAATGCGACCTAAATGTGTCAAGGGACTTCCCCCAACATAGACTACGGTGCGCACACACGTATCTACCTATACTGTTCTTTCCACCGTTCGGGGATTCGCTGACCGCTGGGGTATTTTTTCGGCATTTAATTTGGTGCACAGCAAAATAAGAAATAGAGAAAAAGCCGCCAAATTTTATTAGTCCGTTCGGGGATTCCCTGACCGCTGGGGTATATTTTCGGCACTCAATTTGGTGCACAGCAAAATAAGAAATAGAGAAAAGGCAGCCAAATTTTATTAGTGTTCCTTTTAAAAAAAATTAACTTATAATTGCACTTACCTACTCATTAAAATGACAGTGTAATGTTTTTTTTTAAATCAAGATTTTTATCAACCCTCCATGTTAAGCATGTGGATTTAATTCAGCTGTTGTTTAGTTTTGTTGATCTTCTATGATAAATAAAGAAATAATATGATAAAATATTTATACATATATTTGAATATGACTGTAACAACTCTGAACAACTTAATTTTACTAATCAGAATTCGATGTGCTTAAGCCACATTGTTGTCTACCACAGTTTGGCTTATGAGAAGAGGCCTATTCTGAGGATTGCCATGTTTCTTGATCTCTATTTGCATGATTTCATGACATTCTACCAATGTCTTCTCTTGTCTATCTTCACTTTTTCTGTTGTCTTTCTGTTCACTTCTAATTCCTTTTGCTCTTGTTAGGTTTCTTCCCACTTCCATATTAATGTACTATAGGTTGCTACTGAATTTTCAAAATTGTGATAGATATAAGTCCAAATTATTTTATGATAGTAGTTTAATGTATTCCCAACATGTAAGGAACAGTTACCATCTCCGAAAGTCTTGATTTGGATAGCAAAAGTAGGTATGAAATAATTTATTCAGTTCATGCCTTTACAAGCTCTCATGAAATGCAAATGAAGCAACCACCCAGCCTTGACTTAAAATAGAAACAAATAATACAGGGCTTTTCTGCTAAACCTTGGAAGATTTCACCATAGGTTCTAAGTTCTAACTGTCATGTTGTTAAAACATTATGAATTCAGTCAGATTGCTTTTGCCAAAGTCTATTGAAACTTTACATGTTAAGTTCCGAATGACTTTCCATAAATTTATAATATTTCTACCTTACAAACTTCAGCTGAGCAACACCTTTCCAACTTCGGTGGTAGATTTACTTTATATTGATATACAGAGGCGTTCACATCAACCTTTACAAAACCATTGCAAAATGGGTCTTATATTAGCAGCATAAGGTGCCCCTATGTAAAAGTTGATGTGAACGCCTCTGTACTGTTTGTTTAATAGTATTTTGCATGTGAATTTATAAATACTAGTTACTTAGATTTGACTATTCAAAAGTACTAATATTAAGTGGTTCATTTATTTATTGATGTTCCAAATAAAAATTTCATTGAACTTGGAAGTCACTAGAAACATAAAGCAAGAAATGTTAAACACATTTTTCAAAGATATATTCACTCTTAGCCAGATTTGTAGGACATAGCTGGAATTCACTGTATATTTGACACTGTGAAGTACCTATTCTTACTTTCCATACAATTTGAATGCATTAGCTGATCACCATGTTTACAAAGTGTCCTAAAAAAATCAAACACAATCCGAAGCTTTGTTTTAGATGATTTTGAATTAAATAAAGAATAAATGAAAGAGATTAATGAATGTTATATACCTTAAATACCTAACACATCAACAAAGTTTTAAATAACCAAGTAGAGTTTGAGACAAAACATTGATTTAGAAAGAAAATAAACAATTAGAGTATTTATCTAATTTACTAATTTCGTTGACATATTACAAAAAGACTTGTTCAAAGCTCGGTAAGATTCTAAGAAGTAGGCTAAATTGCCAGGAAATACTAAACCTGTTATAGATAATGCCGCATGTACCGGAAGCTACGGCTCGTTTCAGTCACAATGAAGAATTAAAAGAACTTAACTAATTACCAACAAATTAACTATAAGAAAGCGATCTAATTAAGGACCTTGGACTTTTGCCAATTCTTATCTTTCTGTTCCTAGAAGCCACGAAGAGAAAGCCACTGTTGACAGATGTAAGATGCTTCCTACTGTTTAAAGTCAATTATAAAGCCTCAATAAGCTAGCTTAGCTACCAATTATGGATATGAACTGGTAGGTTATCAGTAAAAGAAAAATTTACACAAAAATAACTTACAATACTCAAAATAGATGCAACTGAAGCTACAATTCGCCCAGGAAGGGTGAATAAGTAATGTAGTTAATAAATGAGCCACTGGGATCAGCTGATCGCACGCGGCTATAATCGGAGAGTTCTCGACTAAAGTAGGGCAAACATCTAGACTAGGGGCGACGCGCCGCACTGCACGCGGCGTGTCTCCGCACCGCGCTAACACCCAACAAATTCGCGGATTTTGTTTACGCCGACTTCGCCCCACGCCACTGACACTACAAAAACTGTCAACGTGACAACACCATCAAAAATTCACAAGGAATCTAACAAAGACATGTCAATCCAAAGCTGATAGTTGGCTATAAAATGCATTTACCTCGGCGGCCCTTGGCGATTTTTACGTTTGTTGTTCATGTCTCCTTCGCCCGACTGCCCCGGCGGGTAGGCACCTTCTCGTCTGCGCGTAGGGACCGGAATTTTGGCTAATTGTCACTTCTTTCTTTTACAACACAGTCCTTTCAACTTTCGCGGATGCACAAAACTGCAGTTGAAATTAGGAGTTAACACTCGAAATGCGACAACAGGGATGCATCGATTTCACTAAAGTTGTTTGACATTTGCCAACAAATATAAACTAAAATATATTTGAGTACAAAATCGCAGTTCGATTTATTCTCGGGAACTAATCCCGAAAAATAAACGGGTTGGCAGATTTCTCGTGCCTGCGATCAGCGCAGGAATACAACATGGCGCTATGACGTATTCGTCAAACGAATTGCAAAATTGTCTGAATACACTTATTTGCTCGTCAAACACTACAAACAAATAGTTAAATAAATATTATAATTTGTGGAACACTTTTTGAATGAATATCATACCACAATAAATAAAAATATGGAATAAGGTCAACGTTTGACCAACTTCCCACCGTATACTTTCAATATGGCGGCACGACTTATTTTGACTTTTGGTGTTGCCGCAAGAAATAAAGTTTCATTGACACATTATTTCTTGAAAAAAGTAAGTTAGAAAATTGCGTGTTGTTATCCTCATCAATCAATCAAAAAAAATCGTAGCTTTTAATTTTACATTGATATAAACTTACCAGCTGGGCTATTCACTAACTTCAATCGCAAGAAAATCTCTATTTTGACAGCGATTATTTCCATTTGACGTGGAATAGGTACATCGTCAATGGCTGACAACAAGACAAGCTGTCAAAATGCGAGCGAATAGCAATCGACTGGAGTTTGTAGCTAGAGATTAAAGGAGCTGGAAAGAAAACGAATATTCTGTTAACTATTAAAGTTAAATAACTGTCCCCTCCGACATAGATGCATTTCGGAAATTTCTTTTCATTTTACAAGAGCTCAAAAAATAGTAAGGCGAGGACTTAGTAAAAACTATTTTGATCCCAAAGTTAGTAATGGAATTAAAAAAAACTAGCAATCAGTTTTCCATCAGCATGAGCCAGAATTTATATTCGCGCCGCAATATTGCAACTTAAAAAAAAAAGTAGGCGCAAAAGCGCGCGCGCGAATTTTCATTCCGTATCGATGGCCGCGTCGCAAGTTTATTATTGATCGCTCCGGAGGAGTAGGTCACTCCGAAAATGAGTCTCAAAAACGGTGCGAAAATGTCTCAACGTGAGAAATTCGAGTTGATAAACTCGGAAGTTCGTTCTTTTTATGAGTATTGTAAGGAGGCAGGTATGTCGGACGAGGAAATGGACATTATTTGTCGGCCGCTGACGAATGCAGTCAGGAAGGCGTCTATAAAGAGGTGGACAAGGGGGTGCATGTTTCTGGTGATGGTCCTGGCTATTGGCTACACAGTAAGCCAGACGGACACGTTTCAATGGCACGCGTCAGCCGCAGCGAGGATCTTGCTAATAAAGATGTTGCCGATTTGGGACTGGACACCACTTTACTATAACAAGTGTCTTATCGAGAGATCTCAGCCGCATACTTTGGATAATAACTTCGTATCACCCACAGAATGTGTTGCTTGTGAAGCTATAAGTAAGTTCTACAAAACCGTAAGAAATATAATTAACGTGGCTAAATAACTTTGAACATACAAACATATTAAATTAATCTTTTTTAATTCTGAAAAAAAAAAAATTTGGTAACTCCGTAAAGTACAAAGAGTTTGTTATTGTATTTTTTCATTATTTACTTATGGAAGATACTTTAAGAGTTTGTTATTTTAGTATTGTTTTGTGAATTTTATTAACACTAATACGTTTTATACTTAATGTTCACTTGCATACAATACAACTAAGTACCATATTTAACTGATTTACTGCCCTTTGGCCGCAGCTTTTTGAGAATAAAAAAGATGAAACAGTAAATTCATTAAAACAGTCTGAGAAGACTGAAAAAGTTTAATCCTTTCAGTCATAAAATAAAAAGATGATATCTGTCATTCAATGCATATTTGGCAAGTATAAAAGCCACCAATAGCGACAATCACTTGTTTACAATGACAAAGGCCTGTGCCCTGTAGTTGTATAGTGTAAGGAGCGCCGCGCATGCCTAATTTGTGGTATTAGGCTGATTACTGTACTACATTCACTGAAACTGTGTTTGGCAAATCGATGCAGTAGGCAGCCACTTACTATTGTGCCAGTCCAATTTGTACCTACGAGCGTTGACCGCGCTAATTTGGAACCTTTACTTAGTTTCTTGCGTGTGTTCTAACCGTTCTGGAACCGTTAAGGCGGGATATACCCGAGTCATTTAAACAGAAAACTGTTTAAATGACTCTGGTATATCCCGCCTGATTTAGACCTTTCGCCTTCCAGAGAGCATCGCCCGGGTCTCAGACGCCAACTACAACATGGTGTTCAACCACCACCTCCTGCGCGGCGCCCCGGTCATCGTGGTAGACGCCTACTACGACTGGTCCATCCCTCGCTCGGAGCTCAACCTCACCCGACTCATCAGCTCGGACGACAGACTCCGAGACTCTGTTCCCTGTAGGGTCCTCACGAACATACGACTAGGACGACAGCCCATGGACTTAGAAGAAATCGTCTCCAGAATAACCGACACTGACATACCCAGCTGGTTTGTCCACTTCCAAAACTGCGATATCAAAGCAGTGAAGTCGTTCAGGATCCTAGCCCCTAGACCGTACTTCCTATCCCCTCACATTCCCCCTTCACATTTCAACTGGTTGATACTCTCAAAGAACTACGACACACATAGATATAAGTATCTTGAGTTGGACGTGGGGCTGATAATAATGTCTCAGCTGAAAGGGAAGACTCAGATCCAACTGAAACCGAGAGCTCCTTGCGAAGACGACTGCTTCACGCAGCATTTCGAGCTGAACGAAGGGGAGACTTTGGTCCTGGCTAATTCCCTTTGGGAGTTCGAATACTTGCCAGGAAAAGGGGAGAACGTCGCTATGTTGACGGAAACTGATTGGATCGAGTCGTAATCCTTGATAAGCTTGTAGTTGTGAAGTATTCTAAGTTGGTGTTTCAGTTTAAAAGGTTTAAGCCTATAATGCTAGCTCTGCTCAAAGAAACGATATCTACCTACTATTCATAATAATTCTTCACGGGAGTGTCATGACCTAACTCAAATCGCGGATGGTCTTGGGCTCAATAACGATTGGGACATACCATTTTGAGTTCTTTGAGAATTTTCATTTGCAGCTTAATAAGTAAATGGGAACAACACCTAACTCACTAAATACGCTCAAATGCACTTAGATATAGTATAGATAGTCACAGTATAGTGAATGCATCATACACGATGAAGACAACGAGCTTTTCTCAGATTGCCGTAACCAATCCTGCAAAGTTTCTTACGGCAATGTTGTAAAAACAAAAATTTTTTTTTGAGAAAGAAAGTTCTGAGTGAGATTATCTGTAGCTTGTTTTATTTAGGAGTAAAATAAGGTCACAGTTACCATGAACAAAATAATGTACCTGTATTTAGTACGTTAAGAGCTAGCATTAGAGAAAAACTGGAGAAATATATTTTATCTAAGAAGGTTGTTAACTACTTTGATGGAATTATTTGAAGCATTTACAGGATTTTGATTAATGAATTAAATTTGATGGTTTATTAAATCATAAAAAGTTACCAGCTGTATCGAGTCTATGTCTTACTGTATACTAGACTGAAAGTTATGTTACATATCACAAGCATTTTAATGCGTTTTCTCCTGTATTACTACTGTAATTAAGATTTAAAGTTAAAAGTCACACAAATTGATAATTGTGCACGAGATATCATAATGTTAAAATGTAATGAAGATTTTTGACTATATGGCTAAGTACCTCAGTATTATAAAATAATATATTATAACGTGAAGCAAATACCTAACTTGTAGTTTTATTCTATCACTAGCTGCCTCGACGGACTTCGTTCTGTCAAAAGTAATTGCACGTCGCGGCGTCGGTAAAGCAGCACATCTCGCCCGCGTTTCTCCGACTTGATTTACATTTACTATTGTTTATCACTTAATGTTTTGTTCAATCATAATAAAATATAGCCTATGTCACTCCCTGATAATGTAGCTTCATATTGGTGAAATCATTTTTAAATCGGTCCAGTAGTTTCAGAACCTTGTTCAATACAAACAAACAGTCAAATCTTTCCTCTATATAATATTAGTATAGATCATCGTCACAATTAGCATTCAACAGTGAATGTGTAACATTGCTGTACCATAGACCAGTTGAAGGCGATTTTGGCATCAGAAAAAAAATATTAAAATTTCTGTAGAACCCGATTTTTATAACTGTGCATCTAGAGTTGCCAAGATCTTTAGGTTGGCAGCATTGTATTTCACCCACCCGAAAACTTCCTTACCACTCCGCTGACACCTTAGACGCTGTGAGTTATAAAAATCGCGTGATATTATTTTAATGTCACACCTCGTTGCCAGAATCCTGATCACATTTATTGCAATATTTGCAATAAAACAAAACCTTCGTCTTAAATAAATGTAATTCACAACTTTAATAATACAATGAGGTGTGTGGCTATAAAACTACTTATTCAGCCTTTTCCTTGTGCACTTGCTTCCCGCGGAACCACAGCACGAGGTTCTTCAGTGAGAGGATGACGGGGAACATGATGGGCAGAAACAGGGGGATGTAGATGGCGTACCTGAAAAGCAAACGTTGAAAATCTAAACATTCAATCAATAATCATTTATCTATCTATGTCAGAACATTAAATCACAAATTACGCATGCGGCGAGGCGTCCCGGACAGATAGTCCTCTTAGAACTAACCGCCATTTTGATCACGCACACAGACAAAGATAGTTTACAGGCGATACCGACCGGCTTGAATCGGTCAAGCGGCGAGTCGCGTGAGACTGTAGTAGTAACCCTAGGCGGTCAGGCAAGTTTAGGTAATTATACTAGAAAAAGGACGAAGTGATCTTTCTGCAAAGTTTAATTTTGTGATTAAATGATGATCACACAATACCGCACATATGAGCGAAACAAACTTATGCAAAATGACAGTTATATATAGGTCCTACTTTAAAAAATTAAAAAAAAACCAAAAGAAAGCCTGGAAAAGGGAATATTCCATCACCAATCTAAAACACAACACCTAGTAGCGCATAACTATTGTTTTGTTTTTTTATTTTTTTCTGTCTTCAAAGGAACTTATTCGTAAGAGTTCTATTGCAAAGGCTTTACAATAGAATGAGGATTTATGCTTTTGATGGCTTTTGAATCCTTGAGTTTTTTACAACAACTTAAACTTTGTGTAGTTAAATTTATTGCTAAAAGAAGTCTATTCTGCAGACTAAGATCAACCTACTTTTGATCATCAGGGAAGTACAGCAAAGCCAACAAGCTGGGGTCCATGAAGGCGGTCTCGGCGGCCTCGTGCGCCTCGAGCGAGGTCCTGTAGGCCTGCAGCAGCTCTCCGCGCGCCATCAGCTCGCTGGCGCGCCGGATGTGCTGGACTGCAGCGTTGATGGAAGCTCCTACTTCGTCGTTGATCACGATGTTGGAAATCTCACCTGGGAATATTATGACACATTTGAGGCATAGGTCTCCAACCAACCAAAATAAATGTGGAGTTAAAATTTATAGTTGATATGTGGCTATTTAAATTGATTATAAACTGAAAAAATTATACCCAAAGGCCATTTCGACATCTTGTAAGGAATTGAGTTGAAAGAACTTTTATTTGCTTTGCAACTAGAATTAATAAACAACAATGAACGACAGTGAGAAACTACGTCAGTGCAACATATAAAATGTTTAGGCGGGTAGGTAGGTAAAGTGTATTTATTTAAGGATGTCCTAAGACCAAAACAAACCTGACCTTGAACACTTATCTTGAGTTTCCAAAGAAATCACTCAAATTTATTTACACTACAAGTGATTCGTTCATTAATCATATTACACTGCATCCTTTTTCACAGAAAATATCACATAATTCCCGTCGAAAACTGCAAAACAATCAAGATAACCATAACTTAACCAAAATTTGTGTTCCGATTTTGACAGCTCTCAATTGATTTACTAGTGATGGGGTATAACAATGAACCAATTGATGTTAACAATTTTTCATTTGATTATTATCGATAAAGTATTTACTGAGTATTATTACTCGTGAAAGTATTGTTATCGGGAAACGGAAAATAGGCAACGGGCAGCCACACTGCTAGTCCGTAAAAATCACAGATTGTTTATTATTTAATGCTACTTAAGTCTTTGACTGCCGCTAAAGCAGACACAATAGAAAATCTATTGTTTGCGGGTCACCGGTGACCCCATGGCAGCTAATGTGTTAACAGTACTGTACGCAGGATCAATTCTATTGTTGCGTCAAATGTATCGCCTTTGTTCTTCTTTTTGATATATTAACAAAAAGTATTAGTCATTAATAAAAATATCACAAAATAAAATAAAAAGAACTAAAATGACAGTTCAAAAACAAATGAGAAAAAAGGCGACCATTTCTTTTACCTGCCAAATTGTAGAATTTTTCATAAGATTCATAGAGATAAAATTATGTTCATAAAATAAGTCATAGTTAATAATTAACTAACTAAAAAATCAGCAATCCAGTAGGCTGATTATGTAAAGCTGTTTAAAACAACAACCGTTACATTACTGCTTTAGTAAGAAAGCTGTCATATTGATTCTCACTAAAGTAACAATGTAACGATGATTTCAATCAAATTTCGACAGTTGTTGTTTCAAACGGGTATACTGAAATAAAGCAAAATATTTTTTCACTTCTCATGCTCTAAAAGTACGCCATTATGCTGTGCATTTCTTTGTAAGAATATAGGAGTTCGCCGTTTTCCTACCGAAAAAAGGAGGAAAGCATGGATCAACGCCTTACGTAAAAAAATTGGAAACCAAAGGCACATTCTAGGTTATTTAGTGACCTTTTTAAATTGTTTGAATCATTGAGGATTTTTATGGCTAGAGCAGTTATACTGGTTAGTTGGTCGCAGCAAAAGATCATGGATATGAAATACTGCTGAGCCGGAGCTCTTGTGCATCTGGCAACACTGATCATACAGCGGCCGCAGCTGGCACAAAAGGGCAGGAACCCAGAGCCGTAAAACACAACAAAAAAAAGCGGCAGCGGCTCCTCATTCGTTCCTATGTGTTTTTTTGTTCCTATTCGTTCTTATTCGTGTGTTATGGGTGCTATACTGTCGATCCTGCTGTTTTTTGGTTCTGTTTGTGCTTTGTGATTTGGTTAGTGTTACTCCTTGGACTAACGACTTACTGCTGTGCCCTACGGACTTGGATTTTGTTTGCTATCGGAATTTAGCAGTAACATTCTAACTACATTTTCCAGTATTAAATGTACGATAATAACCGTCAGTAAAAAAGATAACTATAAATAATCGTTAAACTAATGAACTGATCTGAAAAATCGAGAATATCGAACAGAAAACGAATTGAATTCAATTGATAATTTTGTGCCCAACTCTATAGGTGATTCCAAGGTCAGGTTTGTTTTGGTCTTAGGACATCCTTAAATAAATACACTTTAAGTTAAGTTTTTTTTGAGAAAACCTGAACTTACCCAGCAGCTGCGCTAGAGACTGCAGCGTCCTCTGCGCCGACGCGAGCTGCTCCACTGTGCGCGTGCGCAGCAGCGCGTCCGTCTCCCAGCGACGCGGCGCCACCGAGCGGAGCGGCGCTAGGAACGCGCCGGGCACGGGGGGCTGGGGAAGATGTTAGGTTTTAGGGTCTGTATAACGTAGCATCACACCACAGCACCCTTGTTTCAAACAGAACTACTGATAATTAGCTGCCCCACAAGACTTTCCGTCAAAAGTTATTGGCCTCTCGCAGTCAAACGATGTTTGACAGAATGGTTTGTATGGGAAAAGAAAAGTGTTGTTATTAATATTTTACTCGTTTTTTTACGTTTTTAAATCTTTCTTTGTGCCTTAACAAAAATATCAAAAAAATAGCCTAATGTATTCTGTGAATTGAATGTCGAGCAGTGCAGCAGTTAAAAATGTAATACTGTTTAGCACCACCCATGACCCAAAGCCTAAACTTACGCTACTCCGTGTTCAGACGAATGAGGTAGGCCCCCAAAAGCTGAAGAAATCTACTCACCACATCGGCAATTCCCAAAAGCTTCCTCAACTGAGCTATAAAAGTGCCCATGACCAGCCTGACGTTGGGGCGGTAGGTGCCCCCCGCGCGCTCCGCCGCCGATGGGCTGCCGATGACCACTCCCCCCCACTTGGGGGACATGAACGCCTGTACTGGGGACTGGACTGGCTTGTCTGGGGATAAAAATATAAAGCTAAATATATGAGAACCACAGTTAAATACACGATTGGCGTAGTGCCCTGCAGCTGCAGGTTTCTCTCTCTCTTGACTCATGTAAAAATAAAATGAAAATTATTTATTTGCTGTTACATGGTGATACAGGGATGGAAATATTGGTTAAGTCCTCATGTTGACTTACTGTCATGCAAATACTTGTAAGACATAAACAAAGGTTTAAATTTATCATACATTACAACAATAAAGCAGCACAAATAGAATTACAGGTAGGTACTTATGTCATTAAAATATTAATAATTTAATTATAATTTATTGATCGTCAAGAAATTCTTGAACTAAATAAAAACATTTCATCAAAAAGCCAGGCATGTAAAGTAAAAGTAAAAAAGTAAAAAATCATTTATTCACTTAAGCTTTTACAAAGAAGCACTTATGAAATGTCAAAATTCACAAAAAAATATATAAACGATAATAGACGTAAATAAAATAATACAATAATAGTACATATACTAAATAAACATAATGCGAATCTACCACCGGTTCGGAAGTTGCTTCTTATCGAGAAGACTCCGGCAAGAAACTCGATAGTTACTCTTTTGAACTTTGTTTTGTTTTACAACAAATAAATTCAGAGTACAGTCAAAAGAAGAATAAAAATACATTATTTGAGCAGAGGAGCAGATTATTCCTACTATGACCACAAATTCTTGTCGTTCAAGTAATCCTCCACGTTATAATAACCTTGTTTTATCAACTTTGTTTTAATTGTATACTTGAACTTGCGAAGAGGTAGATCAACAAAACTTTGAGGTATTTTGTTAAAGTACTTTACAGATTGACCCACAAAAGAATTTCCTACCTTATGTAGCCTAAGACTTGGAGTAATAAGTTTGTTTTTATTTCTAGTATTGTGTGTATGAGTATCACAGTTTTTTTTGAACATATGCAAGTTTTTGCGCACATACATTATGTTATCGAAAATATACTGAGCGTGCACAGTTAAAATATCAATCTTCTTAAATACTTCTCTGAGCGAGTCGCGTGGCCTAAGGTTGTATATCGACCAAATAGCTCTTTTTTGGAGTACAAAAATGGTGTTAAGGTCTGCAGCTGAGCCCCACAACAGTAGACCATACGACATAACGCTATGAAAGTAACTAAAATACACTAGTCTTGCTGTTTCAATATCAGTCAGGAGTCTAATTTTTCGGACAGCACAAGCGGCCGAACTAAGTCTCCCTGCCAGAGCCGTTATATGTGGACCCCACTGTAACTTAGAATCTAGAGTAATTCCTAAAAATACCGTAGAGTTCGTAATTTCTAATGTCTCATCATTCATGTTGATAATGGTATCAACCTGTTTAACATTAGGCATAGTGAATTTAATACACTTCGTTTTCTTTGCTTGTGAACCAAATTAGTACTTTTGAAGTTGCTTTTTAAACTTTAGTAGAGGCATATCCTTTAATACTTCTGGCAACTTATTATACATTTTAATAGTCATGCAATAAGGTATGGTCCCGGGTGAGATTCCCGGTATGGCCAATTCAAGAAATTACCTTGGTACCAGCACACCCTGGCAGACGCCCCTGTTTTAATTTTCTGTCTGGTACCTCGTAACACAAGGATATTTATACTTGCATCGAGACCATGACGTGTGACATGAGTGCTGTGTTCATCATCATCATCCGTGCGGTCTATTCCGGTTGTGAACCCACAGTGGTGTGTGGGGTCAAGGGTCCGCCTTTCTTATTTTCTTGGCCCACTTCGCGCGATCTTGTGCATCCTTAGTGGTGAGTCTGTTGAGTGAGTGCTGTGTTGTCTGGCGCATATTTATTTATTTATTTTATTGATTAGTTAGGCAAAGCTGTGAGCTGGTGAGTAAGTTAGTACATTTTTTTCAGGGTGATGGAAAGCACCGATACATCACTTATCGCGCTAATGCCAGGGCCAGTAAATATCACTCGTTTGATTTCAATATGGCAAACCGCAGAAGAACATAAATTCAGCTGAAAAACAACGACTATTGTTACATGACCAGTGAGATAACGTATGTAGGGAAACGTTGAGGGGTGAGTAGACTAGACTAGAATTTCCATAATCGACATTTAGATACTGTCGATAGTCAACATTTAGACATTATCCATCTCTAATCGCTGGCCTCACCTCATAGTTGCACCCCTTTTTTTAATGGGTTCAGTCTCGCCTGGTGGTAAGTAATGGCGAGGCCGATGATGGCACACGCTTACCTAAAAATGTTTATTCACTCTGGTCTTAAAGATACCGAGGTTGTAAGTTTACGGAAACACAGACGCAGGGAGAGCGTTCCACTCCCTTTTTTTTTTTTTTGCGGGGGAAAAATACATGACGCACTATCCCGCTGCCTGGGTGGGGCAGCGGGGGAGTGTGGGACTCTACGTCACTGAAGGTGACGGCATACCCACTAAAAAGACCCCCGGTATACCTCATCGCCTTGACGGGACGACCTGGTGCCTAGTTCGGATTACCATGCCGTCTGGCGCCGTCTGGCGGACGGCCCAGCCTTCACGCCGGGCCTCCTCACGCAGCAGAGGCGTCCCGGTATACGGGGACACCCCCAGACAGGAGCACCGTGCAATGGGGTGGAAGCCCACCGACTTTAACCCCGGTGCTGCTTTTAGGGAGCGGGAAGAAGGCGTGCAAACCGCCGTCTCCTCTGGTACACAGCAGCAAGAACGTCCGCCTCCAGCTCCCAGGGGGGCATGCCTGCCAGGACACAGGCAGCCCCCCCGATACCGTACGGTAACCCCGTACGGCCCTCAACGCTATTTGTCTCTGAGGCGCCCGTAACAGGCGCCTGTTTTCAGCGTTGAGGGCCCCCGCCCAGATTGGCGCTCCGTAGAGCGCCATACTTTTAAGTATGCCAGCGTAGAGACGCCGGCATGACTGGCCCGGGCCGCGCTCGTTGGGCAAGAGTCGGCCCAGAGCACCCGCGGTGCTGATTAGGCGGGGCGCGAGGCGGGAAAAATGCGCCCCAAAACTCCACCGCCCATCCAACACGAGGCCCAGATATTTCATCTGGGCCCCCACCCTAACGACTTCGCCATTGAGGCGGACCACCGCGCCGGGAGGCGGCCCCTGCCGAGGCCCATGGAAGAGGAGGGCCTCGGTCTTATTAAGGGCCACCTTAAGGCCCAACGCCTCAATGCGGCCGACCACTAGACTAGCGCCGACTTCTGCCAGTCTTTTTACTTCTTCGAAGGACTTGCCGCCCGCAATGACCAGGGTGTCATCCGCGTAGCATATGACGCGCATCCTCGGAAGGAGCGCGCCGTGGAGCACCCAGTCATACCCTAGGTTCCATAACAGGGGCCCTAAAACGGACCCCTGGGGGACCCCACACCTCATCGGCCGGCGGACCAACTGTCCTCCTCCCTCATAGAGGACCTCCCGCCCTCGGAGGTAGTCCTTCAACAGTCTGCCGAGATAAGTAGGCACTTCGAAATACCGAAGTGCCTCCCTTATCACGCCGAACGGCAGACTGTTGAAGGCGTTGGCGATATCCAGGTTTATCGCCAACGACCGCTCGCCCCGAGCGGTTGCTACCTCCGTAACCTCTTTCAGCTGCGCTAGCGCGTCAATTGTGCTGCGCCCCGCACGGAAGCCGAACTGTTGCCCGGAAATATTCGGGCCCCTCTCATTTAAATGCTGGATGAGGCGGAAAGAGAGGAGTCTCTCGAAGACCTCCCCAGCCTCATCCAGCAGGACAATCGGCCTATACGCGCTGGCGACACCCGGGGCCTACCCTCTTTCTCGAGGAGGCAAAGCCGCCCCTCCTTTCACAGTTTAGGGAACCGCGCTGATGTTAGCGCGGCGTTAAAAATTTCCCTAAGCTGCTCCCCCAGGTGCTTTAAGGCCAAGCCTAGGACTTTTCCAGGCACCCCGTCGGGACCAGGAGCCTTTTCCTCGCCCTTGAGCCGATCCAGCACTGTCTCCATCTCCTCGTCGGAGACTAGTGGGACCGGCTCACCGTCCGGGGCCCTCGGGCGATAGGTCATTCTAGGAGGTGTGAACGGCGGGGGCTCTGGGAAAAGCTCCCCTACCACCCGCTCTAGCACCTCCGGCTGGAGGGTCTCCATCACGGGGGGCCTTGGAAGCGCAGTTTGTTCTGCGCAGCGCGGTAAGGCCTCCCCCATGGATCTCGGTCCAGACCCTCCAGCATTTCATCCCGCGCCCTGGACTTGGCCTGCCAGATGGCCAGCTGCAGTGCCTTCTTATCGGCTTTGTAAACCACATACAGCTGGCCTTCCCTCTCCTGGTCCCTGTTGCTCCTCCTCAGGGCCCTCGTATAGGCCCTCCTTGATAGGGAGCACCTTTCCTTCAGTTGGGCAATTTCCGCGGACCACCAGTAAACCTGGTGGCGCCGCGGAGGGGTTCCTCGTATTCGGGGCATGGCGGCATCGCAGACCTTTGAGATGAGATCTCGAAAATGGCCCGCCGCCTCATCGACCCCCGATGTTGTGGGGGTCGTGCCCCAAACCGCCACTATGGCCGCCTCCTCGGCCAGCTCGGGATCCAGCTTGGTGAGGGCCCACCGCGGAAAAAAGGCGTGGCCCTCCCGTCTTCTCGGCGCCGCTGGGCCGTCGGAGGTGGAGACCTCGAACCTAATATATTTGTGGTTCGAGATCGTCTCCACCTCACTCAACACCCGCCAGTCCCGGACGCGCCGTGCGAGGGAAGGGGTGGCAAACGTTACATCCACCACGGACCCCCCGATCCTACGCACACACGTGAAGGATGTCCCCTGATTGAGTGGGGACATCCCGGAGCTGACAGCCCATGCCTCGACGGCTAGGCCCCTCACGCTCGTTGACACGCTCCCCCAGAGGGTCGACCATGCGTTTAGATCACCCATGACCAAGACTGGGAGAGGTGCCAACCGCTGGATCGCCGGACCAAGACCCGTCAGGAACGCCTCCAAACAGGCAAGCCCAGTGTTGGGGGAGACATATACTCCCACAACAGCAATGCCCCCCCAGGTGGCGGCCACATATCCAGCCCCTCTTTCCCGCACTTGTAGCGGCCGCGAGCGAGGCTCCGCTGCGACTACTATGGCCACAGAGCCTGAAATATCCCCAGCCCAACTAGGCTGGGGGGAAACAAAATAGGGCTCTGCCACCACCGCTACATCTATCTCCCACTGCACCATGGACTGCATGAGCAAGTCCTGGGCCCCGGCGCAGTGGTTGAGGTTCCCCTGTAGGAAGTTGTAATGGAGAACTGAACTCATTGCTCCATTACAGCTACCTCTAGCGCTACGCGCCTCCTGCTATCGGCGGCGGCCTGGGTCCTTGGTGCCGCCCTTGCTTTAGTGGGGGGAGGGTTACAAGGGTCCTCCCACCCATCGTGTGGCCCGAAGGCCGACCCGCTTCGGCGCACACGACGCAGTGCGCCGCCGCCATACATCCGGCGGCCCTGTGCCCTGGCCGTCCACAGCGGAAGCACAGGTCCACCCTCTCCTTGTCGGACGGACACAGCTGACGCGTGTGCCCGATCCCCATGCACTTGAAGCAGCGCATGGGGAGTGCGTCGAGAGCTCGGACCTGCACCGAGCTCCATCCGATCAAAAGACGACCTCCGTTGACAAGCGCCTTTGCCACCGCAATCGGACACTTGACAACAACTGACCCGGTCCCTTGGGGCCCAAAGCGAATATCAGCCGCCTTGACCAGGGCCGGGTCACACGCACCCTTGGCCGCGGCTGCGGCCACCAGCGTTCCACTCCCTAGCGGTGCGGACCAAAAAAAAAAAAAAACGTGTTCCGGCGTGATGCCTTGGGAGCCCTCACGAAAGGGTTGGGTCTGGTCTGTTGCGCAGCGTTCCCTGCAGTTAGGGGAAGAGAATACTACCGAGGTATCCCTGCCTTTCGTAGGAGGCGACTAAAGGGGCCCTTGGGGTCGCGAAGCGCACGCCGGGGGGCCTGCGTGTGTTTTGGTTTGCGATCCTGAGGAAGACGGTAACGCGTGTCTTCGGACACAGTAGTCTGTGTCATCGCGCACTGGAGTTGAGCTTGCTCCTTGGCTGCCAGGCGGCCTTGCGCGCCGAAGGGTTCTGCGAGGAGTCTCTCCCTCGTTGGGGATCCCGGATCCCTTCCATTCTGCGCCGAAGATGACCACCGTCAGGTTTTAGTGGGTAGGGGTCTCTGTTTTTTCAGGACTTCCGAGTCCCACATATCCCAGGTATCCCGAACCCAGGGCCTTGGGATGTCTTGGAATGCATTTCCTGAAGCAAAAAAAAAATGGTCTATTGCGCAGCACCGAGAAACTGGGTACGACTAGGCGGTGCCGTTGTACCGGGAGCCTCATCATGGAGAGCAGCGAAATCCGAAGCTCGGTTTTTCCGCTGGCCGACCGCAGTTAGTAGGGGGTCCAAGTAGTCCAATCTCAGAATGCGCCATCGTGCCGGTTGGCGACCGGAAGATAGGACCTGACCGCCATTATGGGGGGGTTCGGGCGTCCTCGCGGTCCCCAGATGAGTCTCCTATTGGTGCGGCGGTATCGCTGACGTTGCTGAGTCTTCGATGCGCGCCATTCTCAAAGCGGTTCTGTAATGTCAGAAATCCGACAAAGCAAGTGGTCTCGATTCTTGCAGTGGTTTTGCGGAATTGTGCGCCCGAGTTGTCTTCTGTACTGACACGCCTGTACCGTCTTTCTCTTCACCGTCTCACTTCAGAGTTTGGAGCATCGGCGTAAAGTTTTTTATAAGGTGTATTTTGGAGAGTGTGCGCAGAACTACACAACCTGATACCACCCTCTACTTTCTACCACCGGACCACTAGACGCCAGGAGGGCTTCCACCCCCGTGTGGTTGACTTTCCAGCAATCCGCACTCAACGGTTTGCTGCGTCTTTTCTGGTCCGCACCGCTAGGGAGTGGCACGCTCTCCCTGCGTCTGTGTTTCCGGATACTTACAACCTTAGTATCTTCAATGCCAGAGTGCATATGCATTTTCTGGGTAAGCGTGTACTACCAACGGCCTCGTCATCGCGTACCACCAGGCGAGATTGAGGCCAAACGCAAACCCATTTGAAAAAAAATCCTAAATGAGTGCTGTCATGTGGCAAGCATATATTGCCGGGGCTACCTCTTTCGATATAGATGTTCATCCTATCGACCAGTCGCAGTGATGTCAACTTTCAGGAAGTTGTTCGAGAGGCAACTAGGCAACGGCAAATCAGGCAATAAGCCCGCAAATAAACTTGAACCTTAATGATTCACAACACGGTTTTCGCTGTGGTAGATCAACAACAACTAATTTAGTGTGTATGGTAGATGATGTGGCTTTGGCGATGGATAAAGGGCGGCAGGTTGATGTGGCATATTTTGACCTAAAAAAGGCATTTGATCTCGTTGATAACGATATACTGTTGCGGAAGCTATCTTCTATTGGCTTTACCCCAAAACTATTATCGTTTTTTGCTGACTATCTTCGAGATCGAAAGCAGTACTTATGTCCAATTATCGGGATGCCAATCGAAAGAGTATTTTACACGCTCTGGGGTGAGTCAAGCAAGGAAGTACCCTGGGCTCTACCCTCTTCCTGATCATGATCAACGATCTTCCTAAAGTCACACGATCAGTAAAAGTCTGTTGTTTGCTGATGACTTGAAGATTTACCATCCTATAGCAGTCCTAACGGATTGCAAAAGAATGCAAACTGACATTGAAGCAGTCGTTGAATGGACTGTTGATAACAGAATGTCGTTCAAAGCCTCAAAGTGTGCTTCAATAACATTCACTCGATGTCGAACACCCATTGAGTACCCCTATGATGTGGCTGGAGTGCGTCTGAACCGAGTAAATGAAATTTGTGTGCTCTCACCGTATAGGTCGTATATGACGAGCGGCGCGGTCTCGTGGGGCGCGGCGTACAGCGCCAGGTTGAGCGTGGGCAGGTCCGACACGTGCGTGGCCGCGCGCTCCTCCAGCGCCGTGAGCAGCAGGTGCAGCCGCGAGTGGCGGACGGCGAAGTGGCGGCCGTGCTCGCTGTTGTCTTTGATCTGGAAGAGAAAAATTCCATAAGCTAGATTTTGAACAATTTCATATTTAACTCCTTTCTTAAACCTACGTCAGGCCTGTGTCACTACTTCAAAGTCTAGGTACGCTCGGCCGCCGTGGCCCCTCTTTGGGGTATGGTATGACAGTAGATTGCTGCTCGGCTTGCACACTCGCCGCAATTTTTTTTATGTATTGTTTCTGGTTTGTTTCAACTGTAACTTGTAATTATGAGAATAAATATATATATTATATGGTGATACCTTGTTTCACAGACAGAATTTTCATAGAATTTCGGTTCACAGAAAATGTTTCATAGAATATTCGTTTCAAATATTTTCATTTCGAATATTATACTTTCAACGACTATTTACTTCATAGAAACATACTTCACAGAAATGTAATTAATTTAATAACAGACATTCGTTTAAAAAGCCTCAGTTGGTAAGGTTAGGTTAGGACTGTGACCACATCGCACGAGCCGAGCGAGCGTAGCGAGCGTGTTGCGGCAGCGTAGCGAGCGTGTTGCGGCAGCGGCCGGCGAGTGCCAGTAGCGAATTTTCGGCGAATAAGTGGCAAATAAAAATGTTATTGAGAATCTTACAAAAGCCAAACATCATGAGCAATAATAATACTTGATTTGATATTCTATGATATAAATGTTCTAAGAAATGAATTTTATTTGTAACAAAAAATTATGATTTAAATTTCTTTGAAGTAACTTTTCTGCGTATTGATTATTCGATGAAATGATAATATAATAAACAATTTATATGAAACGAAATTCTATGAATCGATTTTCTACAAAACAGTGTACAACCATATATTTCTTGCACAATAAAATATTTCTATTTCTATAATAATGACTACTACTAATACTAAACGATGTTATATTAAGTAATTACAGTGATACTTTTTTAAAGTTGATAATTAAATCAGCGAGTCGCGACCCTGCGCTCTGACAGCTAAATCGGTTTCGTTCAGCGGCGCACAGTGAAATATGAACCCTCGTGCTACACGGTATGTTTCGATTCCGCGTGCAAGCTACCTAAACATGGCCTTGATCGATAGCACGGACAAATTGAAAAGTACTAGTGTGACACGAACTTATAAGATTGAAGAAGACTTTTTTACTTTTCCGCGTTTCTCGAGAGAACCTTCAGTACGGAGTACTATTACCTATTCTGTCATTTTCATTTACAGACAAGCGAAATCACTCCTCAGTCCTAAGAGTTCCAAGCCGTTAGTCAGCATCAGATCGTTGAAATTTTAGCTACACGTTCCTGTACGAAATCAAAAGTGCTAAGTTGGCCCAAAACTAAACCTTAACTTATTTAGAACCATACCGTCCCATTTCTGTAGGGGTAATTTGCGACAGTTGCAACTTACCTCTTTAGCTTGGAAGTCAAAGTCTAGCAGATACAACCACTGCGACTTCAACGTGAAGTTATGAAGCACACTCAACTCATCGACGAAAGAACCTATGTAATCTGTAAAAAAAGGCGTTTATTAATAAATATGCGCCAGACAACACACCTCTTGTCATGGTCTCGAAGTAGGAATAAATATCCTTGTGTTACGAGGTACCAGATAAGGAATTAAGCCCGGGGCGTCTCCCGGCACACCCAGACCCAAGCCAATATAGAAAAGATCGTTTATTGAATTGAGCTGACTGGGGATCGAACCCGGGACACTACGGAATTCAAGGCGAGAAACCGTGCTACAGAGCACTACGCCGATCGTGTCGTCGTTTCAAATGTCTGTAATAATTAAGGCCTTTTCAGGCCACCAAGTTCATCCTAAATTCGCTAACTATGCGCCAGCGTCATTTTCGATACAAACCTTCAACAGCCTCCTCAGCGTTGAACTCGACCGTCATCTTATCAGGCTTTGGGTGTACGACTGACAGCACAATATGGTAGGCTGCGCCGGGAGGGAAGCGGGTTCGACGCTCGGCCTCGGCGGCTTCTGCGCGCGCGCCCCGAAGGACTGATGTTTGGTATACCCAGTGTTTGAGCGCTTGAACGACCGTTGTAGTAGCTGGAGAGGTGAGGATATCAATTATCATTCATATAAAATTTTAGCCTTTTTTCATGTCTGCTCCAATTTAAGCAAAGCTTGCAATATGGGTGTCATACATTAACAGATAAAATTACCAGTACTTTTTTATTCCTTATTTTTATCATTGATTTTGCCATGAGTATGGAGCCTTAAGTGGGGATTGATCCCACAATCTTAACAGCTGTGGCAGGATCACTACGATTCAATTCTATCATGTGGTTAAATACTAGATCAACTGGAATGTGTCATTAAGTCTTTTGTTTTGCACCTTCAAAAAAGAAGCTATCCGTTTTGTAGTTCTGAACTTCATGAGCCTCAGACATACATCCTGGAATAGCGGCCTGGTCTACAGGACAGTCTAGAAGAGGCTCAGTCAGTCTAGTCTCGTTCTGCTGAACCAGATTTCAGGATAAAGCATGCTGCGACAGCATCATCAAGAAAGTAGCAATCTTTGATATAATCCTTGCCTCTGTTAGCCAAACATCCTGGTACCGCCTAGCGTATCATACGCACTCCTGTGTCAGATATAACGTACCCTCACGACAGCATCTTCAAAACCGCCTTACCTTTAGCATCCCTAAAGAACATCAATCTCTCCCCCGCCAGCCACACCTCCTGGAACAGCGGCCTGCGCTGCACCACGTAGAAGGTGTTGTGATGGTTCAGGTCGAGGGTCGCCGCCATCTCCTCCACCGCGTCTTGTTCGTCTGCAGCAGACTCTAGCGTGCGGTGGAGGTCGTCTGACACTACTGCTTTTTTGATCTTGAGTTTTAGGATTTCTGGGAAAGAATAAATAAAAATATATCTTACTAGCTTTAGAACGCGACTTCGTTACCGTTTTTCCCCCTTCAAGAAGCAATTTCAGGAAGGAACCTAGATGCCAAATTTCAGCGTTCTTAGCCAATTCATTTCGGATGTGTGTTGTATATCAGTTACTTAATGGGTAACAAATTCTACTTGTAGTTATATTGATAAACCGCTCGCCAAGGAGTTCATCCTCACACCCTGAATCTGCAATGGCCTCGTACGTTTCGGTTTCAGAGATGTTTTCTTCCGAGGAAGCGTAAATTGTGGAATGAGCTCCTAGGTTTTTTCCCAATGACTTATAGTATGAAGTTCTTCAAGAGTCGACAACACGCCCCTGGTGTTAAACGCGTCCATAGGCTGCGGTAACCGCTTACCATCAGGCGGGACGGGTGCTTGATTGTCACCGACGTAGAATAAAAAAACTGGTTAAGCCAGAGGAATGTTAAAAGTTTTTGATAAAAACAAAAATTTATACAAAAAACTATTCCAAAACAAAGCACTAAAAAGTAAAGAAATAATTGCGTATTCTTCTAAAACTTATACGATAATATCATGTAGGTACAATTATTGTTACTGTTGGAGTCTGTGTCAGTCAAGGAAACACTACAATATACCTAGCAATATACCTATTTCTTACATATCACGTTTACGTATGTATGTAGGTAGTTACAAACCTACATTGGCTGACACCGACTCCAACAATAACAATTATTGTAACTACATTATATTATCGTATAAGTTTTAGAAGAATACGCAATTATTTATTTACTTTTTAGTGCTTTGTTTGGGAATAAAATTTTTTAAAGTTGTTTTTCTATGTTAAAATTTTTGTTTATTTCTTGATTTTCAGTGAACAGTTCTTATTTATTTTATACATCGAAAAAGTATCGTCCAATTGCTGTGCCAAAGATGCTACTGTCAGAACTAGACCAAATTAAAATGGGACCATTCGGGAAGCACCAGCTTTTAAATAAAAAAATAATGATCAAAATCGGTTCACCCAGTCGAAAGTTATGAGGTAACAAACAAAAAAAAAATAAAAAAAACATACAGTCGAATTGAGCACCTCCTCCTTTTTTTGAAGTCGGTTGAAAAAGGGTTCATAATTAAGTTGAAACTCAATGTAGCGAAGATGGAGTACATGGCCTGCAACACCACAAATCCCTAGTCCGTCCGCATAGGAGTTCGAGCGCACGGACTGTGTCAAATACCTGGGATTTGACGACACGGTTGGCGTAGTGCGCTGTAGCACGGTTTCTCGCCTCGATTTCCGTAGTGTCCCGGGTTCGATTCCCGGTCGTGTCAATTCAGGAAACGATCTTTTCTGAATTGATTCGGATCTGGGTGTGCTGGGAGACGCCCCTGGCTTATTTCCTTGTGTTGTACCTCGTAACACAGGGATATTAATCCCTACTTTGAAACCATTACAACAGGTGTGTTGTCTGGCAAATATTTATTTATGTGTTAAGCGCGTCCGACAGCGACGTCAGAGCCCGAATTTCCGCGGCTTGGGCCAATTGGCGTGAGGGGACTGGTGTCATTTGTGACCCCAAAATGCCGATCAAGCTGAAGGGGCACGTCTATAAAACCATCATTAGGCCTGTCCTTTTACATGGCAGTGAAACATGTCCGTTACTAGAGCGACACAAGCAGGAGCTGCGCGTCACGCAAGTTCAGATGCTGCGATGGATGTGTGGGGTCTCACGCAAAGATCGCGTGCGGAACACCCACATCCGCGGCAGCCTTCGTATTCGTGACATAAAGACAGTCAAGACATAAAGATCGGCCAACAACGAGGGCAACAAATGTCTGGCCATGCCGCCCCCGCCATCAGGTATCGGCAGAAGAGGTCGACCTAAGAAGCGCTGGCTCGAAATAGTTAAGGGTGATGCGTGCCAACAGACTCACCTCTGAGGATGCACAAGACCGTGCGAAGTGGGCCAAGAACATAAGAAAGGCGGTCCCTCGGACCCCACACACCAGTGTGGGTTTACAACCGGAACTAAATCACGGATGATAATGAATGAAGTGGTCCAGCTCAGTGGTTGCTCTGCCTTACTGTACTAGTCATCTTCATTTTGGAACGTACGGCCACTTTCAATCAGGTAGAGTGAGGTAATCTTGACGGACAAGCTAAAAAAGTTTCATAACTCACGATACATGAACATGGCTAAACATGAAGAACAGAAGTTCTATTCATGGTTTGATACATAAAAGTCCGAGAATGCGAGAGTTGATTAGTATTTACCTTCATTCTCAAAAGCCTCCTCTATCAGACCAGCCATCTCCGCCGCCGTCGACTCATCGTTCGCTAACACGGTCAGCTCAGCGCTGATGGTGTTAGGCAAGCTGTCAAACGAGCTGATCTTGTCATATGGCAGCGTCACCCTGAAACCAGGAGAAACATACGGTCACGACTATATCCCAAACAGAGTTCAGAGGCATGTTGACTGCTGCTCTGTCATGGTGAACGGAACACTCAGAAGCCCACTTTCCACCAAGCGTTTTAGAACCCAACGTGGTAGGTGGTGAGCTTTCTGGTTTTGCCGTTATCCGGGTTGGTTAGGGTTTTTATCGGTTTGTTCCTTCACTAAAGAGTTAGTTGCAAATTTAACAATGAACACAAAGATCGTCCCGGCCAGATTTGAACTCAGGCTCACACCAGGAAAAAAACAGTCCGAGTTATCCAGGTACATCCATGATAGATATCTTAATAGATTTATTGGTCTTTTGGTTTGTCATGCGAGTATGTTTATTTTTCTTGTTATCTTGATTTAATAAAAACAGAGATTTACATAACAACCCGGCAAAAAATAATTATTTCATTAATAAATGATTTTTCAAAAGGCAGTCAAGTAAATGGTTCCGTAGTCTAGCTAGATCATAAGTCGTTTTAATTTAGATTTTTGCAGGATGTGTGATGTGGGCTCTTGATGGTAATCTGATGTGATGTGATGTTGCCTGCATTTATATGTATAAACTATTTTATATTCTCGGAAAAAATGTTCCAACGGCAATGTAATAAAAAAAAATATAAAGCAATGAACCATCCACCAGCCGCCAAGCTTTTCGTATCTTCAAAAAAAAAGATTGACCAAAGCAAAGCAACAGGTTTATTCATTAATTTTCACTTCGATACGAAATCCTAAAGAAGTTGAAATAAAACTGATAATATTTTTGTGTATATAACAAAATTAACAACTTTTTAAAAATGATAGATAACCTTAAAATGCATTGGCATAAGGCATCGATGACTGGTGATCCCGTGATTTGGTAATAAAATTGTATCAAACTGATAACCTCTTTATTAAACAACTTAATGATTAAGTTTTTAAATAATAAATTAATAAGAGAAAGCGAAAGTCTGTGGCGTTGTAGAGGTCCTCCAATGAGCAGGTGGTAGGGCATGCAGGGCACGATAATAGATGTGCCATCGTTTGTGGAGAAGCTCCACACGGGCAAGAGTTGTCAGAACTGAAGCCGTTGCTGATCCACTGCCACCACAAGCTTCGGGCACTTCCTGATTTAGCTCATAATTAAGTTTATAACATTGAGTGTATACTAATCAATAACCTAATCATAGGCTAATTGCTTTATTAGTATTAATGAAGCAATAATCCCATGATTAGGTCAGTTAACTCTGGAATAGGGGAAGACAGAAGGCGCCGGGTCGCTTGAACCCCAAAACCATTTGATTGTCATATGCCCTTACCCGAGGGTCGTGCCCTGCGATGGCTCGCTCTCGGTCGTGTTCCTCAAAGAAAGGTCGAGAGTTAAAACGTGCTTCCCCTAAAATACAGGGTACTTCCGAGCTTCAGAGGGAATACCATAACCTTCTGGTCCCCTAAAGCGTTATTTAGGTTAGTTTTTCATGGTAACTGATTTTAGCCGCGAAGCCAATTTTGACAGATTCACCGGAATGTAAGTAGTTAGGCGAAGCAGGGTTTACAGCATACAAAATTTTAAGTCAATTTAATAGTTTGTTTACCTGTAAACCTCAGTGGTCTTCCACCAGAGGGGCAAGCCGATGATGATCAGCACTCCCACGAAAGAGGCGCTCGCCCACATCCGGTTGGA
The DNA here is from genome assembly GCA_947369235.1 of Udea olivalis. Classification (NCBI taxonomy): domain Eukaryota; kingdom Metazoa; phylum Arthropoda; class Insecta; order Lepidoptera; family Crambidae; genus Udea; species Udea olivalis. Next base: position 14,227,460 of record OX376362.1, on the reverse strand, counting down.
CTCTGGAAAGAAAGATTTTGTTAGCGATACTTTAAAGATATTTTTATTTCACTTTTGATTTAACGGATACTGGATATAATTATTAGGTACTATCGCGGGTAGGATAAGTAGGTTCGATGGGTGCATAGGATCATCATGACATATCAGTGTGTGTCTATATGCAAAATATATGTAAGTATTGTGTGTGTGTGGCCAGCCAAAAACGACTACGTTAACGGTTTGGAACTTGGAAATACGAATAAGCAAAATGTCATGTATTGACCCACGCGTAAACTAATCGCATGCAATGTAATGGATGGGTATGTCGTAGGATAACAGGAAAATCCTAGGACTAGAAACGCCGTCCCGGATAACAGTAATCTGACATTTAATATCGCTATTATCCTGGTTATTTTCAGGATCAGAGCGATGATCGGGCTCATCCTCGGACGAAGGGCAACTCAAACGCTGATTGACTAATCGAAGAGTCGACTGACTGACATCTCTTTTCTGATCGGTCCAATAACACAGTCACTTCAGTCGATTCACTCCTTGCAAAAATCCGTCTTTTCCTATTATCCTACGACAGATACAAGTAGCTACTCTGTTAAATTCCTTCGCAGCAGTGGGGATTACCACTAGGCCCTCACAACCTATTGCGCGTATAACAATATCGTCAATCTACATTAATGTACGAGAAAACGATTATAAATACGTCACAGGTCTCATTGCACTATTAAATAGGAGCCAATTGATAAATTAACTGGTGCGTAGTAGTAATAAACCACACGAGATGAGAGTCCATTCCCTGATTTGGCCAGAGTAGAGAGACCTTCGAAGAAATGGCTAGTATTAGGTAGGGAAGGCCGCGGAATAATGGCTGTTAGGGTGACCATTGTAAAATGGTGAAATAAGACTTAGTTAATCGAGCTCTTTCTTCAAGACTGATATTGCACTGGATAAGATGTCTCCTTTTTGTCTGTGCCTAGCCAATAAGCGGTCTGCTGATGAGCAGCAGCTGCAGCAGGCAGATATTCGGTATTCTGAAAATCTTGAAAAGTTCGTTGTGTCTGCGTGTCTATCTACTTAAGTATACATGCGAGTATGTTTATCGGTCTCTGACACGCGTACAAGTATAGTAGTTTGGGGTGAGATGATCTGGGAGTAATATTTTTTTCGGTTAGTTATGCGCGTACATACGTTACCACGATTTATTTTTATTTATATGAAAGATAAATTCATCATGGTCACAGTCACAGCACAACGTCACGCAACACGTTGCGCCGCTGGTGATGCCAATAGCGAGGGTCAGGTGTTAAACAGTTGTAATTGAGAGCAATGAAGCTGGGTCGCCTGACGCTTTAGGTGTCCCGAGTTATGTGGCGGCTCACACATGTGACGGTACTATATACATTTAATCATAGCAAGTAAGTTCTCTTCCCCTCGGACCGCCCGCAGTGCGAACGTGTCCACAAAACCTATATTTAGTTAAATTTAAAATTAAAATCAAATTCGCGGAAAGACTAAATTGACGTATAAATTAGGAGCGCAGAAATCGCCAGAAGATTCGCTTAGGCTACGCTGCGCGTAGTGCTACCACCACTGACTCAGCCTGCGCCCCGCCCACTGACCCGAGTGAAAGGAAACGAAAATACGCGTGAGTGCTTTGCCATTACTACTTAGCAACGCTCAAAGCCGCGTGCGCACTCGCGACCGCCTTTGCGCGTACTTGTCGACTCGCTACCTGTCCCGCTCGAACACGTACTCTCGCGCTCTCGCAGCCCGCATCAACATCTCGTTAACTTCTGACAGCCTAGTACAATGAATCCGGAGAGCGACATGTCCATCTGTGACGTAGGAGACAGCAGCGCCGCTTCGCAGGGCGACGTAACACCGCCCGGATTCGTATTCGCGCGCACAAAATCTATCACAACGGACGACTTCAAAGCATTCAAGGATGAAGTGCGAGACTTGATTACCTCTCTATTCAGTGCGCAAAAGCAGGAGACAAAACACTTATCCACAACATTATTAGAAATTAAAAATTCAAATTCAAACATCGAAAACTCCGTCAGTTTATTATCGTCACAATACCAAGAATTGAACAATAAAATATTGCAACTAGAAACAAAAAGTAAAGAGGGCGACGAGCACATTCAATTATTAGAGGCAAAGATTGAAACATTACAAATTGGGCTTCGTAAGGCCAATTTTGAATTAAAAAATGTACCTAAAAAACAGAATGAAACAAAGGGAGACCTGGTGGAAATGGTCCTGCATTTATCGTCCACGGTTGGAGGAAACCTACAAAAAGGGGATATCAAGGACGTTTATAGAATTCGTGGAAAAAAGGACCAGCTGAACACACCAATTGTGGTTGAGACTTCGTCTGCATTGCTTAAATCGGACATATTGCGGCTAAGTAAAGCCTTTAATGTGAAAACAAAAGGAAAACTGTGCGCAAAACACCTGGGATTCCGCACGTCTGAGGACACCCCGATTTTCATCTCTGAACAGCTGACTGCGAAAGGTTCGCGACTGCGCTACCTGGCCAAGGACCTGGCCAAGTCCGCCCAATACAAGTTCTGTTGGACTGCGTACGGCAAGGTCTACGTAAGAAAAACGGAAAATTCTCCTATTATATGCATCAAATCGGAGGATCAGGTCCACCAGTTACTTCTCGGTAGATGACTATTGAGACATTATAGCTTTACCATGGTCGTTATTTTGTACGGGTCGTTTTTTGCCTACCTGTTTTTGTTAAACACCAAAGCTGCGCCCAAAGATTTGTACTTTTCATATTCAAATTTAGTAATTTTAAGTATAATAATGCACTGGAAAGTTACTCACTCACTAATTTACACCATCACAAACACACACAAACACACACACTCTTACACACACCTTTATACTCAAACACTCTCTAAAATATTTAAATACTTTTATAATATCCAAAATATAACTATTGCATTTACAGATTTGCTAAAATTAACACTTGTTTTACACTATCACCCACAAAATGGATAGAACACTTCACAATGTAATAGAAATGGACAATGTGGAATTTGCCAGCGCAGCCACTTGCGATACCGAAAAAGTTGCCCAACTGTTTAATGTTAAGTATAATGATTTTATTTTATTAACACAAAACATCAGAAGTATATACCAAAATATTGATGATTTTATTGTGTCTATTACGCAACTAAACTTCAACCCAACTGTAATGGTCCTCACGGAATGCTGGCTATGTGATTTTAAACCAGTCCCGTCTATACCTAACTATAAGATGTTCTCGTCAACACAACACAAAAATAAAAGCGATGGGGTGGTTGTTTATGTCCGTGACCATGTAAGTGCCGACGTCAGGGAAATATCTCTGAGGGACGCATCTTGTCTGCAACTTCAAATTGAGGAAAAAACCATCCTAGCCATTTATCGGTCACCTTCTGTTGCAGACACAAGTGGATTTGTTACTTCTTTAAACGACTGCTTGGAAAGGATCACTGGATGCGGCTCCGTGGTTGTAGTCGGGGATATAAATATTAACATAATCCCTAGAGAATCTGAACAAAGTTCTGAACGCAGAAACAGAAATAGTTACTTGGAAATGCTTGCTTGTCATAACATTATGCCAGGACACATTCTTCCAACCAGAGAAAATAATTCGCTCGATCATGTTATGATCAAAACTGACAAAACAAAAATAGCAGCGCAGGTAGCTGTTCTTAATACAACTGTCACAGACCACATGATGGTTCTCTTACACCTAAACCACATTGCTACATTAAACAGATATAATAAAACTAAGCAAGTTATCAACTACGGAGACGCATGCGCGGATCTTGCCAATAAAAATTTGAATGAATTATTACTGTGTAGGGATCCGGAGATGGTTGTTCAGGGCTTAGTTAGTAAAATTACGCTTTCAATTAAAGAAAACAGCAAAACGATTAGAATACCAAAAAGCAAACAGGTTCTAAAACCCTGGATAACCCCGGGAATCTTGCGCTGTATACGACACAGAAACAAATTACAATCTAAACTGCGCTCAAACCAGACTGACGGGATTCTTCGACTTACTTACAGACGATACCGCAATTTTTGCAATAACTTGATAAAGAAGCTTAGACGTAATTACGAGCAAAAACTACTGCGAGACTCTGAAGGCGATTCGAGGAAGCTCTGGAACAGCATCGCTACTATCACTAATCTAAAACAGACTAAATCAGATAATACAAAATTACTACACAGTAAGTCTTCGCCAGTAGAATCTGTAAATTTCATTAATGGCTACTTCAGTGATATAGGTAGGGAACTTGCCGATGCCATACCGCCACCGCACACTGGCTCGCCAGACATGACACCTTCAGGTACTCCAGTTGCTCACTCATTTGCTCTGTTTGACACTGACGAAGAAGAAATACACCACGTGCTAATGCATTTAAAAACAAACAGCGCCCCCGGATGGGACTGTGTTCCAACCAGTTTCCTCAAACTAGCCCGATTTCTAGTCGTACCAATAATCTGCCATCTTACAAATATTTGTTTTGAAAAGGGAATTTTCCCTGCCATGTTAAAGGAATCGATAATAACGCCGGTTTACAAGGGTGGCGATGGACACGATGTCAACAACTACAGACCTATTTCTGTGCTAACATCGATCTCGAAAATTATAGAAAAAGTATTGAATAAACGAATTGTGAATTACCTAAATAAATTTAACATAATAGCCAAAAATCAATACGGTTTCCAGTCAGGGAAGTCTACTGTTGATGCTGTGGAGGCTCTGACGTCTGTCGTTGTTGATAACCTGGATGGAAACCGTAAGTGCCTAACCGTTTTTCTCGACCTGAAAAAAGCCTTTGACACCGTGTCCATCCCGATCCTTTTAAGGAAGCTTGAATGCATTGGCTTTAGAGATGTTTCACTTAAACTCCTCAAAGACTACCTCAGTAACAGGACGCAGAGGGTCAGGGTGGGCGAAACTGTGAGTGAGGTTGCTACTGTAGACTACGGGGTACCACAGGGTAGTGTACTGGGTCCTACTCTATTCCTGGTCTACCTGAACGACCTCTGCACCTTAAAAATACGTAACGCTCGCATTTTTTCCTACGCGGATGACACTGCGGTGGTATTTTCTAATACGGCTTGGAGTTCCGTTAAGGTTGATGCGGAGGCTGGACTGGAGCTGATTGCGGGATGGCTCGGAAATAATTTGCTTACACTTAATACGCTTAAAACAAATTATATTACGTTTACACTCAACAGTTGTACTCAACCTGAAACTAATTTTGATGTCAAGGTACACAGCTGTAACATCGCCCGACGCGCTCCAAGTTGTAATTGTCCCTCAATAACAAAAGTAACCAGCGTAAAATACTTGGGCGTCATGCTAGACCAGAGACTATCATGGCAGTCCCACATTGAATTGGTCTCTTCCAGGCTACGTAAATTGATTTGGATATTCAAAACTCTACGGCATGTCGCTACAAAAACCTTAATTAATCAAATTTACATTGCCTTAGCTCAATCCATATCCATTTACTGCATAACAGTGTGGGGTGGTGCAGCAAAAACAAAACTCATTGAAGTAGAACGAGCTCAAAGGGCCCTACTTAAAGTATCTCATTTCAAAAAACGAACATTCCCAACACAATCTTTATACACTTTAACGGACTCTCTCTCTATCAGAAAGCTCTTTGTACTACACACCATCTTAAGAAAACACATCGGAGTTGACTACGACCCCGACAAAATAAAAAAGAGAAGAAAATTTGACGTTGCTGCGGTCTTAAAGACTCGCACAAAATTTGCGCAATCACAATTTCATTTTTTAGCTTCGTTTATGTATAATAAATGTAATAAAATCTTAAATATCTATCCCTTGACACAACGCGAATGCAAATCAAAATTTACAGCTTGGCTCAAAACACTGGACTATAACGAAACCGAACTACTACTAAAAATTATATCGTAAATTAAATAAAATTAAATATTTGGATTATTGTATATTTATATATTGCAACACACACACCCACACACATGCACACACACTCACTCACACACACACACACACACGCACACACGCACACACACACACACACTCACACACTCACTCACACACACTCACGTACACACCCACACATCTTTCCTCAGTTGTTTAATATCAAATTTATTTCGTTGTCAATCCTAGATGTAAGAGTGTGTTAAGGAAGAGTGGCTTCTTCTGGCACAGGTGCTTCTTGCACTTAAAAGAAGAAGTCAACCCTATGTTTATTACTTTAAAATGTGTTTTTTTATGATGAAATAAATATTATTATTATTATTATAAGTAAGTATGTCATCATCATCATTCACAGTTAGCCATAAGACGTCTACTGCCGACATATTCTTCCCCCATAGATTACCAAAGCGACCTGTTGTAGGCGGTCTTCATCCGCCGTTATCCTGCGATGTATATCGGGACATCCGTTCATCTCCTGGGTGGGTTCATCCCAAAATTTTCTTAGGCAGTATATGACGTCAGAAAGCAATAATCGCTGTCAAAAAAGCTGTCTTGGGTTCAACGTTAGTGAATAAATAGTCCTCATTACAATCCTTTATAACTTGTCAAGTTCATTCTCAAACTGAGCGTAGCGAGCAAATTCATAATACGAGTGTGATTTTTAATTTCCAGCCAGTCAGCGGTTACCTGGCACCTAGGCTGGATATTTACTGACGAAACTGCTCGCTCCCCTCAGTTCAGGGAATTAACTTGACCGGATATGAGCGATAGTAATAAGGCCCCTACAGGGCTCGGATCGCACTAAATTTGGCTTATAAGAAATTTACAGCGGTCGCCAGGTTTGCAACTATGACATAGAACTAAACTTCTACTTATGTACTTGACTATAGAGGCGATCACATCAACCTTAAAAAACCAGTGCAAAATTGGCCTTACGCCAGCAGCATAAGGCTGCATTTCCACCAGAGATGTGCGAGGATGCGTTGCGAGGGATGTGTGAGTTAAGAACCATAATAGAATCTCAAAATCTAATGGAATGAGGTAAATGAAGCGATTCTATTGTTTCTTAACTCACACATCACGCAGCCTAAGGTCACAGATTACTAAGGTGCCCCTATGTAAAGGTTGATGTGAACGCCGCTTTACCAACTCCTGCTCACAGCAGACTATTTAATAAACAATAACGCATTGTGTGTTGAATGAGCGGTCGATTGCAGTTGACCATTGACTTGTAACACTAGTGCCCTGTTTAGGTGATCTAGGCTAGCCTGAATACCTAGTGCTGACAACGGCGTGTTGTTTGATAAAAAGGTGCCATTATTTAGAGTGATGTCATACAAATTCGGAACATAAAATTATGCATAGTATAATCATCGCGACAGGGTTAGGATAACTGTTAGTTTCTGGATAATGAAGATCTGGATTTCTTTGAATAGCCATTACCAAAAAAAAAAACATACAATTTCATCTTTTCTCCGGTTCTCTTTTTTGTTTTATCTATACAAAAGCTGTCCGTCAGCAGCTTCGCTCGCGTAGACTGTCTTTCCCGTCTGAATAAAGCCTAAATTTAAAATATATAGCCTAGATGTCACTCCTTTATATAGCCTATTCAATAAAATCTGCTCCTCTGCTCAAATAATGTATTTTTATTGTTCTTTAGACTGTACTCTGAATTTATTTGTTGTTAAACAAAACAAAGTTCAAAAGAGTAACTATCGAGTTTCTTGCCGGAGTATCCTCGATAAGAAGCAACGTCCGAACAGGTGGTAGATTCGCATTATGTTTATTTAGAATATGTACTATTATTGTATTATTTTATTTTGCTTCTTTGTAAAAGCTTAAGTGAACAAATGTTTTTTTACTTTACTTTACTTAAAAAAATACAAACAAACAAATCTTTCCTCTTCATAATATTAGTATGGATTTAGATAATCTAGTCTAAATTTTTATCTCATAACTAAACGCCATTTCTTGATGAACATAGATATCATAACCGACAACGCCTACTGGGAAACTCCGTATCCTATTGTGGTTCAGTTTACTAGCCAGTTATAAAGGAACCTTATCTTAAAACGGATAAACAATCGACCATAATGTGAGTCATGTCGCATTAAAATTACTTAAGATAAAACTCAATAAATATTGCTCTGTGTCTCTGTCGCATTAAAAGTAGGCTTGAGGACACGTGACTGGCTGCGTCTATCCTGCAAAATTATAAACGTGAGATAAATAGAGGAGATATAATGTTGGGTTTGGAACGGGACACATTTCGTAAAAATGAAGTGACAGCCTGAAATATACGATCTACTGTATCGCACAAATAATAATATCGAGTTATTCTGGCCAAACTCGTACAGAGGCGTTCACATCAACTTTTACAAAACTATTGCAAAATAGCTCATATAATGTCAATAGCATAAAGTCATCATCATCATCCGTGCGGTCTATCACGGTTGTGAACCCACACCAGCGTGTGGGGTCTCTTATTTTCTTGGCCCACTTCGCGCGATCTTGTGCATCCTCAGTGGTGAGTCTGTTGGATTAGCACGCATGTCACCCTTGACGACGTCTAGCCAGCGCATCTTGGGTCGACCTTTTCTTTCACGTAGTTTGCCAATATCCGTGAGACATGACCATACCAACGAAGGCGGCACTGCTGCAGCTTTTTTGCGATGCCACGAACACGAAGGCTGCCGCGGATGTGGTTGTTCCGCACGCGATTTTTGCGTGAGATTCCACACATCCACCGCAGCATCTTTATTTCCGTGACGCGCAGCTCCTGCTTGTGTCGCTCTAGTAACGGCCATGTTTCACTGCCATATAGAAGGACAAGCCTAATGATGGTTTTATAGACCTGCCCCTTCAGCTTGATCGGCATTTTGGGGTCACAAATGACACCAGTCACCTCACGCCATTTGGCACAAGCCGCGGAAATTCGGGCTCTGATGTCGCTGTCGATGTCCCGGACGCGCATAACACAGATCCCAGGGATTTGACACGGTCCGTGCGCTCGACCACGTCATCGCCTATACGGACGGACTTGGGATTTGTGGTGTTGCATAAAGTAGCAGTAGCATGAAGTGCCCCTATGTAAAAGTTGATGTGAACACTTATGTACAATGGTACCTCAAAAGTGTAAGACTTTGGTCTGTTTTGTAGTGCACGTCAAGGAGAACCTTCACTGCTCCCAAGTTTGGTTGCTTGGCGACCAAACACGCTAAAGGTTTTCGGTCGGTGGGGGTTCTTGATCCCTTCAGTTCCGAGGGGAGACAACGCCTGCCGTAAGTGGGCACCTATATTCCTGGCATTCAGAGTTATACATAAGTCACGTCTCTTCGATCTTTCCGCACCTTATTCCTATTCAAACAGTTCTGATGTACTTATGGCTGTGAAGCTCAGACACTAATGGTCAGAGACGTGTAAAAAAAATTAAAACCTAAGAGAACGGTTCTTAGGAAAAGGATCCGGGTAAGACTTAAAGAGAATAGCCATATTTGGAGAATAAGAATGAAAGCCTTTACCACGCATTGAGTTATCGTCACACTAACCTACAAAGGCTACAAAACATCAAGATCAAGTCAAACATTATCACAAAAAAACAGTTACCCATTCGAATCTTAAATCCTGTCAAGGTGTTCATTGAAATACTTGCTATATAATGCCATACCAGTGTCCCAGCTTACAAACATGTGCATGGTAATCCTACACTAGAATCTGAGCATGTCCGTGAAATTTAACAGCTAAGTTTAAAGTCTCATGTCAACGCAGTAAATAAGATTAGAATACCTACACAATAATAACGTTATCTGTCAATGCACCAGTTGTTTGAGGATTTAAATCTCTGCTGTGAATCCGATGAACAATCGACGCATGAAAATGAAGGTAATGATGTCAACTAGTGCTCTTCCCTACTCCTCCATGCGTCGTATTTGCTGAACCTACACAGAATAAGAAACCTACACAGAATTCTCCAGATAACTCTTAACCCGACCCTCGCAGATTACAACATAAGGGAACATCCTGAACTAAGGAGTTCTATCATACTAGTATAATTTGGAAAAATGTATATTATTCACTGACGTCTACAGTAAAAGCTTTGCTTAGTTTGGGGTCTTGTGATCTCGATGTCCCATATTTTGATTTATTCACGAGGATTCCTCGCATACCAACTTGGAATAACTCACTTTATTTAAAAATTGCATATCAGCTGCTCAGCTGACTCTCGATTGGTCTTCCGATGACTCGAAAAATGAGTATACAACACGTATAAAAATGTTATCTGCCAGTGCACTAGTTTTTAAAATAAATATTTTAATCCCGAGTCAACATCAAACTCTTAATCTACGCCAGACTTTATGCCACAACGAAGAAGTGTAAACCCGTTGTAAAAGTTTCTTTAGAGATAAAAGTTACAAAACATTCAGAAAGATATTTCAAAAGGTTTTGGTCTACCATGACAACAATGTAGAGACGCTCTGGTTTCATAAGTAGCTACTGCAATATACAGGGTGTCCAGGAAAGAGTACGACATACTGCAGGGGGTGATAGCAGGGATCAATGCCTACCAAAATAACTCAATATAAGTTTAGCGAAATTTTACGGATTTAAAGTTATTCAAAATTTTCCGAAATATCGAAAAATCTCTAACTTAAAACAGTGTTTTAGCATATATCAATGCAAAATTCATTTTCCAGTATTTTTTTTGCATCATATTAATCGTGAATAGTCACGTTACTCATTGATGATTCTTTTTTTTATCAAAAACAAGAATGTTTTCAAGAAAAATGTTTTTTGTTGAAATGTTCGTAGAATGATTTTCATATCCCTTAATTTCAACCAAAAAGGTATGTGAGAGTTTTGAACAACATGCATAAAAAAAAGCTTGTTTAATGGTGATTTCAGAAAGATACAACACTTGTGCGTTTTCATTAAAAAATACGAAAAAAGTGGTATTCTAGTCCCGGAGGAGCCGATTTTGTTAAAAATGTAACTAACGTCATTTTGACCAAAACCATTATGAAAGTGAGTAATAGCTGCTTATTTACGCTATTCATATATTAAGTTATTCATGAAAAAAGCGGCAGTAAAATGCAAAAACGGTCTGTAATTTAAACCTCGAAGGATAAGGTAATAGTAAAAAAATAGACTTAACTTTTATAAAAAAAATGTATAAATACAATAAATCACAACAGATGCTCGAATTGCTTCCCTTGTGCCCTAATACACTCCCCGACATCTTTTTAAGAAGAGTTTTTCAGTCTTCGTAGGCATATTTGGGCAACTTCTCTCGCTACAGTGGTAACCCTTGTCTTAGTCGTTGTCATTCTGGATTAGACTTAAAAACTCGTTCTTAAAAAGATGCCGAGCGTGTATTAGGCACAAGAGAAGCAATTTGAGCATCTGTTGTGATTTATTCTATTTGTAACTATGAGTTAACTGATGCTGACTATGAGTACACGAACGCGCGGTGCGGCGATGATATGTGAACTGATTTGACAATAATTAAAAATAAGTAAATGATGCAAGATTGCTGGATGGGCGATATGTGCGGTTGCACCGTACAGTTTTTTTTTTATAAAAGTTAAGTCCTCTATTTTTTTTTTACTATCACCTTATACTAAGGCCCTACCAGAATACCAGCGTCTCTGCAGTGGCTTATGCAGAGGCAGGCTCCTGGTTGGCTCACTATTTCGTTCTAATATTTTTATTGTGAGTTTTGTTCTAAATATTCTTGTACCTTTTGTGTTGAAATTGTTGTATGCATGGGTCGAGAGAATTATTGTGTTGAGATATACTAAAAAAACTTTTTCAAGGTATATTATATATATTCAGAAAATTTTGAATAACTTTAAAACCGTAAAATTTCGCTGAACATATATTGAGTTATTTTGGTAGGTATTGGTCCCGGCTATCACCCCCTGCAGTATGTCGTACTATTTCCTGGACACCCTGTATATATCTCCAGACAACAGCCAGCATCTTAAATTCATTTTTTTATAATGTTACCGGCTTTTTTCTTTTCTTTCTGATGCTTTTCCTTTTATAAGAAAAAGGTTTTATTGTACTGTTAGATTGTTCAGCTAAATTACGATTCTTTGGCAGTGTTTTCCTGCCAAAGGTGAGTAAGTGAGCCAGAGTTAATCGGGGATCTCTCGCATAGTACCCCTGCGGTGTCTGCGGCGTCGGCAAGGTGCTAGCAATGACTCGTGCTGAACGTGATTCTTGGCTGTGGCCACCGTTACCATCAGGCGATCCCCAGTTCTCCACATGCTTGGTTGCCAGTCTTGCCACCGTCATGGAATAAAAAAGCTATGGATCCCAAAGATGCAAAAGATGGTGTACTTAGTTTATTAATATTTTTTCACAAATGCAGGTGACCTTGGCCTGCCTACCTTATGTCTAGTCAGTATCCTGACTTAATGATACGATAATTATACAACTGACAAGTGATGACCAAATTTGTCACAGCAATTAGATCTATTGTGCGTGATGGAAAACTTGCGAATTTCAATGGACAAAAACCTGTTGAAATATACAGACAATTGAAAAACTGGTACTTAACGCTCAAACGATGATGATGTGTGATACAATAGTAGGGACGTTCTCCTATCTATTTTATCACACATCATTCTCATTTCTCACAGCTAAAAAAATCGATAGATTATTGAACTATAGTTGATGTAACAAGCACTGCTAAATAAAAACATTGGCTCATTAAACAAATGCATAAAAAATATAAGAACTGAGACCGCTAAATATTTGAGCATTATGGTTAAGAAAAAGACCACAGCTCAACATAACCTATTAGAAAAGAGTTTTATCATTAATGTTAAGCAAAATTCCAGAAGTCACTTAATTTCTGATGATTATAATCATATTACTTATCTCGTGAATGATGAGATGAGCGATAAGAAGTCTATAAATACAATTTCAAATATTAGCGAATAGCAAATATTGGTTTTAGCAAAAAATAGCTTCTTCTACGCGAAGCTACCTTATATAATATTACCTTTTCTACCTAAGGTTCACACAAATTAAATAGGATTGAGGATAAATAGAGCTGAGAAGAATAGCTTTCTATAGTTAATGGCAATATCTCGACAGCACATTGTTATATAATCTTTAATTACTAATCATTATATTTGTGACATACTATTAATCTTTATTTTTGGTGACATAATAATCATTATGTTTTGTGTATGTATGTAATAAGTATGAACTGGTGAATTAGTATTTTATTTTTGTTTATTGATAATATTTCTGTATTGTAATTTGCATGCTTAACAGCCAAATATGGCTGATCACTTGTAAAAGTTTGAACACCTTCGATACCTATATAACCTGTATTTGCAAATATGAAAATTAATGGCATTTGAATTTGAACAAAACTTATTCTTATTCCAACCATCTTATTTACCATTAGTGAAGGTAAGCTGGCCTCTACTCCGGTGCAAAATAAAGAAGGGATTGCGATCTTTGGAATTTACTTGAAACAGAATTAGTGTGATATGCAGGGCAGTCTTTAACCTTTTTGGGGTCTTGGGCACATCAGCAGGATGGGGCCCTGGGCACATCAGGATCATGGGCCCTTTATGACTTTTAGTGCATAAAAATGTATGTTGTTGCACGATCACTAAGCGGTGCGGTGACTGAAAAATGGCAATAACGATGTCGCTAAGTAATAACGATGTCGCTGAGTAACAATGAAGTCGCTTTCTTTCAGTCAAACTGTTTTGATTTAAGACTTTTTTGTGTAATTTTTGGAGACAAATTTCACTTATAAGTAAAAAATATTTTTCTCAGTTCACATTGTGTTCTTAAATCTGAAAAAAACGTGCCCTATGTGTCCAATAGGAAAGAGAGGCCTGGTGATATGAACGGTTTCAATGTAAAGGGGTTTGAATATTTTTGTGGCAAGTGGCTATGCCAGCCTCCCCTGCCGCCATTTCGTTTTTTTTTTCAAAGTTTCCGCGCACGATAAAAGTGGTATTCGTGCTAGCGGTACGCTAAATTAACCTGCAAATGGTGTTAAAGGGATGAAAATCAGATCAATTGATCTTTAGGCCATACGAATCAATCTGACCCGTAGCATAGAAAAAAAAGGGGAGGAGTTATGGCGTCATCTTTTTTTGTATGGGAAAACGAACTTTTTTGCTCTGAAACCTATCGTGTGTGGTATCTTAAGAAAGGACTTACTGAGCCAGTTCCATAAATATATCACATCATTACATTCAAGTCACTTGTATTCAATTAAAATAAAAAACATTTTTAAAACATGCCAAGTTTGCGCTCCTTCAGATAGGATACTGTTGAGTGATTTTTTGTAAAATATGCTCTAAAAGTACGTAATACCCTTATATCTAACCCTAAGAAAGGTTTTTTTTTTAAATATATATATTCAATTTTACAAAATGTGATAGAATTACGATTAGGTAGTTGGAACATGTAGGTATAAAAAGTTGAATTTTAGACACTGAGGATGATAAATAATATGCGAGTGGAGTTTTTATTATTATTTACGGGAAACGGGCGGGAGGGATATCAAGCTGGAAAATTGTGGGGGAAAACTGACAAACTTGAGCAGACACTAACGCCACCCAAGAACTGGGGATGGAAGCCGCCAAGTGCTAAAATTTAGGAACCATAATAGAGTGTTAAAATGACATTTTGTCATCAGAATAACAAAAAAAACCTCATAGTTAGTAGATTTTTAATGAATATATCACCTTTTTCACATCGATCTTTACCTTGAAATAACTCGGAAACGTGACACTTTAGGGGACCATATTACCAGACATTTCTTGTTTATTTATGAGTCCTCTTCCCTCGTTTCATCGTGCGCGGAAATATCGAGAAAAAACCAAAATGGCGGCTAATTAGCTATGCCACAAATATTCAAACCCCTTTTACAGTAAAATATGGTTATTTACCAAATGATCTACATTCATTTCGAACTGTACTTAAGTATATTTTTTAACGCCTAACGAATAACGCTAATACGTGTTCGGACGAACGAGAGTAGCCCCCCTGTACTGTACATACGTCTGCAGCACATGAATGGGATATTACCTCATGTGTCTGCTGCAGGCCTTTAAGATGAGGATGGCCACTGGCCAGCTCAGTGATTCCACTTCATTACTGTGCTTGTCAGCCTCAAATCTGGAACTTACAACCGGTTTCCATCAGGTGGAGTGAGGTCATATTGACGGGCAATATAAAAATTAAAATTAAATCCCAGCAGTGAGACGTGAAGGGCTATATTTGTTTTGTTTCTTTGTTTAAGTCAGCCACTTCAGGTAACTTTCCATTCAGCTTGTGCAAGGAGATTTAGGTTTATTTTTTGTAAGCTTATTGTCACAGAGATATTGAGACATATTTATTTACCTGTTTTATACGTGCAATAAGTGACACGATACCAGTGTCTTGGAATTATTATGTTTCCGCAGTTCAGTCATACAATAAAGTATGTTAGAATGATTAAACTAAATTTAGATTTTTCAAAGGTAATTTCTAAAGTATAAATTATCATTAGCATTGAATATGATTAATAAGAAACCTTCTTGTTATATCAGGGTAAGTAGGAGATGTAGCAAAGTATTCTTGGATCCCTTTCACGCACGCGTTGATTGTCGTTGTATTTTATCCGGACCGGACTTCAGCGTTGTGACGACCCAGACTAAGTAGGGCTCTATTTAATTAGGACACCACAGTGGCGCCACCGGTTTCAGCTTGGTTACGCAAGAATATTTGCCAGCAACCGAATCGCCCGCTGGTGGCGCCACTATGGTGTCCTTATTAAAATAGGGCCCGTACTCTCTCAAAAGGATCTATTCAAAGAGCACAAGCACTCTTACTGCTATTACGAGGGTTTGATGGCTTCCACATTATTTAAAACAACATTAGCATCCTAAACAACGTCCAAAAGTACGAGTACATGTTGTTTTGAATGCGAATGTCGCCAGCGCCACTGACGTACCCCACCCCAGGGTCAAGTGTACGTAAGCGCTATCAGGAAGCGCTTCACCGTGCGCCGGCGCCTTCGAAGCTGTGACGTCATGACGACACACCCATTTTAAACGTGTGTGGGTGTGTTGAAACGCAGCTAGTGCGAGTTGTCCCGTTTTTATGTGCGTCTGCGCGCCGAAATAATGTGGATTAGGTAACAGTGTGGGCAGACCAGCGAGCTACTCTGGTACGCCAAGAATCTGTCATCAGCAATATTAGAGGGTAGAGGCGACTACCAGATTGTAAACTGATGAAAACTAAATAAGGTACTTATGCTTGTATTATACAAATACTCATAAATCAGACAATTTTTTATTAAGTAATACAAAAAAGTATCGCTGTCGCAAAATATGATTTGTCCCCAAAAATATGTACCTACTTATCATCCAAGCCCAATTGAGCGCATCTAATAATGACAATGTACATGATGGGCTACCACCATTTCTCACCATTACAGGACGCGACGCGCTGAAATCTGTTTCTAGCCAATTCGGCTTAGAACAGTTACCTATAGAAACCAAGTCCGCGCACCCATTTTGAAGCACCTTAATTGGAGCCATAAATGGCTCCAAACGGACCGCTTTGCAATGTTCATTACAGCTCCGCAATGTCCAATGTCAAAGCGCGCCGCACGTAAGCAAGTAATAGTCACGCACTTGTGGATGGGATTAGTGCTTCATTTTTGACGGGGCGGTTGTATGGAGACTATCCTTCTATAGGTTATTATTCTAAGCAATTCGAAACTTAGAACTTAGCATAGTCAATCACATGTTAGCGTAACACAATGGACCCAAGACTGCCTGCGCAGCATGCTAGTTTACAGCAATGAGCTCAGCTTATGCGGGCAAAACCTATTATTGTCTATATTCTATTTCTATATCTTACTATATTACTAATATTATTAATGCGAAAGTTTGTGAGGATGTAAGTATGTATGTTATGTATGTTTGTTACTCCTTCACGCAAAAATTACTGACCGGATTTGGATGAAACTTTACAGTAATACAGCTTATACATCAGAATAACACATGGGCTACAATTCATAAAAATAATGATGAATTCAAATAAATATTGTACTATTTTATTCACGTTTATTATTATTATTTCTATATACTTTTTTTGACATGTCATAAGTGCTTTGTACAAGCTTAAATGAATAAATGATTTTTTACTTTACTTACTTACTTACTTAAAGATTTTATGTAATTTGGTAGTAATATATAACCATAACGCGGGCGGAATGCTAGTATAATCCTACTAATATTATAAATGCGAAAGTTTGTGAGGATGTATGTATGTTTGTTACTCTTTCACGCAAATACTACTGAACGGATTTGGATGAAACTTAACAGTAATACAGCTTATACATCAGCATAACACATGAGCTACAATTTAAAAAGATTTTATGTAATTTGGCCATAATATATAAAGAAACGCGGGCGAAGCCGCGGGCGGAAAGCTATTTGTTTATATTTGGTTACTGTACTATTAGTATTCTGTGCCATGGCCTAGGTAGAAGCGCTTGGTGTGTGACGTAACCAAACAGGTCAGGTTTCTGATACCAGCAGTGGGCAGTTATGCAGTTTAATTTAATCTTTCTTCAAGCCATTAGTAGGTTCACTCTACATAGTATGTTTGTTTATTTATTTGTTTAAGTATTTATTTATTCTTCTTTGCACAAAATTAAAAGTACAATAGGCAAACTTAATGCCAAAGGAATTCTCTACCAGTCAACGACACGATCAAACTGATAAATCTGGGAGTGTGCTGGGAGACGCCCCTAGACGCCCCCGTTTACTTGTGTGGTACCTCGTAACACAGGGATATTAATCCCTACTTCGAGACCAATACAAGAGGTGATGTCTGCCGCATATACTTACCTACATACAGGTTGGCCAGAAAAGTTACGTCCAAAATTTTTTTTAAGTGCCTCGTGTTGAGATGTATCTGAATCACCCCTGTGTATGTTCTGCGATTTTTTGTAGTTTTCAAGTTACGAATTTTTTTATGAATTTTTCCAAAATTGCGACCAGATCCGTTTGAAAAATTTCTAAAAAAAAAGTAGAGGGATTCTTCCATTTTTTTTCTTGCGGCTAAATCTCTATGAACTGTGCATTTATGCATAAAATAACCAGCCTCATAGCGTTAATGAAAGTTACTACAAAATTTACCTAAAGTTGAGAATTTATGTTAAGTAAGTAATCATTTAAATTTTCAACTTTAAATTAAAAATCTAAACTGATAATAATTTCTTAGTTTCTAAGTAGCTTCAGAAAATGCGCTAGAATCTAAGCTTTCATAATAATAATAAAAAAGTAGTACTTCATAGGGTATTTTTCAGCCATCAAAGACAGCGAGGTGGAAATTTTTGGAATTTGTACATTTTTAAAATACAATAACAATGAACGGCACTGCAACACTTTATCACACATTTCACACAATAGTAGTCGCAATTTTGGAAAAATTCATAAAAAAATTCGTAACTCGAAAACTACAATAAATCGCAGAACATACATAGGGGTGATTCAGATACCTCTCAACACGAGGCACTTAAAAAAAAATTATGGACGTCACTTTTCTGGCCACCCTGTATATCTAAAAAAAATTGAACCTACACAAATATCAATATGAATATACATACATAAATAGAATACATATAAATAAATAAACATACATCAATAAAAGACTTATGCATAAATATATATAGAAAACACACACTCTAAATAAAAATAGAAAAGCCAACAAACCAACAATCAGCAACGAAAAAAAAAATATATATAAGCTCAACCACATAACCCCACAGAATGATCTCACAATAAAACTGAACCACATTTACCTCACAGTGTCTCAAGGACCCATTCCTAATGCGTGACCAGCGTCCCGATGCTTCCGAACAGCCACTTTGAAGCTGTATTTACTAATCGATTTTTTACTGGAAATGAATGTTTGTTCCAATGACGAATCGCAGATACAGCGAAAGAACTAGACATCTAGTTCGTTCTCAGAAATCTGTATCTAAAACCTGTGTCTACAAACCAAATTAATTTGAAAAGCTTGCACCAAGATCAACTGATACCAAACTTGTACTACATAAATAGGGACTATGGGTCGTCTATCGCCAGTCTGATGCAAAATATTAATATACAGGATGTCCCTGGAAGTAAGGACCTAATCTAAATAGCGCATAGCGGTGGCCATTTCTGACCTTTTTAACCCTATCAATACGGGTCCGGTTTCAAACCGTTTAAAAGTTACGATTAATTTTAGTTTTTTTTCAGAAAATCGCCTAAGTCCATACAAAAATAATTATTTAAAAGAATGTATCAAAGGTAGACACTTATTTTTGTTGCCAAAAGTTTAGCAGGTGATTTGTCTTACTTTGATTAGTTATTTTATTACGCTAGAAAACCCATGTCAATATAAAAAGTTAAAATATTGCAAGAAATAATCTTTGTTAAAATAATGACTTCATGTTCAAGCAGATGTCGTGAAAAAAAATGTTCTATTGGAAGTTGTTTAAGTATTTAAAAAAGTTTCTCATTTAATAAAAAATCTTTAAAGGTGCATTGCAAAACTATTCTAATAATTTCTAAAATTGTGAGTATTTTGAACAAGAAAGTCGTCTTCTTTGGAGTTTATCATTTTAACCTATTTACTTTTTTTGCAAGAAAGTCCATTTAATATTACTTTCTGACAACTGCAGGATGGTTTCAAACATAGTGCTATTATTATTTCAGAAAAATGGAATTCGATAGTTCTATGAAAATCCATATAAGATTACTTTCTATCCCGTTTTTTTGCCACTGCAATATTATTTTTGGCTCTCTGAATATTCAGCAAATCAGAAGCTAGTAAGTCTAAAGAATTTGTATAGAATGAGCAACTTTTTGAAATACTTCAACAACCTCCAGTAGTACATTATTTTTTCACGACATCTGCTTAATTCTGCTTGACCATCAAGTATTTTTTTTGATTAAGACTTTTTCTCGCAATATTTGAACTTTTTATATTGACATGGGTTTTCTAGCTCAATAAAATAACCAGTCAAAGTAAGACAAATCACCTGCTAACCTTTTGGCAAAAAATAAGTGACTACCTTTGATACATTTTTTTTAATAATTATTTTTGTATGGACTTGGGCGATTTTCTGAAAAAAAAACTGAAATTGATCGTAACTTTTAAACGGTTAGAAGTCGGGCCAATATTGATAGGGTTAAAAAGGTCAGAAATTACCACCGCTATGCGTTATTTCGATTCGATCCTCACTTCCAGGGACACCCTGTATTTGTCAATATTTTATTTAATAGATACTCCTGGACATAAATATCCCTAGACATTATTCCACACAGCGCCATCTAGCCCCAAAGTAAGCTAATTAAAGCTTGTGTTATGGGATACTAGACAACGGATAAACATACTTAAATACATTTTCTTTTGTAAATACATACTTATTATACATAGGAGACACCCAGACCAGTACAAACAGACATGTTCATGCACACAAATGTTTGTACTGTGAGGGGATTGAACCCGCGACCTCTGGTGTAGTAGCCAACTTCTTAACCATTACACCAAGTAGGTCGTCAAAGATACTGACTGACACTAAGACACAGAATGACCACAATTGTAGTAAAATTTGGATGTTTGTCCTAGGTAGACAAAAGATAATATTCTTTATTGTACATTGAACACAGAAACTTAAGGCTAAGGGTAGAAATAGATCTAATGAACTTTAGCGCAAAAAATGACCTAAACCTACAGAGATTACTATGTCAGTAATTCGGAATCATGCTGGTGTTGAAGGTAGTGTGTAAGACTTATCGAGACAAATGAGGGAGTATGGTCAGCCACTGTTCATCTTAAACACCCTCACAGTCTGGATCCACTCGTTTAGTTCAGTCTCAGAAAATGCTTCCCGAGATGCCTTACGAGGAGGCTTACATTATGGAATGAGTTCCTTGCCGAGGTTTCCACAATGAGCTATAGCATGGAGTTTTGCAAGGGTTTTGAAGAGTTCACTCAAGTAATGGCCCTGGTGTTAAATGCGTTCGTAACCGCATGGCCTGCATGCCTGTTCGCCTCCCACCGACGTAGTACTCGTATGTATAAAAAAACATGTTTTGAAGAGTTCACGCAAGTAATGGCCTTGGTGTCAAATGCGTTCTTAACCGCATGGCCTGCATGCCTGTTCGCCTACCACCGACATAGTATTCGTATGTATGAAACAACATGTTTTGAAGAGTTCACGCAAGTAATGGCCCTGGTGTTAAATGCGTTCGTAACCGCATGTCCTGCATGCCTGTTCGCCTGCCACCGACGTAGTATTCGTATGTATGAAACAACATGTTTTGAAGAGTTCACGCAAGTAATGGCCCTGGTGTTAAATGCGTTCGTAACCGCATGGCCTGCATGCCTGTTCGCCTACCACCGACGTACTCGTAGTACTCGTATGTATAAAAAAACATGTTTTGAAGAGTTCCCGCAAGTAATGACCCTGGTGTTAGATGCGTTCGTAACCGCATGGCTTGCATGCCTGTTCGCCTCCCACCGACGTAGTATTCGTATGTATAAAACAACATGTTTTGAAGAGTTCACGCAAGTAATGGCCCTGGTGTTAAATGCGTTCGTAACCACATGGCCTGCATGCCTGTTCGCCTACCACCGACGTACTCGTAGTACTCGTATGTATAAAAAATATGTTTTGAAGAGTTCACGCAAGTCATGGCCCTGGTGTTAAAGGCGTTCGTAACCGCATGGCTTACATGCCTGTTCGCCTCCCACCGACGTAGTATTCGTATGTATAAAACAACATGTTTTGAAGAGTTCACGCAAGTAATGGCCCTGGTGTTAAATGCGTTCGTAACCGCATGGCCTGCATGCCTGTTCGCCTACCACCGACGTACTCGTAGTACTCGTATGTATAAAAAAACATGATGACTTTAAAAATAACATCACTTTAAACCGGCTTCCTAATGTGAATAAGACAAATCGTATTTTAAAATTTGTGATTTTAAAACGAAATTCAAGTTTTTTGATCTTCGAACCCGCGTTAGGTTTCTCGGTTCAAGGAGCGGGTGTTAAAATATTTTTATTAATTGTTGCGTATAGTTTAAGGATGAGATGTTGTTACTGTCTTGTTATTTTCGAAAACATTAACAACATTTGAAAATTCTGGTTTTAGCACTACCTACTGTTTAATTAAACCTTATGGGGAATGTTTCGTCATATTCAGTAGGTGTTGTAGCATCTAGCTAAGTGGAAATAACAATACTTTAACGACGTTTTTTTTTAAGGTTTTCACACAAAAATGCGAATGTCCGTCTCGTCTGGCGTTTTATGTAAAACTTATACTGAAAACACGCTCTTACAGCACCTTATAATATATGGTAAGTTTACAAATTTCATCACATAGGAGTCACGCTAGTATGACAAGTATGGGTAATAATTACCCCATCTTTCTCATAGATAGCACTTTCATACTACACATAAAAATAGAAGATTATAGTTCATTATCAATCAGTCGTTAATTTCATCTTATTTTTTAAAAAGCCGTGCATCAATCATTGACAGGAAACCAAGCAAGAACCTTGAAAACCTCGAATGATATCTCATTCCACAATTAGAATGTTGTTAATGCATTTTTCCGCTTTTAAAAGCTAGCGAAATTAACGCAAATTTAATCAACTACTCAAATTAATCATGCAGTTCCACAACGTATTAAAAAACAGTGTGAATTTAATTTTTACATGGTTACATGCTCAATTTTCCATCTAAGCTAGAAAAATATCTTGTTTCAACCTTTCTGTAATTTGTTTTGCTTGTTGTAGCTGTAAGTGGATACGGTTTTTGTTTAAACAAGCAGCTTCTAAATATTTTAATATTTTTAGAAAAAGTATGTCTGTCTGTAAGTTTTTCGTGTTGATAAAAAAACACCTAATGTTACCATCACTCCACCACCTGAGCGTCCGTATGGAGAAATCTTTATAGAAACCGATCTGTACCAGGCCATGGCTTTTATCCTAGAGGTTCGAAATGAGTGGATGTGACCACATCAAAAAGATAACAATGTTGCTAAGAAACCTCATACTACGCACAAGATTGTACGTCGAGTTTGGGCTACGCCCGACTCTTCTAATTATTTCCGTTCACATTGATTTCAATCTCTCACTTAGGGTCTCTTCTTTCGAAAAACGTAAACAACGACTTACGTTTTTAAAATACAATGTGAAATAAATGACAAGTATTTTTAGCCCCGCCAGCTTCAAAAAATAAGAAAAAGACTTGCGTTTCTTTGCCAACTTCCGCGTTTTGTTATAACAAAACGCACAACGACGGCCAATACTAAAAGGGCCCTACGCATCATCACTCGGCTTTGGTTACCTCAAAGCTCAGATAGGTTATTTTCTACCACAACGTACACCTTTTGGACAAAAATAGCTTTTGGACACCAGGAGCAAAATGAGCTTTTGGACACCAGGAGCTTTTGAACAAAATGGATCGACTTCTAAATAATTGTATACGCTTCATTTTCGGACTGCGCAAATATGACCACGTCTCCATTTTCCGCTCTAAACTTAACTGGATGCCTATCCGGCAGCGTAGGTCCATTCGAATTTTAAATGTTCTCTTTTCTATTCTTTTTGATCCTAATTCTCCAATTTATTTAAAAAGTAAATTTCAGTTTCTTCATTCTTCACATTGTCGTCAGTTGCGTTCTGAAGATACTCTTTCCCTTCTTACGCCCTCTCATTCTTCCGGTTTCATGTCTAGTTCTTTCGCTGTATCTGCGATTCGTCTTTGGAACAAACTTCCTGTTCCAATAAGAAAATCTATTAGTAAATACAGGTTTAAAGTGGCTGTTCGAAAGCATTACGGATCGGTGGTCACGCATTAGGGATGGGTCCTTGAGTCACTGTTAGGTGAATGTGGTTCAAAGTTAATACGAGGTTATTCTGAGGGGTTTATATGGCTTTTATTATGTAATTTTTTTTCGTGGCAAGCAATTCTTGGTTTGGTTGGTTCTATTTATATTATGACTTCTATTTATATATGTTTATTTTTATCGATTTATATTGAATTTACATATTATTTATTTTGTTGTTTTGTTATTTTATAATAATTAGCATCTGTTGTTGTTTTCAAAAGTAATTTATTTAGTTAAATCTCGTGCACCGTGTTTAATTTATCTGTTTAATCGTGTGGTTGACTGGTAGAGAATGCCCTTTGGCATTAAGTCCGCCAATTGTATCATTAATTTTGTGCAATGAAGAATAAATAAATAAAATAAATAAATAAATACACCAAGAATTTTATCAGCAATTTTTTATAGCAAATTTTGCCCCTGGACGCTCACTTGAGAAGGTCAGTAACAATGTACAATCAATCCAAAAACCGCTTCTATTTAGTATTTTTTGTCTAATAAACATAGACGTTAAGGACACGGAATAAGTTTTGACGACACGGTTGGCGTAGTGCGCTGTAGGTGTAGCGATTTCTCGCCTCGATTCCCGTAGTGTCCCGGGTAAGATTCCCGGTCAGGTCAGTTCAGGAAACGATCTCATCTGAATTGACTCGGGTCTGGGTGTGCTGGGAGGCGCTCCTGGCTTATTTCCTTGTGTGGTACCTCGTAGCACAGGCATATTAATCCCTACTTCGAGACCATTACAACTACAAGAGGTGTGTGGTCTGGCGCATATTTATATTTTATTTATTTACTCTTTCATTTCACACATTGGCGACTTAAGGGGTTAAGCTCGGGACGTGGTTGGTTACTAAAAATATATATTTACTATGTTTCATCATGAGTGCAGCTACTTGACTACGACTTCACGGTATACATCCCATTTATAAGTCAAGGATTTGATTTGGTTAGATTCTATCACAAAATCATTGTCAGCGCAGCACCGTTACCCTTGAATCGTGAACATATTTGGGTTTTGTTTAGTTTGAGGCTTGGTTAAGCCAATTAAATCACTTCACTACATACAAACATAGTTTAAAGCCAGAAAGGACACTAGTCAATAATGTATCGGTTTTTTTGAAGACAGTTTTACTGTCATCATTCGCCGGGTTTTTTTATGCTGCACTTGCCTTTAAATTGGCCCTGGTGGTTTATCAGGTCGTTTCGTAGAAAATAAATCAGACGCACCGGCTCGAATCTCATGAAAGAACTTCATCAAATAACGTTGATGCCGAAAACCAACGCGATTCAACTGACGGTAATATCACTAGCTACATAAACTTGTAGACATTGGAATTATCAATTATGATGTTTTGCGATTACGTAAACTACTCGTATAAACGTGATTTGGCCATCTTCGACAGGCTAGCACTGATCAAACATAACACTGTGGATTACGTATGGACGAGTATGTACCATCAGCCGCGGTATGTGAGTTGACAAGAACAGATATGTCCAAAATAATCAAAATAGTGCAGACTGCAAAGCTTAAAATCAGTTATTATATACAGAGTAGGTACTGTGGTTTTTGTTAATTATGAAAAAACCGGTATCCCAACTTTTATAACTGAATAGAGAATAAGCCAAAAGCTTTTGGCTCTGTCAATAAAAGTATGAAAAAGACGAATCATGGAACTTGTAGGTACCTATAACTTGGGTCAGAGCATACCAACAATTTTTGTGCCATAGTAACTATTGCTCCTTATGACTAGTTCTAAAGGTGGGCTTAGGACCTAACGAGCGAATGCTCATTCTATCCACACTCTATCAAATTATCTTTGTGTAAACAGAGACAGAGCATATTCTTGTCTCTCTTTACAGTAAGAGAGAACTGTTTGATAGAATGAGCATTCGCTGGTTTGGTCTTACCCGACCTTAACAATACCTTTAATTTTTTGTTAGCTCGCACATTCACATGTCGGTGAAAAATATATCTTCAAAGCCTGAATGATCTCCACCGGTCGTCTGTCGATGCACCGGCCGACGGTAAATTGTATTGTTGTGCTATTGTGTCTAGCATATACGACAGACTAGGGGGATACAGCAGCTATGAGGCTGTGTTACATTCTAGTTGACTATACAATATTGGTTATTGATTTGTTTCAAAATAATAGTTTAGGTGTTCCTTACCTACGTAATACATTGAAATTAAATATTTTATCTCGAAAAAAAAGCAGAAAAAAACTAACACGTTTTTGCAGCTGACGTAAACGACAATATTGAAAACACGTAATAAACAAGAAAGGCCATGAATGTAAGAAACTTGTTCAGAATGACAGGTAATATAATCTATTTCCGCAAATAAAAGTTTAACTTAGGTGATTTATTTAGGTTTATGCAAACGGATAAAAGCTAGCAAAAACACTAGTTCTGAGTAGAAAATGGCCATAAGTAACTTCACTGGCGCTTTCGTTTCCAATTAACAATTTATCGTAACGGATCCCTGATCAAGGCAGTCGCATTTAACGGCCTATATGGTATAGTATTCAGTGGCTGCATCACTGGGTCAAACAAATCACAGTTCTTGTATGTCGATATTAAAATTGAAATTATTTATATTTCAACGCGGTCACTTTAATGTAGAGTTGCCAGGGTTTCTTTGCGCATTTTATATGAAAATAAAAATTAGGAAGAGCATAGAAATGTTGCCTGGGAAAACAATTTTAATATTAAAGCTCCATACATTTTCGGGCCTATTCTGAGAGTTACGGCCAAAAAACGCAAACCTGTGCATTCGAGCATATGCTTACCCGCAGGTTTGCACGTTGTTCTAAACGAGCCAAAATCACACTTTTTAAAGCATATTGTCTCTATCTCTGTACACGTCCGGCCTGTGGATGAATTACACGCAGGGAGCATACAGGGCCCTGCGTACCCAATATAACAATGCCTACAGGGCGCTGTTGGGCCTTCCGCGCTACTGCAGTGCGTCAGGAATGCTAGCCACCGCTGAGGTTGATAGCTTTTCTGCTATCATCAGAAAGCGTATAGCGACCATGATACAGCGGGTGCGCGGCAGCTCAAACAGCCTGCTGAAGACCGTGGCGGGGAGGTTAGACGTGGACAGTGCAATAATGCAGCACTGGACTCGCGTCCACCTAACTAAGGACACTGCTATCACGTACAATAGATATGCGGGATAGTAGTGTCTTATTTCTTTGTGTAAACTAATTTTTCTGTCTCTAACTTAGTGATAAGTTATTTGTTACTAACACTTATTTATTTTAATTTATTCCGGTCCGAAATATTATATTTTAAAATAAATGATGTGTGTTGTTAAAACTGGCCATGGCCATGGAGCATGGAGCGATAGTTCTTAAGGCGCTAACTAAGGGCACTAAAATTGTACGATTGCTTCGAGCCAAGTTATACAAGTTCGATTATTCATAAGTTAATATTCATACATGCATTGATTTATAAAAGTGCTCAAAATATAAAATATTGTTAGATATTGCTAGAACGAATTAACCAGTGTAATGTTTAACTATTTTTTTAAACAGTAGCACTATAAATAAGCCTACGGAAAGTGTATTTATGGCTTAATTTCCTGGAATGAGCGCCCTACAAAGGGTTTTTCCAATGCACAGTCGCCCTTTTGAAAACCCCATGAGTCTGAAAAAGGGCGTGAGAAGGGGCTGCGACCGTACGCTATTATTATAGACAGTGGTGTAGACCTGAAGGGGTGCTATTAGTGTGTGCAATGTTGCAGTATACTCTTCAATCTCGGTATTTGCAAGATTTAAGGGGTATAATTTCGCAAGATCTCGGTATTTTGCGAGATCTCGCAAATCTACGAATTATTATTAATAAATGTCCAATAACCTGAAATTGGGCAAAATTATTATTCTAGAGACTAAAAATGAAACAATGTTCATATACAAGACTTGCATACCATACCATCACGCCTTTTTCTAAACAAGGCAGGCAGAGACCACATCTTTCCACTTGCTCGGTCCGGACACACCTCTTGCGCTTCTTTCACTCTCATTAATCCTTTCATACACGCTCATTACAAACATCATACATTGTTTTTTTTTTTAAAGTGATAACAGGTTGGTTTGTGAAATCTCCTCAGAAAACACAACATGTCTAGGGTCGTGGGAGAAAACTGGCTTAGGATGCTTCTTCTTCTTCTTCTCGAGTCAATGGCAAATATAATATATTGATCTTATTTAATTCAAACGGACCCCGCCCAGAACCCAGCGACTTTTAGCGCAGCGGCATTCGCCATGTACAGGTCTTCCATTGTGCAGGTGGTTGGGCACTGTGGGCACTCGAGCATATGAGCCATAGTTTGAGGTGACCAACCACAGTCACAATCCTGACCTGCTTCATCAATAAACAACTACTGCTGGATATGCTTCTTGAAACATATCCAGCAGTAGAAAAGGTGCGTTCTGCCTCTACGCTCGTTGGCACGACAGATGAGGAACTTTGAAGTGCGGAATGCAGATGATGTCCGTTCACCCCGCCTGATTCATAGAGATTCATCTCTTGCCTCATTAATTTATCAAATAAGGCGTTCTTGCAGACCGGGCTTTGAAAATCATCTCGTTCTTCAGAGAGATATCTTTTTTTGATCAGCGATTACTGATAGACTGTAACTGCCTTTGTAGATGTTGAGGGAGAAGGTACTTGATTAGCTTCGGGAGAACAGTTTGTTTGGTTATTAACTTAAAATCGTTCGATCAGAAGAATATTAATGGTGTCATCATCAATCAGCAATTGATAATCCTCGTCATGTTGGGCAGGATCTTTTAAATAGAACAAACAACGCTGCAGTCATAATTGTTCGGCGCTCAGGTATTCGAGTTCCCATCATCAGCCAGCTTCCGTGCTATCGGTGTTTGTTGGTTTTCTGACTTTTGTACTATGAACCTTAAAGTGGTTTTAGCAGTAATGAGATTCATTTATTTATTTCAAAACCACGTACAACTATTTTAACATTTTTTTTGTTGAGATCTGATTCTCTTCGACACAATACTTCAACTGCTAATTGATCTTGCAAAAACGGTACAAGATCTCGGGATTCCGAGATTGCACACCCTAGGTGCTATTGATTTCATTTTCATTATGCTTTCAATTTTGGTAAGGTATACGTGGCTGACGACAAAGTAGAGCTCAAATAACCTTTTACAAGAAATACATTAAACAGATAGATTTCATGAAAACGGCCACATAATATTGACGTACTTATGTTAATTGAAAAATACTATATTTGGTGTCTTTTGACATAACATCTCAAATTGTGGGCGGAAAGCTGCAGTAGATGGAAAGTTCATAATTTCGAAAATTGACAGTTGTTTTGAGAGGTTATATTCAGTATAATATTAAGAGTCAAAGATCCGGGCGTCAGATATTTGAATAATAATTTAGTTTTAGATTGTTATTAGGTCAAAAGCCACAGCTATCTGATTTTAAACCGTTTTGGCGTCACAAACTTATTCACAAATAATGCAGATACAATCATGAATAAAAAAACTATGATCGGACATCACGCAAAAAATGGCTGCGTATTCTCCGTGCTATGTCCTTCTTGCTCTAATTGTAATATTACGTTACTACAAGTATAAGGACGTCAGAAAAAAAATATAGCACACCAACCTGACACCATCACGTGTTGCTGGGTGGTCTATGCACTTTGACAGGAATTAAAAATAAAGGCATGCGACGCGCCCGATTCGCGCGCGTATACTCTGTGGAAAGACGGAAAAGCGCGCGCCGCCAGTCCGCACCGGCGCACTGGCATCACCGCACGCGTGCCGGCGACTTCCCGCCAGAATATTTCGTGTGATTAATATTAAATACGTGCTGTGTTATTTTCGACTTCCTGTACCTCCTTGCGAAGATACAAAGGATTTTCTCCCACATACGGTGAGTACCTACTTATGTTTCGATTTGCCGAATCTGCATCTAATGTTTTGAAACACAAACACTGCATTTAGATTCTGAATTTCAGACATAACGATGTTTAAAACCACATGTGTTTTTATGAGTTGAAATTTATAATTGGTTACCATTTCGTCTAGTAACAAAACAATGCACTAGAAGAACTAGGTTTCATTAGTTATGCTTTTAAAATTAGGATAATCTCGATGCGTATCAAACGGACTGCCATATATCGCCACCTCGAATAAATAATATGCAGAGCGATTATAATGGACGCATACATTTTGTGCGGTCACAACCGTATGTTAAAGTTACGAATGCTTAAGATCTCAGACAGCAAAGAAAAAAACAAATAAAATTCAGCCTTCAAGACTGTTACTACCGACCTCAATTCTCTGTCGATAAACATAGAAATGTATTCATACAAACATACCACGCCATGAACAAAAAGTAAAATTTAATCAACTTAACTTGTTAACAACTTTTAACTAACTTAACTTGTTATTTTCTACAACAATGATTACTTTTTAGAAAAAATACTTCGCACAACTTAGCCTGTGTCAAGCAATACTAGGAAAAAGCATTCGATAATGTCAGAAATATTGTGAATATGAAGAGAAAGGTTAGGAGTTTGAGAATTAGAATTTATATAAGATTGAATACCCTCTACAGAAAACATATTTTTCTAATTGTACTTAAAATTGCGTATTTGTTTTTGATCTAAAATTAATTCGTCCCATAAGCTCTCCATGTGACATAATCAATTAATCATCTCGTCAAGGAAACTCTTACGCTGTAAGGAGATTAATCAACTTAGATAACAACAAACTCATCTCACTGCGTAATAATAACTGTCGATAAAATGATCCTATACCGAAACTTGGGGTCAATGCCCCTCCTGGGGGGGGTGGGGGGTACAAGCAGGTAACTGAAACTTTTCGGGTTGCTACTTTTGAGATTTCTCTTCGCCCTGTCCTAAACGCTATGATAAACAAAGAACTCATCATCGTGTCACAGAAATAGAAATTTTCAATGTTGATAAAAATAAATAAATAAATAAATATGCGCCAGACAACACACCTCTTGTAATGGTTTCGAAGTAGGGATTATTAAATCCCTGTGTTCCGAGGTACCACACAAGGAAATAAGCTAGGGGCGTCTCCCAGCACTCCCAGACCCGAGTCAATTCAGAAAAGATCGTTTCCTGAATTGACCCGACCGGGAATCGAACCCGGGACACAACGGAAATCGAGGCGAGAAACCGTGCTACAAAAATATATTTACATTAAATAACGTGAATGTGTTCATTAGTGACGGATTCATTCAATTATAACAAATTAATAATAATTGGGAAAAGCGTCAAACTATCATAATTTTAGAAAGTCGACACTCACCTTATTACAAAATGATCTTGTTCTAAAGCTAGACCACAGTGAGACGCATACTATCTTCGTCATAAGTGCTAAAAATAATAATAGTTACATTAGTATTCTCTGTATAGAAAATCTAAAAGACGAAGTGTAGTAAGTGCACTAGAAAATATTGTGACTGGCTAGAGGTCCCTCTAGCCAGTCACAGCTAGTAGATATTTTGTTACATCTCCTTGTAAATATCTACGTCTCTTTAAGGGTGCTTTTCCACCAAAGATGTGCTATGCTACGATGCTGTAGATGCGTTCGATATTCAGCAATCACATTCATTAGTCTTCACAGCATAGCACCGGAGGGAACGGCTACTAAGCTATGTTTTTAATATGACACACTGTCGACCCTACTGTCGAAACATCGCATAGTTCGAGCTGCGCATCTTCCTCGCACAGCCACCTTGCGGTGCATTTTCTTAGCACACTTTACTCGCCGCTCCGTTACATAGCATAGCATCAGTGGAAACGGTCGAATAGTTTCGTCGCTAAGCTTGCACATCCTCGCGGCATAGCTGTATAGCACATTTCTGGTGTTCCAGCCTAAAGGCCCATATTAACTTTGGTTAGTAGTAAGTGCAGGTGATTAGTGCAGGTGCTTAGTGATTATGAGAATACACGTGTGGACAGTGATTGATTAGTTCGATTGACTAGAACACGCTTCTAATCACTTCACGAAGCAGGATACTAATCACTCGCAATAATCCATCGCTGTATACACGTGTTTTCTCATAATCACTAATCACCTGCACTAGCACTAATCAAAGTGAATACGGGTCTTAGGCTCAGTGCGAGCACAACGCTAACTTGCCTGGGCGTTAAGTAATGAAAACAATGGATACTCTTTTAATTCACTTTACATACAATCAACAGTGAAGTGAGAATGATGACTTTTATTTTTTTCCGTTTCGCCGTATACGTCACTCTTTTGTATTCAACAAGAAACCTGCGTTAGGGTCAAAGGTGCGTAAGTACGTTGTCACTAGCGTGTTTTTCAGATTTAAAAAAAAAAAGTTATATAATTCTCCCGTTTTTTGAGAAAAAACTGAGCATATGCTGTTCGTGCGTATCAAAAAACCAATTTTGAATTTACAATGTACAGTCTTAAAATACTAGGGTTAATAATATTTCCATCAATAAAACTTATGCACGAATCAAAATAGAACTTTGAAACTGCTTTGCTTGTTTCAAACCATGAAAGCTGAATAGATAGAGAGATTCAAAAATTTAAAGAGTTCTATGATTAAGGTATGTGCCTGAAAATGACACGCGAAGAGAGTTCTCTGACAAGTCCCTCTAATAAGAGTTTAATTCTACTAAAAATGTTTGCAAGTACTCAGTAAAGCCTCAAGTTACCCATTTAAATCTTGCGAGAACAACGAAAAAAATATAGTGTAACTAGAAGAAGTTAAATAATTCCTGCTGAATAATTAATGTAACCCTTTGGTGGAATAACAAATAAATACGTCACTAATTTCGTAAGTAATTCGTTGTTTTGTGAAGTTGATTGACCTGCGGCTGGGTTTCCATGATTGCATGTAGATATTACTTATTGGTGATCAATTTTAATGCTTTTTTTTAAAAACACGTTATAATACCACTGTTAACTTACTTTATTTTTTGAACAATCTTCTGGCAAAAATAAAACAATAAGTAATCAGT
This sequence comes from Udea olivalis, assembly GCA_947369235.1. Classification (NCBI taxonomy): domain Eukaryota; kingdom Metazoa; phylum Arthropoda; class Insecta; order Lepidoptera; family Crambidae; genus Udea; species Udea olivalis. Next base: position 14,194,541 of record OX376362.1, on the reverse strand, counting down.
TAGGTATATTAGGGGATACATTGCTGGAGACCATATTCCAAATAGGGTCAACGGAACGTATGGAATCCTATGTGGTAGGTGGCCAGCTTACCACTACAATCCGGATTTCTAAGCGTTTATTGTTGAAGTTTTACTCGTACTATGGTAAGTTTCTGACATACATATATACCATCACGACTTTATACCAAACGGGGTAGTCAGAGGCAAGTGACTGTGTCGTCATGGTTAACGAAACACTCAGAAGCCCACTTTTCACCAATGATATTAGAATGGTATTATGTTTCTGAAGGAATGGCTAAAGAAGCAGAATACCTTAATTGTACTTCCCATTGTAACACCATCCCACCTAGCCGATTTCGGCTACGCCGCGCAGCGACTAGACACATTCCAGTACGAGCTTGGATGTCTTGTCTTGCTCGTATGTGGCATATGCACTTAATTTTGCTGTCATACCATAGATTTTTTTCTTTTTCTTAATTATTTGTAGCTTTATGCAAACTTCACTTGCAAGCGACAGATTGACACTATGACACTTGCTTAAGCAAATTATTCACTTTTTCTACTTTCTACTGCACATATAGGTACACATAAAGATCATGACGAATACTCAACAGGCCCTGCCAGAATACCAGCGTCTCTGCAGTTTTGTACTGCAGGGACACATGCTGAGGCAGTGGCCTGATTAGCTCATTAAACATTTTGTAAAAACTGTTGTATCTTGTACTTGTTTACTGTTTAATTGTATTTAATTGTTGGGTTAATAAATATTTTTTCTTCTTATTATTATTTTAAGCTGCGAAAACCCGCGAGCAAATACTGCAGGTGAGCTTCCCATTAAGTATATGCTTGAAGTAAAGATATTTTTTTAAAACTCTGAGTTATTCCTTCACTACTGTTAGGGTGGGTCGCGAGAACTACTTCTGAAACGACAAGGCAATTCTGGGGACCTACTCCCTCCGAACACGTTGTAGCGTAAATCTTTAGGCGTTAAAATAGTATCTTTTCAAAATTCACATAGATTTTCCATATTTTATTGTACAAAATTCATTAAACCTTAGAATAGTTATTAATTACGGGTTTTTACCATGTTTTTTGTTTTGAGTTTCCGATATTTCGGCACTGTTGCAAGTGCCATAATCACGGAGTAACTCCGTGATCATGGCACATGGTAAAGAACCCGTTTTATATATAATTAATAACCATTTTAATGTTAGTGACCATGAAAGTTTAAAACAAACAATACATTAAGCCTGTCCATATCGCACTAATTTTGTGTGCTTTCTAGCTGTTCAGGAAACTTCGTTAATTTCGAACCGGAATAGGCCGGTTTTTATATTTCAAAGGTTCGTAAACGTAACTTCGTAAACTTTGCACCGGAGTAAGCCCCCTGCTGTCACTACAACCTGTCGATGCAAGTGATGATGTAAGCGTGTATAGTTGCGCGTGCGCCGGTGGGTGTGTCGTCAAGTTGAACAAAGGTCAATGGGAAACGTTGCTCCGGTTTGGAGCGTAAATAATGCATCGTGGAAATGCATCGTGTGATGATGATACTGATGATTGTACGATGTGAAAAAAGAAAGTTCGGTTTCGGTTTTAAGAACTTTATTATCTCATAAAGAATATTACAATTCACTTACTGAGAATAACATAAACAGATATACAAATAAGCAAGACAGTGAGCGTTTTTAAATAAAACTAAGAATAAAAAAATAAAAAGTCGGGTAGATACAAGTCTCAAAGATGTGCGTCGATAGCTTGACTGCTGTTGTTTACTATCGCACCGAGCAACCACGGATGTAAAGCGCGCAGAGCGTACTTGCATTCTGGATGTGGCATAATGATAACAGTTCGATTTTAAGTTTATGTTAAAATATATTTTATGCAAATTATTATTAGGGTATGAAATTAATATTTATTTATGATTACAATTAAATTTTATATTTTAACAAGTGATTTTAATTTTATGATTATTATAATTATATAATATACATAGAAATATTTTTATTAAAGTATTACTTTTATAATATTAAATGGTTTCTTCAAGTATAAATAATTTTAGTTGTTTTTTAAAGCTTACTAGCGATTTCGCGTTTTTAATTTCGTCGGGTAAATTGTTATACATTTTAACACCTTCGAACTCAATATTTTTTATGCCATAATTGGTTCTCGGAGTGCGTGCTATTAAACTATTTGCATTTCTGAGTTTCATTTTTTGAATATGTCCCTTTTTTTGGAATGATAACAATGTATGGATTTGTTTATTTAAAATTTTATGAATTAATATGCATGTATAGTAGGTGTACGTTTGTTTAATGGTCATTGTTTTGGTCTCTTCATAAATTTTTTTAGTTGGTGTACGATATTTGTAGTGAAATAGAGATTTTATTAATTTATTTTGAGCAATTTGTATCGATTCTAAATTGGATTTAGCTGCGGTACCCCAAATATCTATTAAATAATCTATATGTGGTTTAATTAATGAATTGTAAATAATATATTTAACTTTGCGGGGAAGACATTTGGCAATATTACGTATTATTCCTGTTAATGATGTTAATTTGGTTTTAATTTTATCTATGTGCTGTTTCCAGCTTAATTGATGATCGAGAACAAGGCCAAGATACTTTTCATTAGTTTTTTCTTTTAGTGTTTCGTTATTTATTTTAATCTCTCCAAAATTATTAATTCTTTTGTTTTTTGCGGCGAATATGATAAAATTTGTTTTTGTGATGTTGATCGTTAACAGATTTGATAGAAACCAGCCATTGAGCAGATTTAAGTCACTTTGTGCTTTTGACATTAAATTTCTAATTGAGTGGCCAAAGTAAAATAAGCTTGTATCATCTGCATATAAGGTGATATCCGCTGTTAGACCTATGTGTTGTATGTTATTTATATAAATTAAGAACAAAAGTGGACCCAAAATTGAACCTTGTGGGACGCCGAAAGTTATTAGATTAGCAGAGCTTTGATGTTGACCTATTTTAACAACTTGCCTACGGTTTTGCAAATATGACTTTAAGATTTCATGAGCTTTGCCAGTGATACCGATTTCAAGAAGTTTTTCGAGAAGAATTTTGTGGGAAATTGTATCAAAGGCTTTTTTAAGGTCAATGAAAATACCAAGTACTATTTGTTTTTCGTCAATTTTGTTTCTTATTTTGGTCACGAGGTCAATTGATGCGGAGAGCGTGTTGGACTTAGGTCTAAAACCATACTGTTTTTTATATAAAATTTGTTTAGCATCAAGGTATTTCTCAATTCGAGAGTAAATTGCTTTTTCAAAAATCTTTGAAAGCACCGGTAGGACCGAAATTGGACGGTAATTACATGGATTAGACTTGTCTCCAGATTTGTGAATTGGGTTCACCTTCGCAATTTTTAGGCTGTCCGGGAAAACCCCACGAACCAGACATTCATTTATACAATTTGTTAATGGAGTGACTATTAGTTTTTGTATGCATTTAATGGCTTTCGTACTGATACCATCAATACCACAACTTGCATTAGTATCAAGTCGATCAATAATCTTATTGATTTCATCCGTGGTTGCTGGTTCGAAGTTTGTTAAGTTTGTAGGTTCTGATGAATCAGTTACTTGTGCTGAGTGATTTTGTCTTATCACTTGTGTATCTGGGATTTTGCTTGCTAATATTGAGCCAATAGTTGAGAAATAACTGTTGAAGCACTCGCAAATCAGTTTTTCATCGGTCACAATTGTGCTTGAGTCCACAACTAGTTTGCTTGGACCAACTGTGTCTTTTATCTTGTTCCGTGACAGATTATTAATAGCCTTCCACATTTTCTTAGGTTTCTTCATATGATTCTTGAAATAGTTATAATAATATGTTTTCTTTGTTTTTTGTATAGTTTCATTAACTCTGGTTCTGAATTCTTTAAATTTTACATCTAAGCCTAAATCAGATTTATTTTCTTTATATTTGTGCCACAGTATGTTCCGTTCATTAATATCTTGTATAACGTCTTTATTTATCCAGTCTTTGCGTGGTGGGTTCAATAGTTTAGATTTGTTATTAAGCTGAAATAGACAATACTTACCCAAGATAGCCAGGGCTTGCAGGTGGTAATCGTGAGTTGAAGTCAATACCCACAACAAAATAGCTCCGTTTCGGCAGGCCATTCCACCATTCTTGGCAGAGCCAGTGAATGGTATTGTACGGCTATAGCAATCCGGGAGGAGTCACCCTTGGAGAATTCACTCTACATCCATTTGCTTAGAGGCAATGTCCTTCTGTGCCCACTTATAGAGCGGAGTTTGGATAGCAGAGGGTGCTGCTGTATTGGACAATACCATTTGCTTTTTAGGGCTCTTAAAGAGTATACTTCAACAACCCTATTTTAAGAGTTTTTGTTACTGTGCATTCACAGTGCTATATTTTTATCAAAAGATGGAAATACTGAATTTTTCAAATAAATAAATAAATATGCGCCAGACAACACACCACTTGCCATGGTCTCGAAGTAAGGATAAATATCCTTGTGTTACGAGGTACCAGACAGTGAAATAAGCCAGGGGCGTCTCCCAGCACACCCAGACCCGAGCCAATTTAGAAAAAGTCATTTTTCTGAATTGACCCGACCGGGAATCGAACCCGGGACACCACGGAAGCCAAGGCGAGAAACCGAGCTACAGCACACTGCGCCAATCGTGTCGTATATGCATTCTACACTTCATCGTTTTTGTGGATTTTGCTATCACTAGCTGTTATTGCTCCAAAACTTTTGCACTGTGGTGTTCTGATATTTTTATAGTGAATTAATTGCCATGTTAAACATCGTTATTTATGTGAATTTTTATTTTTAGCATTAAATAATGCTATATTTTCTACACAAAGAAACGTCGGCTTACAACGTAAAATACACAAGATAGATTCGCCAGGTCTGTCAACGGACTCGGTAGCTCAGCTGGAAGAGCAGTCACTTGGATTGTGAAAGGACGCGGGTTCGAATCCCGCAGGATCAGGTCTATTTTTCTAGTTTCTATCTTTATTGTTATTTATTGTAGTGTTATCTGATCATTTTGTAAAGCACTAATTATGCTTATTTTTCGTTAGATTTCTGTAAATAGCTGATCGCAATGAATGTAATTGTTACTTATTTTCATGCTAAGTATTAAAAAATGTGCATACCTACTTAGTTAGGCATCTTATACAGCTATTCCAAGTACGAAGGGACTCTAGGTCTAGAAAACGCAACCATTCTACATTTACCTCGTTAAATCTAGAATGGTAGAGTTTCTTCCAATTACTGTTTCCCCGTACTAACGATACGCAGAATTTAACTGGCATAATGATGGTTCACACGTAACCGTGTTTTGAAAACCTCTCAGTTGCTAACCATAAATTCATAACATTTGTAACTGATCAATGAGAAACTTTCTCTATACTCGTATCCGACAACCAATTTCTTCTTTAGTTCCTTAAGCCATATGATATTCGGTAACATAAAACTTCAAAAGATCATCGGTCATAATTGAACAAATTAAAGTTTTACATTCAAGACATAAATTTAAATGAAAAAGAGTAACTTCTGTTCTTTAATAAATATCAGTTATTTAGCTTTATTTTATATCGTTGATATATATAAGGTTACGGTATTCTTTTACATAATGTGTTTCAACGTACAATTAGAAGGTTGTTTTACTTAAGAATGCAATTACATCACACAATACTCCATCTTGTAAGTTAATAATCGTAAAGTATGTACGTTTATCGTTTCACGTAAATAATTTGTTTCTTGCTTTTTTCAATGCGTAATTGTCACACTAATAAACATTGCTTTTAAGTTGATTAACTGTTCTCTATTTAAGAGTTTCAAAGAGCTCACATTCCTGTATAATATTGTATTACCTTCAAAAGCAATAGTTCTTTGAATGAATCAGTTAAAATTCTGGAGCCTTATAGCGCTGCGATCCCTAATTACTTGTCAAGTTTATTATTTGAACTGAGCGTAGCTAGCAGCAGCTAGCAGTTTCGTAATATGATAAGATTATTTCATTTTCATTGACGAAATTGCCCGCTACCCTAAGACTAGGGAATTAACTTTACTGGATATAAGTGATTGTAATAACGTGCCTGACTGCTATTTTCACCGAAGTAGTCATTGAACGTCACACTAAGTGCATATTTAATTAAAATATTCTAAAAATAAAGTCAATTTGGGTTTAAATTTTATTCAGTATGATAATTTTACAATTACCTTCATTCACGACGTCACATCACATCACATATTAAATTTGAGAGTATAAATATTTGCTTCAGGTTCATTTGGTCAACTTCTCAAAAGGACAACTTTTTTTAAAATATAATTTTTTACATTACAATTCAATTTAAAAATAATGTAAAGGCTTTTATTTGAAGGATTACGTTTTAAATTGCATTGTAGGAGGCCTTAAATTAATATCAATAACCTCAGAACGAAATTAAATAATCTTTAAAAAAGTTGTCCTTTTGGGAAAGTTGACCATATGAATCAAGATGAAATATTTGTATCCGGGAAATTTAAACAGAGGATCATCTGACCAAATTAAAGAGAACTTCACTTTTGATGCCAGAACCTGATAACCATATTCAGGAATTGAACTCATGACCTACGGTGCTATGGACAGAAGGCATTTTCGTAAACCCTACAAGTACAAAAGGTTAAATTATTTAAGTAGACGACCGACTTGGTGTAATGGTTAAGAAGTTGGCTACTACACCAATGGTCGCGGGTTCGATCCCCGCACAGTACAAACATTTGTGTGCATGAACATGTCTGTTTGTACTGGTCTGGGTGTCTCCTATGTATAATAAGTATGTATTTACAAAAGAAAATGTATTTAAGTATGTTTATCCGTTGTCTAGTATCCCATAACCCAAGCTTTAATTAGCTTACTTTGGGGCTAGATGGCGCTGTGTGGAATAATGTCCAGGGATATTTAATGTCCAGGGATATTTATAAGTACACCGTAATCTATATTAAAATTATTAAGAGGAAATATTTGATTGTTTGCATTAAATATAGCCTTAGATACTACTGGAGCGATTTTAAAATTTCCTTTACCAATATAAAGCTACATTTAAAAAAAAAATAGTAAGTTTCGGGAAAACGTAGTGAACGTCGACTAACCATTTCTTTAAACATTCAAATACAATGTGAGTGAAAAAAGTATCCGAATATCAGAGAGTAATTAGGGGTTTTAGGCACATTTATGTTACTGAAAATGTGGAGGTTTAGTCAGAGAGTTGCCTACACTTTCAATGCATTCACTTCGTGCCGTGACTCAAACGAAAATACAAATATAACAGCATAAACCACTAAATACGTAAGCTAAATATAAACGCAAAGGCGGAATTGGGACGATGCCCTACGTATGCACAAAAGATGGTAAAAACAAAGACAAAATCTACAAACCTTGAAAATTGCAATTCAAAGTCGTGCAAAGGCTTAGAAAAAAGTCATGAATAATGACTAGGAAATAATTCAAGACGCGTTCGCAAAGTTATATTCAAATAAGTGCAAAACCAGATTTGACGTTATCATTAAGAAATATTAATCAATGAGTTAAGTAGAAATCTGCTATTAGGGAGGAATGTAGACGTACAGTAAAGCTGGTTGTGTAAGTAAACTAAATTTACGGAATCAGAAACCCGCTAAAACAATTAGACCATATTTTGCAAGTGAGTTTATTATCTTAAGGCTAATGTCTTATTTCATATCAAGACGAATTTTCTTACTAAGTATAGGAAACATCTCTATTTTCACTATTTCAGCAATTTCCATTGAAGACCTTTCGAACGAAATTACGAAATTCGATCTGCAATGAGCTTAGAAATGTATTTATAAGCTTTTTTAGCAAGTTAAGTTTCACATTAAAAATCACTTACTACTGAACTTAACTTATTTTCTAGAACATATGACAATTACAAATTTTTTTGTATTCCTTTACGCGTTTGTAGAATTTCACGTTGTTTCTTTCTAATTCCAGTAAAAACGCACGTAAGCAATAAATCATATTTATTAGACGCCGTTCGCAACGTGTCGAATGGTTCAAACCTCTACAACATACTATTCGAATCAATACCTAAAATCACACGTGAAGATGTCTTCAGTGAATTTAAGGATGGACTGCTAAGTCATTTCGCTTTTCTTGATCATTTATTGCGGCATGCGGCAGAAATGGCCGATTTTGACTGTTTCAGCTATGCTGCTTTACAAGATGTTCAGTAGACTTCAAAAGATGAACACGATATCATTACTTATTAACATAACTTATTAACTTTCCAATTATATCGGGGAGTTGTTGATTGTACGATATATTATACTTACTTACTTCCTCTACCCGAAGTGGGTCTTGGCCTCCGACACCAGAGAATGCCACTGGGTTCTATTATGCGCTAACTATACGCGCGCTATGATATATTATGCTAAACTTATTTCTACCTACCAAGATTTACCTAGAAGAGCAAATTCACTCAAAAGATCATACTAAAATGTCTTGTAAACATTGCTAAACGAATTGTAAAGATCTAATGTACTCTGCTGATAAACCTTTACTTATTTCAAGATGTGCGTCTAGGTATTACTCATGTTGCTAACATTGTAATAAACTTTGTACTTGTAGTCAAGCTTGAGAAACGTACAATGCCTGGCAGAAATATGAGGACGAGTCCAAACATTTTGAAGGGGAACTTTATACCTACCCTCTTAGAATTTTGAACTAATAAAATTATCGTACTGACATCCATTTAGCTTATTTACTTAACTTCTACAAAGACAGACTATGTTTTTAAATATAATCTTGAGAGGTTACTGCAGTAATGGATCAGAGGGCAGGTTGTACAGTCACGTAACGCGAAGAAAGAGCTTTACTTCCTCATCGAGGAAGTAAAGCTCTGGAATCAAGACTGAAATGGCAAACAGCGTGGGATGGACGACCTGGTAACGTTTGCAGGATTACGGTAGATGCAGGCAATTGGAAACCTATAGGGAACTTATGTTCCTTAGGAAGTCTTACGGCTGCTGATGACAACGCGGATCGGATATCTTTCCTCAAGCGATAAATTATCGAAAGTGTAACCCGAGTTACTGTCATTGTATGACATTTGATAAGCATGTGTATTTATTGTGAGAACTAAGATAACGCTGGAGAATACCACGATGCCGCGTGCGGATAGCTTTGCAATGATCTTAGTGACCTTAAAGAGAAGACTTGTAAAAGGTACAATTGAATTAGGTACTGTATCTTGGAAATTCAATAGTGCGAATTTCCGTTTATGGTTGGCATTAAACGTTTTACAGCCATTGAAAGGGGCATGTGTACGATCTTAGCAATTCAGATGTTAGCTGCCTCACTGCTTGGCAAAGGTCCGACAGGTCGTCACTATTTAAATTAAGTTATTGCTTAATATTGGCTTAGTCGGCATCTCATGCAGACAGATAATCACTAGCGAAAGTTATTAACATTTCATCAAATTTTTGAAAGCCTTAAAAAAAAACTCGGTTACTAAAACACATATTTTGCTTTGAGGTAAAATTTCAAATGTCTGGATCAGGGAGATTTGTTCATGCCATTAGCTTTATCATTTTATCAATATATGGCAGGCAAAGTAACGAGTAAAACACTCTCCAGTCTTTCAAAAAAGTTATAAACTTTAATAAAAAGAATGTCACATTAATTTCAAGTATCAACTAAATCAAATTCTAAAAATATCTCCGATACAATATCCAAGTTTTAAAAATAAACACCGGTGTTGTGAACCAGCCCAAACCAGTTCCGAACTCGTTATCTCCAACAGTTACAATTATCAACCACTTTATGTGATTGGATCAAGTAACATTATGATAAGTATTTGCTTGTCAATGTTTGTAAGAGGTTTTGCTGGATTGGTTGATTAAATAATGGATATTCATAGTTGATTTAACGATTATGCGATAATAAGTACGAATGATAGGCTTTTAAATTGATGGTCAATTAAGCTCAATTCATAATGGGCAATTAAGCTCATTCTATATTCTATAAAGGAGTCGCTGGTATGAACTAGAAATACATGGCTATAGAAACGATATTGACTGTTAAAAAAAGATTTAGAAAGTTACTAAGAATATTTATAAGAAATACTGTATAATTGCATCATTTCATATTGTAGTTCGATTCGAACAAACGTTCACAAATATTGGAAAATGCTTAGTTTACTTTGAAAATACATTGGTATGTTATAGTAAATAAATAAAAGTAACTAGTAAAGAATGATTGCGCTTGGCCTTAACTTCTTCCTATCACACCTCATTAATTTCATTGATATTACATAATTAGTTGGTCAAATGTCAGCAGATAACATTATCCGAACACATGATCACCTGGTGACTTGTTTAATTACAAACTTACTTGTATGAGTATTCATTTTCATGCCACCCACGTGTTCGACTAGCAAGTTCGAGTCGAACTCGAGGCCCAGGCATTTTAGGCTTCATTATGGACAAGCTTTCTGCCTGCGACTTCGTCCGCAGAGCCTCCACGATTTTGGCTTTCCGTTTTCTTCCGTTTAAATTCCTGGCCACGTAGCAGTGATGTGTAGACTTGCACTAATCTTACAAGTTGTAGTTACCTTTGTAACCACAGTGTGGGTGACGGAATCCATTAAAGCTAATACATAACCAACCAAGGTACATAATAGTACAGGTGTGTAATGTTGGTGATTACCGCTGAGGCGCTATTGAGACCCGAGCCGTTAGGTGAGGGCCTTAAGAGAGCTGAGGACGGTAATCATCAATACACACGTGCAGGTGTAATGGACGGCAGTCGATCCGCAATACAAGTGGCTGAATTCTGGGCTGCTACGATGTAATCAATTCTCGGGTTCCATCGACACGCTAAGAAGAAGAAGAATACACACGTGTATCATAGGACGTTGTTCAACACACTTGTGAAGAAAATAATACTACAAATAACTGTAATTTCAACAGTGAAAACGAGTTGTGAAAAATTTTTCGCAATGGCGGGAAAAAATAATCGGTTTTCCTATGCGCGCGCATCTTACAATGGCGATCGGCCATAGACTAAAACTTTCTTTTTTTTTGGCTTTTCGCGGATAGCGTTTTAGCCACGTACAAAATGGGGAATTTCAAGTTTTCTTTATTACAGAAAAAACAAAAATTATATTTGAGTGAAAGTTTTATTTATTAAACACGTACAAGTTGAAATTATCTATTTAAATACGAAGTTGCATGAAATGAGCAAGCAATAGGTACAATTTATTTATTTGTACTATTGAACACGACACGATCTTTTCTGTATCGAAACTTTTTTAAGAACAAAGCAACTCAACCAATAAAATAAAAAAAACTTTTTAACTCACTTGTGAATAAAAGCAATGAAAAGCAGTTAGATTACAGGTGTCATTATGTCTCTAATTGCGGTGAAATTAGAGTCACTTTATGAGCAAGTGTGTTGAAAACAAGTTTAACTGTTATTATCACCTTCGTTAGTTAGAAAGGGCTTCTTTAACTTCTTATAACTGCGTCGGTAAATTTTCGCTCTATTGTTTTTCTTTTATGCTTTGGCTTAATACCATTTTCGTGGTTTATTTACCCTGTTTTAACGCTGTTAATTAAAAGAAATAATGAAAACGTGAATTAGTTGCAATTGTTTGCCAACATGCGCAGTTCGACAAAGCACACAGCAAACCAGTAATAATGCAACTAACATATAAATGGCTCTTTTCATAAATTTTGTTTACAAAATTGACAAGATTTAATAAAAACAAAAAAAAAAAAATTACAAACATATAGGTACTCATTACTTTTCGCTAACCATTATGTTTTTTTCTTTACGCAGATTTTTTCGCACAAATACTTGCGCGTGAATAGAAATAGATGATCCCGTTTAGTATTTATGTCTCGGTCATTTTTATTTTCATCCCGTTGTCACCTTGACGGTTTTATAATGTCCTCCAAGATACAGGTTCTTGTTACATATTAGTATGTCAGTGTAAAAAAAATACGAGCAATTCGAAAGACCGAGTGGTTTTAGAGCTCGGCCCGAAACCCGGAGGTCCCGGGTTCAATGCCCAGGTCGGGCAAAGTGTGTTTTTCGGAACATAGCCCGGGTTTGTTATCACCAACCCCATTTGGAAAGCGTGGTGATTAAGCTAATACCCATCCATTGTAACGATGACTTGATTTCAATGATAGAGGCCTTTTACATATTTGATGCTTGGAAAAACAAGCAAGATGCAGTAGGAATATTTTGTGATCTTTCAAAAGCATTTGATTGCGTGGATCATGAAATATTACTGATTAAGCTAAGACATTACGGTGTTTCAGGTATCTCATCTCAATTAATACAATCCTATCTTACAGATAGAACTCAAAAAGTTAGTATCAACGCATCAAATCATCAAAGCATCTTCCGGTGCCACCATACGTATGGGAGTGCCCCAGGGATCTATATTAGGACCTTTGCTTTTTCTTATTTATATAAATGATCTTCCTACCTATGTCAAAGATATTTGTGAGATAGTATTATTTGCTGACGATACCTCGTTGATTTTTAAAGTCGACAGAGGTAAGCAAGCATTTGACGATGTAAATGATACTCTCTCAAAAGTACTATGTTGGTTCACTAGTAATAATTTATTCCTTAATGCAAAAAAAACAAAGTGCATCAAATTCTCTATGCCCAATGTGAAACAGGTTGATACTATTGTAACTATGAATGACGAGCCTTTAGAATTAACAAATTCTACTGTATTTTTAGGAATAACTTTAGATTCTAAGTTACAATGGGGTCCGCATATAACGGCCCTGGCAGGGAGACTCAGTTCCGCTGCTTGTGCTGTTAGAAAAATAAGACTCTTGACTGATATTAAAACAGCAAGACTGTGTGATATTTTAGCAACTTTCATAGTGTTATGTCGTATGGTCTACTGTTGTGGGCTTCAGCTGCAGACTTGAACACCATTTTTGTACTTCAAAAAAGAGCCATCCGCTCCATTTACAAACTTAGACCACGCGACTCGCTTAGGGAAGTATTTAAGGAGATCGATATTTTAACTGTGCATGCTCAGTATATGTATTTTAGATAACATAATGTATGTGCGCAAAAACTTGCATCTGTTCAAAAAACCAGTGATACTCATAAACATAATACCAGAAATAAACTCCCAGTCTTAGGCTACACAAGGTGGGAAACTCATTTGTGGGTCAATCTGTAAAATACACACATCAAAAGTGTCTAGGGATCAAGCATTTTTATGCGGATTTCTTGAGATTGAGATGTGGCTTTGTAATAAATTTATGATTTTATAAATTTATATGGATCCTTTTTGGTGCATTTCATAATTTGAAACAGGAACTGTCAATCAAATTCGAGTAAAAGACGAAAATCAGCTGTCAATATTTTCCCTATAAAAACATACAACGCCTTGAAGACATTATCAGTGCTACTGTTTCCCTACTACTGATTAAAACCAACGTTATTATGGAGCGGCGACGTCATTTAAGCAGGGAAGAAATGCTCAGAGCCGTGGGAATGATAGAAGCTGGTTCCCGGCAACGTACTGTGGCTTTAGCTCTGAATACAAGTCAGAGTGTTATCAGTCGACTTTGGACACGTTACCGAAGCACTGGTACCGTGGCTGAGCGCCATGGAGGACGGTATCGCTGCACCACACGGAGACAAGACCGATACATTCAAATCACAACTCGAAGAGCTCCAAGAATAACCGCCATGATGTTAGCCGTGAGGCTTCATCATTCTTCAGGGAACTTAATTAGCGAACAAACAGTCAGAAACCGCTTGCATGAAGTGAACCTTCATTCCCGAAGACCGCTAAGGGTACCACCTATAGCAATGCACAATCGTAGGATTCGATATCAATGGGCTCTTGAACACAGAAATTGGGCAGAAGAACAATGGCGTTGCGTGTGCTTTTCTGATGAGTCTCGTTTTGGTATGAGACCGGATACAAGACGTATACGACACTGGAGAACCCCTGGACGCCAACAGCGATTAAAATCCTGCCAGGAAGTCCATCCTTATAGTGGTGGAACCATCATGGTATGGGCGGGTATTTGGATCAGCGGAAGAACTGAGTTGATTTGGATCAGAGGCAACCTCAACGCTCAAATTTATGCTGAGACGATTGTATCAGACGTCATCGTTCCTCTACAAGTGCAAATCGGTCCCTTATTTCAGTTAATGCACGACCGCACACCGCAAGAGTTGTAAGACAGACTCTCGCCGCAGCTAACATCAATGTCCTGCCCTGGCCTGCTCAGTCGCCAGACTTGAACCCGATTGAGCATGCATGGGATATGCTACAGAGAAGAGCTCTGCCGAATATGGAGGGTATCCAGTCGCAAGAAGACCTTTTTTTGTTGTTGCAACGAACATGGGCGGCCATTCCACAGCGTGATTTGGATGAACTCATTTTGAGTATGCCAAACCGATGTTCTTGTGTTGTTAGTGTTCGCGGTAGAAACACGGATTATTAATTGTTTAAGTTCCCCAATAAAATTTTAAAGAAAACTGTTATTTCAGTCTTTTTTTCGAACTTTAATGTTAGTGGTTCAAATGTCAAAAATCCCTTTATTAGGAAAATGGCAAATTTCTTTATTAATGCAAAGGTGACTTGGTTTATCGTTACTGTAGACAAACGAAAACACTTTATTTGATGAATCCTTAAAGAAAATTTTAATTAATATCAATCAGGAGAAAAGTTATTGCAAAAATATATGTTGATCCCTAGACACTTTTGATGTGTGTACTTTAACAAAATACCTCAAAGTCTTGTTGATCTACCTCTTCACAAGTTTAAGCCTGCAATTAAAGCAAAGTTAATGAAACAAGGTTATTATAATGTAGAGGATTACTTGAACGACAAAAGTTTGTGGTCATAGTAGGAATAATCTGCTCCTCTGCTCAATGTTGTGTTCTTTTTTCTACTCTCATTGACTGTACTCTGAATTTATTTTTTGTAAAACAAACAAAGTTCAAAAGAGTAACTATCGAGTTTCTTGCCGAAGTCTTTTCGATAAGAAGCAACGTCCGAACCGGTGGTAGATTCACATTATGTATATTCACAATATGTACTAATATTGTACTATTTTATTTTATTTATGAAATATAAATATTATTATTTCTATATACTTTTTTTGACATGTCATAAGTGCTTTGTACAAGCTTAAATGAATAAATGATTTTTTTACTTTACTTTACTTCACAGCGCTGGGACAGTAGATAGGTTAATTAATTTACTTTAGTTTATAGTACGCAAAACGTGAGAGTCGTATGATCTTGCACTGGAGAAAAAGAGCTGCTTTCACGTGGGTCAAAGAATGTCTTGACCTTCACGAAAAGCAGTTCAAAATTTTGCTTAAGACGCTAGAAGCTAAGGATCTGGCAGGTAAATAATTTTCCAATTTTAATAAGCAAACTCTTCTTAAGCTACATGCGAATCGATTGCTCGTCACCTGCAATTTGATAGCTCCCTACGACAAGTTTCTGAAGATGTGGTGTATGACGTCGAATAGCAAAACGAGTTTTTTTTTGTCATTAAAGTTAGTAGCCATGATTTATGAGACCTTAAAAGACAACAAGTATTTTGATAAAAAGTAATCTAATTACTAAATACCATTACTACAGTCGTTAAACACAGTAATAACGTGAACTGCAATTGCAGGGCCGTAAATGGCTGCACTGCAATCGTTGCGTTTGCGCACACGGCCGCATTACTGCCGACGCAAGTAGATGCATTGCTGAGACGTACTTGCAGGTTGTATTGTAGGTAGGTGTGTGTAATAATATGTGATCTAAGTTTGGATAATGAAGTCATTGTCTGGCGAATAAGATGAAGGATCTTTTATGTAACTACCTGAAATGTAAGAAATTAAAACGCATACCTATTAGATATGATAAACATTGCATTGATATCTTACATTTCTCGATCGTGTGTAATATGAAGACGAAACTACAATCATCAGCGATACTTTTTCTGTCTGCGTCTTCGCTTTATACAATAGACGAGGGCAAAGTGCGGTCGTGCTGAATTTTCAGCAAGCGTGAAAATTCCTTCCCGTTATAGAGATCTGAAGGCTCAAGTACGTAACTCATTAAAATAGGACGACATGTGATGAAACGACAGAACATTGATACTGACTGAAAACCGCTCCAGTTTCTAAAAATAAGGCGTTTGGCCTGTGCAGCAAGCAAGTATTGCGACTTTTGCGAGCAACACGTGTCTAAGAAATAGTGCGTATAATAGTAGTTATAAGTAATTAACTAGTAACTCAGTTAAACTATAGTTAGGCACAGACAGTCGTAACTGTCTTTATTTTACGCATACTACGTGTTTGTGAGTATTTCCCGAAATCAGTGTGATTTTAATCATTATTGTGTAGTTTAATCGATCCTACCCCCCGACAAACTGTGCATACAGTTTTGCGGGATTATGATTATTTTCATGATATTATTTTTTTTGTCTGCATGCAAATATTGAACCAAAAACATACATTTGGTAGTTCGAAAATATTTTTTTGATACCTTATGGAAGTTTTTTGATATTTAGCTACATAACAGCGCATCGCGTGTTACCATAAAATATAATTTTGGAAGGAACTAGTTGTTACTGAGAGATCCTCGATATAAATCAAGATTTATTCGTCAGTTTTATTCTTGGGACAATGGAATCGACTCCACCAATAGTTAACCCTGCTGATCTCTGTTATCGTTGGTTTTGCTGCAAAGAAAGAAGGAGAACAAAATTACAAAATAAAGCAATAAAGCACTGCGAAAGACCAAAAGCGGAAAAGAAAAAGAAAGACCACAGCCAACAAAATGAGGAAAGAGAGGTCTGTCGACAGTCGAGGACACATTTCGCAGACCAGTTTGAATGTCAGAACGACCATAAATAGTTGTTTTACGATTTGTTAGCGATGATAATGATAAAATGAGGAAATAACATGAAAGGCGAATGGCTATTTTGGACTGTTACGGAAGTTGACTAATTTATTATAGCTGGTAGTTATAATAGAAATGCCAGAAACGTAGGTGTCTGGTGATCTCTGTTTTCAATAGCTGTTTCGGGTTCATAACTAGAAATAACAACTGAAAGTTCTAACGTTTTAGGGTCTTTGCCCTGTTAAACCTTAGCAGTATTAACGAGCAACAGGTTTCTTTATCTTATTTCTAACTGCATGATTTTTTTAACCAAGTTTCCTATAATCACTCCTGCTTCAGTGTTTGCTGGAAATACTAAGATTTACCAATCATGTTATCATATGGTAATATGACTGAATAAAAAACAAAAAATGCTGGTTCCTTAAGTAAAAAGGGGAGAAATTCTGGCTAATTCTGACCATGTTAGAATTATTTCATAGACAAAAGGGGAAAATTAAAAGTTATCTCCTAAATCCACCTTTATTAGCATGATTTTAAACAATTTATGCTAAAATATTCATGCTAAATAGAGGCTCATTCATAACCATATCAAATATTACTTGCAAATAAAGCGTAAGAATATGTATTTACAAATGTAAATTACGTTAGATAAAAATATTTAGGGACATACATTCTTGTGTAGGTAAACTTTAGTTTTTACCTGGAATTTAAATGAACAAAAAACTTTTTGTGATTTTTTTCCTACGCAATTGAAAATAAGGACTAGAAAGTATCCGACGAGTATGATTTGTCAAAACAAAACCCCTCTTACTGGGCATGCAATGTATGAAATGTATCTTTAGAGGCCAAACTTGTCTTTTCGGCCACTATAGAAAGGGAACATTATGAATAACTTGGCATGGCCATCAAGAAGTTTATTATAATGCCCACGGCAGCCGTTTTATCACCGCACCAATCCCCATCCTCAGGGGGTCCTTCCTTACCTGTTTTGGTAAATGTGTCAATAAGCTGCTGTGAACGTATACCATCAAGCAAGAAACATGCTCGTTCGCCATCGAGGTTGTTAAAAAAAGCAGTTGAACAAAAAAAAATACTCAGGAGGACCGATTTCAGCGAGAACGTAAAATTTTTTGGAACTGATCTGTATCAGTTTTTTTTAAAAATAAGAAAATGTGAACTAAAGAGAACGGAAAGAGGCTAGGCGAACAGTTTAATGACCTGAATATTATCAAGATATAAACATTGACATAGTACAGCACCTGACGAGAACTGACCAGGACACTAATGGTGTTACAGGTTCTGCAATAAGGCCATATCGGGAGGTCATGGTCATGTATCATTGTCATCAAGGAGATGATGATTATAATTATTTAATAACTTCGTGGGACTAAGGTACTGCTTAGAAAAGTGATGTTTGCAGTCTGTAAAGACCTATTGTTTCACCTTTTAGGACATGATCATAAAAAATATTATTATTCCAACGCAAAGAACTAGTGCTTTTTACCCTTAGAGATCTCTTTGAGAAAGATAGAAAGTACAGTATATTAATATGCAATGAATGTCGTTTGTTGGCAACTGGCATCAGTAGTGCGATCTGATATGCGCCTGCACAGACTTTGTTTACTAACAGAACTGTTTCTAGTGCTTTAAAAAGATTTGCAAGAATGAATTGAACCGCTTTGTGAAATTGTGTTTAGCAAAAAGCCAAGGGCCTTTCATCATTAGAATTAAGAGATTGCTACAAAAAATGAATTATGACTCCAATTCGCGATGCTTGCTAAATGAGAGTTGGTGATCATCACAAATCCCGGCAAAAGCTATCATTTAACAGTTTTTTCAAATACTCGCAAAGTTTTGAACCTATATTTCAAATGACTTTGAAAATATTCGTCACGTTTTTAGTAGTATTCAGAATTTCAGATTCTAGATATTTTAAGTCCCTTAAATAATATTAATAAAATAAATTTATAACCTTAGTTAGCATCATCTTATTTTATCCATATTCAATAGGATTCGTTTTGAATGTTTGAAGTTTTTATAAGTATAATGATCTTGAAATTCTATCGTCGGCAAGTTCATAGTACACTCTAGTATTAAATGCCAACAATTAATTTATGAGTACTAAAGTACTGGTTCTAAATCTGGATTCCATAACCTTGGCAGACTGACTGAAGTTCAAATGGAATTGTAAGTTATCACACGTACTGGCTCAGAGTTTCAAATGTAAATGGCATATTTTATAAAACTTTAGTTACAACTTGTCTATCTAGTTTTCGGGATCTTTTTTTGTTCTTGCATGTTGTTTTTTTGATTAAATGTTCTTCCCATTTTGTTAATAACAGACAAACCCGCAGAAAGTTGACATTGCCAGCCAAGGATATCTGCAACATCAAATTGTAACTGATGCGTTGTCGGGCTTTTGAGATGCATTACTGAAATTGACTCCATATCGTAGGGCAATGGGAAATCTTTAGTTAGGATTTTTTTTTTACATTAATGTTGATTTTGCTCACAAGTAAGTTACGTGTAAAATTGTAAACTAGTTCCCTATGGAGCCAGATGCAGTCCAAGCTGGACGATCTATGTGAGGAGGCGGGAAAAACGGGGCTTAAAATTATTTGCCGGAGACCCAAAAAATACGACTTGGAGTGGAGAATCGCACACCGCTACGGACTGGTGCAGAGGATGTGGAACTTGTCCACACTTTCACTCACCTCGGGAGCGTCGTGTCGGACACTGGGGGCACCGAAGAGGACATCACTTCGCGCATTGCCAACGCCCGAGCTGCTTTCGCCCAACTTCGACCCGTGTGGCAGTGTCACGGAAACTGACCCGAAGGATTAAGATCAAAATATTAGGGTCCAAAGTCAAATCCGTACTATTGTATGGGTGCGAAACGTGGAAGGTTACCAAAGCCATCTCGAAAGGACTTCAGGTCTTCGTCAACCAGTGTCTTCGGCGAATTCTCGGTGTGTACTGGCCCGAGAAGATCTCGAAGGACCAGCTGCTGGAACGCTGCCACGAAATCCCGATCTACCAGCTGATCAAACGCCACAAGTGGAATTGGATTGGCCTCACTCTCCGAAGGGAAGATCGGCAAGACGTGGAGTAAAGTCAAGCGCGAAGCTCAAGACCGAACGGGATAGAGAAATACTGTGGACGCCCTCTGCCCCATCTCGGGGACATAGGACATTAAGTCAGTCCCTATGGTACAACTAGGTCAGATAGACCAGGGTTTGGAGGTTGGTTATTTCTTTAGAGAAACAAAGGAAAGGCATCTATCTTAGTATGATGATGTAATAAAGAGACCATTTAAGTGATGTAAACCCTTGTTTGTTTAGATATTAGTGCCTACATATCAATGTTATAATCATCGTTACTCATGACGACACACGATTTTCTTGCTAATCACTAATAATTACTTTATTTGAACAATGATCCAGCAGATTTGACTAGGTATCAAGAGGACAAACAGGGATTAGATTGAGAGTTGGTCTCTGGCAACGAAGGTTGCATACATTAGAAAGGCTTCAGCTGATTTTTTAAAATCTGGTCTGGTAAAAACAAAATTGGCATCAGTCTCTCATCTTTTAATATAGCGCACTGAATAGCAATAGATTTTTTGTTTTGCAATTTTTAGTTCTATTCCGCATGTCGAAAATCAAGTGTCATACAAATAAAACTTGATTTTAGAATACCCAGAAGAAACCTACCTACTGATTGATCTGAGGACTTAGGTACAATTTTAAATCGAATGAGCTTTTCGGCCCGTTCAGAGAAAAAATATGTTAGTTAAGTATTTAATTTTGACGATGTGCAATAAAGTCGGATAAGCAATATTTCTAATACAACTATGACACTAAGTATATGCCGGGATAAGCAGAACCGACGGCAACGCGCCGGTCGAAATCACTGCTCCTGTTTTATAATTTTAGTACGGAACGTCTAAAAGTCAACAGATTCTTTTTAATTTGATCGCGTGCTTATCGAGTGGATCATGGCATCATTGCATTGAAAGGAGTAATTAGTTAGTAATTTAAAGTTTCTAGTTAAAAAGAAATCGCAAGGTCACTGCCAGATTGATGAAAACCCATTGAAGTAATTTGACAGGTCGTGGTGTGGACAACCTGTTGTGCTGGTATACCTATCTATGCATGTCAATGGTTGACAACATCACTATCCCACGAGTTCGTGAAATTACGTAACAGCTTGTAAAGAATGATAAAAACGTAAAGACGCATCTCACTGAACACGCGCCGGGAACCTTGATTTTGGCGGTCTATTTCGGTCCATCGAGGATAGTTTGGCGCCGACGTTACTAGTTGACGGTACTATGCACGATGTAGATGAGAAAGCAGGCTATTGCGCAGAAGTGGGTTCCGTAGACAGCCATGGTTCTACAGGATTGTTGTTACCTACGATTTAGACGCGATTTAGAGCACGTCAAAGAGCTTCAAGCAGGTGGAACGAAATGGTGTACGTAAATCGATGTGAATTTTGGGGTTTTTTAGACGACTGCGTCAGGTGATTCTAATGCCTGTCGGTTGTGATCACTTTGCTGTTGGAACCTGTATTTAAGTTATGCAATTTCTCCGAACACCTGCCTAAATGCGTCCTCTGAACCACAGTCATGGTGAAACAAGGGCGCGTTTATTAAGGAGCCCTAAAAACTGATCTGACAGGAAACTATGTCGCGTTTCTCAACCATAAACAAACAAGATTATCAACAATAAAGCACAAACGTGAGATATTACGCACAACGTCATACAACATACGCAAAGTAGTTCTTGATAAGTAGGATAATAAAGCGGATAATTCCATTCAATCTGTTTATAGTAAGTACTTGAATTCGCATCATAAACAAATCCATGCTATTTCTTGTTTTGCTTTGCCGACGCAAGATATTCTGAGTTTTCAGATTAGCACGCCACCCAGGTTTTTTCGCTCAGACTATTCTGTCAAAGGCTTTCCTTAAATCCCTTTAGCATTTTTTGCCTGCAGTTGAAATTTTCACCTTCTGTGTCTAGTGGATTTTTGTCCGTTTTAGTGGAAGATGTGGGTTCATCTCCCATTATTATTGTTTCTTTCAGGATAACATTTTTTATGATAAAACTTCCACTAATTACTTACCTAAAACATAGTAAATCCTTATTTGGAGGTTGACCTTGTCCAAGATCTACGTTTGCGATGACGTAAACTACAGTTTAGACCGTAAACGGATTTACGTATTCACATTGATCTTTATACCTTTATGTAAATCATACTGATACGAGTAATGACAGTATTAGGCACCTCTTTTGTTAAGCTAGCCACGAGCATCTTGTAAACTTAGTAGTTTTGCTTTCCATAATCTTTGTAACTATCTTACCACGTTTCTATCTTTGAGTGGCATAGCATTGCATTTTAAGAACTAAGTAGTGAAACAGTGCTACCTACCTTCTTATCGGAACTTTAGCATATAATATATATATTAAAAATAGCTTGTGTATGGAAAAATAAGCAAGATTCCTATGAGACTTATAGAACTAATAATAAAATTTTACGAATTATATATTATAAATAATAATAATAATAAATCGTTTATTTAAAGATAACATTGATCCACGGGTTAGTATCACGCTTAAAAAGAAACTATATATTACTATTATGTTGTATCTTCTACACTAAACTTCTATGGCATATTTGAAATTCTGACGTTATTTTGAAATAATTATCGTAGTTTGTGGTCTCGAATGTTATTTACTGATAAGCTTATAAACACAGTTTCCCCGTTAGCAGTAACAATATTACGAGTATTATTCCTAGTGCGTAGTATTCTATAACAAATTACCTGGATCTAAATAAGTTTCATCCGGTTTCCTTTATACATGCTGATTTATTTCATAAATGAACGATCACGTTTTGCGTTTACGCTCAAACTATTATATCAAATTGGGTGTCAGGATCAGGATGTTTGCCAATCTATTATCGTATAATGCAAATTTGTTAGAAGGCTAAAATACACTAGTAACTTTTGACTTCGGACCAAAAATAGAGCAATCATAAGATATGCTAGACAGGCATAGCTGCGCTGCGAGTACAGCTAAGTACTCATGCTTGTATTCCGGGCCAATGAGAGCCAGGAAGACAGTTAATGCGCAACAATAAATTAAAACAGACAACGCAGGTGTAAGTTTCACGCCGTCACAAAAGAGTGCAGTGCACCTCTTTTGATGCTGTTTCATTTACTTCACGCTCAACAGTTGCGGCAACGGTTGCTACATCTACAAGATTTGCGCTACTCTGCTCTCTATTAACTATCGCGACATAATAATTAGCGACTAAAAAGTGGCGAGCATGGTTTTCATATAAACGGAGAGCCTTGCTATATATATATATGGAAATTGTGTCTGTGAGTCAAGGACTTGATAGGGAAAGGTTGGACTTTCCTATTTCTTTTGAATTTCTGTCATTGTCACAGCAAAATTATATTTTGATGTCAATTTTGACATAGTAGAGTAGTCGAGTTAGGTGCCAGTTAATTTGTAGATTCGGATGACTGCGAATGCTGCTGCTCTGGTCAAATTGTCTGGGATTGTGCAGACTTGTCCATCCTAATCCTACTTTTGTCTGGCTGGAGAAAATTACACCAGCACACAACACCGGTAGGCAATTTGGTTGCAGAGCGTAGATTTGAGTTAGAATTAATTTAAACCTATGATACCACTTTTTTGGCAAACCTTGAGTTGGACTTCTACTACATATTTAAAATCTGGGGAGAAAAGACTTGGCAGTGCGAATCCGTTTAAACCAATATTTTTAGCCGACACGTGATTTTGGATATGAACGATGGATACGCGAGCTGTCAGTGTAGGTATTATTGAAAATAGAACTTTGGAGCGCCATGCCGACTTGCCGCCATGACGACTTGACTGATGGAGGAGTTCTATTTAAGAAAACTAATGCACCAGAATGGAAAAGGCTAAAGTAAACTGACGACTACTAAAAGGATATTTTAGCCTAATACTTTTCGATATGCACCATGTCTTGACAGACATTGAAAAAGGGAAATGCGTTCGGTACACCTTAGTTTGTTCAGGTTTACGCACAATTATGTCCAACCAAAGAAATATACCTACAGTTACTAAACCATATTGTAATTCATAATGATCCATAATTTGAATTTGAGTTGTAGTAACAAAGTGGCCACAGCGAAGCGACGTAGCTGCTAACGAAAAGGAACGGGATTTTATCATCTGTCAGCGTTGATGAATGAAAAGACGTGCACAAATAGCCGCGCGATGTACAGTCGACCACCAAGTAACAAGCTACGACGACTGTATCAAAATAAACTCTTTTTGCGCACTGGGTAACTAACGATCACGCCCGGTCGAAACCACAAGGCGTAGAAAACTGTAATTTGGCATGTGAGTTTCTTCGAGTGTCAGATTTCCCAAAAATTCTACAGGAACGGGAAAAAATGGCTACGGTCGTACGAAGTCGCCGCCAAAAGAGTGAATAAGGCATTGCGCCTTTGTTTGTATGAACCTATATCTTTATTTAATGGCCACTCACGTGCCAAGGCTGTCGCTTAGACATCTCAAGCGCCGGTGCCATCAACGAGATGACTTGCGCATCCATCAGCCATTTTTCCTTGGCAAACATCGCACGGACTTTGATTTGCGATAAAAATGTTAAAAGAAAAAAAAAGACTGGTCAACAGCGGAGGTGTTTGCTGTGACGCAAACTTCACGTGTCGAGTACAGTGTTATGTTTGGCTAAGCTATATTTTCATGAATAACGCCCAATATCTAAACGCGCCAGTTTTTTTAAAACGTTCAGTTTTGAAGCATTGTGAAAAAATACCGATTCTTATTTCGGTTGTTCATTTGGACGAGAAGATAACTACGAGTATCTTTGTAGCAAAGTAGGTTAAGGATCGCTCTTGTGCTGTTTTGCAGGGAAAAGGGCCCAAATAAGGGTCTTGAAGCAGTTGTACTGTTGCAAGCCGGTGTTGCTGAACCGGTAGCATATCGTTTACCTCCCTCTGCCTCAGCCTCTGTTGTGGAATTGCCAAACTGTAAGAGATTTTAGTTTCTGAAATATTTCCTTTACAGGTACTTAAATCATAAAGCTATGAGTAGATGAGGCATTAGGTTTTCCAAATGGGGTTTCAAAAGGTACAAGAGGGTCGTTGCATGTGGGAATAGGCAGCAGGAACAACTAACCACGAAGTATTTTGGTTTTTAACGGGATAAAATTTTCATTAAAGTGTAAATAGTGATGATAAAAAAATAAAAATCTTAAGACGAAATTCAATGCGTTAGAAGTTTATTTTCGAAGTCATCAGCAAGGTCGCAGCCGCCTAAAATTTTAGCACTGGACTACTAAATCCGACTGATTGCGAGACAAACATGCTTTTTGTGATTTTTACATTACAGTGACACGAGTGGACCGAATAAATCTGGTTGACATTGCGTTTATCTTTTCAGTTGAAGACATATTTAGTGACGATATAATGCAGGGCTTTTGATAGTCTGAATAAACTCGTTAATATGAGTCGTTTTTTGTATTTATTAATATCCCATAAAACTGCTATGCGGATTCATATTCATTCATTTTGGATCGAAATTGTATTTTATGTACGATTTCGAAGTATAGGATAGGATTCCGTGGTTCATAAATTGGAAAGTAATCATTTGCACTGTGGTAAAAATGGTTCATCTTTGTTTTTTAACTATTATAAAAAATGCCTTATTTTTAAAACTATTTGTAGCTCATTTTACTAACAAATTATAATTGTGTTCTGTTTTTTTTATTAGAAATTCTTCAGTTAGTTCAAGTTTTATAATAATTCTTTGGTTATAAAGAACTGGCTATCCATGAGTGGCTTCGCCCGCGTAGACTGTCTTTTCGGTCAACATATAGCCTAATTAAAAATATATATATAAATAGTGACATATCACTATCTTATATAATGTAGCTTTATATTGGTGAAATAATTTTTAAAATCTTTTCACAATATTAGTATAGACAAATTAAATATCTGTACTTACTCTATCAGTGTTTACTGTTCAGTGTTATAAGTTTTATGCGTATGCGCAGCTTATGCAACCTTCTGCGTTTACGTTTTTACGAGCATAACAATAAATATTCTGACTTCAACGTTCTTAAGTAATTTATTAGAATTGAGGATTTATTTGGGATCAGCCACTCTGGCGTTGATAGATAGGCCACATTGACACAAAGTCCCAAGACACCTTTTTGAGTTAAAGAATAGTAATTTTCGACTGCTGTAGTGGACCGGGTGAAACCAGAATTAGCAGGCTTTTTTATTCTGAAACTGTCAATTCCAGAGCAATAAGCATGTAAACGTAGAACAAGTCAAGTAACACGCGCCCAACATAACCAATTACGTGGAATAGCTGAAAATCACCGTTTTGTTCCTGAAAAACATATCGCTGAGCTACAAACCCTTTCTTTGACGAAGATATGTTTTTGTGTGAACAAATTCTTTTTTCTATCCTAATCATTTCAATTCGAAACCTTCAGGATAGCCTGACCTTGTCAGTATTATTCGACCGCGCTGGAACACTTCTCCAACAGAAATAGATCAGTTGAAATATACATTTCAATTTTAGAGCGCTCATAAAATTCAATTGAAAAACTGTATGCCTGACGCAGACACGCCCCCCAGATTCTCTGACGTCATGGAGTTACGTAATGTGGTTGGCATCGCCTTGGCTTGGCTCCTCAATGGGGTATAGAGTTTGATAGCCATTGTTTCACGAAAGTTTGCTTTGAGGTAATTTCGCTACGGGAACTTAATAGCATGGACGTAAAACTCGTATAAACAATCAACATGCGTTATAGTCTTAGCTTAGCACACTTTTGCTATTTAAGAATCTTTCCAGGGTTTATAGAAAGCATGCCAACTATCAGAAGGTACGGCGATTAGCAAATTTTAATTCATGCGTGATTCCAACAATACGTTCCATTAAACAGTATTCGAAGGGCAATTGGTAAGTGTTTCGTCTTAGTTTTAGGGAAGGGAGGAAAAAAAAGAGGGAATAAGAACTTTTTATAATTTTTTACCTCATACAACAAAAATGCTACCGCACAGCCATGCCAGCCGAGTGGGCTGATAGTTATTTTACTTTTAATGTGGTCTTATGAACTAGTAAGCGAGGTTTATAGTCTATTGTTTGGCGAAACCAGACCAATGTCACCCGAAAATGATTAGCCTGTCATTCATGACAGACATGCGAACATTTCGGTTAGTTGACCTGCTGAAGTCTCGAGGATCTACTGACCTCTTCATCAGAGTATAACGACAAGTCTCTCATCAAATCAAAGAGCAACGTGAAGAACTACGTCTCGTTTTTGACGTGAGATCCAGAATCTGACCAAGTTTGGGTTAGGCAGGCTGCGCCGAAGATGATACCGTCAGGTTTCAGCGTTTAAACCTAGAGCCCAGGGAACGCGTTACAGCATTTCCTGAAGCGAAATTTAAAAGGCTTTTATTTGCCAAGTTCAGGCAGAGCGACCATAAATTATCGTTATGCATAACGAGCATTTGCCAAGTAGACCAAGTTCACACCAATCAACAGTAGCGACAAACGATCAGAGTCAACTAACGCCATCTGATAGCTAATTAAAACGCGACGACGAATCAAATTGCGCTTCCTATTGGCTAATGACGTCAGTGGAGCCTTGAGATTGACGGAGAAAGGTCGAGGAGCAGGTCATTGGCAGGAGACAATTGAGGCTATGAGTTGATGAGAATGTGCTTAATTTTTATTTACTATCTTTAAGTGATGTAATGTAAGGTGGAACAGTGAAGAATTCCAAAACAAATATAGTGTGAGTGCTGTGCCTTTCTTTTCTACTGGTATGTACATCATCAGTTAGAAGGGTGCTCATTTATAAGAAGAAAAACATTTATTATTTTCATGGACATTCCAAACAAACAATTACAAAGGAAAAAAAAAGACTACACGACTACGGACAACGGACTAACAGACAAAGGTAACAACAGACAAAAAATAAATAAGACCGCGCTCAGCTAATGCCTGAGCCTGATAGGCCGAGCCGCTGATTTTTAGCGGGCCCAGTTTCGTATTTCAGAACACAGGCGTTCATTAATATAACTGATTAGTACTAAGGTTGTTCGCTGCAATTTATCACAGCCTTTCAAGATTATGAGTGCAGTTAATGCAGCTCAATTACTGCTCAATTGCTTTTGTCTCACTCTGCTTACAAAGTATCAGGTACAAGGCTGTTAGGAAAATGGTAGTACATTCGTGCTCGAGTCGCAACACATTTTCCAGTTTACAAAGTCATTGAGGTCATAACACAGATACAAATTTCAAGAACTTGTCTAGAATATATGTCTTGAATGACACCTAAGGCTTTTATGCTTCCGTATTAGATCGGAAGTGACCAGTATTCGCAAATAATTATAATTTTACTATTATAAATTGATAATAGATAAATAGGTCTTGCCTTCATTTCAATGTCATGTGATTCATAACAATCCTAATTGCATAAATACTTAGGTCCGTTAAAGATATGGAGCGACGTAAACATTTTCTCTCTCTTTTTTCGCTAAAATTAGTAGAGATAATACATAATTTGTGACTGTGGATGAGACAACACCTGCACTTGCTTCATCAATGATTTGAAGGTTCTAAAACGCCACGGGGAAAGGAGAGGGTATTCAAAACTGCACCGCGCAGAAATAAACTAAGAAAGCACAGATTAAAACCGTTCTATTAAGTAACTGGATATCAACTCAGTCCTTTTGACTCAGTCCAGAGGCGTGCGACCCGGATTGTCGACAACCAAAAACTGAGGAGCGGTTTAGAGCCGTTAAGTCTGAGGAGAGACCTCGCCACCCTATGCGTGTAGCGCTTGTACAACGGGTTTTGTTCTGAAGAACTGTTCGATATGATGCCCACGGCTACTTTTTACCACCACACCGCTCGCCACCGACAGGGCGTTCATCCTCACACTCTGAATCCGCAATGGTCTCGTACAATTCGGTTTCAGAGATGTTTCCTTCCAAGGACGCTTAAATTGTGAAATGAACTCCCTGCCGAGGTATTCCCGATGAGTTATAGTATGGAGTTCTTCAAGAGGGGTTAGAAAAGGTTTTTGCAGGGTCGACAACGCGCGATTGATACCCCTGGTGTTGCGTGTCCATAGGCTGCGGTAACGGGTAAGGCTTACCATCAGGTGGTCCGCATGCTTGATTGTCACCGACGTGGTATTAAAAAAAACAATCTGTAGAATATTTACACACGCTACTGTGAAATGCTGTGAAAAATAAGTAGTTCGAGTTTTTGAGCTCCACTGTTAAAAATATCTGGACTAACATTAGGATGATCGAAATATTCACAACCTTATGATCGTAGTACTAGCTTAGTCTGTAGTTTTAGCTATTGAACCTCTGAGTTCTGGTTAAAAGAGGCCCGTAAACCAAAATTGAGATTTTTGAGATACGGCCTACATTTGCAGTTCACGTTTAGCAAGTTTAGAAATTCAGGTAGGGCACTCATTATTGTATCAAGCAAATCAGTGGAATCTCGTTTTATAATAGAACATAAGTCCTACTATAAACTTTTTATTAAAAGGTTTAATCCATTTCGCTAGTTTTATGGCCTCGGATGACGGAGACTACGCAGATGGGTCACGTGCCCGGACGGTGCGTTTATTCTTAGGCAGATTCAATTCAATAGTCTTGCAACCTACAAGGGTTTCACAGACATTGAAAGCAACAATATACTTGTACTTGGTGTAGAACGTCATTTGATTTGAATATTTTAATGACGTCTTTGCGAATGCTTTTAACGAGGAATTCTCATCTCAATTGCGAAATGAATGAACCCGGGACACCAAGCAAGTCAAGGCGAGAAATCGTGCTATAGCGCACTACGCTAATCGTGTCGTCAAATATAAAGCAACCTCACACACTACTGCTTTGATCATAAAGAATGGTTCTACCTTGTGTTATAGGTACCTGATTCATCAACGGGCCTTAAAATGTTTGCCGATTGAGGTATCGTATCCGCGATCCTCTCCGCCTGGAGCACCGAGGCGTGCTCACGTACCTAATCCTTGCGCTGAAGGGGTTGTCATGTTCTTAATACTCATGCTTGATTTTTCAGCAGAGTAGCGTTTCGAATTAGCAACTTCAAGTCAGTTCACAATAAAGATATTGACATGGCACATTTACGTGACGCCGAGGCCTCACATCACATACCAACGTTACAAGTATTTGCAATTTATTTGTAACCCACAATACGACAGCGAACGCCATAACATATCGCTTCGATAATCCAAGTTGCTGACACCGTTGGTATTCAATTCTCTTATTCCTGCCACCAATTAGGCATGCGCGGCGCTTTTGTGTTCCTGCTGTAACACACATACTTGTGTAGAAACAATAATTCAGCTGTTATTGGACTCTTAATAAACAAATGTATATACCGTACAATGATGATCAGTCATTGCCCAATTTGGCCAAACGCGACGCCCTGTCAAAACAATGGCTCGTGTAGAGACAATATTATGTATAATTAGGCAAAACAATTAATTGTTTTGATTTGTAACGCGTTTCGTTAGCAATACGATATGCTTATTTCATGCTGAAATTGTAGCTATTTGACTACAGTCTTATAAGTGTAAGTGAAGTGTCTTAGTAAGTGTTTTAGCTGCGTGTATAGATTACTGCAACAAAAAGTTAAAAAAAGATCATCAAGACTAAGTGTTTCAGCATAATATTTTTCTAGTGGACACCACCTATTTTAACCTACTAACATACCTGTTGGCCAACACAAGTTCCAGTTCCAAAAAAAATACGGTCGACTTCCGAAACGACAATCTAGTTGAGCAGTTGAGGGGCCTTATTATGATCTCCTATTTCCAGTGAAGTTAATTCCCTAAATGAGGGTACAGAGCCATTTCGTCAGTAAATATCCAGCCTAGAAGATACACTAGTGCCAAGTAAACGCTGACTGGCTGGAAATAGTAGATTATATCAAGAAGTTGCTCGCTATGCTCAGTTCAGGGAATGAACTTGACAAGTAATAAGGCCCCTGAGAATTTCTCGAACACAGAAAATGCTGGTTAATGCTGATTACTTCTGTATAATCGCTTTATTTATCATTATGAGGTACATTGTTCACACGCCCGAGCATTCTGCTGGCGAGCAATGTAATTACATATCCATGCATAAAAATATATTATGAGCTCTTCTCTTCTCTACCAGGACCTCCAATTCTCTATACTTCATGACATGACGCCATTTTTCCTTTCTCTCATCCTCTCAAAATTTTAAGTCATCGTCTGTCGTGTACTTTTATCATAGACATTATTTTTAAAAGAACAACAAAGGATGGTAATTTGAGGGTCATGATGTAGAAGATTTATTTATACCAATTGGTGCCGTTCCGTTGAGAATTTGCTATGGTGTAGGTACGCACGGTCACTAACGAGCCTTATGGCAATCAAATCTTATCGGCCTTTTCCCTTCAATAATAGGTAAGACATAATAAACAAATGACAAGTATTACCCTAGCCTTCACGGAAAGTTAACGCTTATTGTTCAATTTGAATCAACAATTAGCTATTTAGCCGTCGCGTCGTCTTTAACTGTTACGCTAACATATTTACCGTTTTTTACATACATTTACGACACGATTGGCGTAGTGCGCTGTAGCACGGTTTCTCGCCTCGATTTCCTTAGTGTCCCGGGTTCGATTCCCGGTCGGGTCGATTCAGGAAACGTTCTTTTCTGAATTGACTCTGGTCTGGGTGTGCTGGGAGACGCCCCTGGCTGATTTCCTTGTGTGGTACCTCGTGACACAGGGATATTAATCCCTACTTCGAGACCATTACAAGAGGTGTGTTGTCTGGCGCATATTTATTTTATTTTATTTATTTATTTAATAATTAATTATTTAATTTAATTTATTTATAATACCGACTCTTGCCAAACATTTTTTAAGAAACATGAAATTCTCACATTTCCTAGCATTTACATTCTGCGATCCTACGTACAAATTGCGAAATAGAAATAAGCTAAACATACCGACGTCTCGTCTAAAACTACACTCACTGAGCACACTAGCTATGGCTATAAAAATCACGTACCGGAACATATAAAAGACACAGTTAAAGAAAAAGACTTCAATAATAAACTTAAACGATTACTTATTAATAAAGCATATTAATTATAGTCAGTAAGTGAAAAATCTTTAAAATAATTTTGAGAATCGAAAGCATACTTATACAATATATAATCTCGTTTTTATGTTAAATAGTTTAATAATGTTATAAATGTGGAAGTATAGTGCCCTCTATTATATTGTCATGTCCAATCCGGCCCCATAAATGTCTTTTGTATCAAATTTTAAGACCTTTATGTATGCATATACGGAGTGCAATAAACTGATTGAATTGAATTGAATTTAGGTAATGTAACCGAAATAATTGACAGCCAACAGATTATTACCTACGTAGTACTATTACCTAATTCTGCGCTCCAAAAGTACAAAGAGTTAATTTCTTTACAATTAACTTATGTTTGAGTTATGAGTGTTGTCTTTGAAAATTATACATGTTTAATTGCATTTTTTATTATTGCATAGTAGTTTTTTTGAAAATCATCTTCTATGAAGCCGCCGGAAACCGCAAGCTCGCAACAAACAATGTTGAAACATTAGTGCCACTAAAGTGCATTTGCATCACATGCATCATGCAGGAAGAGCCAGCTGCATTGCATTTATTGCATTGAATCCTTGCAAATGCTAATGTATGCGGCGTAACACAATGTTACGTACCGACGTAATATGTCAGGGTTGGTAGACTTGTTGGACTCGTCGGCGTTTACATCTGAGGTTTTTTTTAAACAACGTCAGTGGCAAACAATCATTCAGACTGCCTGCTGAACAATGCTGAACTCTGGTTACCTTGCTTGCCATCAGGATCAAAACACTGCCAAAGCAGTGTTATTAATTACCTATAGTTTCCATAATGAGGAATTGCTGTACCGTGCAGTCAACTCAGATTGAATCAATAATGATTCATGCACTTTGTAATAGATTCATCGCCGAAGTGATATATTTTAGTTGCAGATAGTCAAGTAAAAATATGTATAAGTAAAATAAATTATATGAAAACTTTAGAGTGATACAAGTACTGTTATAAATTGTTTATTGGGAAAACATATGAGAAAAAGCTTGTGATTAAGATGATAATTGGGCAGCTAAATACCCTTGAGCTCCCGATTTTAACTTATATTATAAAGAGATAAAGTTTGTGTGAAGGAGATAATCTATGAAACTACTCCCCTGATTAAAAAAAACAAATGGGACAAATTATGACCCCAAACTAAGCAGAGCACAAGCTCTGCCCATGACACCCATAGTACAAACTATGGGTGTCAGAGACTGATAAACATTACTTAAATGTTTCTAAATACATACAATATTAGACAATAAAACCCAGACACACAACAAACACACAAGTTTGTCATGTGAATGTTTGCCATGGGCGGCATTGAACCCAACACCTCCAGTGCTAAAGGTAGGATCGCTGCCATTGCACCAGCAGGCCCTAAACAAATGTTTAGAATGAAGTTTCAGGATGCACATAGGCTACAAGACAGTCAGATCTGTGATAGCCCTTAAACCAGGGTCACTGCAAGATTGTTTGCACAACTATAGTTGTTTACATAGTGTGCATAATATTGTTTTAATCTGTTATAGGAAAACTAAAACCAATTTACATCATAATGACACCATCAACAACACTTAACCAAGTACAGACGTAATAAAACTAGGTACATATGACAACATACCTGATGCAAAATGTTGGCCTACTCGCTGACTAAATATCTGGTTGATCATATATTTATCTGTTTTAAAACCTCAGTAAGGAACCTCAGTGAGCTATAAATGAGAGAGACTAAAACATCTTTCAGATATAAAACAGTCATAGACTTAGAGGACTGTCTTGATAAGATCCATGAAATTTACAGTTTGGTTCAAAGGCCACATGTCAAGCTCAATATAGGTGGTGAAAAATAAAGGGCCAGGTTTTGGTTTTGGGCCAACAGTAAAAGAGTACATGTGTCATCTGTATGACATAGGAAAGTTTTAAGAATTAAACACTAAAGATATGTGTGGATAGTATCTACCCCAGACTACACAAGTGTCTGGTCAGAGTAGTTAAACGCTAGGTACTTAAGGAAATGAGTTGAGCGATTTCAGCATATTTACCCATATTGAGTGACAAATGATTAGGGTTTGCCAAGTTTAATCTGTTTTCTTTATGAACTTCAATTGAAACAATAGCGGCTGTTATTGTAAAAACTTTTTGTGATGATAATAATAATAATAACTGATTGTTATAACAATTTTATTCTACTAAGATAACAACATAACCTAACAATTTTATCACTATTTACTCGTACGAAAGAAATGTAAATAAGGCGAAAAATGCTGTTACATGAACAAATGTGCGGCCAAAGCAATGTAATGTATAAATACTTATAAACATAATTGTTAAAAAACTAACAGAATAGACCAAAATCTCTAAACTATTACTCACCCTCCGCCTCCGTTTTTGTTTCTTTTTTGCTCATAATTATAACATTAAATCACAGCTTCAAATGATAAACTAAAAATAAAATACGGTAACAGTCATTACTTTGGACACAGGACCGAATATTTGTCGCTATTTTAGAAAAAAATCTAAACAGTTAATCAGCTGTTTACAATATATGACATTGACATCAATTATGTTCATGTTGGTATATTTGTAAAAACTAGCAGTTGGCAAAATAATGGCGTTTTGTTCTGTAAAATTTTACAAATTCAATCTTGCAAAACATACTTGTTGAGTGTTAAATAATTTAATTTCATCATACGATTTTTTCATTTTTCTCAAACAACGTTGTTTATCTTTGTGGTTTATAGATTTTCCTGCTAACAAGACGAAACCAACTGAATCTATCTCTTTCTTTTTGTTCGTTCGCGACAGAGAAAGCTATAGACTGAAACCGGAATTTACAAAACGCGCATTGTACGCGTCCTGTCATTTCTTCAGTGATTGATTGTCAATTTTTGTTTTGAATTTAATTCAGAGATGTTTGTTTTTCTTGGATTATTTTATTGTTTCTAACTGTGTCCAGGTATTTTTAATGACAAATCTCGAATAGGATTTTTTGTTCAACATGAACCTTTAATTTTTATTATCTTTGTTTCAGATCAAGAAGAGAATGTGAGAAATCAGGATTTAGTTAACTTCATTGAATTATTTGGTGGAAATTACATCTAATCCTCCTCAAAAATGTCTAATACCGTGGAGAATGGGGTCCACGTGAACGACGATGCTCGGTAATTATAATAAAGTACTATAAATAATATAAGTTCAGGTATTATATTAGTAGAATAATATTGTGTATCATGTACCCTACATTGATTTATTAATAAAATAAATATTTCTATTAATTATCCATTGTAAGGACAGCTATATATTCTACTAAAATATTTTTATTACATGCTCAGAGATGATTCCAAGTGTGTTTTCATTGATCAAATTAATTTAGTAGGTAGGTGAATAATTTACAGTTTTTACTAAATAACATAAATGCATATTATTTATGTTATTTAATTAAAACCGTGCTGTAACTTCCCGATGTAGGCAATAAAACATTATTTAAATATAAACACAATTTTGTACCAAATAATATATTATTATGGAAAATATACAGCAACAATACCATGTTTATGTAAACAAATATTTTTATTACAGTTTTAGGGGAACTTGTAAAAGAGTAAATACACATAAATACCTGTGTAGCCCGGTACTAACATTAAGTTGTAAGTGCCTTTGCCGAAGCAATGTTAGACCACTATTTGAAAGCATGGCACTGGCATGTTTTGTTTTTATAATTCCTAAAACTATTCTAGATATTAGCACAATAGAATTATTTTTAAAAAATCATCTTAGTAAAGAACTTTAAGAATAACACTTCTTTTTTAAAGAAAAACTCATTTTATTATGAGCACTAAAACGCATGTGTTTGTATTATATTAAAAACTTTTTGTTGTCTTAAACTAGAATTAGTTTATATCTTAAAAAAAGTTTTTCTAATTTTGAAAGTAATAGAGCATGTATTTTTATCTTCATTATAATTATTTCTACTTGATTCCACTTCCTGAAACCTACCTTACCAGATCAGACACAGTTATGTTTCACATAAATTGCATATTTTGGGCATGTACTTGTTCTACACACATTAAAATATCATAACTCCATTAAACACAGCTATTTTCCTTTTTTTGCACACCTAAAAACAAAAATGTTTCATAAATTATGATGTCATCATATTGTCCAGTAAAAAGTTTTGGGTTAATTTTTCCTGTAAATATTTTACTTCTTTTTCTGCTCTAGGGCAAAAATAATTTATTTATTTATTTATTTATTTATTTATTAGTTTGTACACAAATAACAGTTTTTTACATAGAAAAATAAGGATAGCTAAAGTACAGGTGAGCTTATCTCTAAAGAGAGATTTCTTCCAGCAGACCATGATGCAAGGAAAAGCATAAAACAAACAGTGATGTGATTATTTTCCACAAAATGTAAATTTAACGCAGACTTCCTATCTTTCTCTTTAGTCTCTTCACCGTCATTCACAGCTATGCAGCTAAACTAGGCTTTTAATATTGGTTAAAAGACGAGTCTAGTTTATACTAGTGCTTTTGCTAGAGCATAACATTGTAATGTAACGTTGGTACAATAACGACCAATTCTCCAAAGGTAGCAGTGGCTGACTTTAATGCAAATACTGCTTATTGATAACCCAAGACCAAAAAAAACTTTACTGTACAATATGTTGATGCCTTTGAATGTGTATGTTTTTATTTTAATAATTTGCTTTTTTAATTTCCAGCGCACTAACTCTGCTCCGGGTACAAACAGGTTTAATATGTGTGTTTGTTCTCTTTTCCAGCGGAACCACATATTTTTTTTCCAGAAGTAGGTCGAGCGCATCATTCTGCCAGCGGATAAGACTGTTCTTTGCCATTTACTGGAAATCCCTCATTGTAGTACTGACACCAATTGTACTTTTGCCAATACCCATCTTGAACAAGGATCCGGTAAGTGTTTTTTTCTCTATATTAGTACCTAAAAATTATATTAAACCTAAATGCTCTTGGGCAGTGGAGTAACAACCATTCTACATTGGCCTCAAACAAAATGAAGTCAGCATTACGCCTCAACCTATCTCTTTCTCTTTGTAAGGGCGTCATTAATAATCTATGAGAAGTAATTTTTCCCTTTGTGCGAGGCGAAACCGCAACAAGTAGAGAAGAATATAGTTTTGTCCTAGATATAAATGTAAGCAAGAAATGAAATGCTGTATTAACTTTGCTTAAACGATATTATTCTATGCTTGATGTTAGATGTTTTAAATCCGGCTCGAAGGACCAACGAACTGAATTATTAGATCATTTGATCTGGAACACAATGGAACAAATAAGAATTTTGGTAAAAACTGAGCCGACAGTTGTTTTGTGCCCAAACAAATAAAAACCATACCATTTACCACATCACAGACCCATTCTCGGCATCGAAAAGTCAGTTCTGCTAACTCATTTAATATCTTTAATTCCAGGCCTACAGATGCATGTACGTGGTCTTAATAATGGCGATATTCTGGGTGCTAGAACTCCTCCCGCTCCCAGTGACTTCCATGCTGCCTATAGTGCTCTTCCCCACCATGGGTATCCTGGACTCAGACAAGACTTGTGCGGCGTACATGAAGGAGACCAACATGATGTTCATGGGCGGGCTGATGATCGCGGCGGGGGTGCAGCACTCGAAGTTGCCTAAAAGAGTTGCATTGTGGACTGTGCAGGTTGTTGGGTGCTCGCATAGGAGGTGAGTACATATTAGCAATACTAATGATATCTTAGCATGTGAAACTTTCCCCTTTGAGGCTTGCGATTTGTACTGGGTCTTTTCAGTGCTTCCGAAAGTTACCTTCGTGATAATAAAACCAAGCCACAATGGCTAACTCATTCTCACTCATGCCAGCTACTGCTCTTTGTACACTGCGATAAAGACAGCCATATAAACGCGATTTAGTCGTGATGCAGCATCGATAGTCCCTTTAATCAGTGATACAATCGCAGTAGTCCAGAGGCAGCACGTCTTTTAGATCCTTGGTCCAAAAAAATTTCATTAGAATTTACTTATAGCCTCAGTCTGCGACGCTTTATTTTAAAGAATCTGAGCTGCGTACCTAAGTAATGTAATTAAAATTAAAAGTGCCAGTTGTATTTTCAAATTGACTAAAACATCAGTTAAGTGAAGGGTATTTCCTTCAGTGCCATGATTAGTATCAACAGCAATATGTTTGTATTCCCAGGTTGAACTTCGGGCTGACCTTCGTGACGATGTTCATATCGATGTGGGTGTCGAACGCGGCCGCCACCACCATGATGGTGCCCATCGTGGAGGCCATATTGGAAGTCTTAGAACAGGTGATTCATTTTTAATAATTTATCAAGAGCCGACATGTCTGTCTGCAGGGAAATAGGCTTCCTACTTCTGCTTCATTGTTTTATAACTAATTGTTCTAAAAGACGCCTTACTCGTCTTCCATTATTAAGACTCCCGAACAGTACTCTTTTTAGCCTAAGCCGGTTTTTTTCTCTTTTGAATCATTGATAATATAAGAGGGAGCGTCGTGGCCTAGTGGTTCAGTACCAACTCAGATCGTGGATCGTGTGATCCCGAGTTCAAATCTGGCCAGAACCAGAAATCTTTGTTTTCATTCAGAATCAGAATCAGAATCATTTATTTGCCTTTGAATATGGTACATGTCAGATCACAAATAATTACGCCAAAAAGTTCATACATATTCAGCCATATAAATAGCATGCAAATATAACAAAAATCATAATATTAGGTCATCCATTACTCATAATTCAAAATAAATTTTCATAATGCAGA
The DNA here is from genome assembly GCA_947369235.1 of Udea olivalis. Taxonomy (NCBI): domain Eukaryota; kingdom Metazoa; phylum Arthropoda; class Insecta; order Lepidoptera; family Crambidae; genus Udea; species Udea olivalis. The sequence continues at coordinate 14,155,624 of OX376362.1, read as the reverse complement.
ACAAAAATTCAAATACAAATTAAAAACAATACAATACAAATTAAATGTCATTATTACTGATCAAATGTCAATCTTAGAGTCAAGGTATTCATCAACTGAGTAAAAACATTTAACCCTCAGCCAGTCAAATAGTCGACTTTTAAATACATTCAATGGAAGCTTAGTCAGTGAATAAGGTAGTTAAAAATTGAAATACAACATTGTTTAATTTCCGACTCAAACTCAAATAGACTTTCACAGTAAGTACATTTATATCGTCAAATTTAAAGCAAGATATACTAAATAATAGACATAAATACTGTAATAATATAGATATATAAATACACAGTATACAGACATAATACGACTTTACCACCGCGTCGGAGTTGTTTCTTGCTGAGAAGACCCGGCGAGAAACTCAGCAGTTACTCTTTTAAACTTGTTTTGGGTTTACAACAGGCGTTAGTAAAGTACAATGTGTCATCACAGACTAACTCTCCGGTGATGGAAAACATCGATAAAAAACCAAATCAACCCGGATAGCGGCGGAAGGCTCACCTCACCACCTACACGTTGGGGAACAGTGGGCTTCTGAGTGTTTCGTTCATCATGACGACACAGTCACTTGCCTCTGTCTAACCCGTTTGGGATAAAGTCGTGATGGTATGTTATGTTATGATAACATATGATAAAAAAAATGTCTTAGACTTAGGCATTACTGCAGGCATATATACTTTGCGTCTCCACGCATGACCGTCTGACCCCAGACTACTCGGAGCTTGTTTAATGGGTGTCAGACATTAACATACTTAGTTATTTTATCCTAAACAGATTATTACATATAAAGATATTAACACCTAGCCACTCTACAAACACAAATGTACATTACATGTATGTTCGCCCACTACTTGCTAAATAGCTGAGCTAACATAGATTTAATGTCACGACGAATAAAGGTCATCCACCTATTCACAAATTGTTATTTAAATATACTGGATGATTATACAGGGTTACTTTATAAACACCATCAAAAAATTTCCTGACATTAGGCATCAATCGAAGACAGCTTTTTTTTTAAAGTTAGGTCTTTCTAACTTTTACACTATTAATTTTTTTTCGAACAGATTATTCGTGCGGCGTTGTTACTTATTCAAAATTAAATTTCAACTTCTAAATAAAGCGCGGGCGGAGAGTTGAGAGGCTGCGAGCCCGCCGCCACTCATGTTGCGCAGTATCAACGAGACTAGTGATTTTTTAATACCTTTGAGTAGTTATAATAACATTCATAACTCAACATTTTAGTACTGAAGGTTGTTAAAGAGATATTTCAATTTGGATGGTGTTTATAAAGTAGCCCTGTATAGGCGATGCAGAAAAAAGAACTAAGCGATGTTTGTAAATAATTTTTTATTTGAATGTACTCAAACAACCTCAGATTTAGTAAAAAATAATCACTTATATAGATTCTATTACATTTCTTACTTCCTACTAATATTATGAATGCGAAAGTTTGTGAGGATGTATGTATGTTTGTTACTCTTTCACGCAAAAACTACTCAACGGATTTGGATGAAACTTTACAGTAATACAGCTGTAATACATCAGAATAACACATAAGTTACAATTTATAAAGATTTAATGCGATTTGACCATAATATGCAATGATGAAGTTCACGCAGGGAAAACTAGTACATTATAAATAATCACTCGATTTAAATTTTCCTAAAGAGGTGTTTTAAATTGCAGCAAGGCTTAGGCGACGTGTACACAAACAGGAAGAAGAACGCGCTCCCGGAGAACGGGAAAGACGTGAAGCCGGCTAAAGGTCACCACGAAGAAGAGTGAGTTGTTTGTTATTTTTCACTTCTCATGCTCTAAAAGTACGCCAATATAGCCCTACGAAGCGGGACTCAAGTGACCACTTTAGTCTCTAGGGAGTAAAAAGTAATTAGTTTTTTAATTTCCTTCATGTGACATAGACAAACTCAAACAGCCAGTAAATATACTATTATCTGTGGAGTTTGGACGGACCATCTTCATTGCGAAAATTTTGTCCGCAAAGAAGGTGGCGCCATGTGTTTTAAATTGTTGAAAAAAAACTGACCGCGTAAACTTCAGAATTTTTGTCGAGTGTAAATTTGTTCGGTTTTAAATAACATTATTAAGAATGTCCTGTGACAGTGAAGAGGTTGACGTCGAGCAAAGACCAAATACATAATAGATAATATTTTGCCGCTAAAATCGCAGAAGATTGACCTAAAAACTTACGAAAGTTGTATGGACTGGAGAAATAAGAAACATTTGTGGATTGACAGCTGTGAACATTTAGTATAGAAAAATGTTTTTGCTTTTATTTATTTTTTTCGTCAATTTCCCAATCTTTTTTTGTTATTACTATCCTATTCCCGATGTAGACAAATCCAAAAACACAAAAATCATGAAAATCGGTCCACCCGTTCTTGAGTTATAAGTGGTGTAACTAACACGACTTTCTTTTATATATATAGATTTTACTGAAGTGGTTTCACACTTAATTAAATCTATAATTACACCAATGAAATTTGATTTCATCTCTATCACAGTATTGTCGGATGTAGAAAAAAAATTATATCGGCTTCGGATTTATTTCGGATTATTCGACGGATATGAGATATTAGATTGAAGTAGGGACAGTCCAGCCTACTAGAAATCATAGCTCAGACGGTATTGGAGCGTGAACATAACAATTGGAGCCCGTAACAGCAATAAGCTATTGTAACGATGCCGTTTCGTGCCAGTCTCATGGACGTTAGAAGAACCTCCATGATGGCTGGAAACTTCATAGTTTAACTTACTATACTAGGTACTTTTGCCGTATGATGATATCCCTGACAGTTCAAAATTGTCAATTATAGTGCTGTAGCGAATGTAATTTAATCGAGTTGGCCAAGGAAATGGAATCGGATTTCCCGATTTTTTATTTATGAATAAATCCTTAATAAACAGGTTATGGCTAAAAACTTATAGAATAAAACGCGGTATCTCGACAATAAAAGTTTAAAAATAGCACACAAGGCAGACGCACTGGTACTGATGCGAATGACGTAATTACAAATTATAAAATGGTCGCTCCTATTAATCGTTTTTTTGTCGATTCAGTAGTGTCAATACACTATTGGCGTTCCTTTTCACGCATCAGGCGCTGTAAATATATATTAATTTAATGTAAATTAACTTCATTTATTAACAGTTAATAATCATAACAATAATTTACTTGATAAGATTCGAAAGAACAATAGTTTTTTAATAGTTTATAACATTTTCTCTCGCCAGTTTCTTTTTACAAAAAGTAAAAAGAAACTGGCGAGAGAAAATGTACTTGAAACAGTATGCGTGACACGGAACAATAAGAGCTGTCAGGCATATCATCTTACAGTGAAAATAGTATCGTCAATAGTATTCTGTACCTGTCCTTTCAAAATGTAATGTGTCGTGTCGTGACGTCCCCAGAGCGCCCATCCCCAGCGACATCACGGTGTGCTACTACGTGAGCATCGCGTACGCGTCCACGCTGGGCGGCGCGGGCACGCTGGTGGGCACGGCCACCAACTCCGCCTTCAAGGGCATCTTCGACTCGTGAGTATGGCACACACTACAATAATGCAGCTTTGCTTAAATTGGGTCGCTCGCTCGAAACTCATCTTCTAAGCTAAGGGCTCGAGCCTGCTCAAAATCATCTGAGTCCACCCAGGACATCACCTCATTCAAAACAACCTTCTGTAAGCTCTTTATTTTGTGCACATACCTCCTATCAGTTTTTAAGCATGTTTTTTGTTCCCTCGCAGCGAGTTCCCGGAGTACTCAGGGTCAGTGAACTTCTTCTGGTTCATGGCGTACAGCGCGCCGCCCATGCTGCTCATGCAGCTGCTGGTGTGGCTGGCGCTGCAGGTCACCTTCATGGGCATGTTCCGGTGAGAACAATCGTTTCATTATTTGTACGAAAACATTAAATACAGGTCGCGTCACGTCAAAAGCGCCCTGAAAGACAGTGGAGGCGATGTGTTTGCGCATGTGTCGACTAACGGACCAATGGCGAAGGCCGTACCCTCGCGCCATTGGTCCGTTCGCGCGGCGCCGCCCCCTCCTTGCTCCGTACCACCAATTAGATCCATAAATCGTCTAGTGCGCAGGATGAGCCGCAGAGCGCTTCTCACGTGACGCGACCTGTATATTATTATAAAAAACACTTAGACAGTTGATTTATATTTTGCTTTCAATAACTTTAATTAGACAACATTTATGATATTAAATGATTATCTTATCTTATCTTAATAACGTGTATTTTTTGTGATTATAAACTCTGAACTTATACGTTAACTTCACCGATAGTTATAATAAAATTTTGTTAGGATGTTAATTAAGTCATGCAAATAATTTTTTTAAAATTTTTTAGCCAACTTTTATCCTAATAAATATTAACCTTAAATATAAAATTTGCTACATTAATAACGGCAATACGTCATCTTGCCGAATAGCGCCAAAGGTCGCGTCTGCGTTTGAGTCTATTTATTGACATATTATTTAATCAATTTTATCATTCTCTGATTTCATAGTTTAGGATCAGATGATCTTATATGTATATTTGTGTCTCGCAGGCCGAAGAGTGAAGCGGCTCGCAAAGTGGCTGCCGCATCATCAGGCTCGGAAAACACCATGAAAGTCATCAAGGAGCAGTACAGGAGCCTCGGGCCTATCACCTTCCACGAGAGGGTAAGCTTTAACAATGATAGCATTGCTACCCTATTAAATATATATAAATATGCGCCAGACAACACACCTCTTGTAATGGTCTCGAAGTAGGGATTAATATCCCTGTGTCACGAGGTACCACACAAGGAAATCAGCCAGGGGCGTCTCCCAGCACACCCAGACCCGAGTCAATTCAGAAAAGATCGTTTCCTGAATTAACCCGACCGGGAATCGAACCCGGGACACTAAGGAAATCGAGGCGAGAATCCGTGACTACGCCAATCGTGTCGTCAGACTATTGGTAGGTGACTATTTTTTTTGTTGAGGTGTTATCGTAAGACCTCTCAATAATAGAAACGTTAATAAAATAAATTTCTCGAAAACTCAAAAGCTCCCAGAGAAATGGTAATTTAAAAAATCATATTTTTGGACTTGCCCGAAACGCTCCCTACAAACTATCGCAAGATGGTGACGTCACAGAACGCCTATTTCTTTAAGACACTTGTTCAGCAGCTATATTCAATTTTGCGTTTATGAATATAGTTTCATAACAACAAAAGTTACTTCACATTGTGTCGATTATCGAATGGTACAGAGGCGTTCGCATCAACCTTCACATAGGGGCACCTTATGCTGCCGACATAAGATTCATTTTGCAATATTTTTGTAAAGGTTGATGTGAACGCCTCTGTACGAGGGTCATTTGAAAAGTTCTTAGCCTAACATAGTTCATTGTTTTTTTTTAACTACCCTCATTTTTTAGCTACATTATTTAGCAACAAGATGGCAGTTTAGTTTATTCACAATAATTCATTGTTCGTTTACACGTGATACCGTAAGTCAAGTCAGAGCTATTTTTGAAAATGGATAATATTGAACATCGTGCAGTGATCATTTTTTTTACGAATGAAGAGCCGCCGTGGACGCTTATTTTGAAGAGTTAAACGAAGATTTTTTCAAACGGGTATCGAACCCTTACCGGGTCGATGGAAAAAGTGTTTTGAGCTTTGGAAGGAGTATGTTGAAAAATGAATATAAAATCAAAATCATGTGGTTTCATTAAGTTTGTTACGCTAAGAACTTTTCGAATGACTCTCATACTTACGATTTACATACTTATTGACTTACGGTATCACGTGTAAACGAACAATGAATTATTGTGAATAAACTAAACTGCCATCTTGTTGCTAAATAATTTAGCTAAAAAATGAGGGTAAACTATACAGTTATTTTTATTTATTTTACACTTTTAAAGATAGACTTGCACAGCCGAGTTTGAAGAGCTGTAAAATGTATTATACCTAAGTTTTTATATGGCCCTTTTATTGTGATTTTTGATTATTTTAAATATTTTTCTGAATTCGATGATGTTGTCAACTACCCAATTGAACTCTTTGTGGACCGATTTAGGAATTTTTGCCGAAGCCCTAAAATCACTTTCCGCCCGGTCCAAATTGAAATAAGCGATAGAAGCGCCAACGTTCAAATCGGACTGCGATTCTATCGTCACACACACAACCTCAATATTACAGAATGACTTGTTTGTAATCTTTCGCAAGATATTGATTCATTATTAAAAATGAAAAGTTGCCATAACATCAACGCCAAAGAAGATTTGACTGCTAACAATTTTATTCTAAGTATTTCTAAGGCTTATCTAAAAATATAATTATGTATATTTGAGAGCGTAGTGGCCTAGTGGTTCAGCACCCGAACTCAGATCGTGGATCCTGAGTTAAAATCTGGCCAGAACCTAAATCTTCGTGTTCACTGTTAAATATCCGACTGACTCTCCTGTGATGGAAAACATCGATAAAAAACCAAATCAACCCGGCGGAAGGCTCACCACCTACCACGTTGGGTTCTAATACCATTAGAGAAAAGTTGGCTTCTGAGTGTTTCGTTCACCATGACGACACAGTCACTTGCCTCTGACTACCCCGTTTGGGATAAAGTCGTGATGTTATGTTATGTTTGACGTTACTTCTGTGAATGTGATGATATAACTTACTAACAGTGCTAACGCTCTGAAGTATGGCTCCGCAATAAGAGCAAGATGGCGAGCTGGTTACTCTGACAATAGCACGCTCTCATTAAATCGACGATTAAAGTGACGATTTTGAGCGATCTTAAATATTCATTTATCCAAAACAGACCACAGTAAAAGGTGTATAAATAATTCGCTAAAAATATTTATATTTTGTATTTTTTTTAGTCTTCCGGTCTCCTATTCATCTTCGCGGTGTTCCTTTACATCTTCAGGAAGCCAGGGTTCATGCCTGGCTGGGCTGATGTTATGACTTCCATGTAAGTGTGTCCCATATTGAGGAATGGTTATCTCTACTAATATTATATGGAGCAAAGAATTGATTGTTTGTTAGTATTGAATAGGCTCCGAAACTACTGGACCGATTTTGAAAATTCTTTTACCAATAATAAGCTACATTGTCAGGGAGTGACATAGGCTACTTATATATTTTTTATATAAGATATACATATTTTGACGGGAAAGACAACCTACGCGGGCGGAGCCGCTGACGGACAGTTTGTAATGTAATAAATAGGAAAGATGAGATTTTTTGTTTGTTCGTAAAAAATAAACTCGAGAACTAATTAACATTATCGGCGAGTAACATAGACTATTGTCAGGCAATGTTTTTATATTTTCATTATTATCAATCAATCAATCAATCAATGAAATCATTTATTTGTGAATCACGGCTGGTACAGATCTTAAAGTTATACATCGTTTTGTTTCACTGCGTTCTGCTCTAGAGCGTACAAAATTCAAATTAAAAACATTAGTAATTAAGTTAAATGATATTAAATTAATTAAATCACAAATTAAGAAACATAACACAATCATAACCATATTCATATTCAACTTCATTAGCTTAAAAAGTAAAAAAAAGCAAGATAAGGCCCTGTCAAATCAGAGCTACTAAAGTTTATCATTTAAGAAGTCAGTAACACTGCAGTAGGATCTGTCTTAAAGCTTTTTCTTTGAGCTCAGTTTGTATGGCATTAAATTATCTATTTGCTTAATACTATGAGGCAATTTATTATAGATTCTTGGTACCATACCGAATACACTTTGGCTATGCATAGTGGTTCACGTGGTTAGGGTTGCCGACCCGTAGACTTATTGTATGTATCCCCCCGGACGGATGGCAAGCCTACACGTGGGCGCTGGCAGATGGAAGAGCTAGTATGTAAATTATCAAAAAAAAAAATATAAATGGCCTCTGCAATCTTGCATATACAGCGAAATGATTTGGCCAATGTCAAGTAGTGGCGAGGTTTATTTGGCCAGTGGGATTATTATTTTGTATTCAGTCAAATCTATATAAATAAAGAGACATAGAAGCAGTTGGCCGGTGAAAAAAGATAAAAGTTCTGCGTCTGTATTATAAGAGATTTTCCTTCACCATCTAGAACAAAAATCTTAGGAGAAAAAAAAACATCTCAAACGATACACAGACAATACGAACATACATAGAGTTATCTTAATTTTATTAATTGTATTACAGGAAAGTGAAAGACGGCGTGACATCTATGTTCATCGTAGTCCTCATGTTTATCATTCCTATGTCGATGGACTTCATGAAGTTCTTCTGGTCTTCATCATCATGTGAGTACAGAAAAATGCCAACCACACAAACTTCTTTGCCGAAATAAGTCTCAAATGTTAAAACAAATACATAGCATGTTTCATTCATGTTTTTATTTAATAGACTTCTTTTACTGATCATTATTGGTAGGACCATGAATTTGAACTGTCGCAACACTATTGTAGAGTAGCTAACGATAAACGATTTCTTTTTTCTGTTGCATTTTCAAAATTCGAATTTGTGTTTGTCATTATATACCGAAAAAATAGTAAAAGATTGAATAAAAATAACATCAGAATTCCAGTGTTTTACGTTATAATTTGCTCGAAATAGTGTAAGTACGTTTGTACAAACTTATTGCAGCGTGACTATCCGAAAACGGGAACTAACTTAAAATACTTCAAAGTTTCTGGCTTTATTGTTCATTCCGTACTACTCAGCCGATCATGCATGTTAGTATGTTGTGCCATACTCATAAAAAGGTTTGTAATATCCATCTTTGATAACAGACGAGGAGTTGAAAGCGACGAAGCCGTCCCCCGGAGTGGTGACGTGGGCTATTCTAAAGGACAAGGTGCCATGGGGTCTTCTTTTCTTGTTAGGTAAGTTTAAATATTTAAGTACATTATTATTTATTTATTTAAGGACAACCAACATAACAAACGATATTCAAATTCACATGAATACACTCATAGGTTTCATTACAAATCGCTGTTTTACTTAAAGGCTGCCACGACATGCACCAACTTAAGAAAGTAAACTATTTTAATATTTGAAATTATAGTTGTTGTGGTGGTGTGTGAGTGTAGTTAGAGATGGTAAATAATGAATAGTTCGACTCACGGTTTATATACTCCCGTATATTGTTCACACACAGTATACACACAAATAACAGAGTACAGAAGGAGTAGAATTCACAAGCACATACACAGAATAGTCAGAAGCGAAAGCACAGGAAAGATATAGCGAGATAGTTCACAATAATTGGCAATTAACAAGGTTCGTTAGCGCGAGTACATAAGCGTGACCAGAAAAATGGCAAGAAATTATACAAAATGCATGCTTTGTACTATTCAAAAGGAACAAAACTAAAATTTTGACACAAATAAATCCAACATCATTGATTCAAAATTGCATTATTATAGTTAATTCTTACCTTCCCTTATAGAGTTATACACTCATAAAAAAGCGGAGTAAGAAAGTGAGTGGATTATTCGCCAATAAACTGCAAATTTTAGACAAGTCACTACTAAATTTTTTATTTTACCACATAAACACAGGCGCTCAAAAATGTTATCCCAAGAAAGAGGTTGTAAAGTAAGAATAAAAATTGACTGTTGGCAATCTTTGTAGACGAACAATCTGTAACGTGAGTGATGTTTAAATGTAGGTATTCGTTACAAACAGAAAAAAAACTATCAAATGAATAAATCATACAAGTTTGCCTGGAATACTTAGTCAGTTGGAGCATCAGGCCTTTGGAGAAGGATGGATGGATGTAGCAACGCTACAAATCAGAAGGGCCACTTCGTCTTGCGTATTAAAACCAGGGCTTGGAAACTGGTTTATTTCTCAAACCGTTTTCATCCAAAATGCCTAAGAACGTATTAGTTTTGTTTCCGTTCGAACGGGAACGTAATAAAAACGATTTAGAAGAAGAACGAAATGTAAATCGTTCTCGCTTAATATAACATTTTAAACCGGTTTCTCATATTCATTAGATTCAATACGAAACTAGGAATAACAATTAACAGCCACGCATCACGCAACTTAGTCACGGGTCGTGTCGTTAAAGTTTGAACTAAAGAACATTAATGCAATAGTATGGGAATTATATTTTTTGTCTGCAACGTTTTTTTTTTGTGATTAACTTGTACATACTCGTATCATCTAACGAATAGATCTATCGCCATGAAATATTTTCATTCTCAGATGAATAAAAAGGCAGCCATGTATGAATTTTTTTCTGTAACATTGCTATACAAGGAACGTTCGGAACGTTTTAAAAATGTTATTTTTTAAACCGGTTACAAGCCCTGATTAAAACACGAGGTGGTGGCGAGCCTACCACTATTAAACCAATGATTTTTTTTTCTGTTTTAAAAATTAAGAGCGTCGTGGCCTAGGGGTTATGCAGCCCAACTCGGATCGTGGATCGTGTGGTCCCGGGTTAAATCTAGCCCGAACCAAAATCTTGTTCATTGTTACATTTCCGACTCTCCGGTGATGAAAAAAATCAATCAAAACCAAATTAACCGGATAACGGTGGAAGGCTCACCACTTATTTGTTGTTCGCTCCATTCGTCTGTGGAATTCCTCACCTTTACCCATCCGCAAATCTCAGTCCTTACATGTCTTTAAATCCCAAGTCAAATCATACTTCCTCTCTCTGTAACCTAGTATTTTATTATGTCTCATCCTTTTTTTTTCAGTCCTTAAAATGGAAACTGGTGATCCTATTGCAATACCTATATGTATTTTATGTAACACAATTAATTTAGTTTATTATTTAAATATCTCTTACTTATCCTTTATTTTGCACAGCCTTACCCGTTATATTATACAAGTCTCTCTTCAGAAGGTAGTCTGGAAGAGATCGCTTTAAAGCGATAAGACCGCTTAAATTGTACATTTTATGTCTACTTACTGTTTAACTTGCTGTATTTGTTTGTTTGTGCAATGAAGATTATTTCTATATTTCTTTATTGGTTTATTAAAGGTCCAAATGTTTACCCTAGGTGGAGGCTTTGCCCTAGCCGAAGGCAGCAAAGCCACGGGCCTCTCCAAGATGATCGGCCATTCCCTCCACGGCCTGCGCGGGCTTCCGGAGCCTGTTGTGTTGTTGGTGGTGGTGTTGGTCACACAATTCATCACGGAGTTCACGTCGAATGTGGCGATAGCGAATCTGATTCTGCCTGTGCTGGCTAATATGGTGAGTTTGAAGAACATTTGCGATTTGCCAATCGACACGATTGGCGCTGTAGCACGGTTTCTTGACTTGAATTCCGTAGTGTCCTGGGTTCGATCCCCGGTCAGGTCAATTCAGGAAACGATCTTGTCTAAATTGGCTTAATTCCTTGTCTGGTACCTCGTAACACAGGGATATTTATCCCCACTTCTAGACCATGACAAGAGGTGTGTTGTCTGGCGCATATTTATTTATTTATTTATTTTCTTGTAAGTGCACTATTTTGACCCTAGGACACAAGCTCCTAGGGTCAGGTCAAATTTTTCTAGTTTCTATCTTTTGTAGAAAACATTTTCTTGTGTTTTGATACTTTGCTTGTAGGGGGAAAAGCCGTGTCTAGTTTTTTAGCTGGTCATATAGATAGCAGATTTTTTTTTTTCAAAGGGCTTTACTAATATTATAAAGAGAAAGGATTAGCTTGTTTGTTTGTTTGTATTGAATAGGCTCCAAAACTACTGGACCAATGATAAAAAAAATATTTTACCGATATGAAGCTACATTATCAGGGAGTGACATAGGCTATATTTCATTCAAGCTATATTTTGACGGGAAAGACCACTGACGAACAGCTAGTTTACAAATATTTTCATCGTGAATTTCAGAAGTCTTGTAACTAGATTAGTCTATCTGTTATTATTGTTATTTGCTAAATTTCAATTCTATTTTGTCTGAAGTCCCGCGCGCTGCACATGGACCCGCGCTACCTGATGGTGCCGGCGACGCTGGCGTGCTCCATGGCCTTCCACATGCCCGTCGGCACGCCGCCCAACGCCATCGTCGCCGGGGTCGCGCATATACCCACTTCTAAGATGGTGAGTACACCGCCACTGCAGTTAGCCTTTACCACACTACACCGTACACTCCAACCTTCGCGAAAGTTGAAATCTACACTCACCACCAGTGTGGTGGGTTCACCACCACTGCCTACACTCACGTTTAACGCCCTGAATCTACGTCTCAAATATCGCGACAGACAACCTAAATCTCACGTCATATATCCAAACACAATGTGACTATTAATAGGCGTCAAAATAGGTTTTCTTGATTTTCTCGTTAATTACTCATTGAATTTGATTCAGATTATATTTTTATGGGGTACATTGAATGTAGATTCCTCTGTTAAAAATTATGTAACCATAGGATATCTCATTTTCTGCATTCACCCGTCATTCTTACCGTCAGGACCGCGGCTAAGTTTATTATTATAACTGTTTGCTGTTTTATGGAGGTAAACTAGTACTTATATTCCTTTCGTATACAACATATTCATTTCTGAAACTATACACCCGCCATTCTGACGCAAACCTTTAGCCTACGTCACACACCCTGAAAAATACACTATTCTTCACAAATACTTGTACGCTCTTAGCAGGACACATCTAAACATTCTACCTGTTGTCACTGATCAACACAAGTTTTGAATTCTAAATATCAAATGGTCCTATATGATCTAATAAAAAGAATAGAATATTTCAGGTGGAGGCTTGCTTGATAGAAAATATTATCCTATATAAAATAAATTAACTAACATAGTTTGATTTCAAAATATTTTAAAACTAATTGGTAACTTACAAAAAAATACGCATTGTGTTTTAATTTTATTCAATATTGAAAAAAATCAGTCTTACGGTTTTACATAGCTATGAATTGAATTTAAATTTATGATTACATACTAAAACTTTGGCTTAATAGATAAATGACCTATTCGCGAAATGACATGCAGTCGATAAAGGATTTCTTCGCGATATGGATCATTCTACAAACGCCCTATTCGTGAAATGCCGTATCCAACTTTGGTCTCATTCGCAGAAGGCCTTATTCCTAGAAAGATTTATTCTCGTAATGCCTTATTTTTCAAAGTGTTTGTTAAATTAGTCATTTAACTACTAATCCAAAACTTTAATGTATTGTTTTCTTTTACTTTTTTCAACTATTCAGAAAATCACCTTCTACCTTACACTCAAGAACATCATGGTTTTAAACACAGTCCTACTTAATTACTGCACATATTATATAATCTAATTCCTCCACAGGCGGTCGCAGGCATCGGTCCAAAAATAATCACGACCCTCATAGTCTGGGGCTCCTACCCCACCTGGGGCTCCTTCATATTCCGCCCCCTAGAAGAATCCGCCCTCCCCCTCGCCCTAAACGCGACCCTCCCACCCCCCACAAGCCAGAACCTCGCCCTCAACTGTAGCGTCGCTCTCAGCGCCCTCACGAAGAATGGCCGGTTTCAGTGCAACGTGGGTAATGACATAGCTAATAGTACCGCGTTGGCTTCGATCGCTAGAGGGATCTTTTCGTGTGATTTTATTAACAGACGTTAAGTGATTTTTTAAGTAAAAGTCGAAGGATGCTGAGGTAACTTATTAATATTATGTAAAGTAGGAAAAATATTAAGCAAAGCGCCCTGATCGTCGCATCGAAATTAATATTTATTTTAAAAAAATCTTACTGTCTTTACTATAATTATTCTCATAATGTATTTATACTTTTTAGTGTATTTAAAGAGATACCATTCAGCATCCTGACTTAAAGGTAGACGTTTCAGCCCAATTCGACGTTATAATCTTCTTTTTAGGGTTTTTTTATAACCTGGTATCTGCGTTTTTTTTGCTGACTCTACGTGGATTAACATTGGAGACCCGATATTCCTATTTAATCAAATCTATAATCGAAGACTTAGCACGGCCCTTAATTTTTTGAAGGGCCTGACCTAATGAAGTTTAAAAAAGCATATAAAAAACTTTAGACTTGCGGCCAAAACATGAAAAAATACGGTACCTGAAAACTCCAAAGATAAAAATAGCTACAGTCAGCGGTATGAATAAGTGTTCGAGGCTAACAATGATTATGGCTTTTGGTCTATTTAGTAGAAGTTTTCGAGTTTTTTAATTGTGAAGTCAAGTCGTAATTGGGCTTTTAGTGTGATCTGTATTTATTAATTCAAATATAAACCTGCCATTTTAAGCATTTTATGTTATGGTCGGTGTTTTGATTCGGAGAAATGCATTAAGTTGTAGTTGTTGGAGATGCTGTACAGTCGGTTGCTGTACATTTTCTTTTATATCAAGTATTGGCGATGGTAGGACACTTCGTTTTGGAGTTAACTGCCAAAACCAGTGTAAACCAGAATAATGCTAAAAGTACGCATTCAATTGCGTGATGTGCCATGATTTAGCATATTTTTGAATATTCCTAATGCACACCAACCTGCTGCGGCAAGCGTGGTGGTTATGTTAGTTTTCTATCATAATGCAGGAACATATTTCCGATATATCTTACCTGCATCCACAAGCAGGTTAAAACATTTATTTTTTAGCTTCTTTATTGTCACCAAAATATTCACAAATACATTTTCGATATTTGAATGATATTATATACATGTACGAGTATATTCTATTTAATACAAATATTCGCGAAGATAAAAAAGTATAAACGTAGTAGGTACATATTTCGAAACACGGACCTTTTTTAGCATTTAAATACAAATATATGAAACTTGTTGCGAAAAAGTCGCCCCACCGACTTAACAGTGAAATATTTTGCCAAATAATGTATAAAATATATATTTTTTATTATTTATCATGTAAATATTGCGGGAAAGCGGGTGTGGACTTAAATATTATATTATAATTATGTATAGTTTGTCCAATTTAAGATGATAATTTCGACAGTTCACGCCTATGAAGTATTGCATTTTATTTTGGTAAACAAAGTGTACTACGGATGATATCGTACTTTATTGACGAATGCCGCCCACTTAGTGCAGTGCCTTGCAAACGAATAACAGAATACAATAGAAAATCGGTTGTGAAACAAAGTTAATCTTTAATCTAAAGTATAAAAGTGAACATGTCTTGTGAACAAGCATTAATAATAAACTCAAGGGACAGATTTTCTATTGAGCTTGACGACGATGATTATGAAAGTGATTTAGGCTGTGCACCATTATATTAATAATATAACTTCAAACCCTAATACCTACCTTATTTGATTCACTTGAGGGCTTTTATAGTCGTGAATCGTGATATATTTATTTAATTATCTCTCTATTTCACATTAAAATAAACTGACGATTCCAAGTTCTATGAAATAATTAATCGATAATCGAATCGATTCACTAACGATTATACACTACCCCATCCCTATTGAGAGCTGTCAAAATTATCATCCTAAATTGGACCAACTATAGTCAACCAGGATAAGTTTTAGTAGTTTTAAAAGTAACTCTGTGTTCACTTGTACGAGTATATTATGAATAACAAGTTTTAAAAGTCTGTAAAAACTCTTCAATAAGATTAAAATTGTATACCCACTACACTTCACCAGAAAAGTTGAGAGCTTAGACAAGGTCTTAATAACATGTGTATTTTATAAGTGTGGTTAGAATATCAATAGATCTTTACCACTTAACTCTATATTTCAAATCACACTCATGTGTATAGCTCCTACTAAAAACCATGCCATTATTTGTGAACCGTATTTTGTCTTTCTTATTGAAAGGTAGAGTAGTGTATATTCGCTTGTTCGAATATGTAACAAAAATACATGCTTGTTATTTGTAACTTTGCCTTTGCACAAAAGTACGAACATGAATGTATGTAGGTATATTAAAACAGGGAAAAATTCCTTTTTTTCCGAGTGAAAGTTGCTTGAACGAAATGAATCATTTTCTTTATTCTCATAAGAGCAACACAGAGTATTTGCTACTCCTATTGACAAGTTCGATATACCTCTCTGACATAGATTATCATGTTTTTAAATGATTATCTAGAAATTATATCGATTGTATACAACTGCTTTTACTTCATCCTGGCTTATCTATAAGATATTTTGTAAAAAAAACGCCGATTTTGTTAAATGATCATGGTGTGAATGAAAGTGTGTTTGTAACGTAGTTGTAAATTATCACAAATTATTTATTTCTGTAAAATCTGATGTTTTTTCTAAAATGATGTTTAGCTAAAGGAATGGAACTTACTTAATACAGACTCTTACAGAATATTTTCTGTGATTGTACATAAGGGAGTTAAAAGTCACCTTCATAACTTGAGTAGTTCCTTACGAATAGAATATATATCTCAGAAAAAAATATCTGTCAAGGTACATTCTGTAAATCTATTTTAGACCCCAGTCTGTGAATTAGCTATTTTTTATTCAAAAAAGTTCCTAATATTTTAATTTGTATCAAAACTAGATATTTATGTATTACTTAAAAAAGGATAAAAGGGCTTAAGGAAATTCTAAACAAGTAGCCAACTCCTGATAAGCCTTATATCTTTATTCAATTTAAAATAACGACAACTGTGCCTTCAAAATAATCGAATGCTTGATATACAATACAAAAAAATATACTTATATATTTCCGTCATTCAGTGCCTTGATGAAGTCTGTCTTTTATATATTAATCGAAAGATTAACTTGTAACGTCACCAAAATGTACTTCTGTGTTTTATATGTGAGCGTTATGTGATAATTATACCGGCGTTTTAATATACTAGGCACAGAAATCAGATTTTGAAGTCATACATTTGTTAACACCTTTTTTAAGAGAAACTTTGTATCGCAATATATTTGAATCTCCTTTATACATACCTAAGTATATTTCGAACTTCTTATAATGTGTCTCCTTAATTATTCAGTTACTAAAAGCAGTGGGAAATCTTCATTTTACTTGTCTTTAACAACTTATTTTAAAAATATTTGAGCATTGACGACACGATTGGCGTAGTGCGCTGTAGCACGGTTTCTCGCCTCGATTTCCTTAGTGTCCCGGGTTCGATTCCCGGTCGGGTCAATTCAGGAAACGATCTTTTCTGAATTGACTCGGGTCTGGGTGGGCTGGGAGACGCCCCTGGCTGATTTCCTTGTGTGGTACCTCGTGACACAGGGATATTAATCCCTACTTCGAGACCATTACAAGAGGTGTGTTGTCTGGCGCATATTTATTTATATTTTTATATTTATTGCAGTACCTAATTAGTTTATTAGTGCAATGCTCGAATATGTATCTATGATTAAACATCTTTATAGTTTGAGAAAATATAAGTATACACGCCTCAAGTTGTCATTAATAACTGTCGTCTAGTTGCCCGGGACACTACGGAAATCGATACGAGAAACCATTGAGAAAACATTTGTTTCTGTATCCTATTGAGCGACTTCAATATTTGTTATTTCAGTAAAATTGTCTTCAGTGTGTGGCTATGAGAAATTTTAATTATTTATTCATCATTGGAGACAAATGACTTTAGTCATAGTATTGAGAATTTTGGCCTATCACTACGTAGGGCAAAATGGGGAATGTATATTATATATGGTAATAAAACAAAAATTACTTATAAATTTTTATTACCATCTGAATGAATATCTATTATTGAATCTCCTGAATGCGCCTAATAGTTTAGAGGAGTAGTATTCCTATATTTGTTGTGTAGAAGTTTTTGCAGATCGTAGGTAGTATTATAGTTTTATTTTGTTTGAGACAAAAAATAATGTGCGCTAAATGTTATTCAAAATAAAATGCTTTTAAAATACCGAACCAAATGTACGAACGAGAACAGGCCAGTCTTACATAACCGTTGCAAAATGTATCTTATGTTGGTAGCTTAAGGTGTTCGAATGTAAAGCTTGAAGGGATGTCGTGTGTACACTGAACAGGAGTCCACACTTTCATACAATACGTTGTACACTTAAACTATCTAGATTTTAAAGTATTTTCCTAAAAATCGCATGTAATAATAAGCTGCTTGTTACGTTAATTATAAACAGTGGTGCCTGAGGTTGTGATTGTGCGTTATTTTTTGTCTGTGTGTATATGCTCACTTGTAAATAGCGGATTGGAGGATTGTATTGTTAGTTGTTATTTTAAATAAAAAAATGTTAAAATAACAGATTGTTTTTATGATCCTGAAGCTTACTTTAAAGGTGGTCCCTCATCTGTAGCATGTTCCTGTAATGTAACATTTCAGATTCGATTTTAAGCAGTACTGCCTCTCTGACATGACGAACATTAGCCTGCAATTTGCATTTCAGATTCGCTTTTGAGCATGACATTACAATTCTGCCTTACCTAACTTCAGGGAAATTGTATCAAAATATTACACATTTTAACAACAAATTGCGCACTGTAATGCTCGGTTCTCCTTCCTCACCGATGCAATTCTCGACTCTGTAACGTTGCATTACAGGAAAATGCTCTTGGTGAGGGAGCAACTTAAGACTCTCTTGTAATAAGGCAAACGGACCCGAAAGTCCGAAACCAACTTATATATCCATCACCATAAAACGTTACTCTGTAAAGTTTGCCTCAAACTTCTGGTCCACTCTGACGCGTGACGAGTCCCGCATTCAGATTTTTTATAATGAATTAAGTATTGCGCAACTACTTGAGAGGGGGAACTAAAAGTTTGACACGAAGGATAGTTTATTATACATTTTAGCAGTTTGTTTTCTGGTTCATTATCAATAAAACGCAATCCTAAGTAGTAAATGTTATATTCGCAAGGTGATCGGCCCAGCTCGGTCGCAGATGTATGTCTGTCCAAATTGCCTTAGACCACACAGCTACGGTGAACCACACCACCACCACCGCTATCACAGATGGCCCGATTCCTGCCGCCATCTGCAATCATAGCAGGTAAATTTATTTAAAATATGAAAGTCCGTTAAATTTGAAAATACGTTAATTGTATTACCAACCATCTTCCATGAAGGTATGTTGACGTAAGCCGCCACCATAGCATTGACTGGAGATCCTGTGATGAGGTGGAAGGGCAGGGAGCAAGCCAGGGTGGCTGCCAGCATCAGGTAGTGGGGGTTCAGCAAGCTGGCCACGCTCTAGAAATAGATTATTTAATTTTTTCTACACCTCTCATGATGCTGTCACTGGTGAGGATGGTTTTCGCGGGAACGGAGATACACGTAAGATTTATAAGTCTGACAATAATGGTGTCGCGGAGATTTAATATCTAGTTCCTTACAATATCTTATCTGCTTCGCTCAGAATTCTACAATAAACATTTATCCGCGACAAGAACTTGTGATCTTATTTAGTGTATAAATTATTAAACAATGGTAATAAATCTCTTTCTTTCACATAATAGCAATTTTATACTTTCTTATACACACACACAACTGAGAGCCACTTAACTGTGGGACGCGGGCACATCCCACGTTAAGTCCTCTCTATGAGCCAGGCTCCTTGCCTCTTGTAAAGCCTCCACAACACCCCTTATAGCTTTACCCTTTACCACCGAAGGCTCATTATCTTACTGTATACAATATCCTTGTGAATGTGATGACACTTGTGTCATCATCACCATTCATCCTCATTATTTACTATTCTTGTTACAGAACACTACCTATGAGATGATATTTCTATCATTCTTATGTCCTTAAAATATCTTTGTCAAACATGGCGGGTAACTTATCATAGCGAATTCATAAAGTTAACTTACCATGTGAACTCTTGACTGCACCTCTGCCGCTTCACATGCTCCTACCTCTTTATGTCTTATCCTTCCTTATTTGTCCTCAGTTATTGTTTTCTGCCTCCTCCAACTCACTGTAAAGTTTATCACAAAACTTTTCTTTTAATAACTTCCTATTTTTTTTCACGTCCATACGTCATTCCCAACCTTGTTACCAACCTGAAGATAATTGTAGCAAGTCTGTTTCCACAGACAATAATAATGTAACTAGTAGGTATGTTCTTACTTACCAGAGTGTTATAACTCGCGATCTTCGCGACACTCCCCAACGGCGAGGAATTAAAGCAGGGCGAAAAGGTTGCTGGTCCACTCAGCAATTCTTTCCCTCGCTCTAATGGCCGCACTTCTCTTAGTCCTAGATCGTTCTGGGCTCTCTTCGATAACCTCCTCATCAATTACTTGAGTGTTGGGATCTACATCAACATTTGTTTTACTGGCAATAGCTGAACACTTTTCTGTATCCACTGGGACGTCACCTTGTTCTCTTGCAGTCTTTGAACACATTTCTGTGTCCTCAAGCAAGGTTGTATCTTCTCTGTTACATCCATCATTTTCTGTGATGGCCAGATCTTTGATTTGCTGGGTTACTTGCTTCGAATTATGTCTAGTCACATCTTGATTCATATCCATTATGCCAGTGATAGATTCGTTCTTTCCTAACACCGGTTCATCTTCGTGCGTATCAGCCACGTTTTCCTGATGGGTTATTGCATCAGACGTTGTATCCTCTACTTCCAATGGATATAGATGTCCTACAGATCGGATAAATTCTGCATCCTTCACTCTTACTTTAGCAACCCTGCATTCCCCATCAGGTCCTTCCAAGAGAGCAGTGACCTTTCCTACTTTCCAGTTTTCTCTGTTCTTAGATTCTCCTTTCAACTGAACTATGTCTCCAACTTTTGGTACTTGATGAGACTGTATTCTACCTTGTTTATGCTGATGACTGTATCTTTCTCTTAGACTAGGAAGATATTGACCCACAAACATTTTCTTGAACTCCTCTATGATCATCTGTCCTCTCTTCCATCCTGCAATAAGATCTTGTTTTGTTTTTGTACCTGGTGTTGAGACTTCCTGGTCACATGAAGATGTTGAGAGACATTTACCTAGTGAAAGAAAATCTGAAGGTCGAAGAACATCTTCTACTTCTGATCCTACACAAGTGAGAGGGCGTGTGTTTACTACTGCTTCTATTTCTTTGATTACTGTCATAAGTTGATTTGTATTTAACAAGTGTTTTTGTAAAGTTCTTTTCATACAATGCTTCACTAAACCAACCATCCTCTCATAGAATCCCCCATGCCATGGGGCTAACTGAGGAATAAACCTCCATTTAATCTGATTCTCAATACAGCATTTGCTGGATAGTATTGCGGCTGTCAGCTTGAATTGTAGAGCATTATCTGATACAATGAGTGTAGGTGTTCCTCTTGTTGCTATCAGTCTTCGTAGAGCCAATAGGCATTCTTCTGCTGTCAAGTCTGCCACTACTTCCAAATGAACTGCTCTTACAGCTAAACACGTATAGAGACAAATCCATTTCTTTATGTTGCCACTATCTGATGATACATACACTGGCCCAAGGTAGTCTACACCAGTATATGTAAATGGTGTACTATATCTTACCCGCTCAGCTGGCAACACAGGGGCATCTGGTAATTTGTATGGTCCTCCACCATGTCTAACACATTGCGCACACTTCCTCAGTATTTTTTGCACTTGAGCTCTTCCTTGAGGTATCCAGTAGTTTTCTCTAATAAGACTGAGGGTATGCGATACGCCTACATGATAGTTTTTAGTATGAACATCCCTTATAATCTTATTTGTAAATTCACAGTCTTTTGGTAAAAGTATGGGGTGCTTCTTATCATATGACCAATCAGTCATTGACAATCTTCCTCGACATCGCAGGATACCATCAACATCTACATACAAACCCAAATTTCTTGAAATACTGGTTTCCTTTCCAGTAACTTCATCTTGAAAGTTTTCATGTTGTAACTTTTTTATTTCATTTAGATTTTTGTCCTTTAAACATTCTATTTCTGTTATCCTTTGTTCCTCTTGTGGGACAAGCTTACCTTTCTTGGTGTCTGTCCTAGGTGCTATATCTAACCCTTCTTTGGTTAGATCCTCCCTAACCATGACTGTCGTAGTACTTTCACGAAAATTCATTTGCTTAGGCCAGAATGACCTATCTCTCAACAGAAAATCTGGGCCCCTAAACCATAGAATTTTCTTAAACCTCCACATATCTGGTCTTGTGGCTATGTCTGCTGGATTTTCAGTTGTATTCACATAGCAATGTTTAACATCTTGTCCTTGTTTTATTTCTGATATTCGTCTTGCGACAAATGGAGGTAATAATTTGTTTGAACTCATCCAATTTAAAACAACATGACTGTCTGTCCATAAATATTGATTGTTGATGGCAAGATTTAATTTAATTTTGACATATTTTAACAGTCTGTAAGCAATAAGGTAACCCAACAATTCTAATCTAGGAATCTTTAGGTCCTCTTGGTCTTTCATAGGTGTTACTCGGGATTTTGCCATTATAAGGGTAGACCTTGTCTCTCCCTTGCAACTAGCACGCAAGTAGACTACTGCAGCATACGCTTTGATAGAAGCATCTGCAAATGCATGAAGCTCATACCTTGTACTGTCATCCTCTCTAAATCCAGTGTATCTTTCAGGGTGAACATTCTTTATATCCTTTAAGTTCTGTAGAGTCATTTCCCACATCTTCTGTAGGTCCTTTGGTATTTCTGCATCCCATTTTAATTTTCTCTTGCACAATTCCTGAAATAGAAGTTTAGCTGGCAGGATCAGTGGTGCCACAAACCCACAGGGGTCATAAACCTTTGCTATAACACTTAGAACATCACGTTTCTTCATGATTTCATCATTTTGATGAGTGAACAGGTCTTCACTGTATCTTAGTTGAAGGGTATCAGAACCAGTGTTCCATAATAGTCCTAAAACTTTTACATTATCCGTGTGTGAGGCTCTTACTTTTTTAGGAATTAGCTCATTGAATTCTGGATCATTCGTTGTCCAGTCTCGTATATTCATTGATAATTCTTCAAAGATCTTTCTTGTATTATGATATGTTTTCCTTGCTTCTTCCAGTGAGTCAGCTCCAGAGACAACATTGTCAACATAACATTTATTTGCAATTTCTTGCAAAAGTGACTCCTTTGTTCTTGATATATGATAGCGAATAGTTGCTGTCAATAGAAATGGGCTTGCTATTACTCCAAATGGTACTCTACAAAATCTAAGATGCACAAGGTTGTCCTCTGACGGGGCTTTCATTGGGTCTTTTAGCCACAAGAATCTGGTCACATCTCTATCCTTCTCCTGAAGGCCAACTTGCAGGAACGCCTTTTCCACATCAGCTGTGAGTGCAATACGCTTAGTTCTAAATTGGATTAGCAATCCAGTCAAATCTTCCAACATAGATGGTCCTTTGTGCATACATTCATTCAAACTTTTCTCCCCCTTCATCTTCGCAGAAGCATCATACACTATCCTTCCTCTCTTGCCTTCCTGTTTCACTATATGATGTGGCAGATAGTGTACTACCGTTATTGCTTGATTATCATGATATATTTGTGCTGGAACTGTCTCTATCACGCCAGCGTCTAGCTGTTCTTTCAATATATCTTCATAATCTCTTCTCATATCATCATCTAACCTCTTATGAAGACCTTTCAGCCGTCCAAAGGCTAGACCGAAATTAGTAGGCAAATCTGGTGGGTATTGGATCCAGGGCCACTTTACTTCATATCTTCCATTTTTATATTCAACAGTATCATTGAAGTATTTAACAGTTTCTTCATCTCTAGTCTTTCCAGGTGAGTCTGTTATTCCAAGATTCTCCAAAGACCATAAAAAGTCTACATCTGTATCTCTTAGTGGGAGATCAGGTTCAGTAAGACGGGAACAGCCAGGATTTTGGCAATATGTCACTACAGTGAATATGTTGTCTTCATCGGACTTAATTGTGCTACCAGATATGACCCAACCTAAGTCAGTGTCAATCAGGTAGAGTCTATTATCCAGTTGAATGCGGTTGTGTCTTATCAGTGTGTAATAATAGTCATTTCCAATTAGTAAATCAATTTGAAGGCCTGCGGAGTCATCATCAGCTATAACATCTATTGATTTAAGTATGTGAGTACTTAATTCAGTAAACGGAATACCTTTTGTGATATGTGGTACCACATTTACAGTAATATTCTTTCTTATGCCACGTTTAGTAAGGATAGTTACTTCCGTTACTGAACTTTGTGTTTCTACTGGTACATTTGATCCAAAGGTGTAAATAACTAGCTGTTCCTTCTCACTAGTATTCAAATTCAACTCACATGCTAATTTTGCAGACACATAGCTCCTCTGGCTTCCGCAGTCCAACAATAATCTACAAGTTGTTACTGCTCCTCTTTTGTTGTAGATCTTGGTAGTTGCAGTCTGTAAACATGATTGCATATTAATAGAAGCGAGACACATTGCCCTTTCAATGGGATCAAAACAATTACTACCTTTCTTACTGCTAACTGTAGATCTAGGTACAGGACATAAGGCTCTATTATGATGTTTTCCACAGTATTTACAGTTTCCATTATTTCGACAGTTCTTCAAAAGGTGGCCACTTTTGAAACACAGGAAACATTTACCATATAATTTTCGTTTTCTTTCTTGAACAGTCTTATATTGCTGGCACTGATCGTTATAATGGTCGCCGTCACAAAAAACACACCCAATTTTCCTTTTCTTCGATCCAGTTTTCTCCCTATTATTAGAATGAAACTGTAGTTTCCTCTTTTGCTGGTCTGTAGATCTACCTCTTTGGCCATTTTCTCTATTAGCAGTATGTAGTACTTGTGTAGTCGATGTTGTTAGATCATCCGTTCCCTTAGGCTCTGAGACACAAAGTTGGCCGCACTCCATCGCTGTAATTACCTGGTCTATGGTTTTCCTTAGGTCTGCTATGTTATCCGGAGCCTTCAGCAAATTAGTTTGGTAAATTACCGTACTTGGAAACTTTTCTAAAATAATAAATAAAATAAATAAATAAATAAATAAATATCCCTGGACATTATTCCACACAGCGCCATCTAGCCCCAAAGTAAGCTAATTAAAGCTTGTGTTATGGGATACTAGACAACGGATAAACATACTTAAATACATTTTCTTTTGTAAATACATACTTATTATACATAGGAGACACCCAGACCAGTACAAACAGACATGTTCATGCACACAAATGTTTGTACTGTGCGGGGATCGAACCCGCGACCTCTGGTGTAGTAGCCAACTTCTTAACCATTACACCAAGTCGGTCGTCGAATAACTCTTAAATGATTGCTGTTAATATTCTCCCCAAGTGAAAGTAGGATGCGTAGATGTCGTTCAATATGATTAAATGTACGTCTGCAGTCATATGCAGTTTCAGTACACCTTTTCAAAACATTTAGGGCTTTATAGTGCGCATCTATCACTTTATTTAAGTTACCATATCTTTTACGGAGAATTTCTAATGCAATTTCATAATTGTCATTGGAGGATGTCAAGCCGTCTAAACACTCCAGAGCCTCACCCTGTAGGTGAGATAATAAATAGCATAATTTTTCAGCCTCGGATATAGTCTTAGAATGAACATTAGTATGGAATTTGTCCCAGAAGCTACTCCATTCTAAAATATTCCCACCAAACTTGGTCATCTCAAGTTTAGGTAGCTTGCTGGCTGATGGTTGCTCGTGAGATGAACCCGAGACCTGATCTAATGTTTCCAAGTTCAAGTAAGATTCCTCTGCTTGGATAAAATCACTGTTACATGCTTTGATTATTTCGGCGGCACCGCCTCTCTGGATCGCGAAACGTATTTCCCTATCAAGGGAATCGATAGACGCCTTTAAGCGGATCTTGGCTTGAATAAAATCCGCTCTAACCACGCCAGTAGAACATCGTTCATACACCAAGTTCGCTTTATGTAGATTTTTAATGAGAATTTCTCGCCTTATATTCAGGTTTGATATAATTATATCTTCTTCCATTTTAAAATTGTTACTGAAACAAACATTTTCTCTTATGTTAACGGATTCTATAAAGTTGACCACATTCTTCTCTATTATGCTTACCAGTTTCCGTATAAACCACCTAACTTTAATAAAGAGTCACGATGGCGGGTAAAATTCGCGATTAACTTTTGTTTTGATCACCACACAATTCACAATTCACAAACTTCACAAATTGAAAAAATAACGAGAGCATAGACGTAAATTCTATATTCGAGACGCTCGACCGTGATTGGTGGGAAGTTACTTTCATTGACATTTCCGGGTTTGGAGTCGTGCCCTTTGATATCCATTATCCATAAGGCGATTATCCATAAATCGATTGAAGCATCGATTTTCAAGGGTAGCGGCATGACGTTATCGTATTGGATTTGGTGTTTATTAAATGAAACAGGGACGGATTTTTTTTCTTTATCTTTATTGACATTATATTTACAAATAACATACTCATACTATTCTATATCAATCTGAAATCAAATACAGTATTGTATTTGATTTGATGGTTATATAAAGTCGTTTATTGAAGTACTAGCTTATTTCTAAGGCAAGTCACTTCAATTTTGTTGAGGGCCTAAACACAATGGAAGTAATGCTTTATTTCTAAAGCAAGTAACTGGAATACTGAAACCAGCTAGTTATACTGCTATTATATAAGACTCTTACACTACCTTAGCTTAGGTAGGCTGCTTACAATTAATTATTTTCTTGCTCTCTTCAAGCAGGCTGCCATCACCTTTTATTTTCTGCTGCGCGCTCCTCCTAAATAGGCAGCCTACAGGAAATTCGAACCATGCCCTCTCTAAGCGGGCTACCAACAGGAAATTCAAACGATGCCCTCTCTAAGCGGGCTGCCAATACAGGCTATTGTCTGCTGCACAACCCTCCTTCATGGGTTGCCAACAGGCAATTCATAACATGCCCTCTCTAAGCGGGCTGCCAATACTGGCTATTGTCTGCTGCACAACCCTCCTTCATGGGTTGCCAACAGGCAATTCATAACATGCCCTCTCTAAGCGGGCTGCCAATACAGGCTATTGTCTGCTGCACAACCCTCCTTCATGGGTTGCCAACAGGCAATTCATAACATGCCCTCTCTAAGCGGGCTGCCAATACTGGCTATTGTCTGCTGCACAACCCTCTTTCATGGGTTGCCAACAGGCAAGTCATAACATGAGTCATATCCCAGCATCTCCACCATTTTGTCGCGGAGATTTAATATCTAGTTCCTTACAATATCTTATCTGCTTCGCTCAGAATTCTACAATAAACATTTATCCGCGACAAGAACTTGTGATCTTATTTAGTGTATAAATTATTAAACAATGGTAATAAATCTCTTTCTTTCACATAATAGCAATTTTATACTTTCTTATACACACACACAACTGAGAGCCACTTAACTGTGGGACGCGGGCACATCCCACGTTAAGTCCTCTCTATGAGCCAGGCTCCTTGCCTCTTGTAAAGCCTCCACAACACCCCTTATAGCTTTACCCTTTACCACCGAAGGCTCATTATCTTACTGTATACAATATCCTTGTGAATGTGATGACACTTGTGTCATCATCACCATTCATCCTCATTATTTACTATTCTTGTTACAGAACACTACCTATGAGATGATATTTCTATCATTCTTATGTCCTTAAAATATCTTTGTCAAACATGGCGGGTAACTTATCATAGCGAATTCATAAAGTTAACTTACCATGTGAACTCTTGACTGCACCTCTGCCGCTTCACATGCTCCTACCTCTTTATGTCTTATCCTTCCTTATTTGTCCTCAGTTATTGTTTTCTGCCTCCTCCAACTCACTGTAAAGTTTATCACAAAACTTTTCTTTTAATAACTTCCTATTTTTTTTCACGTCCATACGTCATTCCCAACCTTGTTACCAACCTGAAGATAATTGTAGCAAGTCTGTTTCCACAGACAATAATAATGTAACTAGTAGGTATGTTCTTACTTACCAGAGTGTTATAACTCGCGATCTTCGCGACAAATGGGTAGCAAGTAAAAGTAGTGTTCCACCACAACTTTCAGTACACCTACTTAGTATGTACGAGATGAAATGGCTAAGGCAGAAGCCTGATTTCAAACTGTTATTTGAAAAAAGTTTATTTTGCGTGTGAAAATTAACCGAAGTCTCTCGAGTGTTCGAACCATAAAACGGTTCCGAATTTACCAGATCTTGTTTGTTAACAATCCTAGCAGACTTTTCCGTGTTATTCATGAGGACTTTACATCCAAACCTTACCAGCCTCGCAACAGTTGGCAGCAGACAGCAGGCTACAGTCGCATTGCTGGCCAGTTCGCTCAAGAACTTGCAGACTAGGACAACCAGCAGCGCCAGAACTGGAGCTGGCCAACCGCTGACCTCGACCAAAGCTAGCGACTCCGTTATCAAGGAGAACGAGACTGCGCTGGACACTGTGAAATGATTATTCAAGGCGCTCTACTGTAGATCTACCATGAGTTATGTCACGTTAACGGCAATTTGTATGCCTTTTTTGGTTACGTTTTGAATCATTAACGCGCTTTACCGAAATCCCATACAAAAATTTCAATGTGGTTTACGCGGACGTTAGCGACTGTCGTTGGTATAAACTCATGGTAGATACTGGTCACTGAAGGTTTTGATTACCCTTACATTACACCTCTCTAAAATGCGCGTGTTGGGTATTATGGCTCGTACACTGCACCTCTTAATTTTGAGGTCCTGTTCCCATGTATCATCCTTGTATTTGTTACAAACAAACACCATTCGATTTGTGGGTTTCACCTCAATATTTTTTGTTTCTTAGAATGAATAAAATGAACCGGCTCTTTAGCAGTAAATAAACAAATAGCATTTTTCTGTAGGTTAAATTCGATTACATTTTGTACTAAGAGAATGTAAATTGTCAAGTTACTTATAATCGTGCTAGCGCAGAGTTGAACTAAGGGGCAGTTTATAGAAAATGGGGGCTGCGGGTACAGCTTCATCTCAGCAGTTAGCTACGATTGAACGAAAAACGGAAATTGGAGCGTTGAGTATAAATACATATTGAGATTATTTAACTAGGTATGTACCTATTACAAATAACACACCCCAGTTAATATTGTTATGCACCAACTTCCAATTCAGGATCGATTTACTTCGAGTAGTTGGTAATGGTTCAGTAACTGCAAAAATAGTAATTCAAGATAAGTATTAAGTAAATGTCTTTTGGAAAAATATAGGAAGTGTGGAGTCTGCCACCAGTGGCCATTGAAATAGAATTATCAAGCCGCTAGAGGTCAAATCAGAAAAAAAAAATCTGCCTCTAGTTATTAGCTATTGCAATTTGTTCCATATTGCAAACCAGTTTGACTTTAAATGAGAATGTCATTGAAATGAAATGATAATTTATTCGTAACAAATCGTAGTTAATTAAAAGTGTTAAATATTTTGCAATCCGCTCCGATTCCCCGTAAAGGTATAAGAATATTCCTTTAGACAAATAAAGCTACATATCATAATTAAATAGGTACTTAATTTTAGACTTATAATACAATATATAGACTTGATTTAACAATATAAAACACTATTTTTCTAACATTTAATCAATAATTACCAACCTAGGAGAGCACATCGTTTAGAAAATGATCAACTTTACATTTCGTTTCTAGAAGACCAGCAAGGATAATTTTAAATTTCTGATTTTCAAGATTTTGAATTGATTCTGGAAGTTTATTAAGTTTCGGGCGTTGTACTACGGGTGTAAAGCTCACTCTGTTTAAGGCTTCTGTCTAAGCTATTACACCAGTGGTCTATGGGCCAGTTTCACGCAGAGGGCCTACAATGCACTCAGAGTGCAATATAATATCATCCTTAGGGCCTTGTTGGGGCTCCCGCGATACTGTAGCGTTTCAGGTATGTTTGTTGGTGCCGGTGTGGATGACTTCCACAGCATTATGCGAAAAAAGACTGCCGCTGTTGTGTTGCATATCCGCGGGAGCGCCAAAGGTTGATCGAGGGCAGAATGGACTCTGTCGTCCTCAATAGGTTCACCGAGTTGCATGTGACTAAATGTGTAAATCGGTGAACCTATCTTGCCTGCATGGCCTTAATTAAGTATTGTTTTATTGTACCACCCTACTAACATAGTTTTTAAGTATTTTATTGTTACTAACCCGTGTGAACACTGTTGGTCTGAAATAAAATATTTTTATTTTATTTTTATTTTTTATTAAACAGTCTCATTTTCATGTCATTGGTGGTAAGATATAAAAAATATTCTGCCGCAATATGCTAGTATGACAAGAAATGATGATTACCCGCAAAACAGTTCAACAAAATTTCACCGCTAGAGCACAGAATAGGTAAAAGTACGCCGTGCTAGAGGTTGAAGAATAGCAAACAATTTCATACACACATACAGCCGCCATTTTGAGGCTTCTGCTGCTTTACGTTAACTTTTTTACTGTAGGTAGGTAGTATGATTCTAATGGTTATAGTAGTAGTGTCGATATTAAGTACTTATCAGTTAGTGAGTTTTTGATAATGAAAAAAAAAAGTTTGCTTTATGATATAATACTAAAACAAAATGCAACACTTTTTGAGTAACGAGACAGTTGCAGTAACGCAATGCAAAAATGTGAAAAAAATCGAATGCTGTACAAAGAAACAAAACCAATAAAAGTGAAATGGTTAAGTTTTCGTTGACATTACCTTGGTAACTTCACAGAAGATGTACTGAAATCGTTACTTTATGCACAATGCAATAAGTGACATATTTCCGTTACTTATAAGTTGTGGCAGAATAGCTTTTCATGTTAGTCTGCCGCTACTCCTAAAGGAACTATTTCACTTTATGTGTATCTATCTAAAATCAAACTTTATTCGTTTGCAATATGGAACAAATTGCAATGGCTAATAACTTGAGGCTGAATAAGGGTTTTTCTTATTTGATAATTATATTTACTAAATGGCCACTGGTGGCAGACTAGATTTTTCCAAAAATATATCGCCGAAGTCGAAGTTGTGCTTTTATTATACTCACCATGTTTTTGCAGAAACTTCGTGAAGTCTAAGTTTGTCGGTAACACAAATAAAAGTATAACGCATAAAAGTGTCGGCGTTGAAGTCCCCAAGTGACTAAAACAAACAGATGATGTAGAAATTATTAATAACTAAAATCATAGTTAATAATAAACATGGAAATAAAAATTTAACAAAGTACCTATGCATTTTTGAGATACTTTGTATAAAAGAACTACTTATGGAAATTTGAAGCACACAGGCTAGGATAAGTATGATGCCAACCACCTGCGAAAATAATGGAGAATATCAAACTACGTATTAACTCATCACAAACAAAAGAAGCAGACTTACTTACTCAGTTAAAAATGAGTCACTGCTGCTTTAACAAAGAATTTGTTGGTGAAAAATTATTATTGAAACGAAATATCAATATGATAAAATCACTAAAACTACTGTTTACGCTTTGCAAAAAACGGATGTAGTAAATCTATTGTTCTGCCATTAAGGTACTAACCCATTCATTGACTGTAATCTTCCCGAGCTTGTGGTATCGGAGATCCAGTAAAGTTTTGATATACTGCGCTTCTTCCTCTGACATTCCTATTTCTAAAGTAATATCGTTTCGTGCTCTGTAAGATTAATTTGATGAATTATAATGAAATAATGAAATTGCTCGGTTTAGAAAAATTAAAGATCTCACATCTCACAAAGTTGGCTAAAAAGCTAACCTTACATTACATACCTAAACATTCCTAGAAAGTAGGAGTTCATCCACACATAAAGAAGGGCTTCCATAAGCAGAGCTCCTGGTAAATTTAAAAGGATCATGTGTGGAAATTCAATCTTCGGACTCATTGGGAACAAGCTGTATATACAAAAATATTATTTCATTGTTAAGGAATTGTGTTAACATTAAGAATTTAATAGCGATACAGTAGGCCTAAATAGGTAGGTAATAACTACCACAAAAACCGGGAGGCATCGTAGTTCAATAAATATGTTCAATATCACTAGGTATGTATCAATTTCATACCATTCACTGTACATCTTAAATATTCGATTGGCGTGACTACCTATTATAGTAGCCATACTCCCTAAAAATAAAATCAATAGCAAATTTCATTTAAA
The DNA here is from genome assembly GCA_947369235.1 of Udea olivalis. Taxonomy (NCBI): domain Eukaryota; kingdom Metazoa; phylum Arthropoda; class Insecta; order Lepidoptera; family Crambidae; genus Udea; species Udea olivalis. Next base: position 14,123,620 of record OX376362.1, on the reverse strand, counting down.
ATTAGCTATATATTGTTATAGCTATACACAATATGTTGTTAATTTGGAAAGATCGGTTTAGACCAAACGAGTGAATGCTCATTCTAACAAAAATTCTTAGGATCTCTCTCAGACAAGAGAATGCTCTTTTACTGAAAGATAACTTGATAGAGTGGGAAAATAATAGCATTTGCTCGTTTGGTCTAAACCCACCTTTACATAAAAAGTGAATACTTAGGTTAGGTACCTACCAATTGAAGCTGAATAAGCAATTCCTAAGAAATAAAATATAGTGATGTCCGTGGGCTCGGGATATCTGGGAAAGGAAATAATATTTAGTGCTATCTTCATGAGTTTTAGGAGCGGAAAATAAATCGACGAAAAAACGAAACAACAATATCCAGATTCCACCGTGGTTATCTCAAATGTTTTCAGTTCATAATAAATTCACACTAGCTTTGTTACTTAGAAATACCGAAATTTCAAATATTTACTTTGTTTTAACATTAGGAACTCATATATTATAATGTTGCTATCGACACAAAAAGAAGACTAAATTTAAAAACTAAAACTTAAAATATGTACTTACATATTGTAAGTTTTAGTTTTTAAATTTAGTCTATGTACTATGTACTTACATATTGTAAGTTTTAGTTTTTAAATTTAGTCTTCTTTTTGTGTCGATAGCAACATTATAATATATGAGTTCCTAATGATAATATAACAAAGTAAATATTTGAAAAGAAGGCTGTCGGTATTTCTAAGTAACAAAGCTAGTGTGAATTTATTATGAACTGAAAACATTTGAGATAACCACGGCGAAATCTGGATATTGTTCCGGTCGGTTGTATTGGTCCGGTAAGTACCGGTAAAATATATATGATAAAGTGATGCTTTATAATACACTTATTATGTACCAATAATAAAGCTAAGTAAAATTTTAAATGTATGTGAGTATCAGCAATTATGCAGTAAAAAGTAACAAGGTAGATGTCTCCCATGTGAAAATAATGAAGTAAATATCGGTTCTTACGTAGGTTCATTACGATCAAGCCGTTGCTTTGATTTTCCGGCCGTGTGGTGCATCTCCAGGATACCCAACTAAGGGAAATTTTAAAATGAAATTTTATAACTCTCGTACATTATGAGACATAATTACCAAGTTTATTTATAGACATTAATACTTCAGTTAAAAATATAACTAGACATTTATAAAACCCTTAGTCCGTGTCTGTACTCTCTGCGCTTACGTGATTTAAAACAGCAAACGATAGTGATAAGCCAAGTTTTAACTGGACGACTTACTAAAGTGGGAAGAACTCTTATTAACGTCTTTTTGTGTGGTAAATGGGTTTATCAACGCTACAGAACAGAATAGGTAATAAACAGTATTCCGACAACGCATTAGAAAAGCACGGACAATTTTCATAGAAGTTTGGTACCTATGTAACAAACTTGACAGTGATTGATTACATACAATAATTGTATTTTTTATAAACTACGACAAACTTCGTTCTGTCAAACAAAAGTTATTGGCAAATGCCTGACAGCTGTGAACATTTAGTCTGGAAAAATGTTTTTGCCCTTTTTCTTCGTCAATTTCCTAATGTTTGTAATACTTAATAAAAATCGGTGCACCCGTTCTTGAGTTATTTGAGTGGTGTACCTAGTAACTATCACGACTTTCTTTTTTAAAAAAGATTTCCATTTATGTAGGTGTTACTTAAGTAATAAGTACCTATTCTAAACACCCCGGGCTGTGGGTTTATTCCCGTTCAAGGAAAATAAATAATATCTTAAGAATTGAACACACGATCTGGGACGTAGTAAAGTTAGTTTACCTTTTCCAAGTCTGCAAGAATTGATTTAACTAGTGGCATCATGAGACCGCAAGCAATGATATCTGACATCCACATAGAGAGGAACATGCTACAGGAGAACAACATGAAGCTTAATCTAAAAACGATATCAAAATAATTATTAGACAGCAAGTATAAGTATGTACTTTAGACAAATATATATGATAAATTATTTGTCGAGCAAAGAATACTTTTCTGTTTGATTAATTCCATTCCAACAGGAAACGGAAGTGGAAATTGGAAATTCGTGGAAGGAGATCTTCCATAGTTTTTTTAAAAATACATTTTGTCTAAGTCAAAACATAGGACTATCTTCTTGTTGAGCCATTTCTTGATGGTAGGCCATGGTGAGTGTGTGACCAGCGTAAGCTAATAACACTATCTGGTAATAACCAAAAAAAAATACTGGGTTTTCCCTTTTTTATTATACTTAATGCATTCTTACCTGTAATGTGAACTTCCGAATATCAAAAGAAATTTTGTAGCAACTCTTCTGTGTAAATTGCAATGTTCAATAGCCACAACGATGATCATTATACTAAGGCAATCCAAAAGCTCACTTCCTAGGGGTAAAACCTAAAATTTCGCTTGAGCATTAAAATTCCATTGGTTAAAGTGCGCGAACAGGCCTAAAAACATGTTTTACCTTTTAGATTATTAAATAAGGCTTACCCAATTCCAATGAACCTTTTTTTCGCGGCCAATGTACGAACACAGTGTAACGGGTACTAAAGAAATGATTCCTGGATGCATTACATTGGTAACCCAAAAAATAGTTGTGATCGAAAATATGTACAAACCTTCACACATCTGAAAATATGAAAATTTTCACATTTGCTACAAGGGAAGTATTTATGCCGCTAACAAAATCATATGGCATACTCAGTAAATGAAGCAAAAGGTATCCTTATAAAAACAATATTTAGCTTTGAATTAAATAACTCTTATGTAATAAATGTGAAATCAAATGAACCTTCGTATATTTTGCATGAAAACCCTAAAATAAACATGCAATTTCATCAATGTAGGTTCTACAATACCTACCAAGTATGCCATGTCTTATACCTAAGGAATAAATACTAACTCAGCATACCTATTCAAAAATAATAAATTTCTAACTCTGACAGTATGAGGGTGTGGATTGGAAAGATCGTCGCCTGGCCAATAAAAAAAAACTTTACTTTTATTCCGGCCGCCATTATAAACTGTCATTATTAAATTGGGTATGGGAAAAAAAATCAAACATATCCTAAAACCCGTAGTACAAGCTCTGCTTAGTTTGGGGTCAGATGATCTTGGTTTAAATTGGGTATGGGAACAAATTTTTAGATATTTTTTTATATTTTTATTTAATACCTTTTCCTATTTTAAGGAAATTAATTCAATATTCAATAATAATTAATTTCAATATTTTTCATCACCTAGCAAAAAATCTCACGTATGATACAAATCGCGTCATTTGATTGGTTGATGGATGTACACCTACTGCAGGTGTTTCCAGATAGCAGATTTTAAATTCCTCTCGGTGAAAACTAATTTTCCACAAAGTTATTTTTAATAATACGTACATCATTTTACGCCCATTGTCCAGACGGGTAGGTGGTAGGACTTAAAATAGCCATTCGCTATAATCCCAACCCTTTCAGGTAGGGCTTGGTTTCAGACCTTGGCAAAATAAATTGTATCTAAAGTCTACTTCTCACATTCTCGTGAGATTCTACATGATGAACGGCGAGCTCTGTTTCAGCCATAAGTGCAGTAAATCAGTAATTTTCTCCTCATAATTTATTTACCCCGAATCGGAAAAAACACATGTGGTAACACTAAGTGTATTTGTGACGTCATGAGTTCGCTGTGTTTGAAAATTATTAAAAAATTAACTACCGGCTGGATCAACCAAATATTCAAATGAACTACATAAAATAGTAAAAGTTATTTAATTTTTTTTATTAAAATTTAAAAAGTTGTTACCATACCCACTTGTCCCAGATATTTATTTAAATACTTACACTTAAAAAGATATGAAATCAAAAAAACTTCGAAAGACCTATGCCCAGAAGTAAGATTATGACGAAATGGTTTTGATTTATGTACCTCATAAAAAGATATAGGTACTCACATACGCTTCTCCGAGGAAATATATTGGTAATAGCAATATTGGTGTTAGAATGAGCACCATTGCTTTCCAATATAATTTGCAGAACAATTTTATACGAACTCGGTTAGCTATAATGACAAGGTTAGTATCGCTGCAAGAAAAAAATTTTTTTTACAACACATTAAATATATATTAAATATATCACATCAAGCTTTACATGGTTTCACATAAAACCCATTAAGCAATAGTTGACCTGTGCCGTCATCTTAAATAGGTACGAACATTGGAACAAATTATTGCGATGAAGATAAAAAGTCACACTAAAATCCACTTTACTTAACATCTGCTCAGAACCACTCTTTCTTACAACCATTTATAAGAAAACTATAACTATATAAAAAAATAATCCATTTCATAAATTTAAAGTGAAATACCAAAATAGTGAAAGTAACTCACGATGAGTCCGAATCCATTGTATCCAAAATTATTTTTAATTCTTAATAATATTCTTTACTTAATATTCAACGATCTTGAATATCTGAAGCTCTAAGCTGTAACATTATGTTTCAGATTGAATTGGAAATCTAGTAGGTTCAGTTTGTAGATTTTTTTTGAATAAAACATAGCAACACTCAATACGTCGATATAATTTTCAAGTTGGCTAAAAAGCTTGTATCCAAGTAGCTGAACAGGATTATTTAAAAGCAAAATAATGTAAAAATTTTTTAGTTGTCATTCTGTTCTTGTTGGAGGAGGGCGTACGAAAAAATAGAATTTCAATAATTATTTACGAGTTTCACAATTTTTTGTACACTCAGTAAACATGTCGGTGGATCTAGAGTATGATTATGAATCGGCTACGGCAGCTATGGATAAATTTTCCCAAGATGATATAAATAATTTAAAACAGTGGACCTTAGATTTGGATGATACAAAATATGTGCCTAAAGATTTAAGCGACAAGCAATTGGTGTTGTTTTATAATGCTTGTTATGGAGATATAGACAGGACAAAAGCGTGTATTGAGAAGTATTATTCGTGTCGAAAAAATGCTCCCGAATTTTTTCATAACAGACAGATGAGTGTGCCAGAACTGGCGCTGATGGTTGAAGCTCTGTAAGTATTTATTTTGTATTAATTCAATAGTGTAAAAATACCGCAGTCGTTATGTTGTCTTGCACAGGTGCACTTGCAGGGATTTTCGTGAACCAACTGCCGTAGTAACTAATATACATAAATGGTTAGGGTTGTGAAAATATTTTTTTTCTCAAGAAACAGAAAAAGTTTTTATTTATTTTTGTGGTAATATGATACAACCAAATTAGAATCTGTGTTTTTAAACACATAAAACCAAAACATTATTGATGAGAATTGAGGTTCTTTGATTTTCTTATCCAATTATTGCATTTTTTTTCACATGATTAAGTTAAACATTATTTGACACTGCCATAAATAGTACCAGCTCTGCATAATTTGTGGTCAGCTAAGCTTGCTGTGAAAGAAATGCCTCCACTATCCTGTGAATAAATCACCTGATGCAGGTTTAATAAACAAATATGTAAATAATATCCATAATTTAATGCATTTTAATTTTTGGTTTTCAGCCTTCTTGTTTTCTCATTTCTTTGGCAAAATGCACATCCTCAGTTCGGATGTGAACTTTTATTTCTAGCCGCCCAGAAGGGTGTTTTGTGTATAAGGCCAGCAAAACTCAAAGGCAGATGAATCCTTCAGGATTTTGTAGGTATTTATTTTTGCAATCACCTGAATAACTGCTTATGTTCAAAGAAATGCTGTTTTTATTGAAAAATAAATTAGGACCATGTGCCATGTTTAACAGTTTATTTTGCTTGCTATTTTCATTCTAAATCATTTAAAATAGCAACCATGTTTATTATACCCAGCGGAGTTCAGACAAAGTTATGAATTTCCATCAGAAATAAGAGCAATAAGTATACCTACATGATTTTTTTTTATCTCTAAATTATAATATCACATTTTGAAGATAGGGGATAATCCATGAACATTTTAAATACTAAAAATGTACCCAAAATATTTTAATTTAATTATAACTCGGTATCTTATGTAAAATTGTCCAATCCTGCATTTGATAAAATTATGACAGATATGATAAATGATCCACCTCTTTCTGCAGTCATAAATTATTGAAGCCCAAGAACCTTGCACTATATGGGTTACGGGTGTCTAGCAAAATTAAATGTTATTAATATCAGCAATACAGAAAATAAGCATAAAATTGACATAATGATAAAATGCTATTTTAAAATATTTGTACGGTTAATGACAACCAGAGTGTAACAGCATTAGTTAAAGCTGAGTGTTAATTTATATAAACTGCCATACCAGCACAGTATACATATAATAGAACAAATAAATGAATATGTGCCCGACAGCCAGCTTAGAAAAGATCATTTCCTGAAAGAAAGTAATAAATAAATAAATATGCGCCAGACCACACACCACTTGTCATGGTCTCGAAGTAAGGATTAATATCCCTGTATTACGAGTTACCAGACAAGGAATTGAGCCAGGGGCGTCTCCCAGCACACCCAGACCAGAGTCAATTCAGAAAAGATCGTTTTCTAAATTGACTCGACCGGGAATCGAACCCGGCTATAGCGCACTACGCCAATCCTGTCGTCAATAATTAAATAAATGGTTCATGTACCGAATTGCACTCTCGACGACCTGTAGCGCAGTGATTACGCAAGTTGAGACGCAAAGGGTTGCGCGTTCGATTACCGCAGCACAAAATTAATTGTCTGTTGATGATACTGTCATTTTTGTTTGGGCTTTTTTGGTTGTAGTGGTTCTGTTTTCTACAACACAAGCATCTTACTCTGGTAACAGATGCCCTGACTCTTGGATCTATTTTCGCCAGATTGGCTACATTGACGTCATTCGCTTTTTAAATACATTAAATATCTAATAAAGAAATATCTGTACTTAACACATTACACCTAAGCAGGACTTGGCCTAAGGTGTTAGAGACCGATAAACATTAAAAAATAGAAACTAGAAAAATTCATCCTTGTTCAAACCGAGCGGATGTTCGGCGACTCAAATTTCTGAGCTTGGGTTTTGAGTTCTACTATTCCTATGACTCAGACGCTTGACTCAGACTCAGACCTGGACTCGTGATTGTTTACGGCGACGAACACTAAACAATTTACGATGCTTCTCCACCAGAGATGTACTCGTATTATGCTACGATGCTGTGGATGCGTTTGATATAATCATCCGTGCGGTCTATCCCGGTTGTGATCACACACTGGTGTGTGGGGCCCTGGGTCCGCCTTTCTTATTTTCTTGGCCCACTTCGCGCTGTCTTGTGCATCCTCAGTGGTGAGCCTGTTGGCACGCATGTCACCCTTAACGACGTCGACCCACCGCTTCTTGAGTCGACCTATTCTACCGGTACCTGGCGAGGGTGGCATGGCCAGACATTTGTTGCCCACGTAGTTTGCCGATCTCCGTGAGACATGACCATACCAACGAAGGCGGAACTCCTGCAGCTTGTCTGCGATGTCACGAACACGAGTTTTATATCCACCAAGCAAATTCATTGGCCCTAATAGAGGTCTGGAGAAAACGGGTTCTACCAAGCTATGTTTTTAATATGACTTATGACATGACAGGTGGACGCGTGTTGTTCGTGCCTTCCCTACTCGCATATCGATACATCGCATAGCTCGAGCTGCGCATTTTCCTCGCACAGCTACCTTGCTGCGGCGTATCTTCGTAGCACATCTTACTCTCTCCGTTACATAGCATAGCATCAGTAGAAATGGTCTAACAGTTTCGTAGCTTAGCTTGCACATCCTAGCAGCATAGCTGCATCTGCATGACACATTTCTGGTGAAAAAGCACAAATATGGACTCTTGAACTCAAGTTCTTTACAACGCTAGGTTAGGTTTCACACAACCTTGAATGCCATGAATGTGACGTCACGTTAGACAAATGTGCTGTGTCCGTCCATGTACTGCTTAAACTTTATCTTGATAAGCAATGTTCGGACTCTGGTACCAACTTGTACAAAACCATTGCAAAATGAGTTTTACGGTGGCAACATAAGGTACAACATGTAAAACTCGATGTGCTGTCAGGTGTAGGTACATACGCAAAAGCTGCAAATAGTGTTCCCGGGGCCTATAGGCTTTTAGGCCTAAATTTAAGCCTATTGGTCTTTTGTCAGGTGTAGGTACATACGCAAAAGCTGCAAATAGTGTTCCCGGGGCCTATAGGCTTTTAGGCCTAAATTTAAGCCTATTGGTCTTTTTTGAGGGCTATGGTTGTATAGTAGGCCTTTAAAAGGCTACTCACTTTAAAAAGCCTATAGGTTTTAAAAAAGCCTATAGGTTTTAAAAAAGCCTATAGGTTTTAAAAAAGCCTATAAGTTTTAAAAAAGCCTATAGGCCAAAATAGCCTTTTAGGCTTTTTTACGACTAAAGTCTTCTTCAAATAGTAGGCTTATTTTAAGGCTATAGGCTTATTTATAGCCATTTTTGAGATTCTGACTTAGTATGAATTAAACACGATTTATTTTTGTATTGTATTTATTTTTATTTTTAAACAAATTTAAGGAAAACGAATCATTTGAAAACATTTAGCCATGATGACAAACACATTGAATATTTTATTTAATATTTATATTCTATATGACGCAAAGGTTGACTGGTAGATAATGTGTGGAATAAACTTTAAATAATAGTAATGAAATAAAAAACATTCCTGCAGTTTGAAAGAATATTTAAAATCATAAAATTTTGTTGATTATTTTTAAACTCGAACAATAAATTTATAAAATAGACCTAGCCTAGAGGACTAAAAATCTTCATAGGCTTTTAGCCTTTTAAGCCATTTAATTATGCGCCTAGCCTACAAAAAGGCTAAAAGCCTATAGTCCTCGGGTAGACAAAAAAAGCCTATGAAAAAGGCCTAGCCTAAAGGCCTAAAAGCCTTTTTAGGCTTTTAGCCCCCTCTAGCCCCTTAATTCATAGGCTAGGCTTAAAAAAAGCCTAAAAGCCTATAGGCCTCGGGAACACTAGCTGCAAACCTACAAATTGCCCTTTGTGATATATTCTTACTAATCTATCCGGGGTAGTCGTCTGTCAGTTTTTGATCATCATCAGGTATGACTAATCGCCGAATGTGGGGCAAAGCGATAGAAGCAATCGTTAGATTTTTTTTTGAAATAAATGGGGCGTTCAACAGACCGGGTCCTGCCTGTAGCGCCGAAGATCGTAGGTTCCCCAGGACCCAGGACCGACATTCGTGTTTGTTCTGTGTCAGGGTGTAAATATCTATTTAGAAATATTTAAGTATATTTATCAGTCACTGACACCCATAGTACAATCTCTGCTTAGCTCTGCACAAAATTCTTTCGTCAGAAACTATTTATCACTATTTGAGAGCAGTTTCCTGGCATAAATGAAATGGATTCCATAGTGTTCCAAAATTCTTATATGTAGGTTGAGGGACACATCTCTCAGAGGGAGAAGCTTAAATTTTCATCAATTTTCGTGAATACTTTGGAGTATGCTTGTCGTTGAAAATTTTTCTTAAGATTCGCCTTAGACACATTTTTGTCTATTGCAGTTGTAAACAACCTTTCCATCTTATGAATATGATTATGTTTAAATAAAAAACTAGCTTCTGTCAGTGACGTCGTGGTAAAATGGCAGTCGCAGGACCGACTAACCTATTCGGGGCCCTGGGCACACTAGGACGATGGGGCCCTTCTAACTTTGAGTGCTTGAAATCTATGTTGAAACTTGAATCACTTTAATATAATTTCATTTTTAACAGCCATACGACTTCTAATTCTTAGTACTAGTCTACTAATTGTAATCCTCTTGTACCATAGTCTGGTAGAATATTTCGAGGTACTCAGCTATCAAAGCCAAAGATCGGAACTTGTACGGAAGAAAAATTGAAATTATTAGATTTTTTTTGGATACGTGATTGGTTACACTGATGACAATCGATTCGACATTTACTTGATGCAGTAAGCCAGAGCTCCAGAAAGTTTCATAGGTGTCCTCAGTTGTATTATGGTTCGCGATGCTCAATGCAATGTACCAAAGTCCCCTCTTTTTTGCGTCAGGAAATGCATTTAGGAGAAACAGGAGCGCCGTTTTTCCTAATAAATCCTTTTTATTATAAATATTTTTTTAAAAGACATATGAATGACCCTTCAAATCGAACAAATTGTATACATTTTTAACTGTGTTCTGGCTGTGTTCAAACATCCAGAAAACTAATTTGACTAGTTTATATTACTCATAAAAGAAGACATAGAAACACGGCCAAAGTCATTCATGTTTAGTTAAAAAGTAAATAAATCAGTCAACTTTTCGAAAAGGGATAAGGTGACAACGAAACGTTGATTTGGTGTACTTTTGATAGTTAATTTCTTTTCGAGTTGCAGTTTTCTCTATCGCACTCTGTGATAAGGGGGGCTCGAGGTTAGCAACAGACGGCAATCGATTTTACAAACACTTATTTTTCATTTCTTTTGCCCGTGCTGTGCCCTGGGTTCGGAACACCTGGTATATGTGGGACTCCGAACTCCTGGAGAAACAAAGACCTGCCGGTGGTCGTCTTCAGCGTAGAATGGAAAGGACCCGGGATCCTCGAAACGGGACGCTCTTTTAAATTCGAGACCCTTCGGCGCGCATGGCCGCATAGCAGCCAGCCTCGGGAGGAGCAAGCTAAACTTCAGTGCACGACAAGTGGCTTCTTACGACGGGATACCTCGGTAGTATTCTACTCGCGGGAGCGATACCGTTGCTTACCATCGACGGTCAGCATTCGTGATTGCCACCGACATTAAAATTAAAAGAGACAAGTAATTAAAATTGTGTCAATGCAACGAAGTTGTTTATTTAAGCAATAATGAAACAATAAAAAACAAACAATGCTACCGTTAACGTATTGTCTTGTTTGCATTGTAATAACAATAAGTATAATAACAATATGTTTATAAGGAAGACATTAATTAGCAGTTCTCGAGGGCGAAGCCTTAATGCCTTTCGTGAGAGACTGTGTAGGAAATATAATACAGGGTGAAGCCATAAGCTATGGAGAGAAAATACAGTCAAACACAGATATATTAGCTCTATTTGCGAGATACCTTATGGTTGCCAGGTCCAGTATGCAAAATTTCAGGACTGGTAAAAATTGCAGATTTAGATTTCAACCCAGACCACGTAAAAATGTTAGGAGTTTGTGAATTACTTTAGTCTAGTGAAGGTTAGTGAAGTATTTTGACATTCGGCGTCCCGATCGAAGGTGAAATAGGTAATAAAGATATATAATAATAAAGATAGGTACCAAAAAAAATTATTTATTCTATTCCAGTAAAAATCATCGTTAAGAATTTACCACCTGACATCGCTATTCTTTAATACTTGTTATTAATGAAAGAAATTAACGAATGGGCGCGAACAAACGAAAATCGAACTAGATATTACGGCTGTGGCAGGTGTTCGCTTAACGTTGATAAAACCCTGGCTTGCAGTGTGAGCTACTGAGACCCATAGAGTAACTTATATACTCCGAAACCTTAAGGGTATCTAGTCCACCAAGGTCTCAGAAGTTCAATTAGGTAGAGCAGTTACCGCTTAGCAAAAGCTGCGAGCTCCTAAAGGTCTTGGTTTTCTTCACCAAGTTGAACTCTTCAAATATTCCTATTTATAGTTTTCTTTTACTTAATTTGAGCTGCACATAAGATATCGTTATATTATTATCTTCAGATAAAATCAATATCCCACCCAAGAGACGCTATCAATTTAGTATTCTTATTTGTACGTGAGTCACGCGAGCAGAGTACCTACAAATTGTAGATACGTAGTTATCTTATAAAAACGATTTATCTCAGACCAGCCAGGATTTCTGAAAATGGATAATGAATTGCTACAAAATTAAATGTTTCGATTCGAGTAGCTCGTTTGCGTTACTGGGTCCTGGGTCCTGGGTGGTAGGTTTAATCTGCATCCAGTACAACCACTAATTTGGGGAAGATAACGTAATTGCCCCGTTACAGGGTTTTACGAGTATTATCTGACTGATCTGATCCCATACCTCTGCTTAGTTTGGGATGATTTTGGTGAAGTTAGTCGCAGATATTTGTCTTAGATAAACAAGTTGTTACAAAACTGTATTGCATATTAACCCAATATTGAATTTCTAGTATGTATGTAGTTTCAGTCTCGGACCCAATATGATTATCAGAGACTGGAAGTTTGAGGTCAGTTGGCAATGTGTAGAAACTTCCAGTAAAGCAGGAAAGCAGGGTGATTAATCCATAACCCATATTTTTTTGACTAGATTCTTGCCTATAGCAGTGGGACGTAGACTAAATAGTTAACTTTTAGTGTGATTTGTTCCAGAGAGTTCTCAGTGCTTCCTGGCAAGTCCGTCGACGGATATGACATCATCTACCACCGGCTTCACCAGACCGAGCCTTCAAAATATAACTTTGATTGGGGGGTCAAGTTATTCTTCATGACTATTGGTGAGTATACCTAACTCTCTTAACTTTAAGTATGGTTTTAATGGTAATTGGTTGTTTAAAGTACTTTCGAGTGTGGATTTGGCTGCCAACAGGGTAATTATATTTTTACTGAATTGTTGGCTTGGCTTGTGATGGCTATGCATACCTACGATAGGTATGTACTGTAGGTCACCCCTCCGATGTTGGACCAGAGTTAGACCTCCTGTACTGTCGCTTGCAGGCGGTGGTAGTTTTGAGGTTGCATTCTGCAATCGTTTTCTGAATCGTAACTTTACTTCATGAGTGTAAAAATGGGCCAGAGACACGAAGCTTCATACATTTAACTGTGGCAGGTACACTGCTTCGCGTGTGTGCGTGAGCGCCAGCTTGACCGCTAGCCGAGCTGGCATATACCGGTTTCTTTCCATACTCGACGAGGCAACCAGTGTCCATCACATGTTCCTTCGCAATTTTAGAAAACGAGCATGTAGCCGACTGTACAATAACACCTGATAATAAACAGCACATACATGTCTTTAGTGCCAATACTAATCGATGGTATGACCTACTTCTTCACAAAAGCGGCGGATTATACGAACGACGCTAGGCTAATCTTTTGTCTGAAATGCGATGCAGAGTTTTAAATATAAAAATATTAAAAATGTTATATTACACAATAGGTACTGCGAACAAAAGGCGGTAGGATGACAAAATAGAATATCTAACGATTATGTATTTCATAGTTCATTTGGCTCGCCTGTATAATGCAGATGTTAGTTAAAAGTGGTCAGAAATTGAGCCGTCGCGGACCTTATTGTATAATCCAGTGGGGTGACATTTCTACCTCTATTCTAGTTGGTACGTTGGATATGTTTGTGTTGTTCAGTTCAGTTGTTCACTCAGTGTCTTCCTCGATAAAATTCAATCCCTAACGGAATATATTTTTTTTTTTTAATTATTGCTGTATTTTCGCAGCGGCTGCGCTCGCGTGGCACATTTCTCTTCTTGAAATATAACCTTTGTTGCTCGCTGATAATGTAACCTACTGGTACATTATTGCTTAAAGTATTCTTAAAATCGGGCTAGTAATTTTTGAGATTATCCATTACAAACAAAAAAACAAATCTTTCCTCTTTTTATTTGTAAGTTGATTATTCAAAGATAAAATTTCTACTACTTTCTTATTTCCTTTGTAAAAATAAGCAGGCAATGCCATTATCAACGTTTTAAAATAGCGTGTATGGTATATTGTAAAGGGATCCCTTTGTTTCGACTAATTTAATTTGGCATAACGAGTTAGGCATATATTTTTTTTGTCATAATGTTTTTTGGCATACTATTTCAGTAAGCATGAATATAGTTTAGGCTTATGTTATTTGCCCTAATTTTGATTTGCAAAAGTTATACTTAAGGCATATTGTTTATTTGTCTAATAACTATTAGGCATAAAGATCAAACTTAAAGGCATAATACATACGAGTACTTTAGTTAATCATACGTATTTATTCTTGATTTGATTTGAATCAAGAAAAAAAACCAAAAGTAGGTATTAGGGCACCATAGTGTAACGGTAGGTTAGGGTGCGGCGGGGGTAGCTGTCAACATGTTTATTTTAATAGGAAAAGTATTTTAATGAATGCAAACACAAAATTTACAAAACTTACCTTTTCCCTGAGTGCATTTGGTTCAATGATTGTGACATGATATTTATTCGGCGTATAATTATTATGCCTATAAAAATTAAGCTTAAATATCATTATGCGTAGACATATTTAGACTTTAAAATAGTATCAATGCTTAACAATTATTATGCTTATAGGCACAATTTTTTTAAGCATACTTACTGCTTAAAAAAATTGTGCCCAAAAAGTTTAGCCAAATTAATATTGTGCGAAACTATTATTAGGATAAGTAAAAGTATGCCATGTTAAACTATGACATAACATTTTATGCAAAAAAATAGGGAAGCTATTGTAAAGAGGCCTTAAGGCATCCTTCTGTTTGCGTAATCAAATCATCTCTGCAATGATGGCATGCCATTATATCTCTACAATGATTACTTATGTACATTTCCGTATCAAATGATGATGGTAAAACCATATACACACGACAGCACAATCTTTACATGTGAACACCTTATGCTGCCATGAGACCCGTTTTGCAATTTTTCTGTAAATGTTGTCCTCCGTACATGGAGCCACTACTGATATTATCAAAACTATTGTAGTAAATTAAAACGTAAAATATATTTATTCAAATAAAAAGTACCTATGACAAGTCAAATTATTACCAGCAAAATTATATGTAGAAAAAAAAAATACATTGGTATTCCCTAGGTCCACACCTAGGGAATACCAACGTACTTTGTTTTGCGAAGATGAAATCAAGCGTCGGTGCGCCATCACCAGATCGGCAGTGGAGCGACTGGGAATGATTTGGAAAGACAGGAGAATAACCAAAAACACAGAAGTTCGCCTAATGAAGTGCCTCGTTTTTCCAATCTTTCTGTATGGAGCCGAAACTTGGTCACTAAGACAGCAAGATCGCCGAAAAATCGACGCACTGGAGATGTGGTGTTGGAGACGTCTGTTAAAAATATCCTGGACGGCGTTTCGCACCAAGGTTTCCATCCTCAAAGAACTTCACATACGAGACAGGTTATCGTCGATTGTGCAGCTGCGAATACTGAAGTTCTTTGGGCATATCTCCAGAAACGAGGACTCGATGGAGAGGCTTGTAGTACAGGGCCACACTGAGGGGAAGAGAGCACGAGGCCGGTCTCCGACTCGCTGGATCGACCTGATTAGGAAATCGACGCAGTCGACCGCAGTACAGTGTACTCGCAACGCACAAAGTCGACAAAAGTGGAGAGACATCGCGCGACGTGCGGCTGCCATAGAAGCCAGCGGCGACGGCGAGCCGCAACCCTGTCCATCAGCAGCCACGACCACTCTGCCAAGAGTGCCCAACTAAGAAGATTCCCTAGGTAGCAAAAATATTCTTTTAAAAAAATATATTAGATATCGAAGCTAAATACCGTATTATCATTCATATAGTACGAAAAGAGATATGACATAGTCAGTAGATGGTGTAGACTATCAAGTGAAGATTTGAATTGTTCAATCAAGTTTTACTTCAAGTATTCCTCACAAGTGAAGACGAACATTAGTATTTTTTGTTTCAAAACTGTTCTGTTTGTAAAACATATAGGTTTATGTCCTTCTTCTTTTGTTAAACACATAATTTTTTGCAAACAGCTTTTCAATATCACGACAAGCTCATAAAGAGACTTGTTTGAATAATTGCAGGACACTTCGAGTAATATTTTATGTGCTTGTTACAACATCGCTATTACCACGTCCCACAATGTATAGTTACAGTAAATATTGTTTGAGGCTGTGTTGCCTAAAAACCATTGCATAATTATGTACCTACTTGCTCCATGTTTTAACCACTTTCTCTTGCGCACTGCCACCTGAGACCATCTAATCTATTTTCACGGTAGTTAAATTCTAGAACTGATAAAGATTCCCTTGCCTTATTCACTTTGATTAGTGCGAGTGCAGGTGCTTAGTGATTAGGAGAAAACACACTCTCGCACTCTTCAATCGCTGTCCACGCGTATTTTCTCCTAATCACTAAGCACCTGCAATAACTACTAATGAAAGTGAATACGGGCCTTTACGGTTAATACGTCTACCATGACTTTACACCAATGACAGCCGCTAGCGTCCGCGTAAACCGCGCTGACGTTTTCTATGGGGTTTCGGTACATCGCTCCTTGTGATTTAAAATGGAATTAAAAATGGGACACAAAGGTCACCGGGCACCATACTATGGAAACTATACCCAAGCTGTACAGATTTAAAATAGGGTGGATTAGACAGATTAATGTCTCTAGTGTATGATAGTATGGTTCGCAATCGCATTAATGTGGGTGTAAAAAATAAAATGTATTTTCCAAGTGTATTAATATGATTTCTGAATGACAATAAACTTCTGCAATACAATAGGTACAATTGTATCATCTAAAAAGGCCGCCGAAGCATCTATTTGTTCTTGATGTCTGGCCCAAGATGGGCATATCCCGCATAAATATGTTTTATTGACCTTTTAATTTTTACTCCCGTGGTTAAAACAAAAAGTAAGTACATGAAATTAAAACTGGCGCGTAACTCAATAATTAAAATCTATTTTGGTTTTTGTACGCAATTTTTCACAAACCGGGTCAGATTACGCCCGATGACCTTCCTGAACGCAACGATCGCCGTTTATATGACGGAAACCAGACCTACAGAACAGGGTTACATAATATGCGCCAGTCAACACACCAATCGTCATGGTATTGAAATACGGATGAATATCCTTGTGTTACGAGGTACCTGACAAAGATTTAAGCCAGGGGCATCTCCTAGCACACCAGGCTAGAGCCAATTAGGGAAGGTCGTTTCTTGATTTGACCTGACTGGGATTCGAACTCGGGATACCAAGCAAGTCAAGGCGAGAACTACAAAACACTATAGCAACCGTGTTGCCACAATATTTGTGAATTGAACAGAATAAGCAAAATAATTTATAACGATATTTAAAAAAACTTTACACGCTTTTCAACTTGGAAGTTTATGCGACCCTGGTGCAAGGCCCACTACCTAAAGGTGGGTGTGGACTAAAGCTTTTGCTAGAGCATCACATTGTAATTGGTTTTACGAATACAATACAGGCAAATGCTCAGTTTTCTAAAAACGTTTTCAAGTGATGTGAAGTTTTGGCTTGGTTTTTAACGTCGTTATCGCAATATGGTTCAGGTAAATTTAAAAACGGCGAATGCTCGAAGTTCTGATTTAATTGTATGCTTAAATCTAGCAGCACCTTTCTGAGACGTTTTTTGATATAAATTCCCATGACATAGTTACTAATTACTATCCCCTGTGGCATTTTACTTCCAAAAAAGGCCAACTCAAAATCAAGCCATTAGTTACCGAACAAGTTGCAAGCCTGACCTTGCTGGCTTCGACAAGGTTGCATTTTTTAAAAATCTCAAAAACTGGTTTGGATTGGACCTTTAATTTTAAACGGATGTCCATTAATGTCGAGACATTTCCTACTGAAGTCAATAATGTGACCTAAAATCTGGATTTTCTGGTTATTTGGCAAAGTCCGTAGGAGCTGGTATTATTAATAAATAAATTATGTTATGGATTTTCAATTACGCTATTATATAATTGGATTTGATTTCTGCGTTTGACTGGCTTGCTTTGTTTGATTGGCTTTAGGAAAAAGGGTTAAAAAAATGTGGGGTGAGGCCGTTTTAAATCGGTTACTATTGGTTTATGTTCAGATTCGATGATCACACTATCATCAGTCAGTCTGTTTAATCAGCACAGCGCAATCAAAAATCAGAAGTGAATGTAATACAAATGACTCTGGCCGCCGCGTTCGGACTGCTGTTTCTATTAAGTAAATAAATTAAATAAATATAAATATGAGCTAGACAACACACTACTCGTCACGGTCTCGAAGTAAGGATAAATATCCTTGTGTTACGAGGTACCAGACAAGGATTTGAGCCAGGCAGTTTAAAAAATATCGTTTACTGAATTGACCCGACCGGTAATCGAACCCGGGCCACTACGGAAATCGTGGCGAGAAGCCGTGCTCCAGCGCACCACGCCACTCGTGTCGGTGTGTCGCCATTCAGTCAGTACAAGTATTGAAGAAACTCAGGAGTTACTCTTTCAAAAGCTAGACGGTGTACAATGTAGGTTAGTCACTTGTAATTTTTGGCTGTTGTAACCAGAGTTAAAATACAGTTTGACCATAGATATAGAGTTACATTACATTACCAAAAAAGTGGCTGAAAAACTGATTAAATTGAATAACTAAATATTACGATTAATCTTAATGCTCTTATTGCCTTGTGGTCTAGATGTAATAATGATGATGACATAGTAATTGCTATTTAAGCTCTAACTTAGGTACTATTTATTAAAGATACTGCATCTTTAGAACAGGTTTACCTATGTCATCTCTACATACCTGTAATGACTAATAATAGTTAATCTTCCATTTAATTAATGACCATTGAATAATCAGTTCTCTTAGGTATTGTTCGTAAACAAAGTCTTAATAAATAATCTCCGGACTATGCACGTGGACATCTAGACTCAAAAGTAGGTAGAGCTCAGTTTACGCTGATTATTACTAATTACAACAGGGTAAATTTGAAATGATGTAAGCGCTAACAGGCAGAAATGGCGAGAAATTGTGAAGGCGATTACAACTGCCCGGAACACGACAAGTTCATGACGACCGCGACCGCTCTGGCAAGAGCGTGCCGACAAAGATGAAGAAGAGAACAAGTTGTGGCACCAAAAAGGGATGTACCAGTCAATGCATAGGACATCGACAGGGTGTTCATCCTCACACATTAGAACCCCAATGGTCGCGCAGAGTGCGGTTTCAGAGGAATTTCCTCCCGCGAACAATCCGATTGTGGAATGAGAACCTGCCGAGGTTTTCCCGGGAGAGTACAGAATTGGGTCCTTTAAGACACAAATTAGACATGCGCGGCGCTCTGACAGATAGCCCGCTTAGAACAACACGCCATTTTCGACACACGCACACAAAGACGTGAGTTTACAGGCGAAGTCAGGGAGTTTCAGCGTCGCGGTCAGTCGCACTGTCAAAAACATTGAGATATTATTTGTACGTCGTCAGATACTTTCATTATTAGTTCAATGGTCAAAAATGGTTTCGCGCAGATATTTCTGTTGCAGTGTATTTGGCTGTATGAACACCACAGGAAATTGTGATTATACGTTTTTTAAGTTACCAAATGATGTTGAAAAATAAGTAAAACTGAGATAACGTTTGCAAGTTACCGTTTAACTTTGATTAATTTTATTTAATTAACGTTTGTAAGTTAACTATGTACGAGTATTCTAAGTATATAGGTAGGTGAAAATGAAAATGAAAAAAATGAAAATAAAAATGAAAAATATTTATTTCGTTAACAAAATTTAACTTAAATTTTAATTTAAATTTAATTTAGGTAAACCATTATATTTCGTAACACATTCAAATCCAGTACAAATGGGCTTTTACTTTTTTCGTAACTTATCGCGCTTATCTGGCGATTATAGTAGAGAGTAGCAACCCTTGGCGATCAGGCAAGTTGATAGAAAAAGGCGAGAGCGCAAACTGCTGCAAACTCTTTATTTTGTGTTTAAGAGGAGAGTTAATAAGTATCTTCTTAATGGCCGGCAATGCGCACGTAGTGTCTCTGGTGTTACAGGCGTCCATAGGCTTCGGTAACTGCTTACCATCAGGCGGGCCGTAAGCTTGTTTGCCACCTTGTGGTATTAAAAAAAATTCTAGGAAAATGCAGTAGTTGTAAATTCCATAGTTTGTATTGTAAATTGCGTACTGAATATACCATATCGTTTTTGTAAGTCTTTTGATAATCACCCGCCATGTGCAAATACTTTAACATCTATTCATCAATACCCAGCCTCCGCCCCATCTGCGATGCCAAACGAGCCAACGTGAAACATTTACAATACATCTGAGTCTACTTTGCAAGAAACGTTTTATTTTAAGAGAAACCATCTAACCATTTATGAAACTTCTGACTGTTGTAGGTTTCAGACCAGTTCTTTGGCTTCCTATCGACGTAAAATACCTATTCTTTAAAAAGTTGATTTGATTTTAAACCGGTTGCGTAAAAGTCTCACAGAGAGGAAAAAAAGAATTCTGGTGGTACGATTATTTTTAAGCGTTTTCTGGCTTGTAAATTTGTAATCTGAAATAATCATGAGAAATAAAATTAATATATGGGTAGATTCAATCCTACCATCACGACTGGTAGTCAGGGGCTAGTAGTGACCGTTGCCGTCATGGCTAACGGAACACTCAGAAGCCCACTTTTCACCAATGGTATTAAAACCCAACGTAGGTGGTGAGCCCTCCGCCGTTCCGTTATCCGGGTTATATTATATTGGTTTTTCATCGATGTTTTCCTTCACCGGAGAGTTATGGTCATCATAGCACACTATCCCGGCACCGCAAGAGCACCGTTCCAACCTTTGAAATATTATGTAGGTACTATAATACTTCAATGGTTCCAACCCGGAAATTAACTTGCTATTCAAATTAGAGCATTTCATTGTGTGTACTTATGTTATAAGTAGGTACACACAATTCAATGACGTTACTCAGCCACCAAATGCTGGGAGCAATATTCCACCGCCTATGAGAAAATGCTTAACGTTGGGATCCTTCCGTTTTCAATTTAAAAGATACTTATTAGAAATTCAAAAATCCAATCGTTAATTAGCTATTCCATATTCTGTCTGTATATTTGCATGTTTATTCAATAGGTTAAAGTACCTAGTTGCATAACTCTGAGTGTTTTGTTAATGCTGTGTGCCAAGTTTAGTACCTGCGTTTGTAATTTTGTAAAGACTATTATCAAAAACTGTCTGCGTGAGTTGCGAATTGAGGTTATTGCTGCTTTTTGCTCTTTGTACTTCTGGTGCGCAAATTGTCTCCTCTCCTCTCCAGCGTCGCGGTGTCTTCATGATACCCCGGCATATGCTGAGTACAAGCCTTTTTGGTGTCAAAACGTGTAACCCTATTTTATTTGCACACTTTTGTTGTTTCTATTTGTACTGTTTTGTCACCAAATAAATGTTCATCTTTCTCTCTTTCTCTTTCTTTCTTATTTTACAATGTTAATATGATAAAGCGCCTTTTTAAGTTCATGTCACTACTACAAGCAAAGTGATTCGGTCCACGTATTCGGTCGTAGACAGACTATAGCTCGTTATTTTAAATTCGTGTAATAGAGATCGCGTAGGATTGAAAATTTATCTTACTTTTCTTTTCATTCGGAAAAATCAAATGCGATGCTAAAATAATCGACCGTGATTTAAAAAAATTAAAAAGTCGCGGAATGACTGACTGCTGGGGGCTTACCCTCGTTCGTCTTACAACGTATCATATGTTTAGGAGAGATAGGAACATCATCAGAGTATCATATTTCAAGCACTCTGCCAGAATACCAGCGCCGCTGCTGAGACTAGACCTCGTTGGCCCCACATTTATTATAAAGATGATTTTTCACTATCTGTTTGTACCATTGTTTCCTTTTTCCTTTGTTGTGTGTGCTATTTGTTCGGACCACTAAAATTACTCTTACACTTATTTTAGAGAATGTAAAAAGTAAAGTAAAGTAAAGTAAAAAATCATTTATTCACTTAAGCTTTTACAAAGAAGCACTTATGAAATTAAGCACTTATGAATACAAGAATAATGTGTTTTTATTGGCTTGACTTTTTCGAAGGCTCACGAAACTTCGTACATAAGTGTTAAAACGGACTAGTATACGAGTACCTCCTAGTTCCGTATTGGCACTGGTATTTTTTTTTTTGTTTCCATACAATATAGAACCTTACTTTAGGTCTAGAACACTTTGTGTGCAGCTGTCTCTATTTAAAAAAGTGTAACTCATATTTTGGCCAGAATGTTAGTAGGTACTTGATAAACAGCGAGTGAACACATTGCATTATGATTTTGATTAGGAAAATAATTAATAAGAGCAAAACCTTTGACATTTTTATAAAGTAATGAATGACATTAATAAAGTTGTAGACGAAAAAGATTCAGTTGAGCTTTCAAGGGCCTTGGTATGAAGCCATCAAAAATGTACTCAACGCAACCTTCAACGAAAGCTGGTTAATATTAAATGGAAGAGCCGAGTTGCGGTAGGTTGGCCAAACGCTCTGTGTTTCCGGATACTTTTACCTTTTGGTATCTTCAAGGCCTGAGTGATGATGAGGATAGACGTTTTCTGGGTGAACGTGTTCTACACCCGCCCCCCGATTTAGAACGAAGTTATCGACTGATTGGGTTATTTTTTTTAGGTTTATTAATTATTTCAGTATGGTTAGTTTTCATATAATTTATTTAATGAAAACTAAAGGCCTTTGGCTCTAACATATTAAAATATTGATTGCTACCTTTAGGCGGGGATTAACTACAGTTAAAACAAACTTACCGTTCTGAATCGGGGGGCTGGTGAGAATGAGGCCAAACGCAAACCCATTTTATGTAAACAAAAATATATCACGATAATAAACGGAAATCTTTCTGACATTGGCAATGCGGAGTAATGCTTTCTTCTTCTACCTTCAGACCACAGCTGTTTTGAAATCTAGCTCAAACTCAAAAAATCTTCATTCAAATAGACTTGTGCAAGTACTTATAAAACTTTTGACAATGGTAACTGATTTTATCTTATCCTTTCTGTCGTAAAACAATGCAATTACCCGCATAATGATCGTGACTCCTTTCATCAGGACATGTCCGGTAAATCTGAAACGTGTGCCAACCCTAGTTTACGGAAAATGCTTGAGATTCCTTCTAAAATAGAACAGGTTTCAGGCAATTTTCGTAAGTATATTCATTGTTAATAATAATTACACGGAAAGAAACTTAATAAAATAAATAACCTGTAATTCTGATACGATCTACAAATTAGCTTCTTATGGATGGTCATACGTATTTTTTATATATAATTGAATTTAAAATGGCTAATAGTAGTGATTTAGATCGTATATCATTATAATTGCTTGCCTGGTAACTTATAATTGTACACTAGTTCTTTATCCGCAATAAAGTCGTTATTTCGTAGAAATAGCAAGGAATAGTTAAAATTGTTACCAGGTTCCGTATTGATTATAGGTCTTAACTTTGAATAAGTGATTTATTTACTAAATATTAAAATTGCATGTGCGCTATACAGGATGTGTTCTCTATTTCCTTTTTTTTCTTCACATTGACACTGTGACAGCTTTCCCGGACTCTAGGCTAGACGCAGAAGGCTCTCAGCCTCTCCCAATTCTAGTACCTTGTCTTGGGGTGCCCCAGTAGCCTTATTACAATCCCTTAAAACTTGTGAAGTTCATTCCCTGAACTGAGCGCAGTGAGCAATATCGTAATAATGATCTGTCATCGTGGCCTAGTGGTTTAGCACCCGAACTGAGATCGTGGGAATCCGACTAACTCTCCGGTGACGGAAAACATCGATAACAAACCAATTCAACCCGGATAACGGCGGCAGGCACACCACCTACCACGTTGGGTTCTAATACTGGTGAAAAGTGGGCTTCTGAGTGTTTCGTTCACCATGACGGCACAGTCACTTGCCTCTGACTACCCCGCTTGGGATAGTCGTGATGGTATGTTATGTTATGATCTGTCATTTCCAGCCAGTCAGCGGTTAGCTGGCACTCACGCATCCTCAAGCTGGATATTAACTGACGCAATTGCTCGCTTCCCTAAGTTTTAGAATTAACTTGACTAGATTCAAGCGATTGTAATGGTGGACCCAGGATGGGCCACCTACCTCTAGTTAAGGCGTTATTGGTACCCGTTACAGGGCAATCGGATATAATTGAGAGTATCATTTGGACTGTTAGCAAAATTATTATTATTGTTGTGAACACAAAAATATTCAGTCCGCTAAAATGGCTACTTAGATACTTAATAATCCGGTCAATCTCGACATCCGAGGTTATTGAATTTGCACCCAGCTCAAAATTGGTAGGATTGTTCAAAACACTATCATGAATGAAATCTTAAAAAGCCTCATCGATCCGACACCTTTTTTTTTTTTTTTTTTTTGCCGGGGAAAAAATGCATTACGCACTATCCCGCTGCCTGGGTGGGGCAGCGGGGGAGTGTGGGACTCTCCGTCACTGAAGGTGACGGCATACCCACTAAAAAGACCCCCGGTATACCTCATCGCCTTGACGGGACGACATGGTGCCTAGTTCGGATTACCATGCCGTCCCTGGCGGACGGCCCAGCCTTCACGCCGGGCCTCCTCACGCAGCAGGGGCGTCCTGGTATACGGGGACACCCCCAGACAGGAGCACCGTGCAATGGGGTGGAAGCCCCCCGACTTTAACCCCGGTGCTGCTTTTAGGGAGCGGGAAGAAGGCGTGCAAACCGCCGTCTCCTCACTCCCCGCCGTCTGCGTCGGAGAGGGCCCGCCTGAGGATCTTCCTCCCGGGCCCTCTCCGCTGTCTCCTTCTGCGACATCACCTCTTCGCAGAAGGAGACCATCGCCTCCCATCCACTCTCGCTCGCCAGCATGGCCCGTATCAGGGCCGGGAGCGAGAGGTCGGTGCCGACCACATCCACTAGTGTGCGACGCTGCACCGCCCAAGCAGGGCACACCTCAAGGGTGTGCTGGGCGGTGTCCTCCTCGGCGTCGCACTGGTGGCACCTCGGGGTGGGCTCCCTCCGGGCGATATTATGCAGGTACTTCCCGAAACAGCCGTGTCCGGAAAGTACCTGCACCAGCCGGTACGTAAGGGGCCTCTTCTCCCTACGCACCCACTGGTCGAGGACCGGCCTGATCGCCTCTATGGTTTGTCGGCCATAGAGCGGGTCGACCAGGTCCTCCGCCCACCTCCACAGTAGCGCGCTTTGAGCACGCCGGCGCACTCCCTCAATTTGGTCCCAATACGGGACCTCTCCTCTTGTTCTCGCTGCTGTGCGGGACTGGTACACAGCAGCAAGAACGTCCGCCTCCAGCTCCCAGGGGGGCATGCCTGCCAGGACACAGGCAGCCCCCCCCCCCCCCGATACCGTACGGTAACCCCGTACGGCCCTCAACGCTATTTGTCTCTGAGGCGCCCGTAACAGGCGCCTGTTTTCAGCGTTGAGGGCCCCCGCCCAGATTGGCGCTCCGTAGAGCGCCATACTTTTAAGTATGCCGGCGTAGAGACGCCGGCATGACTGGCCCGGGCCGCGCTCGTTGGGCAAGAGTCGGCCCAGAGCACCCGCGGTGCGGATTAGGCGGGGCGCGAGGCGGGAAAAATGCGCCCCAAAACTCCACCGCCCATCCAACACGAGGCCCAGATATTTCATCTGGGCCCCCACCCTAACGACTTCGCCATTGAGGCGGACCACCGCGCCGGGAGGCGGCCCCTGCCGAGGCCCATGGAAGAGTAGGGCCTCGGTCTTATTAAGGGCCACCTTAAGGCCCAACGCCTCAATGCGGCCGACCACTAGACTGGCGCCGACTTCTGCCAGTCTTTTTACTTCTTCGAAGGACTTGCCGCCCGCAATGACCAGGGTGTCATCCGCGTAGCATATGACGCGCATCCTCGGAAGGAGCGCGCCGCGGAGCACCCAGTCATACCCTAGGTTCCATAACAGGGGCCCTAAAACGGACCCCTGGGGGACCCCACACCTCATCGGCCGGCGGACCAACTGTCCTCCTCCCTCATAGAGGACCTCCCGCCCTCGGAGGTAGTCCTCCAACAGTCTGCCGAGATAAGTAGGCACTTCGAAATACCGAAGTGCCTCCCTTATCACGCCGAACGGCAGACTGTTGAAGGCGTTGGCGATATCCAGGCTTATCGCCAAATCGATCCGACACCTGGAAAAAGATATTCAGGGTCAAAGGTCACAAGAATGAGTTTTTCGCGATTTTCAGCAAAACGGTAAGTTTTATCATAAAATTAGTTGAGACAAAAATTGTTGATCAGAGAATTATCTATAAACTCCCTCCTATTTTTTGGTCTAATTTGACTGGGCTATTAATTCTTTTCCATTGGAAGTCGGAAGACCCGGCCAAATTACACGTCTATTTATTAAAATGTAGCCTTCATTAACATATTTGTTGACCTTACCTGGTAAATAGCAGCCATTCACCGATTACTGCAATTATAAAAATGTCACCCTGTATACATATTTACAAAAACATAGTGTTTGTTTGATCCCGATAGTTTTGATAATCGACCTGGGGGGAAGAACTCTTGTGCAAGACTCCGTAATGTGGAAATGTTATCACTGTTTTTTATGAAAACTTTGCTATATTTGCCATTCGTTCAAAAAATTACATGCGCCAATAAATACCCTTCTGTAAAGAGGGTACCAGACAAGGATTTAGGACAGGGGCGTCTCCCAACATACCCAGACCTGAGCCAATTTAGAAAAGTAAGTTTCCTGGATTGAAGCGACTGATAATCGAACCCGGGATACCAAGCAGGTCAAGGCGAGAAACCGCGACACAGCGCACTACGCCAATCGTGCCGTCAAATCATGGAGTGACTCTAGTCGATGTTGGAGGAAAATGCCCAGTAGTTGACGGGTTACTTGATGTATGTTGGAGGAAAATGCCCAGTAGTTGACGGGTTACTTGATGTATGTTGGAGGAAAATGCCCAGTAGTTGACGGGTTACTTGATGTATGTTGGAGGAAAATGACCAGTAGTTGACGGGTTACTTGATGTATGTTGGAGGAAAATGTCCAGTAGTTGACGGGTTACTTGATGTATGTTGGAGGAAAATGCCCAGTAGTTGACGGGTTACTTGATGTATGTTGGGGGAAAATGCCCAGTAGTTGAATATGTTTTAGAATTTATGTCTGTCCGCTTCTATGTTCCAACTTCGAACATCGCGAAAAAAAATACTGAATGAATTAAAATGTAACTTTACAACACTTATGAAAACTGAAGCCTTGGTATATACAGCATTTCGTTCCTTAATTATTTATGTAGATTAGGTGTACCAGATTTTCCAGGGTTTGTAATACATAGTCACCTTGGTAATTGAACCTCAATATCATTTAGTATCTTCAAGCACTCGAGTATAAACAACGTTTATTTAATACTTGCATATTGAATATTATTTATTAATAGCTTAAAAAATAAAACAAGTTGAAAGTTTTTTATTTGCCATAAATGTGGTACATAAAGGTCTTATTTTAAATATTTAGTTTCACACACTTAACTGCTGACCAGCATATATAATATTAAAAATGTAATTATAAATAATAGCATTCCTAATATAATAATGTTACATTTCAATACATTTCAATTCATTTCAACACATTTCAATTCATTTTAATACATTAAATTTTCATATTCTAAAGATTCATTTTCATTTGCAAGTATTCATCAATTGTATAAAAAGATTTGTCCACAAAAACATGCGTAATTTGTGCCTAAACATGTTACCCGTCAGTTTCTTTATTCCACCTGGCAAATGATTAAAGATTTTTACACACATTGTATGGCAATTTCTACTACAAATATCAGTTGAGCTGCTAGGTAGCATAGGGCGATATGGATACCTTGTATTAAATTTACTGTATGTACATAACCCGGTTTATTTGAAAAAGCTGGGTATTTCTTCACAAAGTACTTCAAAAATGTATAAACTGGGTAATGTTAACAGCATCAATTGCTTGAACAAGGGTCTACAGCTGGTCATTGGTGAGACACCACAGATTGTTCGAATACACCGTTTCTGTGCTATAAATGCTATATTAATTTGGGTTGAGTTTCCCCACAAGAGAATACCATATCTTAGGTTTGAGGCTACATAGCCATGCTAATAGAGCGGTTTCTTTGTTGGAAATGTTTTTTAGTTGCCACAAGGCATACGAAAATCGGTTGATTTTAGTGCATAATTGATTAATATGTTCCTTCATGTACAACAGTCATCAATTAGAATACCTAACGCTCACGACTATACTGGGTATTCAGAGGCAATTTAACTGTTGTCGTCATGATGGACGGAACACACAGAAGCCCACTTTTCACCAAACGTATTAGAACCCAACGTGGTAGGTGGCTTTGAAAATTTGATCTGAAATATTTTTTTCATTCACAGATTCATGCCTGTCCAAAAGGGGGCCGACGAACGGACTAGTCTTCCTGTTCGATATGAGAGGGGTCAAGCTCGGCCATCTCGCTCGCTGTGGGCTGACGTAAGTGTATATTTCAAGTATGTTGTGGTATGTTACAGTGAAATAAAAGAGGACGCGGGAGAGATAATTTAGATCTTGACAGTCAACGTTCAATATAAAACATCACAGTACTCTAATTATTTCGACCTATGATGGATTAAAATAATTTAGTACCTTCTTAACAGGCATGTTATCTATATGTGCTATAGTATTTAATTAAGTATTGTAGTACTATGTTCTTGTTACAAATTTTATAAATCTTGCCGTCTTTTTTATTTTGCAAATATATAAATGTACTTTAAAAGAATACGACTATACAACGAAAATTGCTTGTTAGTTTTACCGTAACATATCATAGTAATAAAATACAAAGTGTAAAACTTACATTTATTTTCAATTAGCCAGTAGTGCATAGCAACTTGATTAGGTACTAAAAAACTTAAAATGTGGTAAACAATTGAAATGTAAACACTATGATGACGCTAGTTTAGTTAACGAGGAAAGGGAAAGGCTACTCGGTATTTCTGTATGAAATCGAATGAGAGGCAAGGAGTTGCTAACTTTACACGTCGACAGATGCGTCTGCCGGTGTCATCTTCTGATGCGTCTGCCGATGTCATCTGCTGATGCGTCCGCCGACGTGTAGAAATTGCGCGTCTGTGGTAGGTATTTAACGTCGGCAGACGCGTCTGCCGCCAATCCGTTTGCTGTCGGTTTTTTGGCACACATCAAAGGGTTTCCAGCGAGATGCCCAGTGACTGTCCACACGTCTGACGACGCATCAGTCAGTACGGAGTTGCAAATGGGAGTGCATGCGTGCTTCTTGCGGTTTTTTTTCGTTGTTGTTAATCTCGTTCGCTAAAATGACGATGAGCACTGACAAAACATTTTTTTGTCTTTAGTCTCTATTATACTTATTTTGTTGTGTTTTTCCATGTATAGCCTGCATCCATCACCTTCTTCTTCCCCATGTTTTTTAATCATTCTACTATGATGCACACTCAAGCAGTAGTTAAAAGTAGGTCTAAACAAATAAATAGCTGCAGCAGCTACAGTCTCAATATCCATTTTTTTAAATCTTGCGTACACGTTCCGTTTGTCGAGAGTTAACACCGACTGATCGGCCAACGGACGTGTGGACGGCTCGTGGAGGTCCTTCTGCGGACGCATCTGCCGACTTCCGGGGACACATCTGTCGACGTGTGGAGGAGGCTTTTTAGATGTTACAAGTAACTCTACCATAAGTTTGCACCAATGACAGTTGCTACCGTCAGCGTTGACATTTTGTATGGGATTCCGGTACAACGCGCCAGGGTAACGCGCATCGTGGCACGGGCGCGTGAGAGGGGTTGCTCTGCTCAAATACTAACTTTCGATACAGGGGCCTACTCACTAACACAATGTCCCTCGTTTCGGGCAAACTAACGTGGCCTTAATTACTATAAAAAAGAAGATAACTTGAACAATCGTCACGTATTTTTCTACTCCTTAATATGATATTCACCACACACAAATAATCATAACATAACATACCATCTCGACTTTATCCCAAACGGGGTAGTCAAAGGCAAGTGACTGTTGCCTTCATGGTGAATGGAACGCTCAGAAGCCCACTTATCAAATGGTATCAGAACCCAACGTGGTAGGTGGTGAGCCTTCCGCCGCTGTCCGGGTTGATTTGGTTTAATATCAATGTTTTCCATCACCGGAGAGTTAGGTAGGTAGTCGGAAATTAAACAATGAACACTAAGATTTTGCTTCTGGCCAGATTTGAACTGGGGACCACACGATCCGCGATCCGAGTTGGAGTAAGCACTCCAAAAAATTGGAGGCTGGTTGCTTAACTACTAGGCCACGACGCAATACAAATAAATATTCAATTTTAGAAGGCTTTTTTGACACATTAGTTTGACCGAAACTACGGACATTGTGTGAGTGACCACAGACACGCATGCTTGCGACCCGCGCAAGTTGTACCGTTCGCCCTTAGTGAATAGAAAGTCAAAGTCAAAGTCAAAAATATTATTAAAATAGACCACATAAATATAATAACTTTCGAATATGTAACTAAATATGGTATACAAATTGCTGAAGCTCATCGAGGAGATGTTTGATTATCCTGGGGGTCCTAAGGATAACCATGTCTTACTGACTTCAAGAGTTCTCTTCTAGGATTACCGGGTTAGCACCGCACTGTCAATAAGCTGCGGTAACCGCTCTTCAAGAGATAGTTCAATTTTATTATGCTTGAACAACAATGTATGAAGCGTTTTTTTCCGAAAAATTCCACACGTCATGATGGCTGTTTTGTTATGTCTTTTTTGTTTTTATAATATTACGTGTATTGTGTTTTGTCTCTCAATGTCACTAAACGTTTTTATATTTTTTAGCTTTCAAAAGGATAAACAAAGGTAAAAGACGTGCAATCATATTTGAATTGTGTATATTTAGTCACATATAACTGGCCTGTTTGCGCAATGGTGCCAATGGTTAGGCATCTGGCGATTAGTGAGGGTCGTGGGTGGGTTCAAATCCTACCAATTTAAAAAAAACATTTGTGTATGTATTCATCAGGTATGTACTTATATCAGTGTCTGGCTCAGCTTAGTTTGGGGTCAGATGATCCTGGTGTAAACAGCTTCCTAGATATCTATTGTATAAAAGCGAAAGGTCACTCACTCATCACGAAATCTCAGAAACTAAAAGTGCTAGGAATTATAATTTTGCACGAGGGTACTTTCTATAACGGTGCTCACTAAGACGGGATTTTGGGAAATTCAAACTCAAACTCAAATAACTTTATTCAAATAGACTGTATCAGTACTTTCAAATCGTCAAATTTACAGCAAAATATACTAAATAATAGACATAAATACCATAATAATATGGATATGTAAATAAACAGTATACAGACATAATGCGACTCTACCACCGCGTCGGAGTTGTTTCTTGCTGAGAAGACTCGGCGAGAAACTCAGCAGTTACTCTTTTAAACTTGTTTTGGGTATACAACAGGCGTTAGTAAAGTACAAGCAGTGTGTCATTTTGATACAAATAAACCTAAAAGAATATAAAACAAATAGAAAAAACCAACCATAAAAGAATATAATAACAAAAATTCATTTAAACAATTCAAAAAGAAAAATTGTTAGTCAGTACATACTAGGTACTTATTAACTCTTACAATAAAACATCTGTTACAATAGAGCTATTTAATCCCGCATCGAGCAGAGAGCTTACACCCAGGCATTTTTATCTATAAGGTAGTCTTTTGTAGTATAATAGCCCTTTTTTAATAAAGCTGTTTTAATGTGATTTTTGAATCTATGTAAAGGTAACTCACAAATGGTTTTTGGAATTTTGTTTAATGTATTCGACCCCTAAGGGGTTGTTTTTGGGGATTGATGGTTTGTTTGTATGAAACTTCGTAACTTTAAGTGCTAGGAGTCTCAAATTTTGCATAGGGGTTCTTTTTAGGACGTAGGTGCTATAAGTTAGACGTGATTTTGTGAATCATGTATCGTGAGTCGGAAAAAATCCTGTATGTCATAAAAATGAGTTCACGCAGGCGAAGCGATTTATAAATCATTTTATGATTTGTAAGTATATTGATTTTAATATAGGTACTTAAAACTAAAATCGGGAAATTATTAATTATTAAAAGTGTTTAAAAACATTATCTACCTAGATATAATTAGCAGTAAATAAATAAGTAATGTTAAGTAAAGACTGCGTCTCGGAAGTGTACTTACAGGCAGGTCTAAAACGTACTTCAGTTCAAAGATATTTATTCTCATAAAGACATACTGTCACTCACATGAGAACTTATACTAATTAAAATTAAAAAGGTTAGGTACAGTATGCGCCTTAGAATTTCAGTGTGCGAGATCCAACGGTTTATAGTAATAAATGATTATTTTTTATACATTTCAGTAGTTTTTATTTAAAAATACTTAAAGATTCCGCATTTTTTATGTCTGAAGGTAGTTTGTTGTAAATTTGGACTCCTTCATAAGTGATTGACTTTTTGCCATAGTTTACATACATTTGCTTTACTTAAATATATCTACTCTTATTTTTTAATCTATTGAATTTACATTTCGTATCAAACTTTATATTTTAATCCTATCGATCGATAACGTGAAACGTCGCATCATAATGCAAGCTAAATCCTCTTAGATACAGGATTTATTATACAATGTATGTTAGTGACTACACGACAACGGTCACGTTTTGCGAAATTCTGTTGCCAATTAAAAAATGGCGTTAGTTTTTATTGCTTTCGTTCGTATAAAAGGTGACAGGCAACAATTGTAGAAAAATGCATAACCTTAGGCGGAAATTAAGAGGACACAGCAAAGGAGAGATAATTGAAAAACAGGTTTTTGTGAAATCTATTGCTGTCTGTAATGTTGCTAACAAAATGAAAAAACAATTGAAATGTAAACACTATGATGATGACGCTAGTTCAGTTAACGAGCAAAGGGAAAGGCTACTCGGTATTTCTTTATGAAATCGAATCAGAGGCAAGGAATTGCTGGCTCTACATGTCGACAGATGCGTCTGCCGATGTCATCTGCTGATGCGTCCGCCGACGTGTAGACGGGTAATGCCGGCTCTACACGTCGACAGATGCGTCTGCCGATGTCATCTGGTGATGCGTCCGCCGACGTGTAGACGGGTAATGCCGGCTCTACACGTCGACAGATGCGTCTGCCGATGTCATCTGGTGATGCGTCCGCCGACGTGTAGACGGGTTAGATTACAAGTAACCCTACCATAAGTTTGCACCAATGACAGTTTTTGTGAAATCGATTGTTGTCTGTAATGTTGCTCACCTCACGCCCCCCGTTAACGCGATAGAGAGAACTGCAATGACACAGACCGAAATTATATACCTATCAAAAGTACACAAATTAACGCTTCGTGAAAAGTAACAAACATTTGTACACTTTTCACAAGCGAACGTCATAAAAAATAGGATTTGTTTGATGCCGAATAAAACCGCTTACTTAGAATAATATATGTAATTATTGTAAGACCGCTTTGCTAAACCAAAGTATGTTTTGTAATGCTCCTCGTATTTATAATAAACTTCCAGACTGTATTCGCAATATTAATGATTTAACAATATTTAAAACGGAACTCCATGATCTTTTCGTTCTAAAGTGCTATTACGAGTACGCTACGAGTATAACAGAATTTTTGTGCGCCGGCAGCTTGCTACTGTACAGATTGTAGTCCGATTTGTTAACAATTTGTTTGAATTAACTTAATTTAATTGTCTTCTAGTTACTTCTTGACATACCTATCTAAATACTTTATTGTTATTATTTTTAATTGACTACTTTGTAATAAAATTGGACATACGGATTGAGATGATTACTATTGTAGATATATGCATGTGAGGCGGAACAAAGTGAGACTCTTAAATATCTATGATCTGAACATTATTGTTAAACCTACCTGTGATTCACAATAAAGTTTATTTGTATTGAATTACTTTAAAAAAAATATTTTGACGTGTTTCTATGTTTTATTTTTTTCTTATATGTATAATCTAGTCAATTTAATTTTCTAGATGTTCACACAGCTGAAAAACTAAGTATTTTTAGAGATATGTTGATTTCTTTTTCTTTTATTTTTAGGATAGTTGTCAATGAAAAGATTCCCTCTTTGCCAGAAACATTAAAAGGGTTTGCTTTTTGCGTTTGGGGTAGATCGGAAACGTCGCATTTTTTCAAGGTTTTCGTGATTAAGTATTCAGCTGAATTCAAATTATGTGTAAATTATTTCTCTATTATTGAATACATTTTAATTTCATAACTATAACTTTAACTGTGTACAGTAAATTTTTAGTGTCTTATAATAAAAAGAAAACCGTTTTTTATTTAATTTAGCAAATAATTGGCGACTACCTAATTTTAGACAATTCAATGTATTTTTTAACAGTATTATGCACACAATAATAGAGCAAAACATTTAAGTTTTATTTCAATTCAATGAAATAATCACGAAAATCTTACAAAAATGCAACGTTTTCGATCCACCCGCTGCTAATGCTCTTAATAGCAAAATTGATTTAGGCAAATGCTTCCTTGTATGTAACTTGCTTTATGATGACGTAAATACTCTTGACCGATGGCCGCTGTTACATAAGCGTTATACAGTATGAACATAGCAATTTGAAAATAACCTTTCGTTGGTACAAAGTGTTTTGACTGTTCTGAAGTGTCATGCTAAACATCACAATACATACACATACTCTTACTTTTTTTTTTTATTCACCTTCGGATGAAGAAAAAGCTTTCTCATAATACCTTAGCTTAAATTATATTTGCATTAGCATTTGAAACATTTAAAATTAAGTAAATCACTAAAAATCTGCTGAATTTAGTAAAATAATATTGCTTATATTCTGAAAAGAATCATCGTTGAGCAGCCCTTACAAGTCTAACTGTCCATTTCGTTTCTAAGGTGACAAACATCACCAATTTATAGGGTGCTCAAATTTAAATTTCGTTTCCGAATTCGGGTCAATTCAGGTGTAGGCAAATTTTACTATTCTCATGATATATTTCACGTTCACCCGATGTCGGGTTCGCAATTTAAAAATAAGTATTTGGAAACCTGATAGGTTGGGGCTCCCGGACGCGGGGTCTCTGGCATTTTGCCAATCTTGCAGTAACTCCATTGCAGTCAACCACGGCTAGAGTGTAACACCTTTCTTAATAGCTATGAACTCGCAGGAAAATAAAATATATGCGCCAGACAAGACACCACTTGTCATGGTCTCGAAGTAGGGATGAATATCCCTGTGTTACGAGGTATGAGACAAGGAATTAGGCCAAGAGCCAGCACACCCAGACCCGAACCAAATCAGCAGAAATCGTTTCCTGAATTGACTCGACCGGTAATCGAATCCGGGACAACCCGGGGTAAGTCAAGGCAAGGAACCGTGGTACAGCGTACATCAATAATAGGACACACATTTCAAAATGTTTCATTTAAAAACGATAGAAGCCTGTTGCTCTTGGCTAGGGTTTCTGATTTCTGGTTTTCGAGCCTAAATAGCGGTTCTACTACTATTCTACCGAGCGAGACTGATGTAGTATATTTCGTTAAAATAAAAAGGATAAGCATTTACGTACAGTCAACCGCAAAAATAGATGACGATTGAACAAACTTCCAATTTGTTTTTATGAATGAAAACTACGTAAAAAATTTATCACAAGCAGCATATATCCATTATAATGATTGAAATATCTCATTTACGTTCTTAATAGTTTAATAAGCTTTTCTCATGCTCTAAAAGTACGCCAATATAGCCCTACGTAGCGGGCCTAAAGTGACCACTGTAGCCCCTAGGGCGTAAAAAGTAATTATATTTTCAATTTCCTTCAAGTGACATAGACAAACTAAAACAGCCAGTAAAAATATACTGTGGAGTGTGGACCGTCTTCATTGCGAAAATGTTGAGAGTTTTAGTTCCATGGTTTGTCCGCAAAGAAGGTGGCACCATGTGTTTTAAATTGTTAATCTGTGGTTCAGTTCAGAAGAAAAAACTGACCACGAAAATTTCAGAACTTTTGTCATAATCATAATCATAATCATAATTATTTATTTGCATCCAACATGGTATAAATAGATCTTTGTTACATTTTGAGTCTCATGTAAGGCTACTAGAATTAGCATGCAAATGTTACAAGAAAAAAACATACAATGAATTTACCAATGAACAAAATGTCCCATTGCTATTCTTACAAATGATTATATGTCAAGTATTCCATCATTAAATGTCATAATTAAAATGATATGACAGAATTAACAATAAAGTGCAAAAAGTTCTAAATTCCCATTGGGTTAGCACATTAATTAACTAAATAAAGCTACTTTCTCCAGTCAAAGAAATCCTTAATACTATAGAAATTTTTGTCATTGAGCCACCGAAACAGATGCCTTTTGAATATTGCCTCATTTTGCACTTTTATTTCGTTGGGTATATGATTATAAATTTTGATACACATAGCCAGGCAACTTCTACCATATTTTGCTGACTTTGGGGCGTCAACAAGTATAAGTCTGTGTGGGTCTCTGCGTGCTCTGGCGTTTATGTCACCAGCCATTCTAAACAGATGCTTGTGTTTATAAACAAAGTTGCAGATTTCATAAATATACAAAGATGGTAGAGGCAGTAAAGCAAGGTTTTTAAAATGGGGTTCACATGAATGGTCGGGTTGAATCCCACAGATAGCCCTAATGCATTTCTTTTGTGCAATAAAGGCCTTTATCCAGTCTGTACCATTTCCCCACGTCACGATAGCATAGCGCAGTATGGATTCTATATATGCATGGTAAGATAGAATAGCGGTCTTCCTATCGGTTGTTTTTTATTTGATAGATTGCGTAAACAAATCTATTGATTTTTTTACAGAGGTTAGTTATGTGTATTTTCCAGTTCAGGTCATGGTCTAAAATAACTCCTAAAAATTGTATTTCTGATGTTTCTTCGATTTTCTCGATATTTAATTTAAAATTGTATTTTGGATGCTTTGATTGATTGAATTGAATGTACTTAGACTTATTTAAATTAATTTTCAAATTATTATATTCTACCCATTTAATTATTTTGTCAATTGTGAAGTTAACCTCTGTTTCATGTCTACTTATTGAATTATTTGTTTTTTTATCAGTTGTAACTATTATTGAAATATCATCAGCATATAAGATGCACTTGTGATCTACTGAGTTGACTATGTCATTTATGTATAAAATGAATAAGATAGGGCCCAATATACTTCCTTGTGGAACGCCATGGTTATTGTCTCTACAATGAGATGGGTAAAATTTCATTTCATTATCCTGGATTCTTGTTATGACAACATACTGTCTTCGATTTTGTAGGTACGATGATAACCAATTAAGGGGTAAGCCCCTGATTCCCATGAGCTCTAGTTTTTGCAATAATATTTTGTGCGATACAAAATCAAACGCTTTTGATAGGTCAAAAAACAGTGCTGTAGTCAACCGATTCTTGTTAATATTAGTCAATAAACCTTCTACGAGCTCAAAAATTGCTAAGGTAGTTGATTTGTTCTTTCGAAAACCGTATTGTTCACTTTTAATTACATTATACTTGTCGCAGAAACATATTAGTTGTTTGTGCATACACTTTTCAAATACCTTAGAAAGTATTGGAATTAGTGTAATTGGTCGATAATTATTAACATCCTCTTTATCACCTTTCTTATAAAAAGGCTTCACGATGGATAGTTTTAATTTTTCAGGGAAGGTTCCAGACATAAATGACTTATTTACTAGATATGTTAAGATAGAAGTCAGTTCACTAGCGCAAGCTTTAATTATTTTTGTGCTGATTTCATCAAAACCTTCAGAGTTTGTATTATTTAATGTCAATATTTCCTTTTTTACTTCCTCCTCTGTCAATGACCTGAGAAACATTGAGTTGGCCATAGCAGAATTTTTATTTGTTTGTACGGTGTTATTTGGTAAGCTAATAGGTATATTCATACTCGTAGTATCTATAAAGAAGTCGTTAAAATTATTTGCTATGTCGGTAGGACTTGAAATTTTTATGTCATTAGAATTAATAGTATTGATGTCATTGTCAGGTTTTAGATTTCCGGTTTCCTTTACGATAACAGACCAAGTTGCTCTACATTTATTTTTGCTTCTCTTTATGAATTGTGTGTTTGAATTTTTTTTTGATTGAAGTATGCACTTTTTAAGGACTGTGGAGTACGATAGGTATTTGTTTTTATCAGATTTTGTTTTGTTCGTGTAATATTTATAACGAAGTAATCGTTTAGTTTTACAGCTTTTTTTTAGTCCACGGCTTATCCATCGTTTTTTATTTGTCCCTGTTTTGTGCTTAACTCTTAGTTTTGGAAAGCACAAACCGAGTGTAAATTTGTTCGGTTTTAAATGTTTTTGTACTAAATTGACATTTTTTCTCGCACTCAAAGTGAAAAGTACAGTTTGCACCTCGAGACTAAACGCCAACTTAATATACCCTCGGTTTCATCGACTCCCTCGCACGCTCGGGAGTCAAACCACCTCTGGTATATTATGGCTTCGTTTAGTCCCTCGATATAAAATATACTATTCTAGTTTTTGTAAAATCATCAATTTTGGCACGTTAAAGTATCACTTACTGCTGCTACTGTACTACTTACATGAAATACAGAAATACACACATCAAAAGTGTCTAGGGATCAAGCATTTTTATGCGGATTTCTTGAGATTGAGATGTGGCTTTGTAATAAATTTATGATTTTATAAATTTATATGGATCCTTTTTGGTGCATTTCATAATTTGAAACAGGAACTGTCAATCAAATTCGAGTAAAAGATGAAAATCTGCTGTCTATATTTTCCCTATAAAAACATACAACGCATTGAAGACATTATTAGTGCTACTGTTTCCCTACTACTGATTAAAACCAACGTTATTATGGAGCGGCGACGTCATTTAAGCAGGGAAGAAATGCTCAGCGCCGTGGGAATGATAGAAGCTGGTTCCCGGCAACGTACTGTGGCTTTAGCTCTGAATACAAGTCAGAGTGTTATCAGTCGACTTTGGACACGTTACCGAAGCACTGGTACCGTGGCTGAGCGCCATGGAGGACGGTATCGCTGCACCACACGGAGACAAGACCGATACATTCAAATCACAACTCGAAGAGCTCCAACAATAACCGCCATGATGTTAGCCGTGAGGCTTCATCACTCTTCAGGGAACTTAATTAGCGACCAAACAGTCAGAAACCGCTTGCATGAAGTGAACCTTCATTCCCGAAGACCGCTAAGGGTACCACCTATAGCAATGCACAATCGTAGGATTCGATATCAATGGGCTCTTGAACACAGAAATTGGGCAGAAGAACAATGGCGTTTCGTGTGCTTTTCTGATGAGTCTCGTTTTGGTATGAGACCGGATACAAGACGTATACGACACTGGAGAACCCCTGGACGCCAACAGCGATTAAAATCCTGCCAGGAAGTCCATCCTTATAGTGGTGGAACCATCATGGTATGGGCGGGTATTTGGATCGGCGGAAGAACTGAGTTGATTTGGATCAGAGGCAACCTCAACGCTCAAATTTATGCTGAGACGATTGTATCAGACGTCATCGTTCCTCTACAAGTGCAAATCGGTCCCTTATTTCAGTTAATGCATGATAATGCACGACCGCACACCGCAAGAGTTGTAAGACAGACTCTCGCCGCAGCTAACATCAATGTCCTGCCCTGGCCTGCTCAGTCGCCAGACTTGAACCCGATTGAGCATGCATGGGATATGCTACAGAGAAGAGCTCTGCCGAATATGGAGGGTATCCAGTCGCAAGAAGACCTTTTTTTGTTGTTGCAACGAACATGGGCGGCCATTCCACAGCGTGATTTGGATGAACTCATTTTG
The DNA here is from genome assembly GCA_947369235.1 of Udea olivalis. NCBI lineage: Eukaryota > Metazoa > Arthropoda > Insecta > Lepidoptera > Crambidae > Udea > Udea olivalis. The sequence continues at coordinate 14,083,957 of OX376362.1, read as the reverse complement.
AGTATGCCAAACCGATGTTCTTGTGTTGTTAGTGTTCGCGGTAGAAACACGGATTATTAATTGTTTAAGTTACCCAATAAAATTTTAAAGAAAACTGTTATTTCAGTCTTTTTTTCGAACTTTAATGTTAGTGGTTCAAATGTCAAAAATCCTTTTATTAGGAAAATGGCAAATTTCTTTATTAATGCAAAGGTGACTTGGTTTATCGTTACTGTAGACAAACGAAAACACCTTAGTTGATGAATCCTTAAAGAAAATTTTAATTAATCTCAATCAGGAGAAAAGTTATTGCAAAAATATATGTTGATCCCTAGACACTTTTGATGTGTGTATTATTAAGCTGCTCTTAATAACTACGCGAATGTTACAAAACTCGTTTTAAAACGATATCATATATCAAATTACATACTCAATAAATCATGTATGTAACTTAGTAAGTTTTTTAGGACCTCACGACCTGTAATTTATTGTTGTCGGTTAGTGTCGTTAAATATATTAAGTATATCGTTATGATCTCCTCTTGGTGTAATGTTTGGCTAGAGCAAAAAGTTTATTCAAAATACGTTACATATTGATTGATGTTATCTAAGAATTCATCTTCTTATCTGTTTATCTTTAGTTGCTTGTAATTAAATCGAATCAGAGATGCAGAAATTTGTGAGTAAATGAAGTGGCATACCATGGCAATAGCGCGATAAGAGGGTTTGCTTTTTGCGTATGGGGTTGATCGTAAACATCGCATTTTTAAAAGGTTTTCGTGATTATTCAGCTGAATTCAAATTAAGTATAAATTATCTTTCTATTATTGAATGCACCTCTTTATTTCATAATTATGACTTTAACTGTGTACAGTACATTTTTTAGTGTCTTATCGTTTTTTTATAAAAAAATGTTATTTATTTAATTTAGCAAATAATTGGCGACTACCTAATTTTGGACAATTAAATGTGTTTTTAAATAGTATTATGCACACAATAATAGAGCAAAAATTTGAGTTTTATTTAATTAAATAATCACGAAAATCTTACAAAAATGCAACCACCCCCAGCTAACGCTCTTACAGATGGCCGTTGAGTCAGAAATGGTCACGAATAGAGACCATTAAATGGTTCAAATTTTGAAGGCTTAGGCAGCACGGGACATAGGTCGCACGATTTTACTGAATTTAAACCTCCACCTCTAGCTGTCTCGTTGGCGCAGTTGGTATTGACCAACCTATCTAGGAGCTGTTGGGTCGATCTCCACCAAGAACTGTCTGTTACCTAGTAACACAAGGATATTTCTTAGAATAAGTTGCCATACGACATTTGTGTTCCGATTCAGATTATTTATTGCTTGCCACATTAATAAATAGATCTTTAACTAAGTACAGTGCTTGTGACGCTACAATGCTAACAAGCATTGCAATATTTGGAGGGTACAATTTTATTTAGTGAGCTCTTAAAATTACATAAACCAAAAACAAAAATTAACATTTTAAAGGAATAAAAAGAACAAGTTGTTTTTTCTCATCCATCAACAAGATACTCTTTTAGGTCGTAGAAGCATTTAGTAATCAGATGTTTTTTTAAACTAAATAAAAAAATGGAGTAAATGGTTTAATTTCTTGAATTTCCCTAATTTCATTCGGGAGTCTATTATAAATAGATATGACGACACGATTGGCGTAGTGCGCTGTAGCACGGTTTCTCGCCTCGGTTTCCTTAGTGTCCCGGGTTCGATTCCCGGTCGGGTCAATTCAGAAAACGATCTTTTCTGAATTGATTCGGGTCTCGGTGGGCTGGGAGACGGCCCTGGCTGATTTCCTTGTGTGGTACCTCGTGACACAGGGATATTAATCCCTACTTCGAGACCATTACAAGAGGTGTGTTGTCTGGCGCATATTTATATTTATATTAAATTATTTATATAAATCTTGATAGCCATGGAATGTGGCCCTAATGAAAGTAGTTTGAGTGTTGTAGATTGACCTTTCAGTTGGTTAACTCTTCTATTATTCCTCTTCAAGTGAGCGTTTTTAGTAGGAGAATGCAAATCTGCATGTTTTCGTACAAATTTAACTACATTCCAAAATATACAAAGAGGTCAAAGTTAGTATGGCATGTTTTTTGAAATGAGGTCTTCATGAATCCATTTGATTAATGTTGGTAAGTATTTTAACACATTTTTCTGTAAAATTAAGACGCTGTTTACATCAGTACAGTTTCCCCATAAAATAATTCCATAGGTAAGTTTAGAATGTAGGCATAGTAAGCACAGAGTGCAGTTGAAAAGTTTGTAACCTTTTTTAAGTTGTAAAGTGCATAAGTAAATGACGACAACTTACTCTTTAATTTTTGATTGTGAGCCTTCCAATTTAAATGAGAGTCTATTTCAATACCCAATAGTGTTGCAGATTTTACAATATCTAACTCTGAATCGTTGTATGAATATGATATTTGCAATAAAAAATTTTGGTGGGGGTGGAATTAAATAAATTTTGTTATATTAATATTTAATTTCAAGTTATTTTGTGTCAGCCAAACATTTATTTTATTTTAAGTGGAACTGAGTTTATTTTTCAATTCAGTGGTTTCTGTACAAGATAACACTCCTGAGATGCACATCAGCGAAAAGCACGCAATATTCATCTATCTCCTTAAGTAGGCTATTTATATAGACCAAAAACAAAAAACATCCTAATACGCTACCTTGCGGTATAGAGCCCTTAGAAGAGTCGCAGAGGATCTGATTTTCTGAATTTCACGGGTTGTCATGTTGACATTTTCAATTTCTACTAGTTGTGAGCGATTTTCAAGAAAAGATTTGAACCAGTTATGAGTTATTCCTCTTATACCAGATGCGTAGAGTTTTTGCAAAAGAATTTCGTAACTAACTCGATCATAGGCCTTACTCATATCGAGCAACAACCCCACAGCGTATTTCTTTTGATCTCTGATTTCTAATCTACTTTTGACATATTTATATACTGCCAACGACGTAGATAAGTTCTTTCGAAAACCATATTGACTGCAATTAAAAACTCAAAATTTTTCATTGAATGAGTAGACTCGGGTCACCATTGCAGTTTCAAATATTTTTTAAGAAGTGGGCAATAGCGCGATTGGACGATCATTATTTGGGTAATGTTTTTTTAGTAGATTTACAAGGTGATTTAAAAATGTTTCGGATTCTCTACTCTTCGGCCAGTAAATATTAATTATAATTAAATTTCTTTTTAGGTTTTTCAATTGAACATATGTACTTCAAAAACATATTCTACTGACATTTCTTCAATTTCTTCTCATAAAATGTTAAGTCTCCTCTTACAAATATACAAACGCCCCCGCCTTCGTATAGTTCTCGACAATAAGACGATGCTAAACAATAATCACTGATGTTAAATAGTTGTAACTTTCCTAGATTGAACCATGTTTCAGTTATACATACTTCCTTAATGGACGGTCTTTCGAGTGGAAAAGCTTCTGAAAGATGTTTTCTTTATCATTGACTTCTTGCATTCTGGAATTGAATAATAAAATGATGTGTTCTAGTGGCGAAAGGAATCATCTACAACTTGGAATGAAAGGTTTTGGGTTTGGGTTTCAACTTCAGTAAGTGGTTGAATTTATCAAGAGAGATGCTTCCACCGTGCTCGAAGTCGGGAGCGACTGTTTCTGGGCTATTTAATACCAATGTATTACCCCTAGGAGAATAGGTGTTATCGGTAATCGTGCTGTCGTCTACGCAGAAAGGTGTTTTCCTGCGCAACGTGACGGCATCAGAATTAGCCACAAGCTTATCATGTTGTCGACACACTGGTGTATTCTTATTGTCCTGTTTTGGCTCCCTACAGCGACACAACGGACATTTCCATTCTTCTTTGTGTGCTTTTGTCATTGTATTTTAGAAGCGCGCTTAGGAAACGTTAGTGCATTGTAGGTATATCATATTTTAGGTGACATAGCGAGCAGTTCAAAAAACGGTGGTCGGTAATTTTCTGGTTGCAGCCGGCACTGTTAGCCATCTTGCGGATATATCCAGAACTACTCATAGTTTGGTTCTTTAGTTGTCTTTAGAGTTGGATGGATACTTTGATAATGTTTCAGTGGATGGCGCTGCCGCCCAATTATCATTAAAGTTGAGATGATTGTAAATATTTTACTAAGGTTATTTTATTTTCTTGTAAAGCCAGTATCACTTATCTCAATGTCCCTAGTTGATTTTAGAAGTACACTTAAATTCGTTTTTTATGATAATATAATCTGACGAATAATACATTTTATCTCTTGTACTTCTTGTTGCCAACACTTGTACTAGTGAACTATTATCGCACAAGTATACATTCCTTTAAACATATATTTATCCTTCCTTCGAGATCATAAAAAGTGGTGTGTTGTCTTGCGCATATTTATATTTATTTATTTATTTGCGTTAAAATCTAGTTGTAATTTTTTTGTTATTTGTCTCAGGCCAAGGCTACACCTGACGGAAATTCCGGGGACACTTGCGACCGATCTTCCGCGAAGTGTGCCCGCTATTTTCTAATTTATATGCAATTACCTGTATTGGCGTTCCGTCGCGGATCTTGCGCGACGGAATTTCCCTAGCCCTGGCCTTAGTCTGTATCTGCCATAAGATTGGAAAAGCTTTGCCTAATTTGGGGTCAATGGCCAAGTGTTAAAAATAAAAACCTTTTTTGACAAAAACCCTATTTGTTTAATTCCAGGGGCTTCCGCAAGTTCTTCACATACATCCAAGAGGCGTTGCCAGTACGCATGCGCGCCATCCACATCCTGAACACGGAGCCGGTGCTGGACAAGCTAATGCTCGTCGTCCGGCCCTTCATGGAGAAGAAGTTCTTCGATATGGTGAGCTAACGACATCTATCTTGCTGCTGCGTAAACTGCGTTATAGTGCTCAAAGATGGGTAGAGATGGCGCTGTTTGGAATAAGATTTTTAAAGAACCCTGCATTACAGTTTTCAGAGGAAGGTGATGATTCATTGAAATACGTACTTAGTTTTTGTATTCAGTACGTCTGCCATGAGTTTCGTCACGTAAACGGCGATCGCTGCGTTCAGGATTGTATATGCTATTTTTGGTTCTGTTTTTAATCACTAGGGGCGCTGTACCGAAATCCCGTACAAAAACATCATCGTCATTGGTGTAAACTCTAGGTAGACTACTTAGAGTATGCAGAGTAATGTGGTTCTAATTGGTATTAAATAGTCACTGTATTATCAAATTCATCAAGGTCTCTAAACACACTATCAAAAAAAATTCTTCTTCTTCTCCTTTTCAGCCTATAGCAGTCCACTGCTGGACATAAGCCTCCCCCAAAGCCCGATCTCCCGTTTTTGCTACCCAGTCACTACCAGCCACTTTTTTTAGGTCGTAGGTCCTACGTGCCGGTGGACGTCCAACACTACGCTTGCCGAGTCGTGGTCTCCACTCGAGAACCCGTCGACTCCACCGACCATGGGTTCTGCGACAAATGTGACCAGCCCACTGCCACTTAAGTTTGCTACACTTCTGGACTACGTCAGTCACTCTGGTTCTTAGCCGAATTATCTCGTTCCGGACCTTGTCCTTTAACGAGATTCCTAAAAATATAGTAAAACTATTTCACAATATCTCTACCATGAATTTCCGTCACGAAAATAGTTGACTGCAGAAATGTTTGGTTTAATTTTTAATCATTGGTAGACATATCTACTGGTATAATAATAATAATAATAATATATTCTTTATTGCACACAAAACTTACAGTACAGAAATAATTGACAATAAATGCAAGTACAATTTGGGCGGCTTTATCGCTAAAAAGCGATCTCTACCAAGCAAACCACAAGCAAAGAAAATTTGGCGAAAAGAGCGAGTAAGTGTACCAAGAAAAATAATAGAGAAAATAAGTTTGATTATGAATATCTATACAGTATAGGACTAGGTACATATATTCACATAATACATAAATACTATATATAAAAACTAGAAACAAATGTGAGGTTATTTAAACTGACAATAGCAATCAGCTCAGTTGCAACCAAAATGATCCGGATATATAAAGGATAAAGAAGAAAAAGGAAGAACCACAAGGACTGATGTCAAAGTGCAAGGAAATGTGCTTTGACCCTTGCTTTAAAGATGGATAAGGATTGGGACTCTCTGATTGATAGGGGTAAGGAGTTCCATAAACGTACGGATTTCACAGTAAATGACTGTGTGTAGGAGTGGGAAGAATGAGGAGGGAATTGAAGGCGGAGTTTTTTGGAAGAACGCATTTCCCGTCCACGGATGGGAGGCAAAAATTGGAACCGCTCTTTGAGATAACGGGGTGACATTGGGTTGAACAGAATGTATTGTGTGTATGGTATACTGCATAGGTATTGGTATTGGTAGTCATGGTAGACGTACTGAAATGACATACTTATGTCAACCTTACCTCACTCAATACCATTATGACGTTTTTGTTAAAGTTGACGTAATTTGTAATGCTATGATTTAGACACGCAAATACGGCGGCCTTTAAAAATACGAAATCCGCGGTGATTTTTTCATAATAATTTATTCAATGTATTTTTTGTTCAATAGCATTTTAACAAGTTTAAAGGTTGTAAACAGTTGAGAAGAACTTTGATCTGTATTGTACGTAAATGTTTTTTAAACTCGTGCGTCAGCAATATTACCTGTTTCGTCAATAATGCGCCGACCATTTTCTGCCCGCGAATGTACTCTAATTTTTTATGACAGGATGTTGTCGAAATGAGTGTTGAATTACTATAAGAAATCAGGTTTAGAACCTTTACTTGTCATGAATTTCCTTTTATGACGTAGGCACCCAATATAAATGGATTATGGAGGACCGCCCTAACCTACTTGGGGCCCTGGACACAGAAGGAAAATGGGGCCTTTTAGACTTTCAGTGTCAAATATTTTTACTGAGTGAATTTAAAGCCTGACTGAATTTGACTGGCCTGTTGGTTCAAAGGCAGCGATCTTGCCTTTAGCACCGGAAGTCGTGGTTTCGATCCCCACCCATAACAAACATTTATGTGATGAATATTTGTGTGTGTTGTGTGTCTGGGTATTATTATCTATTTAAGTATGATTATCTAACTTAAACTCAAATAACTTTATTCAAATAGACTGTATCAGTACTTTCAAATCGTCAAATGTACAGCAAAATATACTAAAATGTCAGATTGAGAACTGATCTAAGCTTAAGTATGTAGTTTTATAAAATTTCTTAAATTACCTTATACACTGTGCATGTTGTGTTCACCTACTTTTATTGTACCTAAATTGTTTTTATGTATATTTGATGGTAAAGTGTAACAATTACCGGTGAACCAAATAAATAAAAATAAAAATAATAGACATAAATACCATAAGAATATGGACATATAAATACGCAGTATATAGACATATCGGTCTCTGACACCCATAGTACAAGCTCTGCTTAGTTTGGGGTTAGGTGATCTTGGTGTAAATTATCCCAGATATTTATTAATTTAAGGAAGGAGGCCGTCAGGATCGTGGGATCCCCAAAACGCCGAATGGGAAAAAGGGGCCTCATAATGGTAATATAACTACTAAATAGTAAACACTCGGCTACTATTTGCATTTTAATCTCGCCATCGAAGCTGGGCTCGACCTGTGCTGTTTGACAGTTCTCGCAGTAGAAGACCCGAAAGGGGTATTTACATTAGTACACTGAAGGTTTTCGGTATTCCAACAATGCTGTATTAGTACAGTCCTAAGGGTTTTCAATAATTCTGCTCCTTTTTTTAAATGTTTCCTGCAATATAGGTATGGTTTTTCAAAATATCGTCAGTTTTCCATTGTAGTAAACCTTGAATTCTCCAATCTTTTTCAAAGCACCCATAAGTATGCAGTTCCATAACATTTTAGTAGAAACGAAAGTAACAGTATTTTGGATAACGTTTTAAATTCAACTGTCATATATATATAAACAGCTTTTAAAACAATAATCTCTCTGTTTTCATAAAAATATTAACCATTATTCCCTTTCTCTTTTCAGCTGAACTTCCACCACAAAGATGAGGATCTTGAAAGCTTCTTCGCCACCGTAATCCCCCGGTCTGCCATGCCCCAAGACCACGGAGGCTCTCTTCCCGACACCAGGACTCTGCACAAGAAATGCATGCAGCAGCTCCAAGGCATGGAAGACTACTTCAAAGTTGAAGAGGAACAGAGAATCATGGCTCTTCCAGAGAAGAAAAGAGATAAAGCTATGGAGAAGGCGTTCAAGAATTTGGATATAGATTAAGGTGGTAAGATGTAGTTGGACAGTTTTGACTTAAATCGGTTATTTATTTTAAGGTACACTTCCGGTAGGACTGTCGGCACATAGTGATCATCGCGGACATCAAAAATATTATCCTTCTACAATCACGTGCATTAATATGTGCCCATATATGAACCTTATGTCTTTGACTAAATAACAAAACTGTATACCTACATATTATTGCACGTGACTTGCAGTCGAGCATCGAAAGCATCTAAACAATTTAGTAGCTTGTCTTTTTTCATTGTTCAAGTATTTGAAATTAGCTAGCATGTTAAGGTACCGAAGTGGTTAGCTATTCGTTGGTGATCGTACCTCTGGGAAAGAGCTACTTTTAATTTCACTAAATATTTAACTGACTTAAGGAGTTTTTGTTAGCCGACCGCATGGCATTTGATGGCTCATTTTCTATCATAAAATGGACTATTATGCATATTATGAACATCCCGAAAGGCACATGACGTCTACGCTTGCTTACCCCGAAGCCAGGGCGCCCTTACGATGTCCACGGCCATATTCACGTGTGTGTAGTAAGCCGACAGTGACAGTTTTAGTTGGTTCAGACATGGGAAAGCTACTTAAAAAAGCCTATAGAGTTAGATTAGTATACGTTCCGTGTATTGTGATTTATTTTGTACTTAATGGCGTGGTTCCTAAAATTGGTTGTTATTTTATTTAAATTTTTTGGGTTATTTTATGTTTAAGTTATAATTGTATAAGAATATAAAGAGAAATGATTCAAAAGCATCAGTTACCCTAAAACGTCACTGTTTTAGTGTTTACAATCGCAAAATGTATATGAAAAGGTTTACTAACTAAGAGACCTTAAATATTAGGCTTACAATATGATTCGTCTTATGTTTTTTTTAAGGGGAGCTGATGATTTCAATGCACGTGATTGGTTGAGATTACAATGTTTAAAGAAACTTAAATTGGAATTGTTCAACTACATAATATGTCGCTTCATTAGACGTTCAACATTCCTAATTAAAACAGTTAATGTAGGCATGACATTAAAGGTAGAAAATTTGACTTGAAACATTATTCAATAAATCAAGATTTGCATTTAAAGTTACACTAAGTAAGTACGAATGTAAAAAATCTGTATTTTAATTATCAAATTGGTACTTAGGTGTTAAAACTATGTTCAAAAGTTTACTTAATCGTAAGAGCGAAAGAATGAAGCTGTTTTCTTCTGGTTCAATATCCGCATAAAATTTTGATTTACGCCTCGAAAGCAAAAACTTAGGCATACAAATTATAAAGTATATTATTCAAAAGGGTTTATGAAGAACACTTGAACCTACTTGGTTAAAAAATACATGACAACAATTAAAAACATCCATGACAAAAAAAAATCCAAAAAGAAAACTAGGATTCCGAAAATATTTCTGTTTTGGTGAAAAGGCACTTAAGCCTTTTTTATCTATCTCGTGACTTGCTGGCTTTCTATTTTATTTTACATGTAAATATTGTTAAAAAAATATTCCTGAGAATAACACCGACACTCTGGATTTCTGATCGATCAATATAACTTCAACAACTTCCCCTTTTCAACTCAACTTTAGCTTTTGCTCTCTTGGGTTTTCAACGCATTTGAAGTTATTTTGTTAGATAAAGTGAGTTGTAACGTACAATATGCATGGTGATTATCAAAGAATCTCCCTTTATCGATAAATCTTAAATTGCGCTTATGTAATTTAACAAAAAAATAGCCATAAAGACTTTCTTTAAATTAAATTATTGTAGATAATGGCCTTAGAGCCTTAGAATCGCTGTTAAATATTTTGTGCAAATCAAAAAATAAATTAGTACTTTATTTTGTATGCTCGATTAGATAATTTTGCAATCAAATTGTAATATAATATATTTATTATCATAAAATATATCACAAAAATACATTTGCTATTTTCAATAAATTCTAAATAGAGAATCAAGTATAAATACTAATTTGTAATAAGATGTATTTTCCAAATTCTACATAAATGTATAAAATGATTAAGATTTGAAAGTCAATTAAGATGTCATGATCGTATTTCGTGCAATTAAGTGATATTTGTCGTGTGAAAAACCGAAATGATAATAGTAGAGACGGACCTTCGATCATACATACCCAAGATACACCAATACGCACAAAATCAACTCTAAAAAGTGTCCAATGCTTGGTTCAAATGTGTGAGTGTTGTTGGACACGCAAAACACACGTAATTCCCTAAGCCATAAATAACATTTTCGAAAAGCAACCTTTATAATACTCTGGCTTAATAATACTCTTTCATTTCATTCTTAATGCAAGAACTTCGTTGTTAGGACAGTAAATGTGACATTATGAAATTGTCATAATCTAATCATCGAGGTTTTGAGCGCTAAGTTTGTTTTTAGCACTCTCATTCCGAGAACACGGGGTATCTTGGATATTTTTAAATGATCGAAGAAACTGACACACATTAGCGGAACAGCAGTAGGTACGGGATTGACCTTTATTACATTGATTAAAGGTAATCTACTTCCACTACACAAAAACATAGGTATTTAATTACATGAATAGCTATAACTCATTTAATTCACGATGACGCGCACCGCGAGTTCGTTACACATTTCTGTCGGGAAATTTAACAAGTGAGGTTATTGTTTTTCTTTTGATGATTAATTCCTCAACAACATACAAGTAGTAGATACAAACAGGCTGCTACATATATGTTTCAAAGTGATAAATAGTTGCGCGCGTCTTCGCGAAACGAACGCGCTATAATTAGATCACACACCCACACCCACACACACACACACACACACACACACATATATATATATATATATATATATATATATATATATATATACCTAATACAGTACGCACTTAGAAGCTACACAGCTATAGAACACCTTGTTAACATTAAAACTTACTCTGTACAAAAAAGTTTCCATATTCAAAAATATTAGTTACTATTAATAATAACTGTTTAGGCTCTTGTATCAAAACACTAAATCTAGAATTTTAAACCTCATGATTAGAATTTAGAATACATTATCAATTCGTTTTTTTCTGTCAATGTAGAGGCGTTCACATCAACCTTTACGTAGTCTTATATGTAGCACTCTGTGCTGCTGATATAAGACCTATTTTGCAATGGTTTTGTAAAGGTTGATTTGGTTGGTTGAGGTAAACGTCTCTATACTGTAGCTACATGTGTAGATAACGGGATGCTATGCTTCCTACACTCAGATCATAGTTCCTACATAACTCAATAAATGACTATGATTATGATTATATACATTTTTTTTTTTTTTTCATGGTCATGTCAAATGATGAGATCTTCTGTCTGGAGACATCTTTCTGAATATTATTAACATCAAGTAGAAAAAATACTTATATCCAGCACTCATTTATTTTTGTAAGACTTTTATTTAGCAAATCGACTCACATATTTAGACATCGATTAACATCATATTTGCTGAAGGAAATATACAATAGGTGTCCTTACCTAAACCAAAATTCTATAAACATGCATTGTTTAAAAGACCGACTAAGTTCCAAAAATCTAGATTGAGTGTTGATGCTATGGGCATTAGTAATTGCTGAAAATAGTGACTATTCTCTGTATACTGAAAAGTACATAATTTTATGTTTTTTGCTCTACGCATTGTGATTTTGTAAAATTAAATGTAAACGCTAGATGATGGAATGTAATACAGGGTGTCTATTAATAATGTCTACATAACGAAATTGTCAAAATATCTCAAATAGATTTTTATCTTTATTTATGTTCGAAATTTATTGTGAAAATATGAAAATTCGGTAATTTTATGTTCTGTAACGGAAAGTTATATTCTTCTTTCATAAAGCCAATGGCGATTTGGGAAATTTAAGATTCTTAAGAGGATCTATAAAACAAATACAGATATGTGTGCTATAAACCAATTTGGATTAGATACGTATAATAATAGACAGTCTGTATTTGTAGGTAAGTATAATAAGTAGAGTTATTCCAAAGTATATTAATTAGGTTATAAGGGTGATTACAAATATAATATGTATCTATTTTTATGAGGATAGACACATTCTGAAAGTGGACGTGGCTTTACCAAACTGGTACCATTTTGTTTTATATCACTGAATTCCTATGTATACAGTAAAAAGTCATATATGTATTTCCAGACCTAATTTATTATGTATGCGAATAGTGTCTGGTTACTAAAGTATTATTACTTATGTAAAGTTACCATTAATATAATTGCAGTGTAGTACAAATGTTAAATACTTAGAGCTGGGCTGAAATTGTTTTTATAAATTAAAACCATAATGAGTAAGTATTTAAATTATTGCTTTCAGCTATGTGATGTCGCATATAAAATTATTTAAAAAAATACTGCTTATCTTAATAATCCAGTTAAATATATTGTAATATAGTCGTATTATCATTATGTTTTTCATTGAGGTCTACTTTCAGGACCGAGCAAATACAGATTTTTTAGTAGAATTCATGATCTTGCCAAAGACTAAATACCTGATGGCAATCACTTTGAAATTGTAGCAAATTGTGTAGATAAAATATATTTTATTTGGTGTAAACGGTACATGTAAGGATATTTCATAATGATTCCATTGTTACAGAAAAACGTACTCAATTTATATATCTTCAATAACCTATACGTTTTCCAGGTAAAATATTGTCTTAGCTTTGATCAAAAAATCGCTATAAGACATAAATTCGGTTCTCCCTGTTAGTAGAATGTTATAGTCAATTAAATCACCTCGTGTCTTGGTGGTGGTGTCGTTAAGATTGTAGGACTACCGTTACTACTGTACTTAAATTATTGTTTATAATATCGAGGTTTCATTAAAAGTTTTCTGTAGTGTTATGTTATGTTGGTTTTAAGAACCGAGGTTTATGATCTGATTATTCTTAGCAATATATTTTAAAGGAGCGTTATTTTTTGTTTTATTTCCTCTCATGCTTAGAATAATGTCACCTAAGGATAGTTCTATACAAAAAGTCGCGCCATTTGTGATTCCAAAATCATCTGTCAAAATAACAATTCGTTACACATGTAATCAAAATTTTCAGTATTTAACATGTATGAATACTACTTCTATGGTATGTTATTGCAACCATTTACAGCACAAATAAACATTTTAAAGAAGCTCTTACATCGAGAAATTCCATCGGTAAGTTCAGATATAGACGTGACGTCCTGATATTTGTGGCATCAAAACGGATGCCCCGACTCGCCTTTTATGCGTAATTATTCTAAGCTCTCATGCTGTAACTACGGACGACAGCAGGTCAACCTTTACTATGCCATTGAAGAATGGGTCCAATTTTAGCATATGTAAAGCTTGCGGTCGTAGGTATAGATAGTCTGAGTACTATTACCTATTCTGTGATCTGTGGTACAGTCGCGTGTGCAATATTAAGTATACGTGTTTGCCTCTTATTGTTGAAGACAAGGTTCAAATACTTATAGGTACATAATAATGCACATGACTGTTCACTGGATGAATGTTGTTGTTTAATAATGACTATTCCGGCTCGTTGTCATCATAGGGAAGCTTAAACTCACCCAAAGAGCTTTGGAGAGCTTGCCTTGTTTTTTAATGAATATTCCAAGAGAAAAGTGGTCCAATAGTTGAGTGAATAGGTACTCTTCAACTTGAAAATCTTTTGGGTTGGCATTTAAACAGCAGAATCAGGGTCCATTATTGCAAATATAGTATGGGCTAGTAGTAGGTGTCAATATGGTATAAAAAGCTGCCTTATCCGTTCTAGGATAAGCGATCATTTCATGTTTTATCCTGGTTCAAACTCGGGCACTTGCCTCCTGAAGACTGCACGCAAAACATAGTGAGAGTACCTACTCGAGCACGAATGTAGACCCATCTTTAAAATTTGATGATACCCGAACTGTGCGAGGCGAGGGCCGAGGAGCTCACGTTGGACGGGCTGGTAAGCAGTTAATTACTTTGTAATTCGATGGAAGCAGAAAGTTTCGCTTTTATATACCTACCTACCTCGCACTATTATTTTCGTGCTATAACTTATTTAGAACATGGATAAGTGGCAATTTTCAAAAGAACTATGTTTTAAAGCTGCACTGCGATAATATTTTGATTTTCTAATTAAAATTGTATGCTGTTATTTAAAGGAACTGAACGTGTAGGTTTAAAGACAAAATTCTAAACCATATTAGTTTTATTTATCATTTATGTTAATTTGAATTGAATTACTTTTTAAAAAACGAACCAAATTGATTATTTTAAACAACAGAAATAATGATGCTTTACAACTTACTCACTTTCCAACTATAATGATGAAAGAAAACATCATTACAATGGCTCAAATGGACACTGTCCCTAGCCGTAAAAAAAAACAATGTACCGTGCCGCCAAAAATGCAGTAATGCACAGGTAAAAAAGAAAAATTACTGCTTCGTTTAAAAACGTTGGCGGTGGGAATGCACACTAAGGTTTTTATGTCAAAATGATACAAAATCAAAAATATCTTTATTTAAATAGACCTATAACTAATACTTTTAAAGTCCCTGGGTATCTAACTTGATAAGCAGCGCGCAGCGTACCGAAAACGTATTGATAATTTGATACCGTTGAAGCACACATACACTTCAATTAAAAAAGTTCAACTGTCAAAATCATAACCGTCGTCCAGCACCTGCCTCCGGTTTTTTGTTTACGATCTAAACTATGTACAAAACCTGAAATGTTGAATGAAACCTGTGATAAACGCTGATGTGATGAATTAAATATTGTGACTATATTGTGGTTAAATGTTTTAGTGCCTAAAACTCTGAGGATCTGGGGTTGATTATGTAAATACAAGGTACGAAAGTTTTACTTTTTGTGGCGTCAATATTTAATTGTGGTAGACATAAAATTTAATTAATATAACAACACAATGTAATTTTTATGTTCATTTAACGTGTACATTTCATCGCTTAGCTAGTTTGAATGTGCCTAAAAATGAAATGAATAAAATTAAAAACAACTTTCATTGCATATTTTTATTCGTGTTCAGTGGACGTTATTGCAATAATTATTGGTTCTACAATATGAACCGTAAGTACCCACTGAGAACATCCATACAATATCACATATTGCAGTTCTCAACACTTATGACAAGCCCTGAAGTTCTGTGGCCTTTTGTAGGATGTACAAGATTTTACATGCTAATTCAAACTCAAATGATTTTATTACATTGACAATGTATGCCTTTGATTTCAGGCAACTATGAACTCCATTGACAACAACCAGTTTGAGGTACAACTGACTTCAAAAAGTAAAAGGAAAATCACAACACCGTGTCCAACGGCTTATCTAAACCCAGCTCTGGATCTTCTAGCCAATGAGGATCCTATGTGCAACACAGCCATGGAGATTGTCCCCATGAAGAAACGCAAGCGCACAAAGAGTTGTGATATTGCAGCATTCGAAAATACTGGTCTTGATTTGGGTATCAGCAAGGCAGCTGTCAACGAGTTTTTGGTAAGGGAGCTTGAAAATGTACGGAAGAATATGAAAACTTACGAGACATCTAAAGCTGGTGATACGGATACTACAAACAAAGAAAACCAAGCACCGGTTGATATAAATGCAACAAATAATGATAATGCAGCTGTCATATCTATGAATGAGCCAATTTATGCTAACATTACTGATATGGCAATATCTGAAAATGGTTCTGATGAGTCTGTTGTTGAAGAAACTTTTGCACCAGGTATGGAAATCTCTTGTCTTCAAACAGATCACACTGATCATCAAACCACAGCTATGGAGCTTTCAGGTTTCAATCCAGATTTAAGTGAAATTGGGATGGATTCTGGTTTATCAGTTATGGAGCAAAAATCCCTAACTTCTGCCACTGTTGTAAAAAACATTCTGGACTGTAATGAAACAGATGTGTCCATGACCTCTACATCAATGCAATCAAGTGTCTCCAAACAAGTCATCATCAACAACACAAGCAATATGAGTCTAAGTTTTATTGACAGGCTAGCTTTAGATTCCCCAAACTTATCAAATCAATCACTATATTTTGATGAGGATTTAAATGAAAGCAATATAATGGAGGTGAAAACTATTACAATAATAACTAAAAAGCGTATAATAAACAAAAAAAATAATACCAATCCATTTTTGGACCCAAATCTTATTGAAACATGTGATGAAACTGTTCCAAATCCATTTCTAAGTCAAGAAGTCACTAAACCAGAAATAGAGTACAATGATGAAGCTAAAAGCAGACCTGCAGAAGTACACATACCTTCAGGCAGTAATTTGATGCCAAGAAGACTATTTTCTCATGACACTAATAGTACAATTTCTACTGTAAATGAATCAATCTACACAGACCAACATGAGTATGAAAACATTGATAGTTACAGAGCAGAAAGCCCCATATATGAGAATGTAAGTGGCGAATTTCATGAAATGGCTAATAAGCAAAGCAAAGTCCTGGGCCATGATGTTTCTAGGTTCAGTGCAGTTGATATTATGAACTTGAATAAACACACAGAAGTTAACAGCTCCAATGAATCTAATGACAGCAAAAGGGACTTAAAGCATACAATATTGAAAGCTGGTAACAAACTTTCTAAGAAAGTACTTAAAAAACTTAAGAAAACTTTCAAGCAGGAGAAAGTAGAACATGATGTTACTCTAAACCCTTATGAAGTACCACGAAAGCCTCCTAAGCAAAAAGTGCAGCCTCCTAAAGAATCAGGAATTGAGAACCCCGCTTTGAACTTGGATAATTCTGATGAAATTGAGATTGAAGAGCTTGATGATGATGAAGAACATCAATATGAAACCATTAAAACATTACGAAACACAAGACTTAACATGAATGTGACTCCGTTAAGAGAAAAAGGGAATGCTAATGCTGATACCTCTCAAAACAGACTCATTACTCCAGGAAAGAAGGTTCGCTTTGATTCTACACTAAACCAAGAGAAAGTTATAACCGGGAATAGTTTTGACTATAGTGTTCAAAGTCCCGGGTTTGATGCTAAAATTGACAAATACCATGATGAGTTGGAGAACTGTATTAATGAAAGAAAATTTATACAACAAAATATGTAAAATTACTTTTGTTTCACATTTATACAGTTTTTATATGTCCAAAGGAGTTCCAAAGCATAATAATCATGAAGTTCTCACTTCCATGAACTAATTTTAAGTATTTTTTTAATAATTGGTATGTAAGAATTGGGTTGAATAACCAAGTTGAACATTTTTTATCTGGTTAATATCTTCCTAAGAGGCTTTTACTCAACTTTTTGTATAATTTATTTTACACAATAATTCAAGATTTAATTTATTATTAGTGGCTATGATCTTGCCAAATAAATATTTTTTCTTTATTTGTCGTAGTTATTTTATTGCTCTACAAATCACATACACTACTGATGCCAAGGGCTTAAAAACCAAGACTAAGGCAGGGTAGCAACGCTGCGGTTACTGAAACTTGTTTTGTTGTATTGAATAAAAATATTATAAATAGGTACCTATTACATTGATTTATTAATTTGCGCCTGACTGATTGCTACATATGTATCACATTAACTCGAACGCAAATGTATTCATTGCAAATAAATGATTTTACTTTACACACATACAAGTACTTCTAACATTTTCGCAATAAATATCAATGATAGTTTGACTTTATTTGACATTGAAAACACCTAATAAAAATATGAAAACACTTTGATTCGCTTCAATGAAAGGCCAATAAAAAACGAATGCATCCAATGATTTCAAGACGAACATAAAATTAATGTAAGTACATGTTTTCAATGAACAATTTTAAACCAAATGAAAATAAAATTAAGTGGGTTTTGTTGTTGGTAATCTATACCTATATTACGTTATGATGAGGAATGACTTGTTCCACCGAGGTTCAGGGTTTGTAATGTCGTCTGACATTGGATGAATATCCCAAAAGTTATAATTTGAACTAAGACGAGCTGTGAGAATAGTTGACAATCGTCAATCGCAAACTTACAAGTGGTATCGAACCATTAGCTCTGAGGGGAGACGTTGCCTCCCTATGTGTGTTCTACCGCTTATACAATGGGTTGTGTTCAGAGGAACTGTTTGAAATGATGCCCACAGCTACTTTTTATCATCGCACCACTCGCCATCGACAGACCATTGGGGTGTAATGTACACCCTCACACATTGGAACCCCAATGGTCGCGTCGCGCACAGTGTGGTTTCAGAGGAATTTCCTCCCGCGAGCAATCCGATTGTGGAATGAGCTCCTTGCAGAGGTTTCCCCGGGGGAATACAGGGGGTCCTATAAGGGGAGAGTTAAGATAAGATAAGATAATAGTAGATTATACACCAAGGGGATAAAGCACTGTTTTATGTCACGGGCGCTACATTGAATCCTGAACGTAACGAAGGACTCCAAATTTAACTCCCGAGCGCAGCGAGGGTGTTAAAAGTTAATTCTCGAGCAAAGCGAGGGAATTAAGATTGAGTCCCGAGTGCAGTGAGGGATTCAAGCGCCCAAGAAAAAAACAGTTTTATCCCGGTGGTGTATACTCTACTTTTCTCACTTTATGCGAGACAATAAAAAACCAGGCTTAGTAGATAGTGTTTATTACAGCATATTAAAGAATCTTCTAAAGCTAGTAGTACTACTAGCTACGGCTATAGCAACTTCTTTCAGCTGGCGTGGCCTACTCGATTTGACAACCAAATGAAGTTCGTCTCAGTGCGAATCTAGTGGGCCACGGCCTCGGTCTTCGAAAATCGAGTTGGCCGCGCCCGCTGAGGACACATTCTGTTTAGTGAAATTAGACTTTATGGACATAGCAATAAGAATTATGAAAGTGAAAATCACCAGGTGTGAAAAGTATATTTTCACACCACATGCTCGACAATGCCGAATTATATGTCATGTAAACCTTACCGAAAGCAAGACATTATATCTCTTGGCTTTAGCCGGGTTATAATGTTCTATTATAACCCGCTGGTCAATAATGTGATTTTCACTTTCATAATTCTTATTACCATGTTCATAAAGTCTAATTTCACTAAACAGAATGTGTCCTCAGCGGGCGCGGCCAACTCGATTTTCGAAGACCGAGGCCGTGGCCCACTAGATTCGCACTGAGACGAACTTCATTTGTTTGTCAAATCGAGTAGGCCACGCCAAGCCTGGTTTTTTATTGTCTCGCATAAAGTGAGAAAAGTAGAGTATACACCACCGGGATAAAACTGTTTTTTTCTTGGGCGCTTGAATCCCTCACTGCACTCAGGACTCAATCTTAATTCCCTCGCTTTGCTCGGTAATTAACTTATAACACCCTCGCTGCGCTCGGGAGTTAAATTTGGAGTCCTTCGTTACGTTCAGGATTCAATGTAGCGCCCGTGACATAAAACAGTGCTTTATCCCCTTGGTGTATAATCTACTATTATTGTACAACAAATCATACTTAACATAAGCATTACATAATAGAGTTAATAGGCACTTATCTCATAAATGGTCGGTAACGCGCACGTAGTGCCTCTGGTGTTACAGGCGTCCATTGGCTTCGGTAACTGCTTACTATCAGGCGGGCCGTAAGCTTGTTTGCCACCTTGTGGTATAAAAAAATGTTAAACTTAAATAATATAAATATGCGCCAGACAACACACCTCTTGTCATGGTCTCGAAGTAGGGATAAATATCCCTGTATTACGAGGTGCTAGACAAGGAATTAAGCCAGGGGCGTCTCCCAGCACACCCAGACCCAAGTCAATTTAGAAAAGATCGTCGCATGAATTTACCCGACCGGGGATGGAACCCGGGGCACTACGGAGAAACCGTGCTACAGCGCACTACTCCAATCGTGCCGTCAAATGTTTTTCAATCAAACTCACCATATTAGCCAGCACAGACAGAATCAGATTCGCTGTCACCACATCTCAAATGTTTAGAATTTGCTCTCCCTTTGTATCCTCTCCACTAGTGACTTTTTCCACAAGTGTGGAGGAAATGTGTGTGGGTGATTTTCAATAAGATGAAATACTTAATGATGATTTCTGGTTAGGTGAGTCCGAGATCCATAATTTTACAATTTCGTACAAAATATTTTTTAGCTATTGGAAGTTATGCGCCATAATCGAATATAAGTTCATTGACGTGATGATAGAAATATGTGCCAATTTACCTACCAATTTTAGACGTCTATTAAGGTGTTACGGACTGTTTATATAACCGCTCATTACACGAAGAGATTTCACTTAGGATATATCTCCCACTCCTTACCTTCACGATTATATTAAACTGCTCTATTCCCAACAGCAATCTTCGCTCTATTAGATTCTGTTCCTGGTTGGGGGGGCCTCGATGGTTATCGCCAGAGTATCGTCATCAACAACCGTCAAGCTCCATTAGGCGATTGTGGTCAGATGTAGAAGCCACGTGCATCCGATTATCCAATATGCAAGAATTGCAGTCAAGGCTAGCTCCGATGCCCTACAATAGGGGAGCGCAAACAGTCGATCGCATTCAAACGGCCGATTTACACATTTTGTTTTGGCTGATCCTCGATTAGGAAACACGAGAATAATCCCCTCATCACTTTGCTTTATCCTAATACTAACCCCCCTCTTTATCAAATAAATAAATATCCCTGGACATTATTCCACACAGCGCCATCTAGCCCCAAAGTAAACTAATTAAAGCTTGTGTTATGGGATACTAGACAACGGATAAACATACTTAAATACAGTTTCTTTTGTAAATACATGCTTATTATACATAGGAGACACCCAGACCAGTACAAACAGACATGTTCATGCACACAAATGTTTGTACTGTGCGGGGATCGAACCCGCGACCTCTGGTGTAGTAGCCAACTTCTTAACCATTACACCAAGTCGGTCGTCTAAAACAAACGCTCGGTACTCGCTTAATGACGACACGATAGGCATAGTGCGCTGTAGCACGATTTCTGGCCTTAAGTCACGTAGTGCCACAGTGGTTCAATTACCGGGCGAGGCAGTTCAGGAAACGATCTTTTCAAAATGAGACGGGTCTGGGTGTGCCGGGAGAAGCCGATGGCTTAATTCCCTGTCTGGTACCTCGTAACACAGGAATATTTATCCTTACTTTGAGACCATGACAATATTAAAAAGAGAAAGATCTGACGGTTTGTCCGTCGTCTTGTAATAAATAGGCGACAAACTACTATACCGATTTAAAAAAAACTCTTTCACCAATTTCAAGCTACATTATCAGGGAGTGAAATAGGCTATATTTTTTGAATTTAGGCTATATTTTGACGAGAAAGACACTCTACGCGGGCGAAGTCGCTGACGGATGGCTAGTATCTTATATTTTTATAGATCTTCAGCAGTTTAAGTTCAAGCACCCCTGCTCTACAACATATGTAATATGTATTATAGCCTGTGCTATATTCGTCCTTATTGAATCTCCTCACTGGTTTTTCAATGATTGGTTGTCAAAAGATAGACCAATCGCCGAAGTGCACATGAATCGAATTTACCATATATTTATTTTGTTCCATCTTTCATAGAACAAGTGTACACAGTTTCATAAGAAACCATTAGGTAATTTTCTTGTGACATTAGTGTTGTTATTATACATCGGAATCGGTTAAAAAACCAAACCGAATCACTGCTAGTCAAAATTGGTTTGATTTCCATGGAAGTCCAACAAAGTAGGTACCTATAAAGTATCAAAGTGTAGGTACTCATTGTCAACGGATGTTGGTCTGGTTTATTTATCCTTAATTAATTTATTATAGTAAAGACACTAGGCATGTGTTAATAATTAAGCTTTTCTAAATATTTGGCACGTCGCAGCTCGGTTTACTCTGAAAATAAAGACTCTGACTAAGGTAACCATGATTGATAACAATGTGAGAAACGCTTTCATTTTGGCAATTTAATAATACAATACCATAGATCTGAAGATATAACTAGAAAAATACTGTGATCAAGCTAAATCAACATTTTTATGATCATAATTTCGGTTCCTTTATCGTATGAATACTGGGCCGTTTTCACGGAATCCTTTTATTCCACGGTCAGACATAATTGAGTAAATCATGGTCGGAATCTCATTACCTAGATAGCTAACCACCGTGCGTTTTACGAGTCTTTTCATTGAAATTATGGAACTACTCGCTTTCCGCCCGCGGCATCACCCGCGTGAACTTCATTTCTGTAACATTTATATATAAAATCTTTATAAATTGTAGCCAATGTGTTATTCTGAGGTATAAGCTGTAGCACTTTTAAAGTTTCATTTTAATCCGCTTGACATTTTATTTGCGTGAAAGAGTAACAAACAGGATGATGTGACTTTCGCATTTTTAATATTAGTAAGATACTTCTTCTACTAGCTAAGTATGTTATTATTACAAAAGGGGTAGGACATCGGGGCTATCAAAATGAGAGTGAGAGCGTGTTGCAGTTGTCACTTACTGGGTGGTCATCATTAGGTCTTCTGCATGTTCTTTCTTAAAAAAACAGTGAAATAATTGTTTCAAGGATTGAGTAGTTTTTTCACCCGCCTTTAATCAGAGACCCAAATGTCCTGCTGCTTGGTCACTCTACTTATGTCTATTTGAACAGTTGATTGATAGCACACAGGTAATATAACCTGGCTGGTAAAGCAAATATAACCAGTTAATGAGTAAATTGTTTCTACGAGGGAAAGCTTGTCTTATCGTCCTGCGCCCTTTGGAAGGCACAAAGGGTTTCATTTACTTAGTTCTTTAAATACAACAACTGTAATTCGACTCACTGTTTTAAAAAAACTAGCTTTCCACCGACGGCTTCGCCCGCGAGATCTTCATTTTTATGACATACAGGATTTTTTTCGACTTACGATAGGTACTTGACTCGCAAAGTCTTTGAAACTCCTAGCACTTGTAGTTTCTGAAATTTCGTGATGATCTTTCGATTTTATATAAATAGATAGATTTGTTTAACCACTCATGTGGTATGAATTTATTATCCTTTTATATCTTTTCTCTTGAATCATTCTGTCTATTGATGATAACCGATTTAAATCCGTTGCGTGGTTTGAAAGATGTAACCTTACAAGTTCAGCGGGAAGCGACTTTGTTACTACGTAACACACTAGCAAAGTTTATTAGGTCGAACGTGCACCTAGCTAAATAGACGTGGCAGACTATTTGTCATTAAATGACGAGTTGCAACTGGAAATTTACGTTATCGTTCGCGTAAAAAAATGTATTGGGATTTGACATGACATGACATGACAGTGTCTAGGATCGAACATCCGAACTCGCAGCAAGTACCTACTCCGGATACATAAATCCAGTATTCCGTAGAGGACCAAGATGCCAAATTGAATGAATCTATGGTATTGCTTAGCATAGACGAAAAAGAGATAGAAGAATAATCTTGGGGTTGAAGCGCGATTGTGCCACAGGCTGGGATGACATTCCTGCCTCTTTTATTATTGACGCGAGACATGTCCTAATCCCAGGACGGAAAAAAGTCTTCAATCTCCGTCTTTTATCGCGCACTTTCCCAACTGCCTTCAAGAAGGCACTAGTTCACCCAATTTAGAGTGGGGATAGACACAGTCTTAATAACTACCGACCAATATCCGTTCTATCCACATTAACCAAAATTCTTAAAAAAATCTTCAACAAAAGATTAACGAATTTCCTGCACTGTAAAAATCTGCTAGCTCCTAATCAATTCGGGTTTAGAGCTGGCAAATCAACTGAGGATGCGGTTTTGGTAGTATAGTTGATAGTATTACATATAGACGACACATTTGGCGTAGTGCGCTGTAGCACGGTTTCTCGCCTCGATTTCCGTAGTGTCCCGGGTTCGATTCCCGGTCGGGTCAATCAGGAAACGATCTTTTCTGAATTGACTCGGGTCTGGGTTGCTGGGAGAGACGCCCCTGGCTTATTTCCTTGTGTGATACCTCGTAACACAGGGATATTAACCCCTACTTCGAGACCATTACAAGAGGTGTGTTGGCTGGTGCATATTTGTTTATTTATTTATAACATACCGCTTTATGTATTTTTATTGCTCTTACAAGCTTTTGACACTCTGTCTGTCCATATCCTAATACGGGTCTGGCTGTTGTCCCTTTCTACTTCACCCGGGTAGGTAGGGTTTTCGCAGCCGGAACTACGGGTCTGGCTGTTAGGATCAGGGTACCACGGGAGTTGGGGGGTCCCAGCTCTGCCTTTCTTAAGGCAGGCCCCAACTTGGAGTTGGATTCGTGGTGGCATGTGGTTAGTTGCAGAGGTGGGGCATGTTCGTCTGCTCGGTAGTGTGTAACGAGCCTCCCTCCTCGCGCGCAACGAGTATCTAAATTCACTGGTCTTGGGCGTTGGGCCGCTAAGTGTTTAGATGCGGGGTTAGTGAGGAACCCTTATAGCGGCTTGCCGCTCCTCCGGTACTTGCCTGGATAGCAAGGAGATGGGTATCCGCTAGATTGCCTATCCGGCCACCCTGCTGTAGCTAAGGGTAGATGTACGGCAGTGCATTGAGATGTTAGCGTGCTATACAGCTCCGGCAGAAATGGTAGTTGGCTTCTCTGACGTCCCCAGCGGGGATTGAAGCCGCTAGCGTTCTTTGGATGCGCGTGGTGAGCGACTATAACTGCTCCGGTACCATTCTGGATAAATGGGAGTGGGTAATGCCACGGACTACTCGCCTATGAGTACCATAATGTGTAATGCATTGTGCATTGTGGCGGCAGGACCTACCGCAGATGGTCCCTGGTATACACTTCACGGTGTGCTAGGAATAGTGTGCCTTTCTGCATAACCGGGAGGTTGTTCAGGGGGCCACTAAAATAAATCTCAGTAGTTTGGGAAAGGGTCTTGTCCCTATCCTAATTACAAGCTTGGTAATGTCGGTGTCCGTGGTGTGGTGCTAGATATCTTCAAAAGTTACCTCAGTGGTTGAAGTCAGTGTCAAAATATGCAATTGAGGAAGTCAGGATGAACTTATATCATACGGAGTTCCTCAGGAAAGTGTCCTTGGGCCCACCCTCTTTCTAATTTATCTCAAAGATCTGTGTCAATTACAGCTGAACCAAAGTAAAATTGTCGCATACGCTGATGATACTGCCATTGTTACCCATGGACATGGATGAAGCAATGGCATGTCCATGAACCCGGTAAAATGTTTTCACATAAGTTTTACGAAAAAAAACAATAAAATAGACTCGGCTTACACGCTGAATGGTAGAATCCTATCGAAGGTCGAAAGTTTAAGGGATCTTGGAGTTGTCATAGACAGTAAATTAAAATTCAATTTTCACATTGACGCCATTGTGAAAAAATCTGCTCAAATGCTAGGCTTCCTAAAGCGCAACTTACAAGGATTCCAGCAACGCGAAACACGAATTATACTATATAACAGTCTAGTTCGAAGCAGACTTGAGTTTGCGTCCGTTGCTTGGAACCCTGTCTATGCTAACTCATCACAAAGGGTTGAGAGTATTCAACGGGTTTTCACAAGACATCTTGCATATAACTCTCCGGGTATCTATCATAAGGTACCATACAATGTGCGTTTATCGTTCTTTGGCATGATTTCGCTAAAAGACCGTCGCACATTGCTGGACTTGATGTTCCTCTTCAAAATTATCAATCACAACTGAGACAATTCTCCTCCTCCACAGCTTCACCGGATGCAACACCACCTCCGCTATCTACGGAAAAAGCAAAGTGGGTATTGCTAAGCTGTTCACGGCTAAACCAGAACTGACCAAAAAATCTCAGCCATTTTCAGTCAGCTTTCAACATCACCGGAGAGCATTGAACAGGCTGGTGAGAAACTGTTCCTTGCAATTTACCAAGCGCCTGTCCATCAACAAAATCTCCCGCTACTCAGCTTTTTTGGAAGCATCGATGAAGCCGAAATCAGATTTAGCCACTCTTCCTCCTACCAGAGGAGCTTCGAAGGAGGACTCGTTGAGAGTGTACCTACAGGTATTATAAATTTCAGCAGTTGTCAAATACTGTAATATTAATAAATATTTGAGCTACTTAAATACAAACGTTGATCTTATTACTTTTTTACAGATACAACAATGGCTCGGCAACAACCTACTACCTACTCAATGTGGCTGGACAAGAGAAGACGATGGCATCCTAAAGCCTATGGCAACCAATGATCCAGTGGCACCTGACTCCATCCTCAACACTATATTTTGCCGATGCATAACTGGGTGTGGGGTGCGATGCGGCAACCGGAAAGCAGGCATCGCCTGCTCCAGTGTCTGCGGTGTATGCTCCGGCTCATGCACTAACGGAGCCCCCATTGAAGACACCATTGACGATGATGTTGATGATAGTGTTTAGATTATGGATAAAGTTTAAATTGTTTTAAGTGTATACATAAAGAAATGAAGTTTATTTTATTATTCTCCAGCTTCATTCCTTCATATCTCACTAAATATTGATCCCAGATATCAGAGTAGATAATTTTATGTCAATTTCTTAAGTTAAAGATTTTTTTTGCCATGAGCCACCGTTTACGAGTTGTTCAAGAAAAACTTTTAAAAAGTACCTTTACACCCCCCCTTTAACCGTTAGCTCCACTCCCAGCCTGATGGCTGATGTACTTTGAGTATGTTGCTTCAGACACCATTCCCTACAATTGTGCCAAAATTCGCCTTTACATGCCCTATTTGGCAATTTTCAGTCTTCGTAGGTTGTGCTATTAGTAAACTCTTGGTAGACAGAGCGTGGTCTACTGTAGTAGAACTTATGTCAACTCTCTTTCAACCGTTCGAAGGCGAACTGCATGCGGTTAAATTTAAAGCTCGAATTTTACTTTTCTTTTCATATTTAACTATATCTATAGGTACTCAAATTTTAAAGAGGAAAGATTTCTTTGTTTGTTTTGAATAGGCTCCGAATCTTCTATGCCAAATTGTCACGTTACCCACATTTAGAAGAAATGTACCCAGTGTTTAAGTTACTCTTTGACATATTGTGATTCGTTTTATTGTTTTTTGTATCTTGTGAATAAATACCTGGTAGTTGTGTGATTAGTTATTATAATATTTCATATTTATTTATTTGCTTGTCACATGGTTTTACAGATGGAATAATAAAAGCCTGTACATTAAACACATGACACCCCGCTGGGGCGTAAATTTGTATATGTATAGTATGCCTGGGTAGATATTTAAAACTTATAATCTTGTGTTTCTCAGCAAATGTATCGTAATGTTATTGAGAAATAAATGTCTAAAACCTAAAAAAAAGCCTAATCACTGGACCGATTTTTACAATTCCTTCACCAATATAAAGCTACATTATAAGGGAGTGTTTTTTTTTTATTTAGGCTATTTTTTCACGGGTTAGACAGTCTACGCGGGCGAAGCTGTTCATATACAGCAGCGAAATAGACGTCTTACTTAGGCTAGTAAATTAGATACGTGAATTTCAAGATAAGCAATTTGAGATCGGCTTTTGTATAGTAAGCAATTTACCCCTAGTTCGCATAAAAGTTATTTCAAGTAATAGAACTCTAAGGATCTATTCCAAGAATTTAATGAAAGGCTCTGGGGCCCAGAGCCATGGCGGCGAGGTGTTTATGACAATTGCTCCATAAAATGGCCGCACCATTTTGTTGTTACCAAACCAACCCGGTGACCCCTTATAAATAGAGCATCGACCTACTGAGGACACAGTGCGGTGGACAGCAGAAACTCACAGTTATTCACAAGTCAAGTTTATGCTCCAGTTTTTTGGGAGTTTGTTATGCCATGGCTACCCACTTGCCTTCCGCACCAATCAGCAACAGTCACCTATTGATGTAAAGTCGATAGCCCTTCCAGCTTATTGGACGGCGGCAATTACTCTCCATGTCACAGAGCCATCTTTGGGTATTGCAGTAATTTTGGAAACTAGTTTTTCCCACTAAACTATAGTTACTACCCCCTGCTAACACTGCCGCTTTTTAGTAGGGAACTGCTTATTTGTTTATTTGCTACCTGTGACCCCGTTGGTAGCCTATACATTAGCCCCAACTTTATGAACTGCAGAAGTAAAATTAAGTTAATATTTTAGGCTACGACCGGTATACTTTTCTACTTAAGTACATCATCAGTCATTATTCGTAGTCATAAGACTTCCATTGATGAATAATAGGCTTCACCCACAGATTTCCAAAGCGACGGGATGCAGGCGGTCTACATCCACTAGAATCCTGCCACCCTTACCAGATCGTCCGTCCACCTTGCAGGTGGCAGTGCCATGCTGCGTTCTTGCATGTTTACAATAGTCTCCAATCGAGAATTTTTCTTACTTAACGGCCATCAGTTCTTCGCACAATGTGCCCTGCCCACTGCCACTTCAACTTACTTACCCGCTGGGTTACGTCGGTCCTTTAGTTCTTTTATACCGATTTCCTCCTTCCCTGATTCGATCACGTATGTATGAAATGCCGAGCATAGCCCTCTCCATTCATAGCTGGCTAAATTAACAAGCTGGTCTAAGCTACAATGAGAAAAAAAAATGAATGCATCATCTTCAAGGTAACATTAAGAGATTCGACCTGAAAAAATTCGACCTGATCCACTCAAGTTGTCGAATTTTTCTAGTTGCAGCATTGTCTAGAGCTAAAAATGAAAATTCACGTATCCTATATACACACATCAAAAGTGTCTAGGGATCAAGCATTTTTATGCGGATTTCTTGAGATTGAGATGTGGCTTTGTAATAAATTTATGATTTTATAAATTTATATGGATCCTTTTTGGTGCATTTCATAATTTGAAACAGGAACTGTCAATCAAATTCGAGTAAAAGATGAAAATCAGCTGTCAATATTTTCCCTATAAAAACATACAACGCATTGAAGACATTATTAGTGCTACTGTTTCCCTACTTCTGATTAAAACCAACGTTATTATGGAGCGGCGACGTCATTTAAGCAGGGAAGAAATGCTCAGAGCCGTGGGAATGATAGAAGCTGGTTCCCGGCAACGTACTGTGGCTTTAGCTCTGAATACAAGTCAGAGTGTTATCAGTCGACTTTGGACACGTTACCGAAGCACTGGTACCGTGGCTGAGCGCCATGGAGGACGGTATCGCTGCACCACACGGAGACCTGACCGATACATTCAAATCACAACTCGAAGAGCTCCAACAATAACCGCCATGATGTTAGCCGTGAGGCTTCATCACTCTTCAGGGAACTTAATTAGCGACCAAACAGTCAGAAACCGCTTGCATGAAGTGAACCTTCATTCCCGAAGACCGCTAAGGGTACCACCTATAGCAATGCACAATCGTAGGATTCGATATCAATGGGCTCTTGAACACAGAAATTGGGCAGAAGAACAATGGCGTTTCGTGTGCTTTTCTGATGAGTCTCGTTTTGGTATGAGACCGGATACAAGACGTATACGACACTGGAGAACCCCTGGACGCCAACAGCGATTAAAATCCTGCCAGGAAGTCCATCCTTATAGTGGTGGAACCATCATGGTATGGGCGGGTATTTGGATTGGCGGAAGAACTAAGTTGATTTGGATCAGAGGCAACCTCAACGCTCAAATTTATGCTGAGACGATTGTATCAGACGTCATCGTTCCTCTACAAGTGCAAATCGGTCCCTTATTTCAGTTAATGCATGATAATGCACGACCGCACACCGCAAGAGTTGTAAGACAGACTCTCGCCGAAGCTAACATCAATGTCCTGCCCTGGCCTGCTCAGTCGCCAGACTTGAACCCGATTGAGCATGCATGGCATATGCTACAGAGAAGAGCTCTGCCGAATATGGAGGGTATCCAGTCGCAAGAAGACCTTTTTTTGTTGTTGCAACGAACATGGGCGGCCATTCCACAGCGTGATTTGGATGAACTCATTTTGAGTATGCCAAACCGATGTTCTTGTGTTGTTAGTGTTCGCGGTAGAAACACGGATTATTAATTGTTTAAGTTACCCAATAAAATTTTAAAGAAACTGTTATTTCAGTCTTTTTTTCGAACTTTAATGTTAGTGGTTCAAATGTCAAAAATCCCTTTATTAGGAAAATGGCAAATTTCTTTATTAATGCAAAGGTGACTTGGTTTATCGTTACTGTAGACAAACGAAAACACTTTATTTGATGAATCCTTAAAGAAAATTTTAATTAATATCAATCAGGAGAAAGTTATTGCAAAAATATATGTTGATCCCTAGACACTTTTGATGTGTGTAGCTAGTTTCACCTTAATCGAAAGTGAAATATTTGTAAAAATATTTCTCTCGAGTGTTATAGGCGCTTGCCTATAACATTGATGAAACATCGTTGGCTTACAACGTAAAATACACCAGATAAATTCGCCAGGTCTGCTAACGGCCTCGGTACCTCAGTTGGAAGAGCAGTCACCCGGATTGTGAAAGGTCGCGGGTTCTCATCGCGCTTGAGTCCTAGGATCAGGTCGAATTTTTCTAGTTGCTATCTTTGTGTAGAAAATAGAGCGTTGTTTAATGCTAAAAATTAAAATTCACTTTACAAAGAGACATGAAAATGTGCCTCCGCTACTTTTGAACGGGGTTCTTTTGGACCGTGTAAGTCAGTTTAAATACCTTGGGCACATAGTGACTGAAACTCCACATGACAATAATTGTGACATAGAAAGGGAATGCCGGGCTTTGTCGGTCCGTGGTAACATGGTAAGGCACAGATTTGCTCGGTGTACAGTAGAAGTGAAGCTTACATTATTTAAAGCCTACTGTCAGATGATCTTGGTGTAAATTGTCCCAGATATTTATTTATTTGAAAATTGTATATATTACTAGTAGTCTGTGGTCAAATTTTACCCAGCGTGCCTACAATGCCCTGCGTGTGTTGTTTAAATCTTTAGATCCTTGTTGGGGCTTCCTCGTTTGTGCAGTGCTTCTGGCATGTTTGCCGATGCCTATACCAATGACTTCTATGCTATAATGCGCAAAAAGTCTCATTCCATCATCAGACGGGTACGAGGGA
The DNA here is from genome assembly GCA_947369235.1 of Udea olivalis. NCBI lineage: Eukaryota > Metazoa > Arthropoda > Insecta > Lepidoptera > Crambidae > Udea > Udea olivalis. Next base: position 14,052,693 of record OX376362.1, on the reverse strand, counting down.
GCTCCAACGGTATTCTGAGCGGAGAGGTTAGACTCTCCATATTTTGCAAGGTTCACCGCTTTGCGATAAAGTCATGATGGTATGAGTTTGTAGCGACATCTATCTCGCCACATACGAACTAAGAACTATCGTATCCTACATCGCGATATCAAAGTTATCCGAGCGATTAAACATAAATACAAGAACCCGACAACAATCGTCGGGCAGTAGCCCACCAGACACAACACCCGTCTGGTCGGAGATCCTCCCTTTTCAATGGTGGATGAGGAATTTCACACCCTGTTCCTCACACTCCCCATAAGTTTGAGAATGGCTGTTTTGTTTGGTCGTATTCTTTCACTTTAAGGAATCAATTGAAATAGTGAAACCATCAAAGTTTCTGCTCATCACGTAACTTGTGGCAAAATAGCGCAGATAGTCATGTAATCAAGGCGTTTTGCACATGTCTTCGGAGTACTTTTTTACAAACTACCTAACCGAACAGAGCTATCGAACCCTTGTGTGCTTCATACTCTAAAATCTACCTCGTTACAGCGTTCGATGGGAATTCTAGCAGAAAAATAAATTAGAGGTAATAATCCCTGGACATTATTCCACACAGCGCCATCTAGCCCCAAAGTAAGCTAATTAAAGCTTGTGTTATGGGATACTAGACAACAGATAAACATACTTAAATACATTTTCTTTTGTAAATACATACTTATTATACATAGGAGACACCCGGACCAGTACAAACAGACATGTTCATGCACACAAATGTTTGTACTGTGCGGGGATCACACAATCCTAATTCCTTTATTTCCAGAGATACATTCAGTCAAATCTTTCGCTTCATCAGCAGATTTATAAGTTTTTGTCAGTGAAGCAGCAGTCTGCTCGTAGCACAAATAACGCAGGCGGCGCGGCGATAACTCATTATTTTAGCTGGTAGGCTCAGTTGGCAGTGATCTTATTTTTTTACCACACCACACAACGTGGCTAACAAGCAAGCATGCGGAACGCCAGATGGTAAGCAGTAACGTGCCATGGATAAGACAAACTTCTGTGTCGCCCGCATGACGAAATACGGTGCACCAGATAACAAACAACAGCTCCCCTTTGAGCTATGACGGCCTCACTCACCAGTTGGAACACACCGCCAAAAACAGTGTCATTTGTTGGTTTTCCGTAGAGTGGAGGTGTTTGCATCCAGTCGGGCAGCTCAGACCGAGGTATCGACTAGGTAGAGTGAAATTGCCTTTTGACGCTGTTTCATTTATTTCTGGCAGATTTTGCTACAAAATTGACAACATTCGCTATAAATTTGAGTTTATGGTAACCTTTGCACCTTAAGGGACCACACCTACCTATCGCTCTATCTATATGCCCTACTCTCTTTCGTTTAAACTTTAAACATAATGTGACGATCATTCGTGTTTTTAACAGACTTCAAAAAAAGGAGGAGGTTCTCAATTCGACTGTGTTTTTTTTTATGTTTGTTACCTCATAACTTTCGACTGGATGAACCGATTTTGATCATTCTTTTTTTATTTGAAAGCTGGTGTTTTCTAAATGGTCCCATCTTAATTTGGTCTAGTTCTGACAGTGGCATCCTTGAGAAAACCATATAAGCCTTAAATCTAGATAGACAAAATGCGCAACATATGGACGAATAACTCAATAATACGCCATCCGATTTTGATAATTCATTTTTATTTTAAAAAGCTGAGGCTGCCCGTGTGGTCCCATTTTAATTTGGTCCAGTTCTGACAGTGGCATCTATGGGAAATCCATAGAAGTCTTGAATCTAGATAAACCATATGCGCGACAAATGGACGAATAACTCAATATCACGCCAACCGATTTCGGTGCTTCTTTTTTCATTGGAAAGGATATACTTCAAGGGTAGTTTGATGAGAGTTTGGTTAGGTTCTGATTATGGGATCCATGACAAAGTACCGGAACTCTTTAATTCTTAGGAGCAATAGGACGATACTTTTTCGATGTATAAAATAAATAAGAACTATATTCCCTGAAAATCAAGAAATATACAAAAACTTTAACGAAGTAGCCAATGTAGGTTTGTAACTACCTACATACATACGTAAACGTGATATGTAAGAAATAGGTATATTGCTAGGTATATTGTAGTGTTTCCTTGGCTGACACCGACTCCAACAATAACAATAATTGTACCTACATTATATTATCGTATAAGTCTTAGAAGAATACGCAATTATTTCTTTACTTTTTAGTGCTTTGTTTTGGAATAGTTTTTTTTTTTGAAGTTGGTTTTTTTTTTGTTATTACCGTCTAGTCTGGATGTTACTATCAATTAAAATATTGATCATATTTAACCATACTTGTCGCATCTCGAGCGAGAGCGAAGTGCTCGAGAACGCGATAAGCAATGGGCATGTCACAGCAAGGAGAAGCTACTTTAAGAAACAAAGGAGCAATTAACTAAGGCGAAAGACTTTAACCCACATCTCCGAGGTGGGTTGTTAGCCGCCGTCTTATATGGGTCTCGACATCACTTTAGTAAATTAGGTTATTCATCATTTAATATAACATGTAAATAAAACGTAGTAAATGAATATACAGCTCGGATAATTCCTTTAAATATACAGAAAAAGTGCTACGGCAACTTTTACCAAACAAAAGACCCAATTTGCGTCTGGTTTTCGCTTAAACGCCGCCGACAGTGTACTGACCTACGACTTCTAGAACCCCGTTTCCGTCCTATGCATTGATTTAAACTTCGCCTGCTAGTTGATCCGTTAGTTATTTAACCAGTTTTATTTTTAGCCCAAGTAGGATAAAGGAATGTTTTACAAAAATGGATTAGTCGTAATCAAAAATTAGGTAAGATAGAGAAATAAAAGTAGACGTCTTGGTTAGTAAATTGGTTAATTTGTGTAATTATTAAGTACTTATTTCGCTAAAAAATATTTCATTTCTTTTTATTTTTAGAAAGCCTTATAAAAACACAGTGGTTCAACTCAGAGGGTCCGGGATTTGAAATGAATGTCATTAATATTTTAGGCCTTAGTTTTAGGCTCATATTATCGGATACTTAAATGTTATTGTTACAAGTTTTAAATTCAAATGCCAAGCTTATACAAGTAGTTTGTAAATGATAATAACGCACGAACAACTTTATGAATGACGTTATCAATCTGTAGAGGTTTTATTACTAGCATATCGCGGCCGTTCGGAAACGCACGTCTGCGAGATTTAGATTTAAAAAATATAAACGTCAGTTTTCCCGCGGTTTACGTCAAAGCGTTTTCCTAGACGCCCTGTACGCATGCCTCATCTCGCCGTATTGAATGGACTGCAAAGACTGATCCTGAGCGCCAGTAGTCGGTCATATTGATTTTCGGCGCAACAGTGTGTTAATTTTGTATCGCACGACAGTCTCGTCCGTCAATACGTGTGGTGGCAGTTGTTTTACTATAGAACAAAAATATTATACAAACAGTGCCTTTTGAAGTGTTTTCGTAATTTTAGGTTGCACATAAATCGCTGCATCTCCTCCGGTAAGTAGGTCGCTGATTTTTGGTGAACCTTTTTTAATCTGCGCAGTTTTTTATTTGTTATTTTTTTCTGGTGTCATTAATTTTCGCGGTAAAAAGAAGTGACAGCAAAGAGTTAGGAATTTTGGAGGTTGAATGTCGGTTGTTTTTGTTTACGGGTAAAGCGGTGCGGTATTGATTTGTGTGGTCCCATATGGTACCTGGTACCGGAAGAAGTATTTCTATTTATTTTTGGCGAAGTCATTTGTGCGGGTTTTCGGCAGACAGTCGGCAGCGGGCAATAATATAGCGGGTCGGAAATGCGTGCGAATTTTATGGGTTTACGTAACATCTGTTCTTATTATTTACGTCTGGGTATCAAGTTAAAAATACCTGAAATGCATTATAATGTCTGTTTACTGTTAGTTTCATAAAGCCACTGAGCGATGTAATATTTTAATCTCGTGTCTGCCACGAACGAAAGTGACGCACCTATTTTTTTGTAGTTAATATTAGGCAATTCAAGGGGTTACTCGTTGACTTCATGATTATTATTATTCTAAGCAGATGACTTTTTATTGTATTCTAAGTGACTGATTAGTTAACTGTTTGTTAATCAGATACAACCTAATCTACCCCGACCCCTTATCTATAACAATCGAATTAATCTATGGACTATTAGTATCCATTGAACCGTAGAGTATTGTTTGAAAGCTCCATGTTAATTTAATAGTCGTAGTAGAGAACCCACCCGATGGTTGAGTAGATTGTACTAATAAATATACTTACATGTCAATCAGTTTAGTTTAATGTTGTCTTTTGTAATTGTTGTGTACGAGGTCCTTGCGTGACGTCTAGATTCTTATGATAAATCAAGGCCATCTTACTCAAGACATAGATAAATAAATATTCTTTGCTCAAGATCAATTCTAACCTCAAACTAATCATAGCTTGTACTATGGGTGTCAGAGACTTATAAAAATACATACATATCATCACGGCTTTATCCAACGGGGCAGTCAGAGGCAAGTGACTGTTGCCTTCATGATGAACGGAACTCTCTAAAGCCCACTTTTTACCAAGTGTATTTATTTATTTATTTATTGCTATTCCACAATGTGACAACTAAGGTGTTAGACAAAGCATGGTATCTAATCTAGATCATCATGGACACCGTCGGGCACAGCAAATTACATAGATTTCTACATAGTTTAAAGTTACACATTGCATAATTAAAAAATCTTTTTTTTACTAAAAAGGTTGTCGCAAAAGTATTTATCTATAGTATAATAACCTTTACTGATCAGCGGTGCTTTTAACTGTTTTTTATACTCTCCCAGTTGGTATATCCCTAAAAATTAGTTTATTATATTTTTTTACAGCCATCATGACCCAACCCAATGTGGTAGGAGTAGGTAGGAGGTGAGCTTTTTGCCGTTAACCGAGTTGCTTTGGTTCAATCGATGTTTTCCATAAACGGAGAGTTAGTCGCAAATATAACAAACACTCAGATGGTTCTGGCCAGATTTGAACTAACCACACGGGTTTCGAGGCAGCGTGCTCAATGCCTAGGACGTACGACGTTAGAATGTAGTTAAACTATTCAAAAATATATCAGTTCCTACCTATCTAATAATCTTGTGACGTCTGTATGTTTACCATTGTAAACATGTGAGGAATATTAATACCATTAGCGTAGAGGGTGATTGGGTGAACACTCGAGCCATCTGCGTCAGACGCTCTGAAGGTAAAGCGATGGAATAGATGGGAAGCGTCTCAAGGCCGAGCACACAGGGTAATTACATACAGGATTGTTTACATTAGGAGGTCTACTCCGGTGTAATACTTAGAAAGGTTCGTGAAGAGAACCTAAAGGCTAAAAAAATACGACAGGCCACGACGCGTTACATGTTTTTTGTACGAACAAATATAATGTTTTCTCCTGGCACAAGGGTTTTCATACACTTAAAAGAAGAATCCAAACTCGGATATTGTAAACACAAAATTGTAAAGCAATAAAGATTTTTTCATTTTTTTTCATTTTCATTTTTTCAATGTTTAGAAAGTTCTACATTTTTCTACATTTGATGCAGAAAATTTTGTTTATTTACTTGAATGAATAAATCTGTCTATAAGGCCATGCATTCTGTTTTTAATATTCTCAAGCAGAAAATTTAAAATTCTGAAATGGTCTTCAAACGTATTATTACCCATCAATATGAATACAGTACAATAATAAAATAATACCAAAGTTAATAAAGCGGAATCCTGAGAATCAGGGATGGTCTGATTTTAAGTGTCTATATTTTTATGTGGACGTAAATTCAAGGCAACTCCTTGACCTTTCCGATAGCTTACTAATTATTTAAATTTGTTAGCGACATTGACGTTATTCAATAGTGAATATAGGTACGTCTAGAAGTCTCCCACAGTGGAGGTAGCGAGGATACGGACCATGAGGCAAATCTTTTGGTAGACCAAAACACAACAGTTTGCATCATCGTCAAAAAACTGATAACCAACATTATGCTTTAATGACAAAAATCGATAGCTTGAGACGAAACCATGTCTAAAATGTTTATAAAAATGTTCACGTCATAAATAGATTCCTTGATTCATTGTTTTTTAAACCGTGAAGACCTTGAGATATTTTCATGAACCCGATTTGTAAATATCCGCATAGATTTGAACTCGCCCTAAAAATAGAAACGGAAAAATAATATTGATACGTGGCTAGTGAAATGTTATTGGCGTTTTACTATTATTTTATTTGTAGTGATGCTGTGTCTGAATGTAAACAAAGTTTTATTAAAGTGTGTTGATCAGAGTTGATACTCATAGTTTTAAATGTGCTCTGCTCAGTTCGAGTTCGGAATCTTTTGAAGAACCTACGTAAGATTTCCCCGATATATTGAATCGTGGTCCTTTTTTCAGCATCTTCGGTGACATACTTTATTTCCATAAACTAGCTTGTTCTTATCTGAAGATAGTAAGCTTGTTCTTCATCGAATTGTAAATAATAGTTTATTAGACGACATCTCGCTTCGTCGAGTTCAAAATAATAAAAAACAACTGCGACCGTACCGTGAAAAGGTTGAGAATGACGTGAAAGTGTGGCAAGAAGGAAGTTTGGTCAGCTGGATGAATTCAAGTTCGATTTTTTTAGAATAACTCTTCGGTAAAACATCAATGAACCTTCTTAGCCGTTATAAACCTGGGAATAAGAGATTGTTAAAACGCGATTGTTTGTTATTATTCAATTACAGAAATAGAGCTACGAATTTAGGATAGATTTCTGAACTGTTTACCATTAAGGTTGGAAATTGAAATGGTTAGTATTAGGATCATTTTGTGTATCCATACTGAATGTACTCGTAGTATCTATTCAAAGCAATAACACTCGAGTGTTTCGACGCAGTTTTAAATGCGAGAGGTCGTGCACTCAAACCAAGCTATTAACTATAAGCTTTTGATAGTTTTAATGGAATTTGTCAGCTTTCAGGAACCTTTCTCATTGTATTTGACGTTAGTGGATGAGTAAGTGAGAGAGAAACTAGGTTATTAGAACTTTAATGGCCCAACATAAGTGTCCCGATTGGGGCAGGACGTCCCGGTCTTCAGGTGTCTGGTGACCCGTCTCGATTAGCCCTTGATCAGGATACAGGACACCGCACGAAAACTGAATTGTTCTTTTTCTCTTTAAAAAATCATAAAATACCTATTATATTCTTAATATCAATAAATAAATATGCGCCAGACGACACACCACTTGTCATGATCTCGAAGTTGAAATTCATATCCCTGTATTACAAGGTACAAGTAATTAAGCCAGTGGTGTCCCAGCACACGAAGATCCAAGTCAATTCAAAAAAGATCGTCTTCTGAATTGACCCGACCGGGGATCGAACCCGGGACACCAAGGAAATCGAGGCAAAAACCGTGGTACATCATCGCACTACGCCAATCGTGTCGTCAAAAATACAAAAAGGTGTCAGTAGTAATATATTGTTCGTAAAAGGCAAATGTCAATAATAATGTTATTCGTTGCAAGTACGGACAACCCAAAGACGCATGATAAAGAAGAATAAACAAACTTTGTAATACGCACTGCTTGATAAAACAGCTGCTATGACGGCTACTAACACACACAATAATAAGATATTAAATTACTTCACAAGAGTGCAAGCCATCTCTGCCTAGAGTTGGTTTTAGACATTTATTTTCTTTCGTAGAGAATATGGTATACATACTCAGTAGGTTATTTTTGCGTCGAATGAACGTAACATAAATTGTAAACAAATGCTCGCTTACATACCAAATATTAGCATGATCATTATACATATATCAGGCATGCTCGTTGCGAACACGCTCATCATCTCACCCGTGTCAAGCATGATTGCAACAGCAGTCGTGGCATGCCCGTAGCAACAACGCCCCGTTACAGACAGTAAGTGCAGCTACATACGTAGCAGGCTTATCCGTAGGCCCCTACGAAAAGATAGCATAATAAAAAGCATGCCCGTAGCAAGTAGCGAAAGTAGATTGAAAGATTAGATTTTTACGTTATGCCAGATTACGAACAACTGGCTTAACTGCAAAGCAGAGCATTTTCCAATTGGGCAATTTTTTTCTCATGTTTTGATTATAAGAAGACATAGAAGGTTCTTAAGGAGAGATAAAACGTAAAAATTACGAAGAAAATAATAAAAAAAACAGTTTTATTTTCCCATACAAACTTTTAAAAGAACGATGTCTATCGGGGCAGATAGTTGTCAATAACACAAGTTACATCCCCGGGAAGTAACTGCCCATTCGATCGTGCATGCATACTTGCCGTACACATTATTTATTACTAAGTATCGATTCAAACCAAGATAGCTTTGTTCTACGATAGCAACTGACCTGAGCTACACAAATACATAGATAATGTTTTTCCCTATAATAGACTACCACTTCACATGGTTAAATTTATACACTTCAGTGCTACTTTTAGCTTTCGTGAAGAAAAGTAAAACAATAAGCATTTACGATGATAAACAACGATCTTATCGATAAAAGTTAGTAGATATTTACTCAATCCCTATACATCTCTCTAGTGAAGGTCCAGAAGAGATCGCTCTGTAGCGATAAGACCGCCTTAATTAAACCTGTTGTATTGGTTTGTGCAACAAGGTTTATTTATCTTATCTTATCCTATATTTAAAATACATAGTTGTACTCAAAATAATACCAACATACCATCACGACTTTATCCCAAGCGAGGTATTCAGAGGCAAGTGACTGTGCCGTCTTAGTGACCGAAACACTCAGAAGCCCACTTTTCACCAATGGTATATAATTGTAATTTTATCATAGTATAAGATCAACTTCCGATGCGGTGGTAGTCACATTATGTTTGTATACGGTGTATTTATGTCTTCATATAGACTTAAATACTACTTAATAATAGACTTAAATACTATAATATCATATTATTATAGTATTTAAGTCTATTATTAAGTGTATATTTTTTTATTGTAATGACGATTCAAAAGTACTTGTTACAGGTCTATTTAAATAAAGATATTTTTCGTTTTGTTTTTGTTTTAGTATTAAAATGATACTATATTATGATATAATAATAATAATAATAAATCTTTATTTCTCTTTACAAAAATAACGTTTTAAATAACATGTGAACTTAATTGGTAGGTACAGAAAGGGTGTTATTTTGTAGAGACTGGAGACAGTACTAGGATTACCTGTGCTACAGCCACCAGGCCTCCACCACCGGACATGACAATGTAGTTTTTATGCTTTCGTTAAGGTTTTGGAGAATATTATTTACATTTTTAAACAGCTTAGCTAAAGGACACAACGAAATTAATGAAAAATACGATATCAATAGTGCGTGTGTGTGTGTGTATGTGGTGTGTGTGTGTGTGTGTGTGTGTGTGTGTGTGTGAGTTTACGTTTTAGTGAATTATTTTAATAAGCGCCTCACTCTCTTCATAGTCCTTGGTTAGTAGCCATTCTACAGACAGGCGCTTACAGTATGATTTTGCTAAGAGGTAGATTGCTAAAATACGATTTACCGAATTGTATAAGTAAGGTCCTAAGAAAAAACTATATAATTAAAAACTATGATTTAATTTGAGACAGCTTGACCCGAGATTATCTGACCCCAAACTGAACGAAGCTCGTACTATGTAAGAGGCAGATAAAAACGTTTGACGACACGATTAGCGCAGTGCGCTGTAGCACAGTTTCTCGCCCCGATTTCCGTAGTGTCCCGGGTTCGATTCCCGGTCGGGTCAATTCAGGATCGATCTTTCCTGAATTGACTCGGGTCTGGGTGTGCTGGGAGACGCCCCTGGCTTATTTCCTTGTGTGGTACCTCGTAACACAGGGATATTGATCCCTACTTCGAGACCATTACAAGAGGTGTGTTGCCTGGCGCATATTTATTTATTTATATTTATTTATTTGAAAAGAGACAGAAATGATACTATCGAATTATTTACATGTACCTAATATACAGAAAATGAAGTGTCGCCATGCAAGAATCCATAATTTCTTTTTTAGTTATCAAATGTTTATCAGTCTCTCGCCCAAATTCTTAACGGCTTCAAAATTGAGCAAAGTGAATTTTTATTTTTAGCACAAACAATGCTCTCTTTTCTACACGAAGATAGAAACTAGGAAAATTCGACCTGATCCCGGGACTCAAGCGGGATTCGAACCCGCGACCTTTTGCAATCCTGACTGCTGTGACTGCTCTTCCAACAAAATCTTAATCGAAAGTCAAATATTTGCAAAAATATTCCTTGCGGGTGTTAAAGGCGCTAGCCTATAACATTGATGAAACAGCGTTGGCTTACAACGTAAAATACACTAGATAAATTCGCCAGGTCTGTTAACGGCCTCGGTAGCTTAGTTGGAAGAGCAGTCACCAGGATTGTGAAAGGACGCGGGTTCTAATCCCGCTTGAGTCCTAGGATCAGGTCGATTTTTTCTGGTTTCTATCTTTGAGCAAAGTATTTATTTTTAATAGGAATATTGCTCAATAAGTCAAACAGATTATTAAATCAACCCAACCTGCCAATGAGGTCAAATTTACGTCATAACTAAAAATTAGGTCACCAACCTTTCACTTTAGATGATGAAGGTCATTGACTCTGAGATAAATTGTCTACCTAACGTCTGGCGTCTGGGTATTGATTTCTCTTTAATCTTCAAAGTAATCAGTTCGAAATACGAATTGGTATTTTATTCAAGAAAATATGGAGCGCATTCACGAACTGCAGGCCGTTGACCTCTTTATCGGGTTCGCTAGGTTGCGTTGGGTAATTAGGGTAAGTGCATTCAGAAGAAGGGCATGAAGAAGAAGAGAAGCGTTACCACCAATAATAGTGAGTCTCTTAAAATAAGATACGATAAATATAATAAATAAAAACAATCAGAGATGAAATATAAAAGAAAGTTACTCCACTGATTTTTTTGTTCTCACCAGCTGTTGCCAGCGACTTTGTTCGCGGGGCCTTATCTTTGAAAAAAATTAAAGTTACATTTAAAGCATATTCGTTCAATAAAGTTTCGTTATTCGTTCAAATAAGCATCAATCATTTTGTTTAATAAGTTCTGATTATTAATTTATAAATTTGCCCTAAAACAGGCATGCAATTTTGACACATTAGTACAATGAGGATTTTATGAAATATAACAAGTATGCAAATAAACTAAGTTTATTAAGGTTATGTGAATTGTTACTCACATCTTGGACAAGTGTCTGAAAGTAAATGTTTTTTTTATGCTTGGAAAACCATTTCATGGAACCACATTCAATTACACACAAAGAATATATGGGACACTTACAAAAAGTAATGAAACCCAAATTTCTGCAAAAGCATGGTCAAGCAAGACTCACTTTTCAAGTTTTTCACTGTAACCAAAATAGGACATGACTATTCTTAAATAGTCTCATTGATTGTTAGCAAAGCCTACCCTTTTTTCTTTATTAGTTCGGGAAACTGGAAGTCTACGGCTAGACATTTGCCATTTTACCTAATTGAAATAACCTTGGCCTATGTGATAATGGGTAAATCTAGATGTTGATATGCTTACATATCAATATGAATAAGTTTATATGCGTACCTATCTATATCAGACCGTGACGTCAATACAAGCACTGCTTAAGTTTGTTGAGGTCAAATCTAGTTGTGTGATGTCCCTGATATTTATTATACCGGGTGATTACATGTTAATATGTAATCACCCGTTATCAAATTATTTCGATTTTATATATGAACTTTTATTATGAGTTTGTTATACAAAATAAGTACGTTTGAGTATTGTTTGTAGTTATGACACCTCACAATCAAAGTTAATTGAAATAATTGAAATTTTCATCTAGGTGACACGGTGAATCTAGGTAAAGTGTATTTAATTAAGGATGTCCTAAGACCAAAACAAACCTGACCTTGGAATCACCTATAGAGTTGGGCACAAAATTATCAATTGAATTCAATTCGTTTTCTGTTCGATATTCTCGATTTTTCAGATCAGTTCATTAGTTTAACGCTTATTTGTAGTTTTATTTTTTACTGACTGTTATTATCGTACATTGATACAAAAAATATATTTATTAAAAAAATAACAATTTTGATAAAGTATTCAGTATTTGTAATAATAATAAAGTATTACTTACTTACTACAAATAAGTAGTTCAAAAATCGTTAATCGTTTTTAAATCGGAAAATAGTATGCCTGTTTGAAACAACAATTGCTGTCGAAGTTTGATTGAAATCATCGTTACATTGTTACTTTAGTGAGAATCAATATGACAGCTTTCTTACTAAAGTAGTAATGTAACGGTTGTTGTTTTAAACAGCTTTACATAATCAGCCTACTGGATTGCTGATTTTTTAGTTAGTTAATTATTAACTATGACTAAAACCTTATTTTATGCACATAATTTTATCTCTATGAATCTTATGAAAAATTCTACAATTTGGCAGGAAAAAGAAATGGTCGCCTTTTTTCTTATTTGTTTTTGAACTGTCATTTTAGTTCTTTTAATTTTATTTTGTGGTTAATTTTTAATAATGACTAATACTTTTTGTTAATATATCAAAAAGAAAAACAAAGGCGATACATTTGACGCAACAATAGAATTGATCCTGCGTACAGTACTGTTTAATTAGAATGAAATAATAAACAATCTGCGATTTTTACGGACTAGCAGTGTGGCTGCCCGTTGCCTATTTTCCGTTTCCCGATAACAATACTTTCACGAGTAAAAATACTCAGTAAATACTTTTTCGATAATAATCGATTGAAAAATTGTTAACTTCAATTGGTTCATTGTTATACCCCATCACTAGTAAATCAATTGAGAGCTGTCAAAATCGGAACACAAATTTTGGTTAAGTTATGGTTAACTTGATTGTTTTGCAGTTTTCAACGGGAATTATGTGATATTTACTTTGAAAAAGGATGCAGTGTAATATGATTAATGAATGAATCACTTGTAGTGTGATAAAATTTGAGTGATTTCTTTGGAAACTCAAGATAAGTGTTCAAGGTCAGGTTTGTTTTGGTCTTAGGACATCCTTAAATAAATACACTTTAACAATAAACACGCGATATATGTATACTAGCTGTTTCAAGCGGCTTCGTCTGCGCAAACTATGTTAACAATAAAATATTCAACGAAACCCTGAACCTTCATGAGTGTAATTAATACTTTTCTTATTATTCGAAATTACTGGACATCCTTACAATTAGTGGACTTCGTAACTAAACATGGTCTCACCAGTTCACTAACGGCTCGGCTAAATCACAGTGTATTAATATATCATAAAAATAAGGTAATAACTTGCTATTACAGAAAGTGTGTTAGTTTACAAAATAATATTTGCTGTGATTTCCTACAAAATTTTGAGAGATTTTAAACTTTACGACGCGCTACGCGTACATACGTCAATAAGTTTCAGTTATTGACAATCTTGTAGAGCGCGAAAGGTAGGAATAAAAACTTGCAATGTATCTACTTAAATCAAAATAGTTAAAGATCCCTGTATATTTTACTAAGAATTAAGCTCCCAATTTAAAATAAAAAGTCTCGGGTGCAGGTTAGTAATAAATAACTAACAACTGTTCGCAAAATCGTCCTCTAAAACTTGCTCATAATGTATTCTTCGCAAAAAACTTTTTTACAAACAGAAAATATGACGGGGCAAAAATCGCGGCATCCACCTTCGACCTGTCATTCCGCCGGGCCGGCATACATCGCCCTCTTTATAGACTCGCGAACAAAAGATCGATCGGAAGGCACGCCACCGCTATAAATTACTTTTTACGCTCACTCCACAATCCGAAGAAAGCTATGCATGACCGATTCCCCGGCAGTCACTCGAGAGGTTCTCGGCACAACGCGCGCCCGCTTAACTCACCCTTTCAACCATCGAAACCTGCCAAACTGGCTTCCATCCCGAGGGACACCCGCAACGATATCCCACTAAGAGCCAAAAGCGTCTGTCTCGCCGAAAGACCACGCTCTCAATATGCCCGAACAGTCCGCAGCGCTGACCCCAACCGACTCCGATACGCCGACAAATTCTACCGACAACGACCCCCTTCATCAAAACCAAAATTCCAATCAAAACTTAGCGACATTGCTGTCAAACAACAAAACCGAAAAACCGTAGAGAAAATCCCCTGCTCTGTATCCGTTCAAACGCTCTCAATTCCGATGAAATATGCCGACAGTCTTAAACCTAAGCATTCTACCTCCAAACAAAGCAAAATCGATAGCAAAACTAAGTATCGTAATCCTCCTAAACAGGTCAGCGACAACAAGAGGCTGTGTGACGCCGATGGCTGCGGGAAAGAGACGGAGAACAAATTGTTGTTGAAGATCAGTGAAGCCGACAAAGTGTCTGACTTTGAAAGGATTCTTAATTCTAATGCAATACTGTCGGAGCGCGCTCACGGACACGTGTGGAGACGCTGCCTCGCGAATGCGCCCTCTGCGGCCGTCGCGCCGCGCCCCCGCTCCTCCTACTCCCTCTACACGGTGAGCCAAACCTACCACTACCTGTTCCGTCAGCACGAGGAGTCTCTCCAGCCCCTCATCGACAAGTACAGACAGGACAACGCTGAGAAAACTGAAGCTCCACCCGATAGTCTACTCGGAAACCACTGGTATGAGAATCTCCAAGACCTGTCCGAGTTTTACGAAGACGATCAATCGTTGAAAGAAGAAATTGAAACCATCACTGACCGGTTGATTTGTGAAGAGGTCAAAGCGGCAGAAGAGACACGGAGCAAGAATTTCAATGTCAACTTAGCCGATCTGATCGGATTACACGTCACCGGTGAAGGTTATTCGCCGGTCTCAGGACCCTCGCCCGATATCGACAAGCTAGAAAGAGACGACGAGAAGGAATGGCTGTCACCGATTATGAACGGAAACTCCGATGATAGCAATCAAGATAATCCTAACGTTGATTGTTTAGCACGAAACTTGAGCTCGGTAAAAATCGACAATGATGAAAAAGTGCCGACAATAACCTTCAGCAATTGTTGTGACGGACGTGGAAAGAACGACTCGCCTAACAATTCAGAAGTCGTCATTCACTTGACCGTGCCCTCCATTGATAGCGTTGATGAGGCCCGCCCGCCTATGATGTGACCTCGACCGATTCATCCGACTAAATAGTTCCAATTGCTCGGGGCGTGCCTTCAAAATGATCGCGATTGAATCTGAGCAGCCGGCGATCCCGAAAGAGGCGCCAAAAACTGAGCCCATTACGGCGCAAAGAACATTGACGAGATCCAGTGCCGTAAGTCAAAAGTCTGTTGAAATAATGGTTCATCCAGAAGGGTCTAATAACCCGCTACATAGGTCTAAGCTAGCGCCGAGTCGATCAACTTCGGAGACTCAGTCAACTGGTAAGAAAACGCTGAACCTTCGAAAGACAAAGAACTCTTCTATAGAATCTACGATGAGTTTGCCGAATCAGAAGTCGTTGGAGAAGAAGCACGGCAGTTTGAGGCATCAGAAAGCAATCGGGACTCACTCGGAAATCACTCTGAGTACGCAGCCATCGATGAACGACGATAGGAAGGCTTTGAGGGAAGCATTGTATCAGGGTATCTTTCACAGGCATAGGAGGACGATATTCGCCGTCGGCTCCTTCCTCAGAATGCTGCGAAGCAAAACGTCCAATTATGATTCCATAAGGTCAGATTCAGATGAAATTTAGCACCATTAGAAGTTAGTGACTGTTGAAATTTTTATATTACTAAAGGTGCCACTGACTGATGTGCTTTGTAGGGAAGAGTTATGGGTAAAATGTTATTAGTGTTTAAGGGTTTTTGTTTAGTATTAAAATGTTCCTAATTAGCTGTGTAGTTTCGTTTTGTGAAACCCCGCTTTGGACTACGCAGTATATTTTAATAAAGATGGTATTGTTCCGTGTTATATCGTGAACTCGAACGTGTAAAGTAGAGTTATATTACCAGTTTTGTCGAACCTTGAAGTCTGTGAAAGTTTTATTGTTAAGTAACCTTAGTTAAATATCTTACTTCTAACTCTTATTATGTTTGGCCTTTGTAATTCAAACTGAAACTTCCATTAACTTGGCACTTAAACTTCTTTGCGATTTTTTTACCTGCTATTATCCTAGTACTGCAATGGTTGTGCAGAACAGTGTTTGCGAAGTATAATATACAGCAACTAACATAATAAGTATAATAATTATGTAATGTTCAGTTTAAAATTACATGTTGCAATAAAATGTGTAGGCCATCATGTCAAGGAACGTATCATATCTCTTGTATACGATGAAATGCAAATATCAAATAATCTACATAATAATAAGTCACTTTAACATCATGGCGTTAATTCAAATATTAGTCTGACATTATTATACTTTTTATTATGATTAATATCATAAGGTAGTCAGAGGCAAGTAACTGTTGCCGTCATGGTCAATGAAACACTCAGAAGCCCACTTTTCATTAATGATGTTAGAAACCAACGTGGTAGGTGGTGAGCCTTCCGCCGTCATTCGGGTTAATTTTATTTTTTATCGATGTTTTTCATCATTCCAGAGTTGGTCGGAGATTTTACAATGAACACAAAGATGGTGATTCAGGCCGAACTCGGAACCACACGATCTAGGAAAGATCTAGTTCGACGAAAATTGTTTCTGATATCAGTCTTTTCTACTTTTTTGAGATGCATTTGTTGGCAGACTTTGTTTATTATTCAAATAATTTTCCTATTCCTATTTAAAAATATCAAGGCCGTATTGACACTAAATATATTCATTTTAACATATAAATTTAAATCTAGCATAATAAAAGATAGGCCAGAAAGACAAACCTATGACCACTGGCTGGAGAGTTAACATGACGGAATTGAGATGATATGATAGCGAACGGCTACTTACTTAATACTTGTACATTTATAAATAGTCTCAACTTAAAATATCATTGCCATTTGCGAGTTAATCTCACGCTTGAGCGTCTCAAAAAGATATTCACTTAACATTCATTGGTTGAATGAAAGCAAAAATAATGGCATATTCTTTTAAAATGAAATAAAACGGAAAGGAACGAATGTAATTTTATCTAACTAGAAAATGATTGGCAGTAGTGGTAAAATGGTAAAAACGGACCTTCAAATGCATTTGAATATTACTAAATTGGAATTTCATTGTGGCTACGTGATCTCTAATGAGGAATTTCGTCTAGTAATTGTTGAAGTGGCAGTGGTCAAGGCACCTAACGCTTAAACCTAGAGAAAAGACTTAAGTACCGTGAGTTTACATCAAGTAAACTACGATAGTATACTATATTTGTCTGCCATTTTAGTCCCATTAATATTCACTAGAGGCGCTTCACCAAAATAACATACAAAAACGGAACTACAGCGCTAACGACTGTCGTTGGTTGGTATATTTTCAACTAGCTTCTGTCCGCGACTTCTCTGCGTGGAATGATGATATATAGCCTATAGCCTTCCTCGATGAATGGGCTGTTTAACACTGAAATAATTTTTCAAATCGGTAGCAGCAGTAGTTTCAAGCAGTAGTTCCTGAGATTAGCGCGTTCAAGCAAGCAAACAAACAAACAGACGAACAAACTCATTAGATTTATAATATTAGTATAGATAGTCAGCAATGAAAATAAGGTTTCCCAGTTGCCTAAACAAGAGTTATGATGAGCTTATTAAATTTTACGCTCTTAGCACTTGTAGAATGCCTGATAATGACCCATCCATTAGGACATTACAGTCACATTTCAGTACGACAAAGTTTCCCATAGTTTTTCGTATCAAGGTTAGCGTGACCTTGGATCCTGCACGCAAACCCGCGGTTGGATGTCAAAAGTGTTTTTATTACAATGTGAACTCGACCTACTTGCTGAGATTTATTATTCAAATAATACTTTGAGTAAGCTTGATGTATTTAAAAGTGCCCTATTTTGGAAAGGACAAATAAGTTTATTCAAGCGAAAGGTAAGTAAGTCTTGTTTTCCTCGAAGCACTATTCTCGACATGGGAACGAAATACGTCCAGTAATCGACAGAGGCCTCTCTCAAATAGATTTACAACGTTGGAGCAGTACCGGCTACCTTATGTTGACACCGATGACAGTCGCTAGATTCTTTGGTGACGTTTTGTATGAGATTTCAGTACAGCATAGCACAAAATAATAAGTTTACAAAAGGACCGCTAACGCCTATTTCCTAAAATTGCCTGAGCTCTCTGGGTTACTACTACTTATATCCGCTCTGAATTTTTAAAATGATGTAGGTTAGGTTATACTCACATGAACCGGCCAAAAACAAAATTCTAAAACAAAAACACTACCGACACAGTGCGACTGGCCGCGACACTGCAGTTCACCGGTATCGCCTGTAATTTCACTGTGTCTGTGTGCGTGATTAAAATGGCGGGTTTGTTCTAAGCGGACTATCTGTCAGCCCCTCTTCTCGTACCTCGCCAGGGGACGAGTCCTCTGCATTTGCCTTGTAGTGTCCATTCTAGAACTTTTCTGTTCCAATGGCCATTAGCTCTTCGTGTTTGTGCTGTCCTGCCTATTCAACTCTGGTACGTTGAATTCTTTGTCCTTGTAGGAAATTCTGTAACCTTTTCAACTGTAGTTAGCTTTAAAAGTTTCAATCTTACATCTTTACAGAGTGAAACTTGTTCAATGGATCAAAAGACCACTGTTATCTTTGTTTGGTTATGTAATAAATACTTATCAAATCATAACATCAGGTTTGATCTTGAAAGCTAAGTAAATTGTTTTTATAACTACGCATACTACCGACTTAAGTACTTTATCTTATCAACTAACTTTAAATAAGACTTTGACTTCAAATTCTTGGTAATGTTACTCTACAGGGTGGTAAAAATAGGTCAATCGAGGTAAAGTATCTGAAATATTGATAATGGATCTTAAAAATAGTTTAAAGCACCTCGAAATACTCAGAAGCCGAGCCCACCCAGGCAGAGATGAAACTGAAAATATTAGGCTACACAATGGCTTAGACCGTGTGAAGGCCGACAGTACTCAGTGACAGTACTGACAGTAGGTACCCAAATCGAAGCTTAGTGAAATGCGACATGAAATATATCAATCCTTAGTAAAAAAACTTCGTAAGATCAGTTTATACCTACTACTAATCACCTCAACAATAGGTATATTGTCAAGAAAACCTCACATCTCCTGTCAGGCATGCATGCCGAAAGGCAGTAAAAAGGTGACCTCCAACATAGTTTTGTAAAAGGACAACGATTGTTAACATTGACCAATTGGACCTTAATAAAATAACGAGAACACCCAGATTTTTTAAATCCTGCTCGATTTCTTCAGGGTCCGAAATTAGATTTTATAGTTTATTATCTTTTAGATACTTTTTTAAGAGTGACCGTTTCTTAAAACCCGATGTTCATGTATTTTGTCCGGCTCAGGATAAATTTGGTAACGATGATTTTAGGGTTCATAACCGAAAGAAATGTTTCAACGTCTTCAATTTAATTTGGTTTTTTTTCCAGTTTTTAGTAGGTAAGCAAAACTTTACTTTTTAAATTTTTTGCTAATTGCTATTAGAGTTTACCTTTATAAAAATATGACTTACGTCGCGCAGCAAAAATATCAAGTGGTACCACCACTTGATATTTTTGCTGCGCGACGCGATTTATCCTAAATTCGGTTACCAGATGATTTCTTCTGATTTTGCCTAATTTTGAGAAAAGAGACTACGTGTCTCGAAAGCCTCCGTCACTCCCCTCTTAAAGTTACATAGAAACGTTGCCAGACTCAAAGAATTAGCGAATTCCTGTCTCTGGAATAAAGGCACCGTAATGACATAACAGTGATCAGCTAAAACAGCGTTATCAAGGGTTCATTCAGGTAATTCCTCGAAGAGCAACCATTTTAGGCACCAAGGTTATTCCTCCAAACGCGAATTCGTTAGATACATCACAATCCACACTCTGACCCCTGGAGCCTTATCACAATCGCTTAGTTCTCTAAACTGAGGATGGCGAGCAATTTCGCCAGTAATCTAGCTAATAAGCTTCGATAGGGCCAGGTAACCGCTGACTAGCTGGATGTGAAAGATCATGTGCCGACATTGCTCGATATTCCTTGCTTCGTTCAGCTTAGGAAATGCACTTCACTAGTTTTAGGAGATTGTAATAAGACTGGTGCGCTTCGAAATTTTGATATTTTTCATCGTTCCACTTGGCGCATATAAATAAAATAAATAAATAATAAATATGCGCGCCAGACAACACACCACTTGCCATGGTCTCGAAGTAAGGATAAATATCCTTGTGTTACGAGGTACCAGACAGGAAAATAAGCCAGGGGCGTCTCCCAGCACACCCAGACGCGAGCCAATTTAGAAAAAGTATTTTTTCTGAATTGACCCGACCGGGAATCGAACCCGGGACACCACGGAAGCCAAGGCGAGAAACCGTGCTACAGCACACTGCGCCAATCGTGTCGTCAAATGACAAATGTATAAATGGTACACGTCAAGAACAAGTTAAGGTGCGCCTCGTTATTTGCGCTTCAAATGGTATTGCTTCGAGTAATACCTGATGAAGATTTTACCCACAGTCAGCAGTGTCTTAAGGTGGTTTGACACAGTATGCACTGTAATAATAAGCCACCTGTTTCTTTGCTTGTTCCTAAAGAGAGCGTGTATTCCCAAGTGGGTCAGTATTTCTGTTTGCATCCGTTTTGAGCCCCACGAAGACCGTTGTGAATGCAGAATATATGCCAGAGGCATCGATCGACCTGCTTAGCCCTGGGCTTGAACCCAACAAATAGATTTTCTAGGTCATCGGGCTTTCCGCCTAAATTAAAGCAATTATTAGAAGCCATGTTACCTGCGAGTTGCTGCGCGATTTTGAACTCTTTCATAGACAACGAAGCAATCACAGTTTTAGTTAGTGGTTCCAGGATAACTAGTACGCGCGTATAAGTTTGTTTTTGGAAGCGCATGTAGGCGCTAACAGGCGTGCCTTCTGCCACACGGTTAACTCGTACGAGCGTTGACGCGCTAAAATCTATATGTGTAGAAACAGACGCACCACTGCCGGTTCGAGCGAACACGACGCAGTAAGACCGTGTGCGCGCGTTTGATTATGTGAAACGCCAATAGTTGCCTAAAGTGTCAGACCTCCAAAAGACATTATTATCCTTTCTTATTAATAATTTCTGACCGCATACAATAGCAAAGCTCTTAAACCCTTAAAAAAAGGTATTTTAGTTTAAATTGCTTTATATAGAAAACCACGTAACTCCGGGCGGGCCGCCTATAAAATCGAAACAAACCTTCATGCAAAATTTTCCGCGGTGAAGTTTTTTGTGTCTCCTGTATTTCGCAACAGGACTTCACTCTGACGCACGCTTGTCTCGCTTACGCTAAGGTCAAAACAAATAGGTTTATCCCTGTCCTTCACGATAATGTAGTTGTGCATCGTCCTCGTTTTTAGTTGACAATTTTAAGGACGTGCCGTATCTTCCGTTATTTGATTCAATCTAAGGTACAAGCGCGAAAAAAAGCTAGCTTGAAACCGCTCTTGCAAGATAAAAGACGTGATGTTCAGTTTTTATATTTTGGTATAATACCTATGCGTTTATATGACGCTCAAGCTACGGCTTACGGCTAGATGGAGTTCAGTTCTTTTATGGAATCTTTGCAGCCTTTTTAATTTTTTGTGTTACATATTATTCTTGTTTTTCTTGTAGAATAAAGGTCACGTAGGCTATTTTTAGGCTGTGAATTCACAGTCTTAATTAAAACAACGTAGGTATATAGTATGTTTTGCAAGTGTTTTTACCGCACGGAATTAAGTTTTATATGAATGTTGAAATATTTCTTTTAAACCCAAAAAATGATGATAGCCGAGATATATGTAACATATGTGAAGGAAATTAATTCATAATGATAATTATTATCCGTAGAGTTATTCATTTATTTGCGATGATTGTTAGAATATTTAAATTTGTTAATTATAAAGTAGTGGTAAGCAGCGGATCAATCTGATTGTTAAAACACATTTTTGGAACATTTTATGCACTTTTTTATATATTTGTACATCCAAAACGTTTTGTAAGGACGTGTTGTTGTGAAAAGTAGAATTTTATTGAAATACTTGTACTCGTTTGCGAAAATATGTACCTTTAAGTGCACTCGTTTAATTTTCCAGAAGCAAATGTGATATAATAATCAATTATTTGTAATTGTGCCTATGTGTGTTATTAACTGTAAATGTGCTATGATTAGTTCACCCCCTACTCCTCGAATGATTAAATGTCAAAAGAAACTTGAGCAACCTTTTAAGGTGCTATATGACAGCAACAATTTGGGGGCAAGTTAGAATGACACTTAAAAATTCGAGGGTTCGTCATTTTCCTATAAATTGGAAATATAAGGGATGTTTTAAAATACAGCTTGTAGTAAGTCCTATATAATTATAAGGGAACAGTTAGCATTTTTGCAAGCGAGTGTAAAGTAAGACGAGTTTGCAATCACGTGAGAATGCATTTTTTTTACCTTTTTTATTTAAAAACAAAACCTTTTTTTTCATAGGTACTCTCTCGTTGAATTAGTGTTTTATTTTTCGAAGGACAGTTGATTTGAAACTCGTGATAACAATAATTTCTCCAGAAGTCGTGCATTCAACTCCGTTAAACAACTGTTTGACGTATGGGTAGCAGACGTGACGTCAGGGTCAAAAATTCAGAGGTTGTTGACCTCATTTATTTACCTCACTCTACGACTAGTCACATTGTATAAAAAATCTGTTAATAAAGTGAATTTAATAGTTTTTTACCTACGACATCTGCATGCTAGAATTTTTTTAGTCACTTTGTATATCTAACAATTCAACATTTTTTCTTCTAAAGTCACCTGTTATCAAGTTACGTTTCTCAAAAATGCTTCTGACGAACAATCCAGTGCTCCCAGGGGTCCATGAACTGTTCAACTGTAATGTTCAAGATAAAACATTGTTCCTCCCAGGAGAAGTATTTCGGGAAAGCAGGCATTTCATTAATTTCAGATTTTTTTCCTGCGGGACAGACAGGTACATTGTTTTGTTTCAGATTTATTAATCACTAACTAATTAAATCGAAAACCATTAGAATTTGCAAGCTTCATATTTAATAGTGTGTTTAACTAACGACGCAAAAAAATACGAATAAATCCGACTTTTAGAGGCGCACAAACAAAATTATCATTTCAGTTGACAAAATGTGATCGTAAAAACCTCAAAGTATCTATTTGCTAATATTGATGTTTCGCAATGACGACAAACTTGCTTGGTGTAAACGCACCGTAACAGTACGAGACAAGATTTTTACAGTTAATGTTAGTTTTCCAAAAAGGTTGCGTAACTTCACTCACACACTACAGGGTAGGTCACTTACGTCACACCAGGAATGCTGCTTTAATTCACATAATGTTACGATTACGCAAGCACCTAATTGCCGGCTACTAGAGCTTTCTCTAACTAGGTGGTAATACGATCACACCTAGAGCGTAATCCTGCAGCCATGAGCTGATATGATTTGATATGTTACGTAGGAATCCCACTAGGTCGATAAGTGTTACGAATAAGCTGTTCATCATCCGAGAGGCATCCACTCCGCCCTTGGTGTCACTTCACCTGACCGAAAGGTAGTGACGTTTGCTGCGATGTGGCGGGGCTCGATTTCGTGTAAAATTTTGGTAACTCACTGATTTTGATTATTTTAATAACATTTTACGCATTACCTTTTTGAGTCATTTTATTTTCGTGCAATTCGAATGTGAAGGACATATAAGCGATGTTTTAAAACGTCGCTTTAAACATCTACTCAAAGGGTGAGTCGGAGCTTCGAATAAGCTCTCGCCGGATCCTTAAGTCCTTTTCCTTTCTTTTATTGCAGTTTTACTGACTTGTTTAATTTATCTTGTAATGATAGCAATCTTTTTTTAGGATCTTTCTAAGTAAAAGATAGGTTGTGAACAAATGAAAACAAAATGGCGGCTCACGGAATTTTTACATAGGTAGGTACTAGGGAAAAAAGTAAAAGCGTCTGTGTTCGGTTTTTGTTTCGTTGAATCTAGATACTTATATCCACTTTTATAAAATGTAAAACTAACAAAGTATAAGTATGTAGTAAAAGTTTTTTCATAGAGGTATTCTTTTCCTGATGATAGAGGTCTTCGCTAAAGTTACTCGAATGTTCTAGAATATGACACAACCTTCGATCATTATCGAAGACCACAACTTAAAACTACGTTCGAATAATTTAATTACAATCTTTTTCCTGTATTCAAACCACTCGTATTCAGGTGTGTAAAGGTAACTTTTTTTTTTTGCATTAAGAAGCATTACATGCCCTAAATTCTAAATTGAATTCTAAATGGCCACTGTTTACCAGATGAAATGACTTGACACTGAATATTCAGCCCAGAAGATGGGTTATAGTACTGGTGGCCACTGACTGGCTGGAAATAATAGAATAATATGATGTTTTATTTTCCAGGAGTAGTTTGGGTCTAACTAGAGGAGTATATTTGATCGATTGTGTTTTAAATATTCGACTGGTGGTTTGTGTAAAAAAGACACTGGCAAGCTAGAGGACATCGCACGGATATACGAGGCAGATAAGGGGGGCGACAGGCAAGGCCGTAAAGCTCGGACTTCCTCCGATATGCGTGTTTATTTACAGTAAATAAAACTGATTGTTTATTTTTATTTCTAGTTCAGGTAGGGCAAAGTGAGTTTTCGGATCTTTCAGATCATATAATTTAGCGCAGTGGTAAGAGCCTTAACGCATATAGTAGTGCTCGATTAACACTGCAATAAAGCAATTAATTATTATTTTTGTGGTTTTTTTAAATTTTTTAGATACGTTTCACGATGGTTATGTTCCTATTCATAACGTGATTGCAATGTCGTTAAATTGATAAATTAGGTACGTAACACATGAGCTTTGTAATTAATTCATAGATAGCTTTTTATACTAGAGATGTAACGTAATTATTATTTCCATATGTTTTGTACGCAATAACGTTGAAAGTAACACGTTAAGTAAGTTAGTGATTGTATCGTTATACACTATGTAAAAATCTATATTATAAATGCGAAAGTTTGAGAGGATGTATGTAATATATGCATGTTTGTTACTCTTTCACGCAAAGACTACTCAACCGATTTAGATGAAACTTTACAGTTATACAGCTTATACATCAGAATAACACATGGGCTACAATTTATAAAGATTTTGTGTAATTTGGCCAAAATATATAAAGATAACGCGGGCGAAACCGCGGGCGGAAAGCTAGTAGATATAAATATAATTTGAATATGTAATTAATCCCAGGGTGTTAAAATAACGAAGAATTGTATGTGTAGATTATTTAAAAATGACATTATGCTTTCTAAGTAAGGGGTTAAAACTTTTTAATAACGTTTTCATTTACTTTATCCTCGAAAATCTACAGGTCATACAACTATAAGGCTACACAGAATATTGAGAAAAAACAGAAGTGTGGACAGAACGTCTACCACGAGTTGCCACTTTAAATTCACATTATCGTTCGCGTAAAGAAATGTATTGAGATTTGACATCATCATGTCATGTCATATCAAATCCCAACAAAAAAAAATACGTGAACGATAACCGTGATTTAAATTGGCAACTCGTGGTAGACGTAGGTACTGAACGAAAATCAGCATTGATCGTTCCTCTGTGATGCTCTGTGAACGGACTAAATTAAGATCAACAATTGACATTCAGAGAATTCCTTCCACATTAAAGCTATCGTGATTCGTGGCACTGTAATTATTCAAAAATTGTTTTCAACCTACTAACTAGACGGAGGGACTTGCGTTATCTATTTTAATTTAAGAATTTGGGTGAAATTGAATAAAGAAGGATAAACCCTTTTCAGTTCTATAACTCATTTTGGTTTAAACTACATCAAATTGAGATTTCACATAAATTGGATAATAGGTTAGATTGCTATATAATGCGTTGCTTTCAAAATTTTGACAGAGGCATTCAAAACAGGAGCTGCCATAAGTTTGATAGCAATTACACAACCATATGAATCTACATAGTTTATCCGTTCAATAAATTGAACCGACACGGAATATTTAGCACTACAAAATTATTAATTTTTGGTAACAGCAGTGTCATTATTTTTAACTTTAATTAGTATTTGTTTTTATTGTTAATCTCACATGTTTTTAATGGAATTATGTGTCATTTAGTAACTAAAATAAAATAATTATTGTTGTTAAGTTACATATATTTTGTGTTTAATTTAAAATAAAATTTATTTAGGAACATTCCAATACATTTTTTAACGTGAATTAATCGATAAATTTCCGTTCAAAAATAGCAAAAGACTGTGAAAATTATGAACTTCAAACATTTTAGTTATTCTGTGTATTAATTATTGAAAGAAAAAGGAAATAAATACATTAAAGTATTCTGCGTTTTTTTTCTCCTTGTTTTTTTAAAAAGTAAGGCTGCTTTTTCAACGGATATGTGCTATGCAGTGAGCATCTCCGAGCCAAGCTACGAAACTATGATCCATTTCCACTAATGCTATGCTATGAGGACCAATGAATGTGGTTGGTGGATATCTAACGCATCCACAGCAACGTATAATATAATAGCAAATCTCTAGTGGAAAAGTAACCTGCACAACTGCTCCAAAAGTAAAAAGCAGGCCTGCAGGCCTTCAAGGTGAGGATGGCCAGCCCCGTGATTCGTTTGAATGACTGGGCTTGTCAGCATCATATCTGAACCCCACGACCACTTTCCATCAGTGGAGTGAGGTCATCTTTTTCTTTTTTTTTATAATTCCCGTAAAAAAAAGAAAAAGCAGTAAAGGGTATAGTTGTACCTAAGCCTACCATGTCCATGAGTTAGACTGACGATATTTGCTAGCGTCCGGGGTAAAGTATTTGTATGCTAATATCAAAATAGCGGCTCTGACGCGTAATCGTTACAGCGCCGCTACTGAACAGAAATGGAACTAAACTGAGAATAACATAGAAGGCGAGTCAGAGCACCCGTTTTGATGCCACAAATATCAGGGTGTCACGGCTTGATCTGAACTTACCGACGTTAATTTCTCGAGGGAAGAGCTTCTTCAAAATGTTTATTTGTGCAGTGAATGGTTGCAACCACATGACAGAGAAGCACAAGTAGTCTTCATACATGTTAATTACTGAAAATTATGATTACGAGTGTAACGAATTATCATTTTGACAGTTGATTTTGGCATCACAAATGGCGCGCCTTTTTGTATGGAACTATCCTACTAGGTGTAATTATTTTATGGAACTAAAAATGAAAAGACAATGGCATTCTTCAGAGGCCCTGTGCCGAAATCACACAAAAACTTCACTATAGAAGCTGAAGAGTACCGTAGGGGTAAGCTTACGGCAATTTGGAATGGGTACAGCAATGGAAGTATCCTGACACTTTGTCTCATCAGCCTTGCTGGGGTGTGCAATAGGGGATTATCTACGATAGCAGAATACTAAAGTATTCAGCTACTAATATTGCTGACCGTACCATCTAAGATAAAATAAGATTTATTTCCAAGAATATGGTTACAATGATCTCAGCAGCTATAAAAAGTTCCACATATTCTGCCACTGTTTGTTGGCGTAGAAATATAATAAATTAGTAGTCACAAACACACACAATTTAAATTATTAGATTACAGGTTAATATCAATAGGTCACAATTAAATAATATAATTCAACGTACACACTTAAATAAAATTAAAAATTAAAATTAAAAATCGTCATATCACATATTTCCCTCCCGAGTCATCAGCTAATAGTTGAACATTGTTTCATCTAATTTTATGTCAAGGTATTCTTTAATGGAATAGAAACATTTTTGCATAAGCCAGTTATTTAGGGTACCTATATCTAAATTTATTCAACGGCAATGATATGACTCTCGCGGGAAGCCTGGAATATATTTTTCTTAAACATACTCGGAAATATTGTCATTACTTTTGAATAAAGAACACGCGAAGTATCATATTAACGTAGACTGAAAACCCAAAATCACTTCCCGGCGCGTTCTTTGAATTTCGAACGAAGAGCGCGCCGGCAATGTTGTATGAAACGGTGTGCTGTTTGAATTTAGAACTCTTTCATCTATCGTACACATTGCGTTCTCGTGGCTGTATAGCCACAGATGCGTTTACCTTTCGGCACAAATTGTAAAATAAAAAAAAACAAATTGGCGGTAAAGCGGAGTTGTTATTTTGTTAATAATATTAATTAAATTTATTATGTAAAAGGCCCTTTTTATTTCCTTGCATTTTTTTAAGAAAAGCACTATATATGCCTCGGCCGAAATGGCAATTGCCTGTCTCGTATCATTGAAGTCCTCGCCTGCGGCTCGGCCTTCAAACTCATACTCGACCTGCAATTGCCTATTTCGCTGCCTTTGCAATAATATACTATTAATCGCATTACAGTAGACATTGCTGGGGAATATTTCCAGTCTTTGAAAAGGTGTGTATAGTTTAGTCTTGTCTCTGCTATTACATTTTCTAAGCACCGTGTCATGTAACGGAAAGAAATGTGGTTGTTTTTTTACAAACATGCAGAGTTCCAAAATATATTGGCAGGGCAAAGGCAAAATTTTAAGGCGTGTAAATAATAGCTAAGCTATAGCTAGCTAGCTTTAATAATGACTCGTTATCTCCGACGTGGGTTCGATCCCACCTAGGACAAATATTCATGTAGCAAATATTTATATGTTCTATGCCTGCATCTATCTACATGAGTATTTCGATTTATCTAAGTCAAGTCAAGTCAGTCCCTTTTGATTATCGTTCCTTCCTACCTAGGAAAGAACGATAATCAAAAAAGTTGAGCACATCTCAAATTGATGCTGCCCTCTCACATGTCAGTGAAAATTAAAGTGACCAAGGACTGCTCACATTTGATTATTGTTTCTAGATACGGGCGTGACTTGTTAAAAGGATTACAAACTATACAAATGGCAGTCTGATTTTTTGCTAGTGGTGGTCACTCTACTTAAACGTGTTGGGAACATTATTATAACTCTGCCATCTATAATAGTCCAATGTGTAAATTACCGATATAAAAGAAAGCTGTTTTTTTATTATGAAGTTTTATAGCTGCCAGAATACTGCGCGCGCATTCCCAAGTATGCTCCGTATTTCCCTTCTCATGTATACTTAATTATTTTAGCGAAGCCAATAAGACTCTTTAGTTAAAAAGCTGCGGTGGGAATGACACTGTTATAAGAAAACAAAAGGTTAAAATAGGTGATTTTTATTTCATGTAACTTCGTCTATTTTCAAGCATTATTGGCGTTAACATAATTATATAATAATAACTACACAACAAATATAATTATATACTTTACTCTATCAGCCAAAAATATAAAACTTTGGTTTCTAGCTTATTACGTTTCTTACAATTTATTATTTTAAATTTCCTCTACACGGTTTACTTGAGTATTTGATGCGGATGTTACTTCAAAAATTACAATGTATATTTAAATTTGAATGATGTTAAAAGTCCAGTAGTAATAATAAAGACTAGACCGTCACGTTTGCAAGCATGAATGACCTAACAGTTAAAATAATAGGGAACTAGAAATAACAACACTCCGATTATTATCACATTCAATCATCCATGATGAATATATTTACACGATCAGACATATTCTAGAGCTTAAGGCACACAATACAAGCTGGCTTCAAGCCTAATAGGACACACTTATTTACAGATTTGGCCCCAAAATAATGATGTTCCGTAAATCAAGATATAATTTTTCTATTGGCTACATCACACGAAATTCATATTTTAGTATTACGACACTCTTTTTGCTACATAATATAAATTTATATATACATAATATGAATATATTATTATTTCTAGAGCCTCTAACAGTCTTTACGTAAAATATTGCTTCACAATCACAACACTGATTTGGATGTATACAATTTGGACAAGTTTCACGAAACTATTATTATAATTTGTCAAATTTATAATGTAAATATTTTTGTGTGTGACAGAGATCATAATTAAATTATTACAATCAATTTCTAATATTTTACCATGAACTCCACAAATATTCGTACTGATATCACAACATCGTCTATGTACACAAATTTAAATATAGAAAAAATAGTAGAATTTCTACCTTCTATTTTTAAAATAGAGCCCGGATTACTTCGCAATCCAAAAACATTTATTTCACTTCTAAATTATGTTGTAACGACTTAATATTCAAAGATTATTTCACAACATTTTGATTGTGACTATCTCATAGTAGTTGCTAGCAACATCTAGGTAAAAAGATTGAAAGACAAGCGCTATTGGGGCTCAATTTTCATTCCGGGACAACCGGCGGAGCAGAAGTCACGCTTTCTTTTTCCCTTTAGGGTTGTCTTCAACGAAGATATCTTTGAAGTCGTTGAGAAGGATGTCGACCACGTTGTTCTGCTGGATGCAATCGATGGCGATGTTGTGGGCCTGCTCCGCGGGTGCCCAAAGGAGAGTGGGTCCAAACACGATGGCTAGGTTGGCTGTGTGCATCCTGTTTTGTTCGCTGTATTGTGTAACCCTAAAATGTAACAAAGAATACTTTGTGAATAACACGTGAAAAATACATAGATGATACTGGCAATTTAAAACATATATTTATTATTAAAACATATTATATTATTTCGATTTTTCAATTAATTTTATCTGATTCAGCAAATACAATTATTTCGTAGTTAGCTTACCGTAACAAATGCTCCAATAGGTATTTGAGGGTATCTCTGTTGCATTGTGGAAGAGCTTGAATTATATCTCGAAATTCTTTTATCTTGGCTTCTCTGGGCTTTATTGCTGTAAGAAAACAAACAATAACTTAAATATTTGCAAAAACATTTCTTGCAAATTTGAAGAGACCTAAAATATTCATCCAATAACGCTTCATTGAAGCGCAAAATACAGTAGAAGAATTGGAATTGCCAGCTTATATATTGGCTATCAATACTTAGAACAGTCCCTAGACAAGCGGATGATGCATGTTCGATTTTGGCCAGCCTGACCTTTAATTTTACCTTACCATTTAATTTTTGTAGTATTTCTATCTTTAAATAAAACAAAATACAGGCATTGAGAATGCAAAATAAAAAAAAATCTTACAGGTCCAGGAAAATTACAAAACCAAGGAAATATTGTGGTCGAATAGCTTTACATCTTCACTCTTTTAACTAGTAACAATAATATATACTTACAGCAAGCAGCGAGGATTCTGTCGAAAATGGTGCAAGGTATCAGCGGCTCTTTTAGTTCTCGGAAGAACAGCTTGAGGGAACCGGTCAGCACGTGGATGTCGGTGTTGTTCTCTATTACTGATATATTATTCTGGTCAATCTGAAATTAAAGGAATTTATTTATTTTTAAGATATATTTATCATATTTTATTAAATATTAGATCACCAACAAGGTTACATTATAACAAGGTTAATGACCTACATACTAATGTTTCATGCGTAAATGTAAACTTAGTTATAGGTGACGACGGCATGCTTGAGTGTCAACATTACATTAAGAAAAAAAACTCAAAACTAAACAAAAGTAAAACTGAAAATAAAAATATGAACAAAGTAATCAAAATTCAGTATTAATTACAAACCAGTGGTAACAACTATATTGTAACGCCTTTTAACTGCCTTCTACTCAGTCTAGGGTTGCATGGCCATGAGCAACCTCGTTACACAAGGGCAAATAGCCCCAGCCAAGAGGTTGCTCTTGGCTATTTGCTTACATAAATAGTTTTGTAGCTGTCATTTGTATTAAGCGAGTGTTAATGTCATTCTCGTACATTTAAGATTTGACATATTATAGAGAACTAGAGACGATGGTTCACGTGTTTTTCTTAGCAAGCCTTTCAACAAATTGTCAAACTCGCAATGTTCGATGACACCACATCGAAGTTTGAAAAAAACATACTCCTCATTTTAGGAAAAAATGCTAGAAGACACCGGCTATTGCATGAATATTGAAAATAACACGCCAGGCGGATCACAGGTATTGAATCTTTTGAAAAATCTAAAAGAGACGTTGCTCCACTTTTTAAAAGTATTCTCACCTCCAGCCGAATCTTCTGCACCTGGCTAAGGTTGCCGCTGGCGCGGTACAGGCCGTCCGTGCACATGTTCTCCTCGCTGCTCTCTATCTCCTTCACACACGCCACCACGAAGTCCGGCACCCGAGGGCTGGTCGCTGGACACACCTCGTCCAGTCTCCGACCGAATACTGGCTCATCTGAAAAACGAGAATTAAGTAAGCAAATATTCATTTATAATTTTTTAAAGTAAGAAAATGGTACCTAATGCAAAAAAAAGACAATTAGTCTATACCGGGTGATTTTCATATAACTTACATAAATGATAAAGCATACTCAGTTAGTGATGTAGAAACTATTTAGGTGAAAATTATATTTATTTAACTAACTTTCATTTCAAGGTCACAAATCACACAAATCAGTCGGACAATCCTATTTTTTGTATGAAAACCCTAAAATTAAAGTTAATTGAAAAGAACAAATTTTCGCTTACATAGTTACTTTACTACATCACTTACTGAGTATGCCATATCGTTTTTGTAAGTCTTTTGATAATCACCCGGTATACTGTAACCAAGCTGGGCAAAGCCCTTTACATTGAATTCAAGTTATCGCTACAATTAATGGCCTAATTACCACGCTTGCAAAATGCGGGTTGGTGATCACAAACACACTTTGCTCGACCTAGGATTTAAATTCAAGACCTCCGGATTCCAGGCGGAGCTCTATTACCACTCTGCCATGAAGGCGTCACCTAATGCAAGAATGTACCATCATTTTATATCGTTCAATTTAGTGTCTACCTCTTGTGTTTGTGCAGAAGATCTTTTTTCATCGCAAAAGCTGACATAAATTGTCACCGGGCTGTTTTAAAAAAAGTTACGAACTTATGACTACTTTCATAACCTATGAATTCACAGAAGACGAGATAAAAACTTTGATGGTACAGCGTACACCTTCACAAAACTATTGCAAAATTAGTGCTTTGACAGCAGCATAGAGACATGTAAAGCTTGGCGTGATCTAGTGTATACCATTATTTAAAATTTTAAATTGTATAATTGAGAGTCTACTTGCTGTGATAAGCTGTTGTGTTTGTGCAGAAAGATCTTATTTTTTATACTCAAAAGCTGATCCAATTTTAGCTGTGCTGTTGAAAGTGAAACGCTATGTTTATTGCTGGTGCATTCCCTGGAGACGAAATAAAACCATCGGTGGTTCTATTCTACATTTCCACAGAGAGCCCGACAACACCGCCTTTTTTGAAAAAGTAATACGTTTTAAAACAATATACGGAAGCAGCGATTTCAAACCTACAAATCCTGGATGAACAGAATTTTTTGAAATAATAAGGTGAATTTACAGGGTGTAAAAAGGTCCCTAACAAAGCCGGCGTTTTCGCACTCGGACCATTAAATTAAGTCACAGAAAAAAAAATGATGGGAAACGATATTTTTTAGGTGTCAATTTTAAACCTAAAAGCGGACTACGCAATGTAACGCGTGCAATCGCACCTGTGCTTGTGTGCGTTACTGTTACTCCTAATCAAACGAGAGAAGGAACCCCTCACGAGTAAATTACGAGTTGAGACACCCTGTAAGTCTGATAGAAAACAAACAAAATATAGTTATACAATAAGAAACTGTATAAGATTTTTCACGTGGGACAGATTTTGAAGTTACATGTAGTTAGTTATCATTACTAAATATTACAGCCTCTCAATGACATCGAGTGTAACAACCCTACCAGGTTTAAAGTCTTTGGTAATATAAGGCTTAATTGAGGTTTTATTCTCCCAATTTTAGTATTATCTTACACAATCACAGTAATAAACTAGGTTAAAATAACTACATCACACTTACACTGTTAAAACAAAATCCTTAAATAAACTACTATTCGTAAATATTTATAAATAACATAAAAACTTCTAAGTTACGAAAGCTAACAATTTATTAATATTCCTTGATCTGATTTTCCACATAAAAATATAGTAAGCACCTACAAGGACCATAAACTTATGTACATTATTATGATCCATCCATCCACGACATACTTAGCTATTCTACTGATTTTCATAGGATATTTACAAAGGAAAATAAAAGACCAAAAATTACAAAAAAACTTTATACACGCCAGGAAAGACTTTCCATTACCAAACAAGTATTTAACACTTCAAGGAACTTGCGGAGGTTAGTTTTTTTTTTTCAAATTAAGATATAACAAAAAGAGATTAAAAAAATGTTCACAACTTCAATAAAAAAATATTAGTTGTTTACTCAATTCAATAATATTAGAAGCAAATAACACCATATAGTTTTGATTACACTTTTTAGGCTACCAAATCAATTATTTGCATAATGGTCCCAATAATAACATCCTGGTTAATCATTTCAGTAAAACCATAATAATATAGTTCCTTCAACCTTCTCTAAAGGGCATTCCTTAAAAATTAAGCACTTCATCAAAACCCGGGATTCAAGCAACTAAAACTAATTAAAAATCTAAGTGCGAAACCCAAAACTTGTGCAAAGCATCTCACACCAACATAATCAGATCGAACCTTTATATATCCCCTTCTTCACGAGGACCTCCATTGCTGGTCGTTTAGGAAAGAACTTCCTCAATATGCTTCTCACATGTGACTTCTGTATAGAGGCCTCTGTTGAATCGCTGAGATCTTCGTTACTGCTTCCGCCTGCTGGAAAAATAATAACGACGTACAGATAGACGAAGAAGGAAAGAAGGCTTAAGCGATAGGTATTAAAGCTAAAGAAGATAATTTCGATGAAATAGTTGTAACCCCAACCCTGACAGCGAGTATAGGAAGAGTTATTAACGTAAGTAAAATAGGCCAGTAAGAAGTTAGTTTAATAGGAAGAATAAATTACACAAGAGAATCAAAATAAGAGGCTTTTGAATAAGTTAAGAAAGATCACAAACTAACATGCTAAGTTTAACAATATTAAAATCATTTGCAAAGGAAAAATTCAAAAAATATCTTGCGTATTCTATATTTTGTTAGTACTAGCATTTATTTTATTTATTAACGTGATCATAATCATTTGCAAACATAATAAATTTATTATGTTTGCAAATAACTATACTTCTTAAAACTCTTAAAACGAGAGTTTTAAGAAGTATAGTTAACACAATAGTTGATAATGAATATCACCTCAATAAGGACACAGTACGTACACAGACAAAGAAGAAATCAAAGAAAGAGAAACCAAACATGAAAGAAACCACAATGGTGTCCGAGACGATCCAATCGACCCAATAAAGTCGGACCAACTATATCCAAGACCACAGACATACAAAAATTCAATTATGACAGTAATATTTACCTTTGTCGATACATCATCACTCACAACACTAACTGGTTAATTATTTTGTATCGATACCATTATAATTAAAATAAAAACCGTCGGTCGATTACAAGGTAATAAACCTACTTAAATTACAAAAGATTGTAAAATAACATGTGAAGAAACGACTTCGAAGCTGCACCTCATGTAAAGATAAGCCGATGTTCGATAACTTATCGATCTCGCCCATGATAAACCAGTATCACTATTTAATTCTAATATATCCTCTATTTAGCATGATTATTATAAGTAGATTCGACATTTTATACCTATCTTTCTTTGTTTAATTCAATTTTTTAGTCCATTAGGTCAAACATTGTAAACATAGGTTCTTAAGCATAATTCAAGGAACTATTCATTTGTTTATCCGTTGCTTTGTTAGAGTAGTATATCATTTTATTGTGTAAATGACCTGCAAGTTTTGACTAGTGATTCATTATTTTGTTCAACGTAATTTAAAAAAAAATGTGGTTAAGTTAACATAACATCACGACTTTATCCCAAACGGGGTAGTCAGAGGCAAGTGACTGTTGCCGTCATGGTGAACGGAGTTTTAACTAAGTTAAAACCGTAAAATAGTTTTAAATAAGGGCTAAAACTTCACTTTGTTATTTTTGATGTATAATGTAAACGAATGGTCACTAGGTTGCACAAAATAAATAATACTTCGAATGTATTATCAACGTAGTCTAGAATTAAATATAGTATTCTTTTGAAGAATTTTTAGATAACATACGATGCACTACTGGTTGCAGATGCTTCTGGCTTAAATTGTTATGAGATCCAAAAATGTCCTTCAGCTTTGAAAAGTTCTTTTCCGTTGGGCTTTTCTTCGGTTTGGAATTTGACTTGCTCATAGTCACTTTGATGTCGTGTAGTAGGTAAATTGACAAATTATCAACATTTTGAAATTCCATTTCAGCTTAATCCACTCAATTTTACACTAGACGATACACAAAACTATCATAGTTTTATTTTTCTTTTTCAAGCTTTATATAAATGCCATTATCATAGGTGTGTGTTTGAACGAAATTAAAAAGATACTGAGCCTCACTATAAAATTAGCACGTTAATGACGCATAGCTATCTGATAACGAAACTCTTCAAGTCGAGGATTATATATTACTATCGATAACAATAGCAGGTATCTTTGTTCCGTTAAATTTGTATCCTTTACCATATACTTTGACCTCCGAAATAAAATCAAAATATTACTTAACAAGGCCCTCCGAAATAAAATCAAAATATTACTTAACAAGGACCTCCGAAATAAAATCAAAATATGACTTAACAAGGACTGGTTAAGTAAAAAGGAATACATCATTAACACATACTTATTATGTCGAATTAAGTATAATAATAATACTCTCATATACACTTCACCTCAAAAGCGTTATTTAAAATGTTGCAATTACTGAATAACTTTTGTTTACATCTTGAACAAAAGGTACAAAATGAATGCCATCAGTTTTAGAATTTCACTGTGCTGGTGCTTGGACTATGAATATTGTATTGAAACGTCATTTATTATCAACATCTAAATAAATCTGATTTTACAGAGATAATTTGTATGTTGTAACCGATAAACTCATTAGTCATGAACACAAAAAGGACCCAATTACTCATACACATACGCAAAAAGGAGAGAGACAAGAACAATGCGGCTTACTTGAACCTATTCTGCTGAACCCGTTCGACTTCGAAATACATCCACAAATGGCCATCACCGTCCAGATTATATTTTTATTTTCACATCAGTCGATGACAGAAAAATATTCTTTGATTCACAATATTAACTAATATTGCTGACGGTACCACCTGAACTCGAAAATTAAACAACTGAACTAAATAAAACACTCAAATGCAAATGGGAATGAAACTGAACAGCTACTGTTTCTAGCCAAGCGAACGAGGAAAATAATATCAAAACTCAGACAATTTACCGGGAAAAAGATTGGTCATGACACGACTTGACGCTAAACAAAAAAAACAACAGTGAACAACCACATTATACTGCCTTGAAATATCCAATTTAAATTATTAATTAGTACCTTGTAAAAGCAGTAAACCACAAGGACGCTAATAAATAGAAAGGTATTACAGGAGCATTAATGAATAGTGACTTATTCTTACAAAAGTTGGATAATTTCTTCAGGATTAATTAAGTACAACTCTGAACAATACTAATCAACAAAAAAAACAATGATACATTTCTAGGTAAGTTATCGAGCGAAAAACTCTATAAAAAATCAAACTACTGCTTAAATTAAAGATGAAAATTAAACATGCTAAACGTTAAAAAGAAGTTAATACAGCCTCGTTGATAACTAAACACTACTTACTTTGGTGACACCATCCATCTCCGAAGATTTGCCGGAGGCCTTTGATAAAGTTACCTCTTGATTACATAGCACCCTGGCGTACTACATAAAGTAAATTTACTTCTAAATTCGTTATAGTTTTGGATTGTTGAATGCACTTACAAATTTGTAGTAGATTGATCTTTCAGAGGCCTTTGATAAAGTAAATGTCGTTTTCGGTGGCATTGATGCTCCTCCTTTTAGGAACAAGACCGAGCTTGCTATGAACTAGTTACAAACTCCACGGAGAGCTAGAGCTCTTTGGAAGGCGCATTCAACCACTGCTCCAGGGATGATCAGTACCTGCACGTGGCTGCGGGAGGCGGAGACACTCACCTCTGTGCTTGTGCCTGCCGGCGTGGCGCGCGGCCGGCGGCGTGCGGGCCAGGCTCTCCAGGTCGGTGTTGCTGCTGAGGTGCTGCGGCGAGTGGAAGTCTTCCGGCATTGGAGGACCCTGGATAGGCAAAAATATTTTATTACCTGACTTTACTTTGCCTTGTCGATTTTATATAGTTGATTTTATTGATTGAATAGGAATATGGAGACTATGGAGCATACTTACTTAGAAATACCTTTTCACTATGGATATGAAGGAAGACTTCAAAAATTCTACTTATCGGTCAACATATCACTCTCTCCTGATGAGAGTGGAAGCAAAATGCTTCGTGTGTATTTGAATGAAAGATAGTGATGGCCTGAAAATGTCTTCGCGAGAGCGGTTTAGCATCATCTCTGG
Organism: Udea olivalis; assembly: GCA_947369235.1. Taxonomy (NCBI): domain Eukaryota; kingdom Metazoa; phylum Arthropoda; class Insecta; order Lepidoptera; family Crambidae; genus Udea; species Udea olivalis. The sequence goes on along the minus strand of OX376362.1, from coordinate 14,014,086 downwards.
GATAATTAATATCTGAGAAGTATGTTAGATACTCACCAATTTGTAAATAATGTTCTGTATGCACATGAGCCAGCGCTTGGCTCCGTCTTCAGTCTCATCCTGCAGCAGGTACTGGTCGTACCCGACTGTGAGCACCATCGATCTTGTAAACCTGAAAACAAATGTTCTTACTGCTACAATAATCTGGAGGCTTCATTTTCATCTCAAATAGATAGGCTTTTATTTTACTAGGTATCAGGTCGTCCGTCCAACTTGCGGGAGGGCAGTTGGGCATCCCACGCAGCTGCATTTACGAATGTACAGCAGATAAGTAAATGAACACCCCCTTACCAACTACTGAGATTTATTTTAGTGGCCCGCCCGACCAACCTCACGGTCATGCAGAAGGGCACACCGTTAAATGTGCCAGGGACCATCTGCGGTAGCTCCTGCCGCCACAGAGCACAATGCACAATGCATTACACACTATGGTACTCATAGGCGAGTAGCCCGTGGCATTAGCGCGTCCGGCATGTTCGCTGAGGCGTGCACGGACGGGTTCGCCGCAATCATGCGCAAGCGCTGCGCCTCGCAGCTGCGCCGCGTGCGCTCCAGCCCTAATGCCATCCTGCGCACGCTCGCGGACCGCTGGGACTCGCCGATGTTGGCCCGCTGGATAGCAATCCACGCACTCAAATAGTCCTGCCGGCGTATCGGCATCGGTTAGTCCTAGTTGTCTTCGCGATACAGTGCAGAATTATTATTGTATTGCTTAGACCTATCTACTAACTTTAACTTTAAGGGTACCTATTTTCATTTTATTTTTTGTTACTAACCACTATGAACCCATGTTGTTTGAAAATAAATGATTTATTATTATGTTAGTAGGATTAAATTCACGGGCCCATAGGGACCCGGTCCTTTGAGGCTTGCGTGGGGCCGAAGCCAACACGTAGAGGCCTTTTCGTACCATTTACTCTAATTTGAAATGAGTACATCTGCCGGGTTTCGTCTCTAGATAAATATTGAAAATCTACCCAAAGACAACACCCGGCAGATGCATGAACTATTGAACAATATGAAGAAAACAATAAAAATTGGGCTATGGGGATGTAAATTCGGTAGACTGGATAACTGGGATATTGCTTGAGACGACGGACGTCTGCCATAAAAATTGTCTCAAAGTTTTATACCTGGCAGACGGTGACTTGCCACTCACTAGATGGGCCCCCCAAAATGTGCCGACACAAAAGGACGGCAAAGGCGGCAACATGGCCGTGAGCGGCTCAGGGTGTGGAGAGGTGTGCACCGCTTTCTACGAGGTGGATAAACCACCTCCCCAACTCGCGACTTAGGCATGTTTCACTTCCACCCTGCGAGCATTCCGCTCTAACGCCCCACTCTGGACGGCCAGTGAAGGTAAGCCAGAGGTGAGAGACCTGCGGCCCCCCTTGGGGTCCACTCCAGCCGGCCGGCTAAGGCAAGCGGAGGCGGAGGGCCTGACCGACTCTCGGGGGAACTCGGGTCCGTGGTGTCGCTACACACCAACAGCTCGCCAAAAGCTGCCCTGCGGGTTAGCGTCGGGATGATGGTAGCCCGTGGTGTCACTACGCACCAACAGCTCATAGAACTGCACTGCGGACTTATTATTATTATTATTACCCACTCCCATTTATCCAGAATGGTACCGGAGCAGTTAAAGTCGTTCACCACGCGCATCCCAAAGAACGCTATCGGCTTCAATCCCCTCTGGGAACGTCAGAGAAGCCAACTACCATTTCCCCAAAATGGTGCCGGAGCTATATAGCACGCTCACATTTGATGCACTGCCGTACATCTACCCTTAGCTACAGCAGGGTGGCCGGATAGGCAATCTAGCGGATACCCATCTACTTGCTATCCAGGCAAGTACCGGAGGAGCGGCAAGCCGCTATAAGGGTTCCTCACTAACTCCGCATCTAAACACTTAGCAGCCCAACGCCCTAGACCAGTGAATTTAGATACTCGTTGCGCGCGAGAAGGAACGCTCAGTACACACTACCGAATAGACGAACATGCCCCTCCTCTGCAACTAACCACATGCCACCACGAATCCAACTCCAAGTTGGGGCCTGCCTTAAGAAAGGCAGAGCTGGGACCCCCAACACCCGTGGTACCCTGATCCTAACAGCCAGACCCGTAGTTCCAGCTGCGAAAACCCTACCTACCCGGGTGGAGTAGATAGGGACAAGTAAATGAACAGAAAAACGAAATGAACTAACCTTTTAGTATGCATCTGTATGCACTGCACCACGTGTGCGTTGCGCAAGGGCAGAACCAGTTCTGCGCGAGGCGCCGCGGGGCTCGGCGGCGTGCCGGGGGGCTTAGGCATGCGCTGGAATTTTGAAGGTTATTAAACGATTGTTATGAAGAAACATTATCATTTATTTGGCGATCGCATGCACAACTGATTTTAATGCTGCTTCCCATCAGCGGCTAGATAATTTAACGGTGTCATAGTTCCTAATGTATAATTTAGAGCTGATCCGACTCGTATTTAGCCCGTTTTGATTAAGACCATTCATTGTGAACCGATTTCACCGTTGATAAAACAGTTGGTCAGGATCGTTAAACTACAGTTACACATGCTCTAAAATAGCATGCTTAAAAAGAGTATGCTCACTTTTCACTGAAATGAGCATGCATATGTACTAACACATAATGCTTCGACACATGCTACAGTAGCAATGATCAATAGTAATGACTGGCAATGTTATAAAAACTACCCACCTAAATAAGCTGCTCAAATTAACTTTAACACCTGATGATCAATATGAACTGTCTAAAATAATTACACAATTTTAGCGCGATTATAAAAAAATCGCAATGTTTTTGGTGGATCACTGTCGTTCGTTTGTTGGTAACTGAGTTAGCTAATTACGAAGATGTCAAAACTCACAGTAGCATGATACGTCTTCTGGTCCTTGTAGAAGACGAGCGCGGTCTGCGTGAGGATCATGTAGCAGTCAGTCCAGTGCTTCTTGCTCTTCTTGCCGCTCTCAGAGAACTTGGTGCGCTTCACTGCCCCTTCCAGGACTACTGTCGCCTGTAATAGAAGATTAGAATGAGTAAGTACAGGAAGTGACTAATTTCTGAAAGTATTATCTGACTATTAAACCGTAATCTTGTAAAATTACAATACTTGTACTCTGTCTTCGCAGAAGTGGATCCTCTTCTAATGTCATGTGTCACTTACGACTCTTTCTGTACCCCGGCACTACGAAGCTTTATGTCCAGACTGTTGCCAGCTGGAAATTGGAGTTGGTTCGGTCTTTTTTTTTATAAAAGGGGGTACCTACAAGTCACCTGGTCAGAAGTGATCACCTCTGCCCTTTGACAACTGCTACACCACAGGGTCTATACAGGGTGACTGGGGATTTATTAGCATCCTTTTAAAATAAGAACCTACTCATAATATACAGTACTTTACCGTTAGTAGTTTTGATAAACCAATCGTTTAAAAACGGCGTTTTCCCAGATTTGCTCAAGATTTTAATAGTAAAGCCATTATTTAAAAAAGACGACCAATATAGCCTCGCTAATTATCGACCTATAGCGTTGTTATCTACCATTTCCAAAATATTTGAAACTGGTGAATGTCCGACCGTCTTTACTCATACTGCGAAAAATTTAAAATATTTAATGACAAACAAAATGGGTTTAGGAAAAACAAATCGACGACTCTTGCTGTTTATAATTTCATACAAAGTGTTCTTGCAATTAATAACGAAAAAAAGCGCGCGATAGGCCTGTTGCTTGATATGAGCAAGGCATATGATAGGGTTAAATATGATATACTGCTCTCTAAATTACATGGTATAGGTGTGAGAGGTTTAGCTAATAAATGGTTCGCATCTTACTTGACTAACCGAAATCAATATGTTGAAGTAGAAGATCACAACAGCCATTCAGGCCGCACAACAACTGTACGCTCACAAATAACGAAAATGACTATGTTAATTCCACAAGGGAGTGTGCTCGGATGTGTTTTGTTTTTAATCTACATTAACGATTTACCACAAGTAATCGACGTACCCTGCACTCTATTTGCAGATGACATATCCATAGTAATTCCTGTTAAAAAATAATGATACTTATAATGTACATAACATAATCCAAAGCATACTATCTAAAGTAAATATCTGGCTAAACGAACATAATTTAGAAATAAACTTAAGTAAAACAAAATTAATTGAATTCCGTCCGCACCAAAGAAACCCACTAGATTTAAATTGCAAGTTTAACCAAGAGAAAATAGAATTAGTTGATAACTATCCCCTCTTAGGAATAACAATAGACTCTTATACAAATTGGAAAGAACACATAAATAAAGTTGCGATTAAGCTATCAAGATTTTCTTACGCATTAAGAGAACTTTAAAAAATATCAGATTATGATTCTGCAAAAAGCGCCTACTATGCCTATTGCCTATGCACATTCTTGGCTGACTTATGGCATTTTGTTATGGGGAAATAGTACCGGAGTTGCTAAACTATTCCGACTGCAAAAAAGAAGTGTAAGGATTTTGGAAAATTTAAATGTTATGGATAGTTGCAAACCACACTTCACCAGGTTGAATATACTGACCCTATCATCATTGTACATATATTCTGCTTGTGAGTTTGTAAGAAAATATCCCCATTTCTTCCCATGTCACCAGTGTCTCCGAAACCTTAGGCCAAAAATTAAATTAGCCCAACCAACCTGAAATTTGGAAATGTTTCGTAGAGGTCCTCTCTCGTTGTGTGTGAAAATTTACAATAAATTACCCGACAAAATAAAGGATGAGAGTAAAATAAATAAATTTAAAAAATTATTAAAGAAGTACCTTATTGAAAAATGTTTCTATTCGCTGCAAGAGTTTTTAAATAGATAAAATGATAATGTATGAGTATTATGCTAATGTTATAGTTAAGTAATATAAAATAAATCTAAATAATATAAAATAATTATGTGAAATCATAAAAAAAAAAAATTAACCATTAATAATTATAAATAGATTATAAGTATTTGTTGTGCCCTTGTAGGGTCATGTTTGTGTCCAAATATATTTTTTTTAACATCTTTGTAACAACATGGTGCAATAAAGACTTTGAACTTTGAACTTACCCAAGTATGAGGCTATTTAATGGGTACAAAATTGCATATTTTTAACCTTATAAACATCATGTTCAATACTCGGCAATTGTTTATTAAAAAGCCTATTAAATAGCCTTAACTTTGGGAAAGTACTGTCTATCATGAGTAGGTTCTTATTTCAGATGCCAATAAATCCCAAGTCACCCTGTAGATTCTGTTTTTTTAATCCCAATAGAATCGTAGTTACATAGCATGATTTTGACATTTGGTCCATCCTAAAACTGTTAAAAAAACGACATGCATCTACAAAATTCATGACGTTTAAATAGCAGAATCTAGACTTAGGTGTCACCGAAGCGTTGATTGCCTTTCAAGAATGAATATGCTCTCGGCTTGAAGTTCCTAAAGTTTTTGTTTATATTGCCCGTCAAGATGATCTCACTCCACCTGATGGAAAGAGGTCGTGAGGTCCAGATATGAGGCTGACAGCACAGGATTGTAAAGGAATCACTGAGCTGGCCATCCTCACCTTGAAGGCCTGCAGAAGTCTTACCTTTCAGGAAATACCGCCGCTGGGACATCGATCCATAAAAATGCACCAGAGACACACTTGTCATGATCTCGAAGAACACTCTCTCGTGATGAATCTCCTTGTGTTGCGAGATACCAGACAGGGCATTAAGCGCATTTAAGGCGGCTCCCAGCACACCCAGACCCGAGCCAATTTAGGAAACTCGTTTCCTGAATTGACTCGACTGGGACACCACGCCAATCGTTTCGTCAAAATTGGATGCATGTCATTGAATAGGTTTTATGTGGGGTTGCCTAAAAGGAACAGCATCACCCACCTCAGCCGGTTGATGCAGCAGCATCCTGGGCGCGGGCACGGGCGAGCGCACGCGGTGCTTGGGCGCGACCATGGACCGCGACTTGCGACTCTTCGCGTACCCCGGCTCGCGCTCACGGAGCTCCACGTCCAGACTGTCCCCGGATGAGGACGCTGGCAGTTGGAGGTGGTTCGGTCTTCGGATGTTTTGGAAGAGCAGGTTTTCTGTGGAGTTGCCTGAAAGATGGAGGGTTTATGTAAGAAATTAAGGTTACTCGTTATTAACTACGAGTAATTAACATTATTAAGTGAGTTGACGACTAACTCTTCTTCTTCTTAGTCGTTCAATCTTGACAGAGTGGTCGTGGTCATAATATTGGTTGATTCTTGCACCACAGCTGCTTTCGCGATGCTTCGCCATGAAGCTCGACGCTTGACAGAGTGGTAGCAATCGTTAATACTGGATTGCATCACCGATTTGATAGGTCTGTTAGTCGTTGACGACTAACATAAGAATGAAAACATCAAACCAGCAGCTTGGCTAGTTGTTGGTTAAATGCGATTCCATAAAGGTTCTTTCCTATAGATGGATTTCAGCTCAAGAATGTTAAGCTTAGTGTAACGCATCTTTCACCTTTCAAATAAACCAAGGTAGACTGTCAAAATTTACCTTTTTTTATTACCTCTCCTGCAATCAGAACTTCATCATTACTGTATCTATGCTAGCGATAGTCGCTAGCATTAAGGACTTCGTTTCGTGACAGCGCCTCCAGTAAATAGAATGGAACTAAACTCGTTTACATGACGTCAACTGATGGAAAGGGTCCTGGGTTGTCACAACCACACCTACCCAGTCTCTTGTTGAGCCGGACAAGCGGAGGACTGTCGGAGTTTGCTTTGCTGAAGCTCCGCTCCAGCTCCGCCCTGCTCCTCTCCGACGGAGGACTCCAGTCCTGGAGCCGCTCATACTTCCTGACTGACGATTTCACTGAAGGCTCTGGTATTGTCTCCTGAAAATGACAAAAAATACACATTATCATTTCGCTCTTAAGTACTCTTAAAACCAGACAGAGTGTGTTCTGTGGGTGTGAGAAAATAACGCGGGGTTTCTGAAACCACACTCAAAATTAACTAGCCATTGAAATGTAAGTTATAGCTAAACATTAACATGGTAAGTTTAAAGGCTGCTCCACTTTGAAATACGTCGCTAGCTAATGTTGATGCACATACTTAGATATAGTTTCAACTAGCTGTCCGTCACCAGCTTCGCTCGCGTAAACTATTTTTTCCGTAGAATATAGCCTAAAAGAAAACATAGCCTAAAACGTTACTCGCTGGTAATGTAGCTTCTTTTTTTTAATGGGTTTGCGTTTGGCCTCAGTCTCGCCTGGTGGTAAGCGATGACGAGGCCGATGGTGGTACACGCTTACCCAGAAAATGCCTATTCACTCTGGCCTTGAAGATACCAAGGTTGTAAGTATCCGGAAACACAGACGCAGGTAGAGCGTGCCACTCCCTAGCGGTGCGTACCAGAAAAAACGCAGCAAACCGTTGGATACGGATTGTTGGAAAGTCAACAACGGTGAAAGCCCTCCCGGCGTCTAGTGGTACGGCGGAGGAAAGCAGGGGGTGGTATCGGGTTGTGTAGTTCCAGCGCACACTCTCTTAAATACATTTCTATTAGAGTAATTGTTTTTGAAATCGGTAACTAAGGAGTTTCGGAGTCTATTCAATGGAAAAAAAGAAACAAAGATTTCCTCTTTTTAATATTAGTATAAACAAGCAAGTCATTCAGTCATTTCACAACTAATACGCAGGTTTGCCCAACTATGTAACCGATCAATATACATATTTCGCAAAATAATTAATTAGCCACTATTAATTGGCTTACGACTTGCTTTGCTAAACCAACTGTGTCATTTATGGTCATACGCTGCATGGTACGTAAAGAATGTAGATTTCAATATGTCGTGAACGAACAGGGAAAACACGATATAATGTACTATATTTATACAAACATTCGTTGGGACGAACTTTTATGTATTTCTGTGTCCGGGTGTTTAGGGTGTACCTCAGAACTTGTTAGTCTCTGTCAAAAATACTATAAGTTTCGCTTAGTTACGGTTCAGATCAACAGTACCTACTCTCAAATTTAAAAAAAATGTTTCGTTAACTGCCACCAGATACGCCACCCCAAATGCCTTACAAATTCACGCTTACGCGTATCATTCGAGCGTTAACGATCAATCGTTTGGTTTAGAGTCATCGATACAAATTCAAAAAAGCGATCCTATCTTCTGTAAAACATAGGATCGTATGAACTTACGTAGTAGTGAAACCCTACTTAGCTAAATGCAAAGTTTTAAAATTCGATACTATGACGAAAACAGTACAAACAGTACACACTATAGTGTATGACAGTTGAATTTTAAAACCTTGCCTTTAGCTAAGCAGGGTTTCACTACTACGTAAGTTCATACTTTAATCAGTGGACCGCTAAGACATTACTAGTACTCGTACTCCACGCTATAGCGGTTGCATTTCATAGTGATAAGCAACTGTGGGTGTTTTCCTGTATTTTGTAGAATGCAGGGTCTTGTAAAGACCCAAGCGGTACGTTATCTCCTAAATTAACTTCATGAATAATTAATACTTAATTAGGTGTCTTTTCCGGTTGATAATCTCAATTAAATTCCAAGTTTTTAACTCTTGTATGTAAAATTTATCAAGACACGTGGAGCTCCGAAAACTGGGTGTACATTGGATATCCACCTACTTAGGTTAGGAGTGGGGACTGTAGCTACATGTTAGGTTCTTGCAATATAATTTTTCCTTATAAGGTTGTATAAAGGCGTCATATTTTCTGTCTCATTGGTATAAACAGTGTTAGCCATAACGCCTGATAAGAAACATGTAGCAAACAATCATAACCTATAAAAATAGAAGGACCAAAACTGTCAGGGAATCGTACTGGTTTAATTCAAATGGTCCTGCTTGACTGCGTGGCATTGCTATTTATGTTTATATTCAACAAGTGGTGACGAGCGAAGTTGCTGATGTGTTTAAAACTCTTCGTTTTGTTGTCCTCAAAATTAAAGAACTTAATTTTGAGGACAACAAAACGCAAAGTTGATCAATCACTCAATCGATATACCTTACCTCTTTGAACCATGTCTTCCCTCTCATCAACTTAAACATCGTACACACTTTATCCACTACCAGTACCTATCAATGTTACATGTTTCTCCCATGTTTTTTCACTTGGAACACTTTCAACAAGAAAACCTACATATTCACAGCACTGTATGTCGTTCACTAATTCTATAATTATGCCCTAAGAGGTATTAAATTGAAGGAAAATGTGTTGTTTTGCGGTGCTAGTGTTGCAAGCATGACGCACCGAACACAATGGTAGGTCGCCATACATTTCTGTGATATTAGAATAGTGTTGTCTGTAAGTCGATTAACTAAAGGTCCTCAATGTCGATAGATCGGAAGGACATCTATCACAATTTCTTTGACATGGTCTCAGGTCTCAACTGAGTCTAGGCTTAAACTGACCAAGACGGTCGGACTTACTTACTATCAAGTCCGTTTTCAGATATGCGCCAGACAACACACCCCTTGTAATGGTCTCGAAGTATGGATTAATATCCTTGTGTTACGAGGTACCACACAAGGAAATAAGCCAGGGACGTCTCCCAGCACACCCAGACCCGAGACAATTCAGAAAAAATCGTTTTCCAAATTGACCAGACCGGGGATGAACCCGGGACACTACGGAAATCTAGGCAAGAAACCTTGCTACAGCGCACTATGCCAATCGTGTCGTCGAGTTTTAGAATAGAGATTTCAATAATGCTACAAAACATTATTTTAACAGATGTCAAGGTAGTTCTCATACATCTCATAGATCCACAAATAGTTCCAATTACATTAACAAAGTTTGCTTGCGTTGCTTACTATCATAGACACAAGTAGCTACTAGTAGCAAAAAATAGGTAATAGTTATCTAGTAGCTACCTACTTAAAGCCAGTCAGATTGAGTTTTACCTCGCTGGTTTTGTTTCATGTTTGGATGTTGTAGGCAATAACAACAAAAAAGCTATAGCTTGAAGGCAAAAAAAGGCGAAGAGCGAAAATAAATACTTGTCATTGTGTAAAATTAGCTTATAACACAAAGAAAATGCAATAACAAAAATGGTTTTACTATTCGCAGATTTACTATGAAATTACAGTAGTGATTGTATTTTCAATATACACTTTGAGTGTACGCAGTCAAACATCGATACGTCATTGTCGCGTCCCTAGAAGGGCGTTATCATTGGTCGGTCGTCGATTCAACGTTAGGAAGTCCGCCTTATCTTGCTTTATTACGCATTCACTGATTATTGCGTACAGCAATCGTTTAATGAGGTGTGGGTGGATGTACGAGCATGTACCTCTCGTTACAGCATTCGCCAACAGATACTACATTAATCGTAAACCTATAGGTGCGTAAGCTACCTAGAATGATGACATATGGATCAGAAAACGAGGTTTTTTTATGATACGCCGGTGGCAAAGCATGCTGGCTGCCTCATGGTGCCTTTTACTTTTCAAACCCCTCGTGAAGAAATCCATACTATAGCTTATTGGGAAAACCTCGGCAGGTAGCTAAATCCACAATTTAAGTGTCCTAGGAAGGAAGCCACTCTTCCCTGGGCTGCGCCGGCATTCACCTCTCTATACGAAATGACGTTTACTTTCTCTTTTACTTGTTCCATGTAGTTTCGTCGTGGTCATCCTCTACCTCTCCTCCCTTCTACTTTTCCTTCTATAATTGTTGTTAAAAGTTCGTCATGTCGTTTATTGTGTCCTATCATTTTCCCACGTCTATTATCTATGGCCCTTAATATACTTTATACTTTTTTCGGTTGCTCCACCGACAAGAGCATGGCTCTTAAGTTAAATGAATGAGGAAGGAAGCATCACTGAGATCGAACTGTACTTGACTATAATACTTTTTTTTATATTGCCCGTCAAGATGACCTCACTCAACCTGATGGAAAGCGGTCGTGAGGTCCAGATATGAGGTTGACAAGCCCAGTCATTCAAACGAATCACTGGGCTGGCCATCCTCACCCTGAAGGCCTGCAGAAATGCCTTTTCACGTCCCGCTTGAAGAACCCGGGACTATACGTGGAAGGAAACACAAGTGCTGGAAGAGCGTTCCACGTCTGGATAGTACGACAAAGAAACGAGTCACCGAACCTTTTAGTTCGGCCAACAAATGTTGAATTGTGTGTGGGTGACGCCGTAGTCCAGCACGCGTGGTACGGGAGTGGAAAGGTGAGGGTGGGATAAGCTGGAATAACTCGTCAGAGCATTCCCCATTGTAGAAGCGATAGAGAACACTTTAGCCTGGCAATGTCTCTACGCAATTGGAGAGGCTCAAGGGTCAAAGTTGCCTCTGGGTTTCCAATAATACGGATAGCACGCCGCTGCAACCTGTCAAGAGCTTCGAGTAGGTACTTGGCGGAACCGTCCCAGAGATGAGAGCAATATTCCACACACGAGCGAACTTGTGTCTTATACAAGAGACAGAGCTGCTCAGGCGTGAAGAATCGTCTCACTTTGTTCAGGACTCCGAGTTTACGGATGCAGTTCTAATGACGCTCTCAATGTAGTCCCGCTGGTTTAGGTTGCTACGAACATCCATGCCAAGGATGTTTAGGCTATCCTTAATCGGTAGCGGGGTGCTCTGAAGAGTAGGATGGGAAAGGAATGGCGACGCCTTTGCTGTGAATGCACACACCTGCGTTTTCTTGGCATTGAACTCGACAAGATTGCATGTACCCCATTCTGAAATGCGGTCCTACACTCCGTCAAGCTTGATATGCAGAAGAAACAACGTCGGCGACAAGACGGAGCCCTGCGGCACTCTGGCATTAATCTGGAGCAAGCGTGATTTTCGACCATCGCAAATTACACGAATTCTACGTCCCTCCAGAAATCCGGCGACCCAGTCGCATAGGCGAGGTGGCAAACCATATGCCGGAAGCTTGGAAAGAAGCGAACCACGATCATGATCATGACGTACTTACCATGATCATGCTTTACATAAGAAAGCACTAGGCCAATGGGCTACGTGATCGAATCATAAATGAGGTCGTCGGCCGTTGGAGTACAAAAGTTGAAAGTTTTATAGAAAACGCAGCATCTGGACTACCAGCCCTGTCAGACGGATAGACTTTGTGAATTCAAGCTACCTACAGACATCATAACATTTATGGGAGAGCGGCATTTTGGCGTTGATTGGTCGCCAAGAGATGGATTAAAGAACCAGGGAATACCACTCCAAAGGGTTAATAATATACCGAAATTCGCCTGGCTAAGGGATGGGAAACTAATGAATGAAAACGCTTTGGGGAAGCCTAGATCCTTAGACCAGCCAAAGAAGTATTATTATGCTAAATTATATGAAACTGTCCTGCAATCAAGGCTGAAGGATTTTGAATTTATCACTTAGCACGTGATAATATTATTCTTCTCGGTTTCATCTAGAAAACAAGACAACAGGAACATACATTGTATGTATTGCATTGTTAATAGACACCGTGGACTAATTTCATAATATTTAACGAGATTATAAAAAAAACAACCCGTTATCGCAAGCTAACACACAAACAAACAAGATATAATTTAAAGTTCTCTATCTACTACTACTACGACGCAGAAAATATGCTACGAAGCTACAGAAAATATGAATACAAAGAAAAACATTTGCTACGAAGCTGGAAGCTATTACCCAAGAAACAAAACTGCTGTGCTACTGATCAACAGATTTCCTACGCAGATACTCAATTAAATTGCCCTTCAGGGTGTCTTGTGTTTTGGCTTTAATAAATTAGCCAACTCACAATAATTAAAATGAAAACCAGAAGAAATAGTGGTAAATAAAAACAGAAACAGAGTGCCGAGTGCGAGTTGCAGTGAGAGAAGTGAATAACTTCACCATCGCGTTTGCGAGAAAAAAAACGCGAATTTGTATGGTATCGAGTCAACGCCATCTAGCGGCCTTAATGTTGCCCGAATTCGCCGCTAGATGGCGCTGACTCGATTCCATAGTCATTGACATTTACGTGCTCGCAAAACGCGATGGTGAAGTCATTCACTTCTCTCACTGCAACTCGCACTCGGCACTCAGAATCAAAAAGAGTAACTGCAGGGGTTCTTGTAGTTTGAGTATTTTTCTTGAGAATTTTTCGTAGAAACAGTTTGCCGGCCACACTGGTAGAGTCTTAAGTGGTCTCGTAAGGATTATTATACTGAAGGTTTTGTGTGTGAAGTATTGAACTTATAAAGTATCTTAAAAGTAAGAAGGCGTCCTGCTTCGGCACTGAGTCAGGCTTTGGCAACTTCGGCCCTATCGTAACGCCACAACACTATGATTATCCTGCTTATTGTACTTTGTTTGATGGTATATTGTTATAAATTCGTAGTTAAGCTACCGTTCTTGTGTACGATTTCGGAACGAACAAAATGTTTATTTTTATGTTCTCATGTGAGTGAATTGTTAATAATTCTTAGTGAGAATAAATGTCTTAAAACCTAAAACCTAAAAACCTTATCCTCAAACCTTATCAAAACATTTGCGGCACATAGTTCAATGACAAAGTAGTTGAATGGACATTTTGCTTCACAATTTCACAGAGACCGTCATAAATCATTAACGTACTGACGAGTATTCATAGCAAACAATAAATTCATTCAATCGATACATTGATGGCACAGGATGTGCGGTATTGAAGCGACGCCATATTGCTCGCAGGGATGTCAATATACAATTTTGGAAACTATTGATACTTGTCTTGTAATCCATCCTCATCACTAGCTTGCGACGGTAGATCACATAAGCCTACTCCATAGATTACCAGAAAATACTGCTTGAGTAAAACCGTAACCGTCTCTACGAAGTAGTACTGGCAAGTTTGCAACGAATAGCTGAACTCTTAAGCTGTGTCTTCTGCGACACTGTTTTGTGTTTTCTAACATCAAACATCTAACCAAACATGGGCGTGGCCTAACTGTTTTCTTAGCTCTAAGAAGCAAACATGTTATCCGAGGCGGACGGAAAACATACCCGTGTTCGCCTGCGGGGGGAGGGGTAGTTCAATTTTCATCGTTGCTTGCAAACATTGATGTTATGCATTTCGTATTTAGATGTTAGTGTTTAAAAGTTAGATAGTTGTGTTTGAACGTCGCAGGAGACTGCAATGTTTTGCTAACATGTTTTATTCGTTTGTTTTGTTATTTTCAGGCACAGGAGACACGTCTTTATGTTAAACGTTGAAGAGACAAAAACAGCTTCACCGGGAGCCTAGCGAAAAGCCTACGAGCGTTCTACATGTCAAACCCTCAAAATGTTTGGGAATGACATTTAATGTCATTTCCATAGTTTTTAATGTGTTCTACAGGTAGAAACTTATTTGCATTTAATTTATGTACTACCATGTAATGCGATATTTATATTTGTTTATATTTATTTAAATAAATTAAGTTGAAATGTACTTTAAAAAACAAAAAAAAATTATTGAAATGATTTACAAGAGTAGCTCATAAAGCTTGGCCGGTTGCGGAAATCGGAAGTGGAACCTCCACTAGAGGCAACCCTATTGGTCTAGAGATGCGCGCACGCATAATTAATGGTCGGCGCGGACAGCCGCAAATTAACACACCAACATGGCGGCCTGACTCATAGCGCCCTGGATTTTTGCCACTGTGTGCAAATACAGTCTTTACGTTGGGGTTATTTTTCATGTTCAAGAATTAAAGCGATGACATTGCACGTGAATTTCATGTCAAAGATAGCCGTTTTAGAAATAATCGAATTAGAGTATCTGAGACTACTTACACGAAAATTTGAGCTAAGGCCCGAAAGACTGATAAAAATTGTTAATTGTTAGTCTTGGAGGTTGAAGGGGGATCAAACCTATTACTTACCTACCTCCTTACGGACTAGACAGAAAGACATTTTGTAGTTTAAGACTGGCCTGTTGGTGCAATGGCAGCGATCCTGCCTTTAGCACCGGAGGTCGTGGATTCGATCCCCACCCATGACAAACATTTATGTGACGAACATTTGTGTCTGTTGTGTGTCTGGGTGTTATTTTCTATTTAAGTATGTTTATCAGTCTCTGACACCCATAGTACAAGCTCTGCTTAGTCTGGGGTCAGATGATCTTGGTGTGAATAATTGTCCCAGATTATTTACTTGTTTGTCCCAGATATGGACAGTTCCTACAGTTCCTAATTAGTTCCATTTCATTTATGGTATCAATAACTTAATGACCACGCTTGGCAAATGAGTCGCTGATCACAAACCCGAGCTGATATACTCTAACTAACACATTGCCCAACCGGTGAATGCAATCAGGACTTTTTTTGTATTGCTCGTCAAGATGACCTCACTCCACCGGATGGAAAGCGGTCGTGAGGACCAGATATGAAGCGTACAAGCACAGTAATGCAAAGGAATCACTGAGCTATCCATCCTCATCTTGAAAGCCTGCAGACTTCAGATTGCAGGGCTATTTACTGCAACTAATTATATAAAAAGGTTAAACATACCTCTGGGTATGAGCTAGGGTGATGTGGCTTCGTCTCCCTCCTGGGGGTCCGGTACTGTGTGATGCGGGGGATGACCAAGGGCGGCCTCTGCTCTCGACTGTACACGGCACATTCTTCAGGCGTGATCCACTGTAACAAAGAGATGAACTGTTAAGTCTGCAATTAAAGCAAAGTTAGTGAAACAAGGTTATTATAATGTAGAGGATTACTTGAACGACAAAAGTTTGTGGTCATAGTCAATTTTTTATAGGTCTTTGGTCATAGTAGGAACAATCTGCTCCTCTGCTCAATGTTGTGTTCTTTTTTCTACTCTCATTGACTGTACTCTGAATTTATTTCTTGTAAAACAAACAAAGTTCAAAAGAGTAACTATCGAGTTTCTTGCCGGAGTCTTCTCTCTAAGAAGCAACGTCCGAACCGGTGGTAGATTCACATTATGTATATTCACGATATGTACTAATATTGTACTATTTTATTTACGTTTATTATTATTAAATTGACGACAAAATTGGCGTAGTGCGCTGTAGCACGGTTCTCGCCTCGATTTCCGTAGTGTCCCGGGTTCGATTCCCGGTCGGGTCAATTCAGAAAACGATCTTTTCTGAATTGACTCGGGTCTGGGTGTGCTGGGAGACGCCCCTGGCTTATTTCCTTGTGTGGTACCTCGTAACACAGGGATATTAATCCCTACTTCGAGACCATTACAAGAGGTGTGTTGTCTGGCGCATATTTTTCTTTCATTTTTTTTATTTTTTTATTATTTCTATATACTTTTTTTTTGACATGTCATAAGTGCTTTGTGCAATGAATAAATGTTTTTTTTTACTTCACTTTACTTTATCATGTTGAGAAAGAGAAACCTGTGTAGTTGTCATCAAAAAATTTAACGCTCAGTCAACCAAGTCGTACTATCCGAGTGTAGCATACGACCTACAAGAGCTATTGAAGGTTATAACCGCCATTATAGATAGACAACAAAACGTAAATTATGCGTCAAAACAAAAGTCGTCTATTTTTTCTTTTTCTCTAATTTTATAACAAGCAGGAATTATTAATAAAAATCACCTATAAATAAAAATGGATAACATTTTAACCTAGTTAACACAAATACATTATGATTAGATATTAACAACCTCAAATAAAGACGCCAGTTAAACGTCATAATAGACTTAAAATTAAGAATTTACACAAGATTTTATTTATAAAAGCGTTCTGGTGTATTAGGCATACATTAAATTAAACTTAAATTTTAGGTAAATTACAAACGGCCATCAGTCAACTTCTGAACATCTTTGATGTGAAGTTCTCAAAGTGATTTTTATAGTTCGTTGTTAAAAGAAACGAATCAACACCGAGTTCGTGAAGAATATTAAGAACATATGCGATTTTCAAGCCACTTTAGTTCAAGTAAATGCAACCTATTCCAAAGCTGCGAAAGTAAAGTAGATGCTGACAACTCTATCCCGAAATGAGATATCGAAGAACGGAACACTTTTTTGCTCAACTTCGAGACACAAAGATAGTAACTAGAAGAATTCGAGCTGATCATAGGGACTCAAGCGGGATCCCGCGACCTTCTACAATTCGGGTGGCCGCTCTTCCAACTGAGCTACCGAGGCCGAGGCCGTTTACATTCCCAGCGAATTTATCTAGTGTATTTTACGTTGTAAGCCAACGTTGTTTCATCAATTTTATACCGCATACGCCTTTATCCCGCTTGAGTCCTTAGGATCAGGTCGAAATTTTCTAGTTTCTATCTTTGTGTAGAAAATAGTGCATTGTTAAATGCTAAATATAAAAAAAAACACTTATTGGAGTACCGCGGCAGCACTTGCAGCATTCGGGCATTAGCTGCCAAAAATGAATTATAAAAACTCTAGGTTCTTCGCCTAATAAAACAAACAAAAACAAGTGTTTTGTTCTTCAAAATAAAGTAATTTGTACTAAAGTAGAACCAAATGGCTCCACCAAATTGGTATGATTGTCTTGTGCAGCGCAAATCCATTTACAGTCCCTCAGTCAGCCTTGAAGTAATTTAAATCGTTATCATCTGTGCGCACGCGCTGCGTGATGCGCGCAGTGAACACCAATAAGATGAAGACACAGAATTGTGATTTTTTCCACAATGGTGACAGTTCTGTTGTGATAATATCAAAAATGTAATAATGTTCATACTCTCTTTTTCATATTAACACCAAGTCGCTTTTCGTCGTCTACTATAACTACGAACGGATTTTAACGGATTTTAACTAGTTTTAACTTTTTATTGTTATATTTAACTGTATTTTAAAACCGTTTAAGGAAATAACAATTATTAATCATGCTGTGCACACTATTTGTGGATTACTTTCTAGCCTGGTTTATTTAAAACAGTATTTTCAACACACTTGCTCATAAAGTGGCTCTAATTTCACCGCAATTAGGCACATAATGACACCTGTAATCTAACTGTGACTTTTTCATTGCCATTATTCAAAAGTAAATTAAAGAGTTTTTTTTTATTTTATTGCTTGAGTTGCTTTGTTCTTAAAAAAGTTTCGATACAAAAAAGATCGTGTTCAATGGTACAAATAAATTTTTATCTACTAAATACAATGTTTTTTTAGTATTCTTTTCTACCATACACACTTGTACTTATCTGTACCATAATGTACTATTATAGCATGAATCGATGGTTATCTGTCTGTCTACCTATTATGAATAAATATATAAATAAAAAGACAGAGTGATTTAAGAGAAACATTTAGTATTATACATGCATATTATAGTAGAAAAAACACATTGGTTAAACGACAACCTATGGAAGAGGCTTATGTTCAGAATGATGATGACGATCAACATTACTATAGTGAGTAAATGGTCGTTATTTTAAATATATGAGTTGGCGTTGCGGCGGTGTTGATCAAAAAGTATGAATTAAAGCAAACAGCAAGCAAAATCAGTAAATTGACTTATTTACTAAAATATTTACCTTTTTACAGATAACTGAGAGCACAGAATTCATCGAATGAGAAATAAAAAACCTTTTGAAACGTTTTATCTGAATGGTTCTGCATTCTTGACCTTTGAATTGACGATATAATGATATGACGAAAATAATGTTCAGGTCAAGTTGCAAGATTGAGATTATGACTGGATGAAACCAATCGCACAGGTGCTTCCTGTGGCGGTGCATACATACATCCATACCATCACGCCTTTTTCCCAAGGGGGTAGGCAGAGACCACATCTTTCCACTTGCTACGGTCCTGACACACCTCTTGCGCTTCTTCCACTCTCATTAATCCTTTCATATATGCTCGTCGATTATGAGTACTCCTGACCTGACCTTTTCTGAACACGTCTTGTACTTGTCCTAAGTACGTCCGTCTAGGCCAGTCTAGGGGAAGGCCTACGGCCTTTCAACAGCTCCATCCACCCTCGCCTTGTAAATTTGTTTCGTTAATCGCCTTTCATCCATCTCAATTTATGTGACAACATCCTCTTTCACACCACATCGCTCTCTTATTATGCTATTCCTTACTTTATATATCACTCAATGTCACTCCTGCCAAACTTCGCAATGCTCTCATTTCCACTGCATTTATCCTACTTTCATCCTTCTTTTGCCATACCCAACTCTCACTTCCGTACATAAGCGTCTAAAAATATAAAGAGTACAGTCGTATAAAAACCAAATTCTTATTTGCCAAACACAAGCTTGACTGTGAGAACTATTTAAACGCTAGAACGGTCTCTTACTGTTAGCGCAGTGATACCCAGGGCAAGAAAATGTGTTCCTTTGGCGCTTGTTCGCTGTCTGAATATATATGTCTATATAATGTCTTATGTTTTTATAAATAAAGCTTTTATTTCTAAGTAAAACAATAATCTCAGATGCATCTGCAGAAGTCTTAAGCAAAATAACACGTAGGTAATATATTAAAAATAGCATTTGATGTAAACAATTAGGGGGTCAAGACAAACCAAAGTAAATACAATGACAAGTAGAGAAAAATCTCCAAGATGCGTTTTTATACAGAGTCGTTTATCTTACTTAATATTATAAATGCGAAAGTTTGTGAGGATGTTTGTTACTCTTTCACGCAAAAACTACTGAACGGATTTGGATGAAACCTTACAGTTATGCAGCCTATACATCAGAATAACACATGGGCTACCTTTTGTATAGATTGTATGTCATTTGGCCACAATATATAACAAAACGCGGGCGAAGCCGCGGGCGGAAAGCTAGTACCAAATATATTAATAATATTAGTTTCTCTCACGCAAAACGCTGCCGCTGTCGCTCGTGAATAGCTGAATGACATCACGATCATTACAGGTGGTGAGATCAGTGCTTGTGGCGATTGCTTAAGTCGTTTTTAAATCCCACCGTTACCACTAATGACGTTTGGCATGATGATGATGCCGGAAATAGTTTTGATTGATCTTTGACATTTGCCTTTGAAGCAATATTTTTTAAGCATCAAAATCACATGATCAGTTATACTGAGACAGCAAAAATGCTGTCGGGTGTGAGTCGGATTAGAACATCGAGAGTGCAGAAGAACGTTATTTGATGATTTCTCGGCAAGATCGAAGTTTCCTAAGTAATTTCGCAATATTGTAATAAATACAAGCTTTGACTTCTTGTGACAGGGTTTTATCAAGTTTTGAGTATCTGTAATACAGTTAACTAAATTCAAATAGTCATGAGTCACGAATGTCCGCGTTTCTAGACAGCATCAAGGTGAACCAGCTGCAACGAACGACAGTGAATAGATAAAATGTTCCGATAAGACAAACGATTTTGCGTTTTGTAACGGCGTAGCCTAGAATAAGTTGTGATGGCAGAGGGCAGCAAATAGCGCGAATAATATTGAAAAGTTTTGAACTGGTGACTTCTTAATGCCAAAACCAGTTCATTTATTTATTATCAATGGCTGCCTTAAACCGACTACTCTGAACTTTATAGGGGCGGCCAAAGTACACCAGTAGACCTACACGTCATAATGGCTACGGATGATGATGATTTCGTAGATGCGTGTGTGAATGGAAGGAAGCTTGATGTTAAGCATTAAGCAGTCTTTCAAGCAATGACCATCAACAGCATTGCGAGATATTCATGATAAAAAGAAGGCTTATAACAGAAATAGTGATCTAGCACTAAGTGAGCTGAACGTAGTCTACAAATGACCAACTGGAGCGGTCTGTAATGCACCGATGCCCATGATAATACGTCTGGATGGGCACCGCAGCTGAGTGCGCAGTGGTTATTAATGCGTACCTAAGGGCAGGGTGGCTGGGAACAGGTTTCTGATGCGACAGAATATGATGCCTTAAGCATAGGCATGCTAACAATGTGCTAGTTTTCTACAAGCGGCAGCTGGCTGTTAGATGCTTTATTGATCGCTAACTATATTATAACATTGTAGTTAGCACCGTAACCTTGATCATAATTGTTTAAGTCAACATAAAGACCAAGATGAGGCAAATTTTTATGACATTTCGCATCAAGCTCGCGTTGCTTAAAATCTAACAAAAAAAAATACAGTCCGGTGACGTCTACCAGGGATGTTCAAAATAGTTTGTGAAGAAACGATTACGATTCCTGCTCCCTACTGGTAGAGCTAAAAGCAAAACACTAGCTAATTTGCGCAGTATTTATACAGAAAACATGCAGATTTCTCGGACCAAGGATGCTGTGGCAGATCGGGTTTCAGAGACAGTGCCCGTTGTCGGGCTTCCTGCAGGCATGCACGGACGCAGGGAACAGGATATGAGGGAATCTGAGCGCACCAGCTGTTCGAGCGAGTGAAAGTCAGCATGCGGCTACATGTATATAATTGATCGTTTCTTTAAACAAAGGAAGGTTCTTTGTGACAAAGATTTGGTGCCATTAAAATCGTGTCAAAGGTGTTTCATTCAAGAATCTTAGCTTTCCGTGTAGACCAAGGTCTGTTTCACAATCAAAATATATTGCTTTCATCATCATTGTAACGTATCGGTGACAGGGTTCGGGCGACAGTAAAAAAACGAGTAGATGGTAAATCCCCTTTTACATAAAAGTAGTTCCAATGAAACAGTGAAAGGTGCCACATGGGCTAGAGTCTAGACATTGTCATGGAAAGTTTCGATAGTTTAGTGTCCATTGTATATTAATCAGCTATAAAGCCTTACATTACTAAAGTCCTAGATCAGCCATTTTACAACACTACTAAGTCTTATGCTAATTGACGTAACCTTTTGTTTTTTTTTTAATTCACGTATTTTCTTACGCTTTGTTACGTTAGAAAGTTTTTTAATGAATAATCATGATCAAAACGTGCCTATTCAATAAACATTGACGAGTCATTAATTAGTTTGGCACAGTCATCATAAACAGAGTCAGTCACAGTCTAAACTTGATAAACTGTGGTTTGACGGGTTGACCACATCCTGGGTTTCTTGTTATTTGTTTTTCTTTCTTTTTATCTGTGGCCCACGCTTTGACGCAGCATCTTGACTCATGAAGTGACGTCGTAGGAACGGAAGAGAAGGTCGAAAGTCTTTGACAACTTGGTATACCATCAATACGTATTTAATTGTTTGTGGGAGATGCCCCAGGCACCTCGTAACATAGGTATATTTATACCTTCTTCGAGACCATGCCAAGTGGTGTGTTGTCTGGCGCATATTTATTTATTTACTAACTTACTTAAGTGAAATTGTATTGTACCTATGTATCGTCTTGTCGATTTTGACTACCTTTAATGAGATTAATATTCGTTCGCGTTCGTAGCAATTTCACTACCACGCAGGGTATACCTTCAATACGAATTCAATCACAGAAGAGAAATCGTTTGTGCACACCTACGATACGTCACGCGCACGCGTCATGCTGATTTGGACTACCTTGAATGAACCTTCATTTATGATGATTAGTGATAGATAATAGCAATTTCACTTCTAACTGAGGGCATAAAAAAGGTTTTAGCTTTTGATAGATTTTACGCTCAGATTTCTCTGCGATATATGTACTCGTAAGAAGATAAATTTCACTATCACTGATACCTTACACCTTTATCATTCGATAAAAACTAATATTTATTTAAATTCGATAAAAAAAATATAAAAAAACAAATAGTTAATATCTTCAGCCTCTTGCGAAATTTCTTTTAATAAAAATAAGTTTTAAAAAAGGGTATTTCAAAGAGGTCGTTAGTACTGTTCTCATATTATTGTGCGAGTCAGCGCTATCTGTAAAAGCTGAAAACTGGACATCTACAAAAGATGTTTCAATCCATCGATAGCCATCAATTGGGTGAGTCATGACGATACGTCATCAGAATCATGAATGAAAGGACCGGTGAGATCCGCGGTCAGGTGACTTACCTTGACCCAATGACGGTCATTGTTGGTTCCGCTAGGTGGCTAACCAGCTACTAAAACCTGTTATATTCAATCGTAACCAAATGTTTATTTGCTTATTCAAATAGACCTAAAGGATTCATCGTTCATTCATTACCATCTACTCGTTTTTAATGTTTATTAAAAATTAACTAGTTTTTACGTATTTGTTATTTTGCGGTTTTTATACATATTTGATGCACGCACACAATACACTAGCATTTGAAATGATTTGAAATACGAGCGCTATTACTATCAGGAGTATTTTTTTACAATAAGTGGTCGAAATTCCACGTTTGCTTTAGCAAAACCTTTAGTTGTTTGAGCATAGACCATATTTTAAAACAAAACCGTTAAAGGTATAAATCCAAGCACCCAGGGACTCCAGGGTCCCATAAAATATAAACCAGGAAGTTTTTAGAAGAAATATTTTATTGTGTACTCAATCTTATTGAAACAATTAACGAAATAAGCAAACCAGACCTTAACCCAATAAAAAAAACTATCACGTTTAGCAAGCGCTACGTTAAACGCACTTGACTATCATTTGATTCACTTGGCCCTTGGGTAATGTTTATTATACAAGGAAGAGAAGATAAATTCATCATTGTAATCAAGCTAGTAACAATAAATGTTGGCCCTATCTTAATTACGTCGTGTGTACCTCCAACACAAAGGACAATGTGGCTATAAACTTGTAAATATAATCAAATCTCGAAACTGATCAAGTAGATACCATTCAGACATAGGTTAGAACAAATATCAGTTTAATCGCTAACAATAATCATGGGCATATTTGATTTTAGAGTTTTCGTTCTGTAGAATCGTTGCTTCTCAAACCATTGATTACTAGCATGGGACTACCTAAATCCTTTTATGAAAATGCATAACCTAACAACGCAAACTCAAAACCTAAAAAACAAATGTATAATAAATACCTATGGCTATATGCTCAAAAACTAATAGTAGCTAAGGCAAAAAATATTCATGATAATGTTTGAAAGTCGGACACAATCTCTTTGAAATATCTCCTCAACAGCGAAAGGTTTCAGGAGCTCTTGTCTTGAATGAATCTTAAGTCCCTGCCGACTTTAATTTATCATTCCAAGTTGAATCAACTGTTGACCTCGGTGTCAACGTGAATGGGCCGTCCCATTCATTAGCGCTATCTTTTTCCTACCCATACAATGTTGCCCAGAGTGAAAAAGACGACAAGACCCCGGAAACAATGTCAATAAGATGCAATTAACTGCCAACGAGTTTAAATTGGGCGCAGTAATTTTTATACGAGTTTCCCAATGACACCGGTGCAGCGATGAATGTACTCGTTTAAAGCGCAATATAACTTATGAAGGAGAAATACAATTTATTCTTGTTACAAAACTGATTCCATAGTTATAGATATCTGCAATTGTGGATTAGGCAAAGGCATTTGGCAAAGTTACTGATTGCATAAATACATTCCCAATCAAAAACGACTTCAATAAAGATGTACCTACATGATAAAAAAATAGGCATGTTCAAAATTTAGGTCAATTTTGTTATCAAATGTATTCATTTTCTTATTTAATGTTATCAGAAAGTAAGCAGTGTCTCTCAGGGCAGAATTTTAGGTTAAGTAAAATTATATCATTACGACTGAAGTCAATGCAATCTCCGAAAAATTAAAATTTATTGTTCTGGAGTTCAGTCCAAGGTTATCTATAACCGTTAATCATTAAACCAGCAATTATTTTGAAATAAGTAGCTTTTTATAGTAATTCGTTTTGTTCAAGTATTTTTTCTTAAAATTAGCTCTAATGGTTTTCAGTACGTATTGGTGAATTAGGCAAACTACTCAAGAAATGTGACTGGAATTGAAATGTAATAATGACTAGTTTTTAATGATAATGATAGATTATTTATTGCGAAAATCCACGATCGAGAATTACTTTTGACCGTGGAGTTAGTATGCAAAAAATTGCAATATGAGGATATTGAGGTTAAGCAATCTTGAAGTTAAGGTAAGATGTTTGACCATAAGCCAAGAGTATAACTATGAACCGACAGTTTTGAACTTATATGGATCGATATGTTATTTATTCGATTTCTAAAGGAAGCAGCACTTACCACACTGACAGATCAAACAAACAACAGTTCAGTAGGAAAACATGGAGGTATCAGAGCGGAAACAAGACGCATTTGCCTTTCAGAGATATGCTCGAGACCGAGACATGTCCATAAATTAGAATATAGATTTTAGTATCCATTTTCCTTTATTTCTAAAGGAGATACAGGTAGCTTTGGCAGCAGACTTCGTTCCAGTTAAGGTTTACTGTATTCAAGAATGAATATGTTTTATCTTACTAACAAATACCTTTTGTCTGTGTATTTAAAGAAAATGGCATTTGTTGTGAGCTGTATCTGTAATTTTTATTGTTGAAACTCAAGTTGAAACAAAAGAGTTGCATTTAAGTATTTTTTTGATCCGTTCATTCTTCTTTGGCATAGCGAAATAATTAATATGTTTTAGTAGATTTGTTTTACTTCCACGTACAAAGTTTTACATGCGCCTATGACTAGTTCAAGATTCGTGTAAATATTACTTCGTTTAAATTAGTAATCATACAAGCCGAAAGTAACAAAGTAATAATCATAACAATGTCCTCCAGACACCCTTGGTCACTAAAACGTGTTTAAAAATAGAAAGAATATCGTCTCCTTCTCATCGCAGGATATCCTTACGATATCTGCTTATTTTTATGACCAACAAATAGTGTGTTAGATGAAATGTAAGGTGCTTCAAAACCCGATAGGTGAATGTATATGATAGATAGAAATAGACTTGTATTTATGTGCATCAGTCAACAGGGACTCACGATTTCTGTAAGATTACATAAACTAACTAGATGTCAAATGTCATGTCAATTTAGGTGATTGGTTGCCTTAAAGTTGAGAAATTCATTTAGCCTTAGATTTACTGATTATTGCATTCAATCAACCAAAAAACCCCCCCGTTACCAATACGCTGGACCGGTAAAACTGCCGGAAAAGCAAATTATACGTAAAATGCCGGGCTCGGTCTTTTTTCCAGGTGCGGCGTAATGTGAACCGTTTCATAGAAATTCTTTAGCCACTAGCTCTCACTCACTAGCCACTAGCGGGAACCCGGCCTGAGAAGTCTTAAAAAACTGGAGGTATGAGTGGGAGCCGACCGGTGTGATGAGGTGACATCATGGTTCATAGTGAAATGGGATTTTTCTGCATAGCTTACGAGTGAAGTCCATTGTTATGTACATTTACTTAGCAATAGATGAAAATTAAAACTCATGTCATCAACATTGAAGTACGCATTTCCAAACGTGGCTTAAAAAACCTTATCTGTTTTTTTAGTGATTCATTTTGCATTACAAACGTAATCGATTAAGTATTTATCTGAATCATACGTAGTGACTTGACTTTACATTCCAGGCTGATCATCATTATTATTACCTAACTGCTTACCCAGGCATAGCTCTTGGTGCAAATGGTTTAGATTTTACCATTGAAATATCAGCCAGTTCTGATACTCAATCAAAAGAAGACATGATCCACAGATTAGTATTAATAAGCAACTATTTTTATTTATATGCAAGGTGGATGGACGACCTAGTAAAGGTCGTTTCATTTTAATGGATGCGAGCCGACTACGACCAGCGATAGAAATCTATGAAGACGACGCGTAATGGCTGAGAATGACGATGAGGAAGGAACTCATGCTGGAGTAGCTTTATTAGTCTGTGGGTTAAAGATTGACATCTGAGCAGCAAACGGAAAACTTTTTTTGACCTGTTTGATGAAGTATTTAATACATCGCCGCTGGGAAACAAGCAGTCATCTCGATTTGCCCATACACCAGAGTTGGTAATGTAATTCTGAATAAAGATTTTGCTTCAGACCTTGCCTCCACCCATCTTGTATTTGAAAACTCTGATTGTTGCTAGTAGGGTGTTGAAAGGGTGAGGTTTGAGGTGATCCCGAATGTTGAATAAGTTGTCAAAAGCCACTGTCAAAGTAAAGAACAGGTAAGTGTAACACACAAACATTATGTTTATTTAGGATATGTACTACTATTATTGTATATTATATATATTATTGTATTGTATTATTGTATATATTATTGTATTGTAATACTATGGCAAATAAAATATTTGTATTTGTATTGTATTATTTTATTTACGTCCATTATTGTTAATATATTTTTTTTGTGAATTTTGACATTTAATAAGTGCTTCTTTGTAAAAGCTTAAGTGAATAAATGATTTTTTACTTTTACTTTAAAAGTGCAAGAAACTCACCAAAGACTTTTGAATAATTTTCAGAAACACAATCGCACAGGTAATGTTGTTGCAAAAGAGTTTCCCAATACAAAAAGGGCTCATACAGACAACGGTTCTTTCGTTATAGTTACCGAACAAAGTTTTATTATCACTTTGTTAGCACGGTGCGTACGCGCATATGATTCACGTGTGTTTACTATTCGACTAGAACCAAGAGCAATAACCTACATAATTATGTTGGAACTGACCCTTGCCACTACTACTGGTTTTAGAGGTGGTACATATTCGTTTCATACTCTAGAATTCTTGATCTTTTAAAATTACTCATATGTATAGTCTTCTAAACATAGATTTCTGGTCTAGATTTCTACAGTATTATGTGGTAGACGGCATCCGTAGTAAAAATGAAAAATATCTTTATTCATATAGACTTATAAAAAGTACTTATGACAAATCAAAAAAAAATATTTTACTGGCAAAAATATACTAAATAAAAATCATTGTATGGTAAATAAATAATACATACTATGAAACCCTGCTACTGTTATCAAGCCGTCTGTTCAACGCGTTTTTCGTGCCTATTGCCACTTGAATGTATTTATGTTTCACGGATTGTTTCACAAGTAGCCCTTTTCCTCTACGAGTATATATAGCTCGGTCTGTATAGTGTATCTCGTAAATAAGTTTTCACTGACACACTCGCTTTTGCTTTTAAACACTAAAGTAAATGCTACGAACTAAAATAAACACTAAAGTGAAAAATTTAAACACTAAAATAAAAAAACAGTTTCGCGAAGCCATTTTGGATTGATGTGTTACTCGTACCTCACTTCTCGAAGTTCAAATTGCCTTCTCGGAGCTGTATCAAAAGTGGTAAGTGATTTCTCCCTACATGAAAGCAGTAAAAGGACTCTAATTAATCAGTTTTTGTGTCGTTAAATCGATCGTTCGAAATCGATTTAATTTCGAGATCCGTTAGTAACGTTCGTTTATTTGTCTTGCGCGGCCGGAAGCCACCGTTTTTACCGCGCAACTCAGGAGCGGCCGAGCGACGTACATTGTTTTTGTAATAGACAGTCGCGTCTCAGACTTATTGACGTTGGTACATAATTATATGCGAACTCAAAACCGGGCGTTGAACAAAATGTTGCGCGTGCGGTTCTCACTTATTGGTCAATTCTGAAATCGACTTCTAGCGATACGCACTCTACAGTTAGCTTTGTCGCTGAAAGACGAGCTTTCAATTTCATTTCCGGCATACCAATCTAGACAGTTACTTACACCTACCAATGGGTCATGCCAGAATACTAACACTTGGTGACAGGCAGCTAAAAGAATCGTTCTCAGCAGGAGAATCACTGAACGAAATGAATACAATGAAATAATAGTAAACATGTCCGTGCTAATGCTAGTTCTGGTGACACTATAATGTTTACCCAGCAAACTGCAATGATTCACATTACGGCTAGACTTTAATCCCAAGAAGTAGATGAAAAAATACGGAAGTACAAATACTCTTCCGTCGACTTTCTTCTTTCATGATTATTTTCTGGATACAGAAGTTCTACGATGGCCAAAAATACGAAGTTCTCAATGTGGACACAAAGTTCAGTAAAGCCTGTATCATATGTTTCGAATCACAATAAACAATTATGTAAATTGAATCATTTAATGAATTCCTATCATAATGAAAGAAATCGAAACCATTTTCCATCACATTTCCCAGCGATTGTTTACAAAGTATCATGTATCGATGTCTGCTCGTCTGTTTGTGCGTTGACCTGCGTTTGCGCATTGTTTTCCGCAGAATAAATACCAATGAGTTTCGCGCATGTTTGTTAGAATAAATGATTAGTTAATAACCTACGCGTAATTAATATGCGTGAATCATGATGACAGATTTATTGATTTTTAGTGGTAAATCATGAAAATAATTATTGGGAAATAGGGGGTCTTTGTACCTATTTTGATCAAGTAGATTCCAGTGGCCCTAGCCAAGAGGCTACTTGATCCACTAGGGCCACTAATTTTTTTCGAAATGTAGGGTGTTGCTCTTGCAACACCCTACATTTCGAAAAAAATTGACACAATCACCCACACAGCAAATAAAAAAAACATAACCATGGTAAGCATTGAACCCACGACTCGTTACACAGTGGACAGTTCATCACCATTCCGCCAAACGGACCCGTCAAAACTGTTTTACTAACTATTCAGTTACCAAAATGCGCTATATTTTTAGAAGTTAGGCAACGTATTCCCGTTTATTAGGTCGTTAATCTACTGCTCTTTTATAAACCTAGTTTCTGTTCTATAAAGAGGTCGGGATGTTTAATCGATTATAGTTAAACTTCAACGTCTTATTGGTATGTAACTAAGGTTGAAATTGACACTTCTTATAAGATCAGGCTACCGACCACTGCTTTTTGATACTGCTGTAAGGTATTATGGTACGATTCCGGGGGTTTTGTAATATTTGTGAGGAGGTAAAAAACCGTATCGAGTGTTCACCTTGCCGTAATGATTTAAAAAAATACTAGTAGGGAGATTGTGAAAAAAACCTATTTAAAGACAAAGACAAAGAAATTTATTTGCGTAACACTGTGTACATTTTTTGTTGATGGTTCACAAAATTAAGTTTCAACAGTATTATACCTTATCAGAGTAGTTATTTATTATAAAAAATATCATTATATACAGTACATAGCAGTAGCATGATCTTGATGGATAATGACTGCGTATAACCGGTATGTCTAGAAACTATAGGAGGCCTGTGCCACATATTAATTAAAAGTTATGCCTGTGTGCAAAGTTTGTCAACTTTTGGAACTACAGAAACTTATATGCCATTTCTATTTCTAAAATCACAGCTACTCTAGGAGTCTTACGGCTGCAATTAGTGCTAATAATTCCGTATTTCAAACGCCATTTCTACCAGCAAAACCCATCCATTAGCATCTATATGGCGCTCCTCATATTACCTAGCATTACTATTCATTTAGGCTGATCACGTATTGCCTAGGCACTAATACGCTTCAACCCATGCCTTTTATAGAGCTCAGAGTCCTGTTAGGAGGCGACTGTCCGTCTGTATGTCTGTCTACGTGACTGGCCGCTTGCTTTGTGTTCGACTTGAGGCTTGGGACAGCCGTAGAAGGAGACAGGTGATGTTTGATTCGCTATAGGGGATAATTAGGTTTGATTTGCATTGGCAAGTAAGTAAGATGGATTGCTTTGTAGCGATGTAAGTGAAACCTATTGATGCAATTTCTATGTAATCGTTTTTTAATACAAGCTACCAATGGCAAAAAAATTAAGTAACTAAACTGCATTACACAATGCACCCATTTTTTGAAGAGTATTGAATATTGAGTATTGAATTTTTTGCTTGATGTTTTGCAGTAAAAACAGCAGTCTAACCGGATATTTGTGCTTGTAGTGTCTGGGTGTTATTGTCTATTTAAGTAGTTAGGCTTATCAGTCTCTGGCCCCCATAGCACAAAGGCCTTCGCATCAACCTTTACAAAACCATTGCAAAATGGGTCTAACGTCAGCGGAATAAGGTGCAGCCCGGGTAAAGGTTGATGTGAACGCTCTGCTTAGTTCTGCCTTTAGATGATCTTGGTGTAAGTAAGGTATCCCAGATAATAAGAGGCTCAGTATACAGAGTTGCTTTTAGCAACGGTACTTAATGCTTTGTTTTGTTACAATTTTCACTAATTGCAATTCTTGGAATAGCAGACAATCCAATAACGGACAAGTTATGACATCTCAATGGATGTAATTAGCCACTCAGAGTGCTTACGAGTATTTGAGGAATTTGTTTTCACTTAGATTTGTTTTTTTATTGGTTGAGTTATTTGTTAAATGAGATACTCACACTGACATTTGTATTTTAATTACTTACCTAGTTACATTAATTCTAAACAAGTTTAAAATGAAAAAGATAAAATTAAATGAATTCTAGAAGACATCTAAATGACTTCTATAGGACTTCTAGAGGACACACTTTTCATCTTTATTTATAATGCTGTAAGTAACTTCTAGCTGTCTTGACTGGTTTCGAAAATGTCGCAATTTTTTTTTTTACTAAGTATTTTTTTTCGTGATACTCGTATTACCTCCAACTTGTACTATATAGTCTCGCTTCGGTACCTATGATAGTGGAATAAAGGTTTTTTTTTATTTTGATTGAATTAAGTGCCCAGGTAGCATCAGAGTGGCTAATGCTGCAATCCTTTAGAGTCCTGGCCTCCTGCCTATGTAATATGAATTATCTTTTTTTATACTCTGTTTAAAACAGAATTTACGAGGAAATAACAGATAATTATCCTGCTAAAACCCCACTAACTGTTACCACTTCGCGGAAAGGAAGACGCGTTCGTTTTATAAAAAGAAAAATGACAGACTTCTGGAAATGACAATCAGTGATCTCCGCATGTGTCGCGCAAATGTCAGCGTTTACTGTGTGGTTTGGTTTTGTTGTATATTGGAAACGTTTCTTGTCAGCAAGCAATTCATATGTAAACTAAGAAAATAGTATTTCACTCTTCCCTATTTCTTATATTTCTATTTATTCTATTCTGAAACAAACATGGCAGACTTGTCAAGTAATCAAGACCACATACACGGGCAAGATTAATTGACAAGAAACAGTGGAGGTCCTAACACGGACCCTTGACGTACCCACATGAAAAAGAGTTCATGCATTTAATTAAGTAGTCTTTTCGGTGATAAAATTACAAATGACTAAACAGATTACGAAGTCCAATACCTAATCGAAAAAAATATATTTTGCAAGCCGGTATTAAAGACAAACACGAGGAATGTAAGGACTTATAAGCCAGATGCCATACCAGATGAGTCAGATGACTTATAAGTACCATCTAAGCTGAAGGTATCTCATACACAAGATTTACTAAACATGGCTAGTCTAACAGTTATTAAAATGCTATTTTTTCTAAATATAAATATCTATTACACTCTTACAATCATATTCACAAAGCAAAACCAGTCAGTCCTAGAACTATAAAACGGCGCATTGATACCACTTATCACGCATTTAGGTCGCTACAAGAGCCATCTGCTTTTAGGATCGTTGCTATATTAACTAGTATAGTATCTACTCACGAACAGTTGTGAAACTTAGCTAACTGTAATTTCTAACAATGATCAAAACAATGGATTCAAGAATAAAGTTCGATGTGTTCTTTACTATCAGACACTACTTTTATAAGCTGGCAAGTAACACTGGTTTATTTATTTAAATCGGACCAGAAATGCACTAAATCAAGTTAAAAGCTTAAAAAACCTAATTAACCCTTAAGGAAACTGTCAAAAAACTAGCCGAGTGCATCGCGCCCACCACGTCTGTCATTATACAGCCGATTAAAAGGCCATAGACCATCAATTTGACGTATTTACAATTCAGATTAGATAGAAAACAAGCAGTCATGGTTGGATGGGCCACATTATCGTAATCGCGACGGACTAAAAAGAAAAAAAAACACGCATTGTAAACAAAACAGAAAAAAGTTGAACAATACTGGCTGGCGATTCCGCGAGCTATTTGTAATTGTGACATTAAGAAAAAGAAATGTTAATGCGTTGGCGTTTTATTTCTCTTACTTCTATTTAGATTTTAATTTTTAAATATTGAATTGCCACGATCGCGATAGAAAAAACTTGCACATATTTGCTTTTTGCTT
Source organism: Udea olivalis (assembly GCA_947369235.1). Classification (NCBI taxonomy): domain Eukaryota; kingdom Metazoa; phylum Arthropoda; class Insecta; order Lepidoptera; family Crambidae; genus Udea; species Udea olivalis. The sequence goes on along the minus strand of OX376362.1, from coordinate 13,981,174 downwards.
TTTAGGTTGAATCTTGAAGATTCAACCAATCAACACAACAGAATAATAATTCGATAAAAATAATTAGATTACCAAAAGAACCACAAAAAAAAAATGTTATAAGTTGAGTACGTCTATAAATATTTAACTTTTTTCCCAAATGTCTAAAATTTTAAAGTCGAGGAACTGGAAACCCGAATTACTTATTTGTAACACAGGTTTATTTGAAAACCATCCTTTCACAACTTAAGGACACAATAGACATTAGTTAGTTTAATAAAATACCAATAGATTTATTTTCTGATCCTAACAAAACCGTGACATATCAGCCATGAATGATACTCCACCTTCATTAGAGGCTTTATTTCGGAGTTGAAGTTAGTAATTTCAGAGTCTTGACCCGCTTTCCAGCTCACCCCACCTATTAAAATTGTCAAGAGGCTGGCGATATGTTTTTCAGTCTCATTGGCAGATACAGACAACGTCAAGTTTTGTTAGAAATAAGAATAATAAGTGCATTTAGAATTACGCCTTCGTAATTATTAATATGTCGAGATATTTACGTAGGTAACTCAAACAGGAGGTGTTGTACGCAACAAAGAGCTACATATAACAGCAATAAGTTTAATCCACATAAATCTAGGCTGATGTCGACACCAGGCTTCGCGTGCCAACCGCCTGCAATGGCTCGCATGATTGCCTATTACAAGTACTTACAAATAGTGGATAAGCCAATTTTGGGCAAGCCCAGCAAAAAGTTGTAGGCCGCATGCTATGTAAGAAGGTACGGTACGGACCGGTTGCAAAAAATTAACGTTTTTGAAAACATCAAACCAACTCATGTGGTGATGATGTAAATAAGAGCTCTGGCGATGCTGAAAAACAAGAAAGCTTAGGTCATAGGTGATAATAAAGGTAGGATTTGATCAGGCGCACCCAATTCCCAAAATAATATCGTATTACATAAATAAGAACAAGAATTGTTTAAGCATAAAAAAGTAAAGTTGTTGTATTCAGTATATTTAACTAAATACTGATACGAGAATCAATAATTTTATATTTTTTTAGGATAGACGATATTTTATCGTACTTGCTGAAATAGGACATATCTAGAGTCCTAGGGGTCTTAAACTGAATTTTCCATTTATCCGTTTCAGTTATTGATTCAGAACCTTCTTATCGGCTGATTAGGTAAATTTCTCAAATATTTAAGTGGTAGCGTTTTTCTTGTTTGAGAGCCAAAGCTAGTTCTCATTTATAAAACAATTAAGACGCTATTAATAGTCAAATTGACACATTCGTCGCCGCGGAATGAGACAATGGATATTCAATTGTTTGCCGGTCATTTGGCGACCTATGTGTTAAAACCCGAAACGATTTTTTTTACATCGATGCGAAAACCAACCAGTATCATTAGAAACCCTAGTGGTTTTCGAAAACTAGGAACAATGAATGATAAGTGTTTTTAAAAAATAAATGGAAAAATATTGAATGATTCTGAATCGTTCGAATTCTGAATCTGTTGACAGTCGTGTACGTGCTTATTTTCAAACAGCTGCAATCTGTTATCTGATATCAGTAAATAGCATTAGACGGGTGACGGGTCGTTTACCTACGTCATGTTTTCTATAGAACATGCATAGTGACGTCACTGTCTTGGAAATGATTATCACAAGAAAGGTGTGAAGTGGATCCATTGGATTAACCTCCTTAAGTGCTGTCTCTATCATTTTTCTGCATTCTAGTAGTTACTGTAAAAGGACCTCATACGTCTTGGATTTTTATTTATTTATTTACTTGCGTTCTAAAATGTGTTCCATATGGATGGTGTATTTATTGACACAATTTTGGACCATGATATTTAACACAAAGATAGAAACTAGAAAAATTCGACCTGGTCCTGGGACTCAAGCGGGATCTCCCATCTGGCCAGGTCGAATTTTCCTAGTTTCTATCATTGTGTAGAAAACAGAGCATTTTTAATGCTAAAAAATAAAAATTCACATGATATTTAATTCGTAACTTACTTATTTTTCTATTTGACTATTGGCAGTGAGTAATTAAGTAATACCAACGCTAAAGCGTAATGTAACAACACTTGCACTCGATAATCATCAACAACATATATATTATACTTTCGACGGGGTGTCATCGATGAATTGTAATTTCGACGAGACGTTTTTCGAAATGGAGTAGTGAACCCTTTTATCGAAAAACGTCTCGTCGAAATTACAATTCATCGATGACACCTCGTCGATTGTTTGTTTGAACGATGCGTTACTTACCCGAAAGTTGTTTCGTCGATGGTTCACTTCATCGAATGTACTAAAGACATTCGATGAAGTGAACCATCGACGAAACAACTTTCGGGTAAGTCAACGTTCGACTTATTATACTTTCGACGAGGTGTCATCGATGAATTGTAATTTCGACGAGACGTTTTTCGAAATGGAGTAGTGAACTCATATTTTATACCATGCAGGTACCTGAGATTCTTGACAAATACTTAGGAATGTGTGCTTATTTGCATTAAACAGATACAAGAACATACGATAACACTAACCTTATTCCGTATTATCTAAAACACACAGTCAATAAGGCGTTCTATTTCTAGCCGCGTATGTTTAGGAATTAAACATGTTATTGCTATGGAGCATATAAAGCTGCCAATGAGTCTCGTGGGAAGTTTATGTCTAGATATATTGAAGAGCTTAATCGTTGTTCGACAGGTAAAAACAAAACGTCAAAGATCTGCAAGAGATTTTGAAATTGAGATAACAGTAACTTGATTGTTGTTGTCACCCTGGAAACACTTTTGCAGGAAGGGTATTCCTATTCCGTTTGCTTAATGAACAGACTAGCGATATTGTGGCAATCTTGCAATGGTGCTCCATATTCACTTAAGAAACTTGAATCATAGGGAAAAAGATTAAGGAACGAAAATTAATTTTAAAAATGAGACTGGTTTAGTAACTCACAAATAAAGAAGAAATAAAGTTTGGCATCTCAAACGTCCGATACAGTACGATGCAAATATGCAATACGACAGAGATACGGGATACTTAAAAGAAAAAACAAAACACGACTCAGTAATGTTTGCAAAACAATGAGATGAGTCGGGGAATTCTTTATTGCACACCGCACTTCGGTATTTAAAGGTAAGTTAAACATTTTAGGGTCAATGTCCAGAACAGTGGTGATAAGGTATTTGGGGATCTTATTTCTGTTTATTGATGTTTGTATCATTATCACTGATATGTAATCAGTACTACACAGTAAACCAAAGTTTAAAGTGTTTAAACAAGTGAATACTGCTCATTTATTACTAATGAGAGAGCAGTGTTTGGCTTGGTGGACGACTGTACAAGTTTTGTGACAGCTGTCGTTTGAGTTCTTAATGCGAATGTCAAATAATTGGTAAAGCAAAGACAACAGTACGTCTACCACGAAAAAAATGTATTGGAATTTGACATGACAATTTTTTTACGCGACCGTAACGTAAGGCTTTAAAAGTAAAATCGCTTCAACTGCGAACGTGCCGCTAATTTCATCATCAATTAGTTCATCAACTTTATAACTATCGCTTGAGTTACACGAGCCAAAGGTGATCGACATCCAGTAAAACCAGTAATCTCTTAATTGATTTGACAAAAAATCTGGGCAAAGACCTGAATAGCATTACATTTGTAATCATCCCGATTACTTAATCACCACTTAACTGGTAATCACGCACTCATAGAAGTTGGAAAGCGACAGTAAATGTTATTTACAGTGTAAATTGGGTATTTCGCTAATCACTTATAAAGCAACGTCACAAGAATTAATATAATTTTAACAGCTTCAACGAAATGAGGTTTCAAATTACATTTTGTTTTAGCGAACTGATGATCTACATCCAAAATATGAAGACCTCTTCTAGCGGTGGTATTTTCAGAGAGATATTACATTAGGAACTTGTAAAGAGCGTTTTCCCACCTAAAAGGCAAGTACTGTATGACAATAAATGTGTTGCAGCTGTCAACATATTTATTGACTTCTGAACACTTTTCATCAGGGGATCCACCAGTTCGTTTGCTCCCCCCTAATTCTACTCAAGCTTACTACGGTTGCTTAGCCTCTGATCGAATATATGGATAAATGCTAAATCTGAGAAAACAACTAAAGCAGGGCAAGATCTACTGGTTCTGAGGAAGTAAATCAGGGAAATCTAAAAACTGCAGATTTAATTTATTTATTTTTATTTAGTTATTTAAAATGGGTTGGCGTTTGGGTATTATTTGAAAGGAATCTCTAACTACAGAACTGTCCTAATAACATGAACGATGATATGACGACAGCAACAGATCAATCTATAGAAAAACTATTGCAAGAATGGTCCCATGCCAGCAGCAAATGATGCCTCTACATGCTAAGCTCGACGTGCCGTCGGGTGTACATAGGAAACTTAGAGCTAAGAGCTTCTTTTTTTGTAACTTTAAAAAAGATGGCGGCTTCGCAAAACCACTAGGTTCAAACTAAGATCACAGTCAATGTGAACTTTCGAAAAGAGAATGGATACCCGCGGTAAAAACGGCTATATGTACGAGTACCATAACTAGCTTTAAAATTGCGGCCAGTAACAACACAACTTGATTCATCTCTAATCGCACTTAACCACATTAAACTTCAAGTTTGGAATACAAACAATTCAATACCAATGATTTTGAACCTTTTCTGCCGAACATTACTCATTAAAGCTGCTCACGCGTGATATTAATTAATAATAAATGACGCATAACATCCATCGTTAGTTGTGTTGCGTCTTTCTGTACGTAAATAGAGAACTACTGGTCCCAACAGGAAACCTTATGCAAAACTGAAGCTGAATGACATCATCGCGTCCTCATCATAATAAAGATACGTGCATTGTCAAACATCTTTGGAAGCAACATTCATGATAGACCTATCGCATGGAGCTCTATGGAGAGCAATGTTTAACTTATTTTTTTGATTTTGTGATGATTCTCGGAGTTAAACTTTTTAAAAGAAATTTTAAGCATGTTCATTTGTAAAAACGAAAATGTAGAGAATAAAAACAGCTTCATTACTTCTCATTATCATTGTGCATACGTACGTTTGTTAGTGAATTATTTCAAGCGCTTTGATAAAATTTTTTTTGGTAAAATAACTAATTTAAATAGTCATAAATTAAACTTACTTCATCCTCCTCGTCGTCGTTGTAAAACGGGTCCAACAGCAAGTTTTTCCAAAAAATTACATCTGGCGGTACTGCATATGCATCATGGTCCCTCATATTCGCGTACAAAGGACTTTCCCTACCGACACCTTCGGAACTGGCGCTCATAGAGCAACTTTCGACTTCCACACTGCCACCACAGGAGCACCCTTCGTCTGTGTAACTGTATCCATACTCGATTTCTTCGTAAATATTTTCGTCTGTGATCGCGTCGCGAACTGGTTCGTAGCCGTCGTCGGTCGGTCGGTCCGGCGTCATGGCGGCGACTGGCGGTGTGTTGTCAACACACCTGTCCTCTCCCACCTCGTGCAGCGAGTACACTGAGTACTGGCTCGGCGTCAACTCGCTAGCCGTGTCGAACGAAAGTCGCGAAACAGTCGCGTGGTTCTGTGATAACACCCTTCGCAGGATCTCATCAGAGTTGTGGAAACCCGTCGATTGGCACCACATGGCCGCGTACGGCCCGACATCATTATCTGTATCTGTAGCGCATTCTTTGTAACTCCAACATGTACTTGCTGAATCCGAATCTGTATCTAATTTCGTTTCTTTGAATTCTAAATTGTCGTAAGTTGACGAAGATGTTGACGGAGTTTTTAATCGAGTCCTTCTAGGGGGCACCGGTGGACACACTTTTTCTTTCATTTCGACTTTCACGTTAACAGGAGTGCTAGTAACGAAAGACACATCAGATATGGTCGATTCACCTTCACTCAGTTCTTCTATAACACCGTTCACTAATTCATTCACTGCTTCCGTTTTCAGGACACTATCCTCCTCTTTATTATCAGTCATACCTTCTAGACACTCGTCGAATATATTTAAAATGCTCAGAGAAACTTCTTTTTCTTCTGGGACTAGAAGTTTTTGGTACTCGTCTAATTTGAAGATCTCTTTACCCAATTGGGATAAGATCTCATCGAAGGCACTGTCAGGGGATGTGCTTGACTTGCTCGAGTCTTCAGACTCGGGAGAGGGGCATCTAACGGAGATTAATGGGTCGTATTCTTCGATGGAGGCTCTAATAACACCCAACCACGCGATGACAGGCTGAGCGGAACGCGCCTCTCGCAGTGTAGCCGCCACGGCGTTCGGAATCCAACTTGTCACTTCGCACATTGTGCCGTTCTCGTTCAAAACACGATAACCGGTGTATGATTCACTGGATTCCGCGAAGGGACGAGGTTTGACGTGACCATAGTAAGCCAGAGCGATCTAAAACTCATTAGAGCACTCTCCGACGTCGTCCGATATCGGCGACATTTGCACTCGACCGCGATTGCTTATCACAACCGAGTCTTAATAAAACATCTCCAAAGTAACTATCTAGCTAGCACTATTTAAAAAAAGATAAAAATTCTAATAACAAAATAAATCGAATTGACACGGAAGAACTGGCCAGATAGGAAAAAAAACAAACGTTCGAAAATGGAATTCCCGCGCCCGATTGAAGTTTGTTCGCGCGCTTTTCCTCCGATTTTAAAAATGGAGGAAGCGTCCGCGCGCGGGCGAGTCGCCGCGATAGTGCTGTGTTGCGTCGGGCAATTAATTCGATGCTCTGTGGATCGCTCATTCGCCCTCGGAGTCTGTGTGACCGATATTCTACGTTATTTCTGTGGCGGAGCGCCGGTGCGTGGCGTAACCACACTAAAAGCAATGCACAGTGCATTAGATAAATGAGGCAGACCGTAGGGCACAGAGCGAAATAGGTCGCGTTCAGATTGTATGCCGATTTCCGACTCGTTGGAAGCTAGCTAGCTGTCCAACGAGTAGAGGAAGTCTCAAGAGTTCCTCGACAATTTGGTACATAACTGCTATGAGGACTTTTCAGTTGATGTCCCATGTGAATTCAATGTACCTATAGCGAACTAAGTTGCTCACTGTACACTTTTTTAAGAGATTAAAATTATGTCTTGGTGTTAATGTTATCTCTATCGTGTGGTATTGTTCCCTCTTGTTGTTGATGTTCGTTCGTAAAACATAAAAGTCTGTCTGTTCTGTCCACAAATTAATTAAAATGTCATTTCTTTCCAGAAAACGCGGGTAATATTTATCGATGGGCAAATAGCTTTTTGACTTATCGGTACTGTATAATTAGCACTCATACGGTCGATATGTTGTAATATTTATTTATAAACAAGACCATGTTTGAGTTATTCTTTTCCCAAGTAAAATTGCATTAGGTACAGTTGTCATTCAGTCAGTTGTCATTTAAAACTTTACTAATACGATTCGGACCGCCTGATTGTATGCGGTTATAGGACATGAAAAACAAGAGGTATCAGTAAAAGTAAAAAGTAGTATATAACTTTTTACTTTCACTGATACCTCTTGTTTTTCATGTCCTATAACGGCCGAATTAAAACACACAAAATCAATACTAAGTTTACATAATAAAGCTATACAATAACTCCTGTGACTTTTTCAAAAGGCCTCAATGTATGGCCCATCAGGTCCTTGTATCAGCGTGTACCGCTGCAGCTATGAAGCAGCAACAGCACTGGTATTCTAAGAGGCCCATTTATCCTGACCAGGGGCCTTATAACAATCGTCTATATTATCCAGTTAAGTTAATTGCCAAAACTGAGTGTAGCGATCAATTCCGTCAGTAAATATCCAGCCTGGGAGATGCTTTAGTGCCAGGTAACTGCTGACTGGCTGGAAATGAAAGATCATATTACGAAATTGCTCGCTACGCTCAGTTTAGGGAATTAACTTGACAAGTTGTAAGGGATTGTAATAAGGTGGGGCCTATCCTTTACCCTAGGAGCTCTGGCTAATACTGGTGTTTTGAAAAAATGGTAATTACGGGACTCTATCAATTAAATCCTTTCAAATATATTGCCTCTTTAATTATATTTCATCCTAAAGTTAGGTTAACTGTTACTAACACATATGGATGTAATAATTCGTCCGAAATAAATGATTTTAATTTATTTAATGAACAGAAACATAACACTGGCCGTTAGAATAAAGAGAGAGTTAGTTTTACAAGGAGGTTTCGAACTTTAAACTTTTAACTGGAGTATTTGAGCTTCAAACACTTCTAAAAAGCTCATAATGCGGTTTCAACAGTGAATGAATAAAGCAAATGGCCAGTTCTTTGGTCCATTCATAAGAAAATTAAACCTTTCTATCTCTAAATTGTCAAATTTAACCCTATGTCCAAACAGTAGGGTCTAAAATGTCCTGAAAGGGCATTGGTGCATTTTGTTGGATCCATCAATGAGCTCTGTTCAAAGCTTTTCGCATATGCATTTGGTTAATGAAGCAACGTGCTAAATATAGTTTATGTACTGGTACATTATTTCCGTTACACTAGTTTGGACAGGCATTTGTTTTTTTACGGTCATCATTTTGTTAAGTACCTAGTCCTTGTTGTTTTCCTTATATTGTTTTAAAAGTTAGCTTGCATAGTTATTTAGACCGACTACACTTGCAAATTACTTTATTAATAAATTTATTTATTTATTTATTTAACACAATTAAACGGGATAGTCCCAGTTACATAATTATGAAAGCTACAGGAAGGAATACATTACACCAATTTTTCGACTTTGCTTAAAAGCGATTGAGGACTGTCAATGAATATATCCAATTCAGGGTTAGCGACCAGTAACATGTTTAGCGCCCTCTGCATACGACACAGCGGGGATTAATAAAAACCGAAAAATAGCAGCTCGCCCTGTTACTTAACAGCAAAATATTGTGTATCTGGCTGGACTTGAAACAAAATGGCTGCTAGGCCCCCCGCCATATCTAGAATGTTTTACTGCTAACAGTACGAGCCAATTTAATTGTTTAGTTATGAAAAATATTTCTGTCCAAACGGATACTCATGAGTTCATTGCGCTATAAGCTCTACCTACCACTGAAACTTCAGCTGACTTACCCGCTTGGCTAAGTCGGTTTAAACTGACTTGGCCAAGCGGATACGAATACGGATTTCCTCATTTTTTATTCGGACTCTATCTATATGCAACTAGTATACCTAGATACTCAAACTTTAGAGATAACTACGGATAGCCATAGGGTAACTGGTTGAACGATCATGATTTCAAAGGGCACATAGTAAGACATCACTTTGATCTACAGACTATGGCTGGTAACAATGGAAGCACTTTGGTATAATATTATAATCAAGTTCTATCACTGCAGCCACAACGAGTACATCTAGCGAAAGAAAATCTAGGTATGTGAGGTAGAAGAAGGCAAGCGTCACTTAACATTTGAGGAACAAGTTGACATCAGTTGATATGAAGGAAGAGACAGCTGTTAAATGCTTTAAAAAGATACCACCGAATGAACGTTTAGAGGCGACGGACAGACGGGCAGTCACCCGGCTCCAATTCAGACAATTACACCGACATGATCACTAATTAAACGAATGTGCTTCAATTAATGTCGCTCAGTACATGTGCCATGGGAACTTTTATTGTATGTGTCATTTGAACAAACCTCTTTTAAAAAAAAGGTTTGGTCGTACGTTCTTTCATTTTAATTATTTGGTATATTTATTAATTTGTACACATTTGAAAAAAGGTGTGTCCAGCGAATATGTCCTCTTGTAAATTTTACGAAGGAAAGATTTTCTTAATATAAATATACCAAATAATTGAAATGAAAGAAAGTATTCAGTTAGATTTAGCATAGAACGAATTGCCGAGTTTGATTTTGTATTCTTAAAGTGAGTATATGAAAAAACATCGCTGGCAAACACTTGTAGTTAAAGCAGTTTTTCTGAGAAACCGAAATTAAACAAATTACAGACTACATATATTTCGGTAGAACACATTTTGAACTAATTATCTAACACATTCTTTATCTCGTAGGACATGGTCAATCGCTAGGTATAAACACATTTAAAGTTGTTTTTTAAAAGGTCTCTAGTCAAGAACATATCTGCTCCAATGGCCATCAGTTCTTCGCGCGATGTGCCCTGCCCACTGCCACTTCAGCTTACTTACCCACTGGGATACGTAGCTCACCTTAGTTCTTCTACGGATTTCCTCATTTCAGATTCGATCACGTAGCGAAATCAGGTGTTTAAGTGGTGCATAGCCCTATCCATAACTCGTTGAGTGACCCAGCCGAAGATATTGTTCAGCTCCGTTAAGTTTTGTCTTAAGGCAGGCACGTAAATTGGACAAGAAAATGTTGCGCACTTTCCCGAACGCTGCCCAGCTGACTTGGAGTCGGGGGTTAACCTATCTCTCGAAATTGGACTTGCCTAATTAGATATGTTAAACATACATTGTATTTAATACATTGTAAACTTAAACATACATTGTACTATAATAACGATATTCAGTACTGATGAACACTGTATTATTTATTTAGAAAGAGTCTGCTCTATTTATTCAGATTGTAAGAGAAGTCTGTTGCTACTAATTAAAAATCATTTAAAAACTCGCCATTCTATAACAAGGTTTTCTTATAATTTCTCTTGTAAATAGGACAAATGATTATGCATATTCATAGAAAGTTACTAATCTCGGTCCTTGATCTTGCGATCTCTATAGTTATTAACGCTAGTAATTATTTGTGTAATTGACTGCCCTTGTCTGTCAAAAGGAAAGCTGCGTCGACACAGTCAGGTCGGGTGCCTTTTATGGAGTCACTTATAAGATCCACACCACCTGATGCCTTGGAAAGGAAACTTATACATAATGCAACAGTGTTGCGTTGCCTTGCTTTTTTTATCTGTGCTTTTACAGTTGTACTGCCACGTGCTTCGCGTTTAGGTTGGTTGTTCTTTTCTTGTATTTTGAAGGGTTTCAAAACCTGAAATTCCAGTAGCACGCTGATAGATCTGCGAGTATTCCTGCTTGCTAAATGTTGCCTTTAACTGTCACTGGCGGGTGGCGGTTTGTGAGTTTGTGTGTCTCTGGAACTAACTACCTCCAAAATTTGTTATTAGTCGTGTACGCTTATTGAAATGTAATGTAATCCTCTCACTTAATGAATTAATGTATTCTGGTGAGAAATAAAGATCTTAAACAAGAAATGCAAGGACCCTAGTTTCATCCTAGTTAGTCCAGGAGATAGGGACAGCTCCCGGAAAGTGGAAATGGTGAAAATATGTTTTCCCTACATACAGTACGTCTGTTATATTTCTATAGCAGTAGCTTTTTTTTATTCAACGCATAAAAGCTGCGTTCCAAACGGATGAACCTTGGGTAGAGTGAAAATCACTGTAACCTTCTCCAAAACGAAAACGAAACACCTAGCGTAACCGAGCCATCGCCTTCATAGTGGACAGAGTCATTATCATCATCATCCGTGCGGTCTATCCCTATCTTCATAGTGGACAGAGTGTTGACCAGTGTTCTAAGGCCCGGCGTATTCTGAAACAACATCTGTCCTTGAGTATAGATCTGAGTGACGTTTTTGTATGAACTGACGTTATCAAATCTCTACTCAAGCACAGATCTATGCTACAGTATGATTTTAGAATACGGGCCTAAGTGTACGTTTGTACTTTTTATACTTGTTGACTCACGATTGGCGTAGTGTGCTGTAGCACGGTCTCTCCTCGATTTCCGTAGTGTCCCGGGTTCGATTCCCGGTCGGGTCAATTCAGGATACGATCTTTTCTGAATTGACTCGGGTCTGGGTGTGCTGGGAGACGCCCCTAGCTTATTTCCTTGTGTGGTACCTCGTAACACAGGGATTTAATAATCCCTACTTCGAGACCATTAGGTACAAGAGGTGTGTTGTCTGGCGCATATTTATATTTATTATTATTATTTATCGGATTCAGATCCGAATGTGCAAAAGAAGCCTTTACTCAGTTACTATCCAAAAATTATAATTAATTTTTAAATTATTCTCATTTGTAACTTTTGTCGTTATTTTACTCTGTCTGTACAAAGTTATTTCATCGTACTCTTTCTTTTTGACAGGGTAGAATTTACTCGACGTTCATCCGTTTTAGAACGCTCCCTAACATATCAATCCATCCAATACATCGTAAATGTTTTAATGGTCGGCGTAACAGCGATGCCAATAAAAAATTAAACATAATCTATTCATAGTTTAAATACTCCCACAGCAAGTAACTTGTACATTACTATAAAGATTATTTCTAGAAGATAGGGCAACATTACGGTGATTTCACTAGTGATGCATATTTCAATAAGCCTCTTTATACCGTCCCATTGCTAGGCCATTGCATAACATATTATCATTGGAGGCATCAATTAATAAATATGGGCATATATTAAGCACCTGAGCATTCAGCAATGTACCACTATACTATGTGTGTCGGACACAACATAATTTTAGATAAATATTTATAGCTAAACCGAATAATTGCATAAACGGGGGGCGAGAGAGGTGCGGGCGGCAGGCAGAACACCTTGCCTGCCGCCCGCACCTACCGCGGCCCCCGTTCTCGTCCTACCCCCGCGCCCCTGTACACCGCAGGCGAGGACTCAATTATGCGGTTTAGCTATAAATAGATTATTATAACACCCAGACACGGAAAAAACACAAATTTTCATCACACGAATGTTGGTCCTGAATGTGTTTTGAATCCACCTTCGGCGCTCAAGGCGGAATCGCTGCCATTGCGCCACCAGACCAATCAAGATCATGAGCTTTCTTTCAAGACCTTTGTAAGACTTTGGTTCACAACTAAAAGTTATCAGATCACTAGTAACAAATACAGCGTTATACCAAGCTTGGCAAATGCGGGATAGTGATCACAAACCAGAGGCCATATTACAATCTCTTATAGCCAGCCAAGTTAATTTCCTGAACTGAGCGTAGCAAGCAATTTCATAATATGAACTTTCATTTCCAGCCAGTGAGCAGCTATGTCACTAATGCATCTTCTACGCTGGATACTGACGAAATTGCTCGCTACCGTCAGTTTAGGAATTGAACTTGTCTGGCTTTAGGAGATCGTAGTTAGGCCCCAGGTGCATGTTCCGAAAAATCCGAAACACTATTTGCCCGACTTCTGATTTGACTTCTCTGGCTTTCGGACCGATTGTTCCTACTACAACCCGGCCTTAGGTTCTCGTAAAAATTACCAAAAAGCAAGTAACTATGAAAGCAATACATAACAGAGAACTGATAGCTGTCCGTCAGCGGCTTCGCCAGCGTAGACAGTCTTTCCCGTCAAAATATAGCCTAAATTATATAAAAAATATACATATAGCCCACGTCACTCCCTGATCATGTAGCTTTATATTGGTGAATTCTTAATCGGTCTTGTAGTTTCGGAGCCTATTCAAACAAACAAGCAAACAAACAAATCTTTCTACCTTATAATATTAGTATAAATACGTTATTAAAAAAGTGCGGTAGTTTTGAGCCGAGAAATTATATTGTTAGCAATAAAAATACCGCTTTCTTATGCAAATAATTACATTACTACAATTATAATATCTTCATACTTTCCTGTTGTCATTGCGTGAACTAAAACTAATATACCTATCGCACGCATTATAGTTCTTACCCTCAGTTTATTAGAGCGGATCGGTAAGTGACGCGTGATACAACATGTATGTACGGACAGCATGAACACTCACCCCATAATCACATTATTAAATAAATTAAAATATAATAAATTATTAACATGTTAAAATATCTCTAAATGCATACTGGAACAAAATTAATAACACAGAAATACAGAATTAACAAAACTGGTCATTAAATTTTTGTCTTGAAAGCTCTAACTATGAGTACCTATATAAGATCCCCTGACCTTGATGTAAATTGTATTTTTTTTTACTATATTTGACTACCTACCTAATGGGTTGTACCTTTACAATTTTTTCTCAAAATCATTCTTCCTCATTATTTATAGATCAACTTGGATAAGTACGACTTAACCGTACTCGTACGAATACTCGTACTCGTACGAAAGTAAGTTGCATCAAATTAAAACAATTTGGTTTTCCAAATTGTACGAAAAGTAGTTGGTGTCAAAATCCTAAATTGAAGCAATGAAGTGGTGTATTTACAAAAAAAAATTGAATTCTATCAACATAAAAAAAAACCCTTTTTGTTGCCGGTACAACGGTGACCACAATCTCATTTTTCATCTGTGAATGTTCCGTACCGATTGAAGGATGATTTCTTCATGTTCGATTGATTAAAAGAATAAATTACAATAGACCTGGTAAGAAAGTGAACAAAAAATTAAAAACTAAAAATAATGCTGTGAAACAAAATTTTAAAAGCGAAAGTAAAGTCAAATTGACGTGACGAGATTTTAATAATTTGCCTCGTTTTTCTTTGAGTCTTTTCAGTGTTTACTCTTCGAAAGTTTTCATTATTTTCAGCAAAACCTAAATTTTGATTATAAACCCTAAGCACTGACTGCTCTAACGAAAAACCTAGAGTTAAAACACAGTATGTCACTTTTATGTGATTGACTTTGATTACATTCAATAAAATACATGTTCATTCATCAAAAAAGGGTTAGTTAATGCACACCTACCCGCATACCCGTCAGTTTGATGTATCGCATAGTCAGGAGCGGTAGAGGTGAAATTTAACAATTTAGTTATTAATTTGTAGGTACCTACGGGTCGCGTGGGGTTCGCGTGAATTAAGCCATACTCATTACTCATCAACTTTTGGATGGGGGTGTTGAATTAATAGCTTGTTTTCTTTTTTTATAATCTAACATGCCACTTGGCAGCTGAAGAGAATACATAGCAACATTTTCGCTAAAAGCGGCCTTTATTATGGACCAATCTCATAGTAAAGTAAAGTAAAAAAAGTAAAAAATCATTTATTCACTTAAGCTTTTACAAAGAAGCACTTATGAAATGTCAAAATTCACAAAAAATATATATAAACGATAATAGACGTAAATAAAATAATACAATAATAGTACATATACTAAATAAACATAATGCGAATCTACCACCGGTTCGGAAGTTGCTTCTTATCGAGAAGACTCCGGCAAGAAACTCGATAGTTACTCTTCTGAACTTTGTTTTGTTTTGTTTTACTGATATCGCAACAGCAAGATTAGTGTACTTCAGTTATTTTCACAGTGTTATGTCGTATGGTCTTCAGTTGTGGGGCTCGGCAGCGGATCTCAACACCATCTTTGTTCTTCAAAAAAGAGCCATCCGCTCCATTTACAACCTTAGACCACGCGACTCGCTTCGTGAAGTATTCAAAGAGATAGATATTTTAACTGTGTACTCTCAATTTATTTACGATAATGTAGTATATGTCCGTAAAAATTTGCATCTCTTCAAGAAAAACAGTGATGTTCATAAACTCAATACCAGAAATAAAAATAAGCTCGTAACTCCCAGTCTAAGACTGCATAAGGTAGTGAAATCATTTGTTGGTCAATGTGTAAAATATTTTAATAAGATTCCGCAAACTCTTGTTGAACTGCCTCTTCACAAGTTTAAGTCACAAATTAAAGCTAAGTTAATGAAGCGGGGTTATTATAGTGTTGACGATTTCTTAAATGATAAGAATTTGTGGTCATCTTAGGTATAATCTGCTCCTCTGCACACTTTTTTGTTAAGACTTTACTCTGTCAATTCCATTTTTGTGTATAAAAACAAGATTGAAAAGAGTAACCATCGAGTTTCTTGCCGGAGTCTTCTCGATCGGAAACAACCTCCGAACCGGTGGTAGAGTCACATTATATTTAATTATGATATGAACTATCATAGTATTATTTTATGTAAGTTTATTTTTATTCAGTATATTTTTGCTACAATTTTTTTTTTGTTACATGACATGTCATAAGTACTTTTTATAAGTCTATATGAATAAAGATATTTTTTACTTTACTTTACTTTTACTTTTACAACAAATAAATTCAGAGTACAGTCAAAAGAACAACAAAAATACATTATTTGAGCAGAGGAGCAGATTATTCCTACTATGACCACAAATTCTTGTCGTTCAAGTAATCCTCCACGTTATAATAACCTTGTTTTATCAACTTTGTTTTAATTGTAGACTTGAACTTGTGAAGAGGTAGATCAACAAGACTTTGAGGTATTTTGTTAAAGTACTTTACAGATTGACCCACAAAAGAATTTCCTACCTTATGTAGCCTAAGACTTGGAGTAATAAGTTTTTTTTTATTTCTAGTATTGTGTGTATGAGTATCACAGTTTTTTTTGAACATATGCAAGTTTTTGCGCACATACATTATGTTATCGAAAATATACTGAGCGTGCACAGTTAAAATATCAATCTGCTTAAATACTTCTCTGAGCGAGTCGCGTGGCCTAAGGTTGTATATCGACCGAATAGCTCTTTTTTGGAGTACAAAAATGGTGTTAAGGCCTGCAGCTGAGCCCCACAACAGTAGACCATACGACATAACGCTATGAAAGTAACTAAAATACACTAGTCTTGCTGTTTCAATATCAGTCAGGAGTCTAATTTTTCGGACAGCACAAGCGGCCGAACTAAGTCTCCCTGCCAGAGCCGTTATAT
Organism: Udea olivalis; assembly: GCA_947369235.1. Classification (NCBI taxonomy): domain Eukaryota; kingdom Metazoa; phylum Arthropoda; class Insecta; order Lepidoptera; family Crambidae; genus Udea; species Udea olivalis. The sequence continues at coordinate 13,964,520 of OX376362.1, read as the reverse complement.
GTGGACCCCACTGTAACTTAGAATCTAGAGTAATTCCTAAAAATACCGTAGAGTTCGTAATTTCTAATGTCTCATCATTCATGTTGATAATGGTATCAACCTGTTTAACATTAGGCATAGTGAATTTAATACACTTCGTTTTCTTTGCATTTAGTAATAAATTGTTGCTTGTGAACCAACATAGTACTTTTGAAAGAGTATTATTTACATCGTCAAATGCTTGCTTACCTCTGTTGATTTTAAAAATCAACGAGGTATCATCAGCAAATAATACTATTTCACAAATGTCTTTGATAAAGTAAGGAAGGTCATTCATATAAATAAGAAAAAGCAGTGGGCCCAATATCGATCCCTGGGGCACTCCCATGCTAATGGTGGCACCGGAAGAGGTGGTTCCGTTTATACTCACTTTTTGTAAAAGTAAAGACAAAAGCTGGTAAAACTTGCATTATATTCACAAAAACGATTATGGGGGGATTTTAGAGTGGTAATTTCAGGCCTACCGAAATCCTACTTCCTTTATTAGCCCTCAAATCAGAACGAAGAAATCGACCGTTTCGAAAAAATCTCTATTTTTTCAATTATATTATTCCGAATGGCGAGCGTCTATATTATTTTGTTTGAAAAAAACAAAATCTTCCTCTTCCACCACCGTATGAATTGCATCATTTGTATCTACTTACTAAAGCAGACATTGTATCTTCATATACGTGGAACTTACCTGTAACAAATATTTAAAAAATTTAAAATACGAATTTCATAAAACCACCCCTTATTCATAAAAAAGGCTAATCACAGTCTTGCAACACTTTCATTGTTGCAATTGTTGCAAGACTGCTTCTTAGGCATTTAGTCAACACTTTACTGTTGTTTTGTAGTTGTTGCACTGTAAAGCTTTATTGAGTTCGGGGTACTCTTATGCCAAGAATCCAAGATAAGGTTTTATTTTTTTCTGTGGATAAGGTAGAGCCACAGACTATCTAATAGTTCAATTTTCTTAATCCTTGAAAATATCATGTGACAGACATAATATATTCCCAGGGCCACCTTTTTCGATATTGATGTCAGTGTCAGTACTTATAGTACGTCATCAGCGTCCGAAATTTGCCTATAAATGCTCTACGTGGCTCTTGACGACCAACTGCCAAATGGGTCATGGAATACCTGCCGGCTGAAAGGTAATTAACGCGCGCAAGTACATGCAGTGACAGAAGCCTGGTAGAGCTGGATGTCGGACCTTCGAATTTCAAACGTAAAGGAAACTAGTTCTTATAACTGACGCTGTCCTGTAAAATACAAGAAGGACAAGTTCTACAAGTAGCAACGACAGCGTGTTGCCAGTGTCTCTTTGAAAAAAAAACAACCTGAAAGGTCTATTTGGCGGGAATTATTTAAAAACAGAAAAATAACGAAATGTTAGGTTTTTTAAATTCTCTAAACAGTATAAAACCAAAAAACTGAGGTTTTAAGAGGAAATAATTTATGAAACACTTACAAACTTTTTAAACCAAATAAACTCAAATTGTTTTATTTTAAATAACCTAGTGAGTGCTTGATTATTATAATTAGGTACCATATTATGTATGACGGACTACATGATTGACGTAGGTAGTACGGTTTCTCGCCTTGACTTGCGTAGTGTCCCGGGCTCGATTCCCGGTAGAGTCATTCACGAACCGATCTTTTCTAAATTGGCTCGGGTCTGGAAAAAACCCCTGGCCATGTCTAATACCTCGTAACACAGGGATATTTATCCTTACTTCGAGACCATGATAAGTAGTATGTAAATGTTGGCTGGCGCATATTTATTTTATTTTTATTGGAAGCATTTTCAACAACAGGTATACAATTATCTTAATTAAACTTTCTTACCTTCCTATTTTGAAGTTTCTCTTCAGCCGACCACCCATTAACAACAGAAAGCCATGAACCAGCCACATCCTCCATCGATTATAGTATTTATGGTGGCCCCAATAATGGGAATCCCGTAAATTATATTAACACGTGCCTGCCAGGTTATTTATAAACAGCAGTTATCTTTCACATTAGTTATACTGGCCGTACGTTGTGTGGAGGTTACGCGTTCGATTAGGGTTAGGTCAATTTAAGTTTTTTAAACCTGCGCAATGCATGTTTTTGTGAATTGTGCTGGCGGGATGTTGGAAAAGCCTCGTAAGTTTTTTTTAAGCATTTTGATGTCTTTGGAATCCAAGTTAATGTTTATTTAGTCATTCAAAATAGCTATTGGCAATCCAGTCACTAAAAAATCTAGACCCAATTAAAAAAATCAATTAATTGCTTACCTGCTTACTTTCTCACGTTTTAAATACAATATATTTTATCAACATTTCCTGTATTAACCATGTATCACTTATATGCATAACAATGGTTTATCTATTGTTATATTTCGATGTAAGTACAGGAAACCTTGTAAACAACCTACTACTAAGAACTTGTTAAACCACATGAATCTATAAAGATTTATGAATAATTTCTACGCCTCTTTTGGTCCTATAGGAAAGTCTAGCGAAAATATCAGTCTATATTCTGATATTAATACTATCATTAACTGATTGTCAGATGTTTAGAGTGCTCGAAGGAAAATCATGATAATCTGAATAATATACATTTATATACATATTTTGATATTTTAACTCCGATCAATTTGACTATTGTGTTGTTGGACCTTTATTTATTGCATTGCAAACGCGCATTCATGGTTCTGACTTTACGTAACGGCATCTAGCGGTCGTTGGCGAAACTCCAGAGCCACTAAAACGGTGGAAAGTATACACACAAGCAACGAACGCGCGCTGTCCATGCAAATGGAACGTAGTTACCAAACATGTCGCTAGATGGCTGTCGCTTGATGATGCCAAGCAAGGAAGGAAACATTTTAAATGCTCTACCAGTACATATTTAATTTACTGTTCTCTAGAACATTATTATTCTACCTCTTGATGGCCAAGATGTTAGATTACCATTCAAAAATTTCCGATTATTCATTTAAAAAGTTATTCAATCCAAATCTAATCTAAGCCTTATTGAGGCCCGTTTTCTAGAATCGAACCCAAGCACTGATCTCTACTTGAGTTGAGACTACTAGAATACGGGCCTTAAAATGATAACCACACTTGATTAAAATTTACTGAAAACGAAGGAAAATTGATGAAAATATGTGTACGTAGCCGTTCACTCTTATTTCTTTCTTTCACTCTTTCAGAAAAGTTATGTTAAGTACAATAAACATTGAATACTTAAAGAATTTAACGAATTTATTAAAATCGACTTATACTACATGATCAGCTGTCGTTTGTATGGTGACCTTGGAATGAAAGTTAAATAAATTTCATTTTCGCTTAAATAGTTTCTACATCACTTAGTGAGTGAGTATGCCATATAATTTTTGGAAGTTATTTGATAATCACCCGGTATAGCAGCTGTCACGCTCAATTGTTCTCATTTAAACTAAAGTTACTTCAGAATTTATGAGGCTTTTGCTTGAATAAATTATTTTGTCTTGCATCGAACTATATTGTCGATGTAAAAACCTAAAAGAAGCAGGGGTTTTCATCCGAACTCATTTATACTGTCACTCTAACTCTACCAATTTATACATAAAATGTTACATTTTCCCTTCATACGTTGTGGCGGAAGGGGTTTTCAATTTTGCCAGGTTATACTATGTCATCGTCATGGCAACGTCAAATGAAAATTTTCATTAATTTTGGCACCCCTGCTTCTTATTTCTAATGTTATAATTAATGTAGTATGCGCGCGAGCACCAACAGCATCCTGAAGATGACTACAAGCAGAACAGACTGCTCTTATGTCAAACGGTGCTGTGCCATATCAAATGGCATGTTACGAAAATAATTAAATAAACCTCTTCATAATCTTAATATAGTTTTTTAAGCACTTACTAACAAATATGAGTTGTAATTTGTACTCGAAATGAATATTAAAAAAAAATATAGGTAGGTACTATTGTTGCGGTTTATTACTTTATCATTAAAGTCACCTTTAGTTATTCTATTCATTAAAAGATATATCAACATTATCAACGCTGTATACCTTCGGAAGGATAGCCTGCGCCTGCGCATTGAAATCAACAGTTACAGCTGTTTGATCATTCAGGATTAATGCCTAGATTGCATAAATAAAACGCATGCTAAGTATGAACGAAGGTCTCAAAATACACAATGCCAATCCTCTTTCAGTAAGTATTAATCGTAATGCGTAGGTACATACACTAACATTAAAATCAAATGCAACAGACAACACCGCCCACTGATAAACCTATAGATTTATTTGTTATAAAACTAACCATTTAATATCGTTTAGAGAGGACGCCGCAAGGTCACCTCTAGCGACTGAATGCGTTGAGCTGAAATACAATCAGATGATCTTTGGATAGTGTTGCCGAAATGTCGATAGTTTTGCTGTAAAAATCAGTTAGAAGGTAGAATGTTCCGATAGCTCATTGATGAATGGTAGAGTCACATTATATTTGTATACAGTGTATTTATGTATTCATATTATTATAGTATTTAAGTCTATTACTAAGTTTTTTTATTTTTCCTTGTAATGACGATTTAAAAGTACTTGTTACAGGTCTATTTAAATAAAGATATTTTTGTTTGTTTGTTTGTTTGAACGATGGTAATTACTGAAGCTCAAAATCCACACCACTTACTCCTACGATAGTTCAATAATAACACTAAAACGGACAACGGTATTATTATGTGATATCAGCGATTATGAGAATAATTTTGCAATTTATACCTCTAAAGAATCTGTATTAAATGAGCAACTTTTTGATATAATGAAATAACTTCCTGTAGTACATTTTTTTTTCACGACATCTGCTTGAACATAAAGTAGGTAATTTTTATGATCAAGATTTTTTTTTAAATATTTATATTGACATGGGTTTTCTAGCTCAATACAATAACTAGTCAAAGTAAGGCAAATCTCCTGCTAACCTTTTGGCAGAAAAAATAAGCGAGTACCATTGATACATTTTTAAAAATAATTACTTTTGTAGGCGATTTTATGATAAAAACTAAAATTGATCATAACTTTTTAACGGTTAGAAATCGGACCAATATTGATATTGTTAAAAAGGTCAGAAATGACCCCCGCTGTGCGCTATTTCGATTTAATCCTTACTTCCAGGGACACCCTGCATAAATACACAGTATACAGACATAATGTGACTCTACCACCGCGTCGGAGTTGTTTCTTGCTGAGAAGACCCGGCGAGAAACTCAGCAGTTACTCTTTTAAACTTGTTTTGGGTTTACAACAGGCGTTAGTAAAGTACAAGCAGTGTGTCATTTTGATACAAATAAACCTGAAAGAATATAAAAACAACCTTAAAGGAATATAAAACAAAAGGTCATTTAAACAATTCAAAAAGAAATATTGTTAGTTGGTAGTACATACTAGGTACCTATTAACTTTTACAATAAAACATCACATTACATTAAAGCTATCTAATCCCGCATCGAGCAGAGAGCTTACACCCAGGCATTTTTATCTATAAGGTAGATTATCATTAATTTTGTAATTTCTAGTCTTAAGTTGGTTTAGTTACTAAGATTAGGATACGATGAAGCTAGCATGATCTAGCCTTCGATCAAAGCTTCTAAACAAATAAAAAAAAGGTAGTCTTTTGTAGTTTAATAAATAGCCTTTTTTTAATGAGCTGTTTTAATGTGATTTTTGAATCTATGTAGAGGTAACTCACAATCATAGAATGTCATCGCTATCGATAAGCTATTGGCGACAGCACTACTGAGGACGGCTCATCAACCGGTTCTGGCTCATTACCTCTGAATTAGCTTTTGAAAAACCTTTAGTGAACTGTTTTTTTTTTCAAATAATAATTTATCTCTATAGGAGATTTTCATACTAGCTAAATGTCCACCTCCCAAGACTTAGGAAAGAAACAACTCTATTCATCACAAAATAATTAAGAGTTACCATGTGAACTTTGAAAATGTGGGTTGTCTGGTAGAGATTGCTTTTACCAGTGAGGCCGCCCAATTGTATCCTCTTGTTTATTTATTTTATTTGATTTATTTATATGGAACAACTACAGAGTACAATCCCAAACATTACTTATATTATATAAGCAGAATTTCACTCTAAAATTATGTTATCCCAATCTGGAATGTTGTTTTTGGTCTGACTAAACGAAGCCATGTTATACCAGAGGTAGAGTCAATAAAACCGAGGGTATATTAAGTTGGCGTTTAGTCTCGATGTGCAAACTGTACTTTTCACTTTGAGTGCGAGAAAAATAGTCAATTTAGTACAAAAACATTTAATAAATATTACTTAATAAAATAAAAATCACAAAAGATTTAAAACACATGGCGCCACCTTCTTTGCGGACAAACCATGGTACTAAAACTCTCAACGTTTTCGCAATGAAGATGGTCCACCCACACTCCACAGATGATAGTATATTTACTGGCTGTTTGAGTTTGTCTATGTCACATGGAGGAAATTAAAAAACGAATTACTTTTCTCTCCCGGGAAGCGGGACTAATGTGACCACTTTAGTCTCTAACTAAAGTGGTCACATTAGTCCCGCTTCGTAGGGCTATATTGGCGTACTTTTAGAGCATGAGGAGTGAAAAGAATATTTATCTTAGCTTTTCTTTTGAGGGGTTAACTAGCAACTCTTGCTAAACAGTACATATTATGTCTACCATGAGTTTACTACACCAATGACAGGCGCTAGCGTCCGCGTTGACGTTTTTGTATGGGATTTCGGTACAGGGCCCCTAGTGATTACGAATGGAACTAAAATGGCATACACTGAAGTTAACTATCGTAATTAGTATACGTGACAGATACTCATGGTAGGCATATAAAACTTACTATTCATACACGTTGTAGGTAACATTACTACAAGGGTACCAACATCAGTTAATTAAAGGTAGTTGGTATCTTCAAGGTTCTCTGAACACGCTATCTAAGTCATTCATTATCTGTGGTAGTTAGAGTTAAGTTCAAGCTTCCAACTAAAGGTGCGATTACCAATAAAGAACGGCTGAAATGGACATTGTCCGTAGCCGTAAAATGGATATAACTAAAAAATAAGTTCAAGCTTCATTTCGAACAAATCACGGGCCTGAGGCCTAGTTTTATTTTTAAATGAATCTATTTATGTTTTACTATTATAGAGGTATTCCTCGAAGCGCACACATTTGAAGCGCATAAGACGAGACGCACATTTATTATTCCTCGAAGCGCACTATTGATGTCCGCTTCGTAGAAAGATTAAAAATATTACAATTTTATTTCAAAACTAAACAGATTTATCATTCAATTGAATTTATTTTATTCATTAATATCGATTTCTCTATACACACAAAATAATTGGTACGCTTAATTCCTGTTAATTTCTGTCGCCCTGGTACTTTTAGTTAAATAATAACTTTGATAGTTAAATTATAAAGCTTTTATTTTACCATTTATGACCCAAGTAGTAGGTGGCACCTAATTCCAGTACATTCCTGTTTTCCTGGTAGTTTCAATAAATTATTATTACAGCCAGAATAACTTCTATAGATATCATTTACTACAAATCTTGAGTGCCCTTCTCTGTTTAGCGTCTTTTGCGCTTCGAGGAATAAAATTTTAATATTTTTCATCTTTCGAATAATGAATGTGCGCTTCGCCTCGAGCGCTGAAAATGTGTGCGCTTCAAGGAATACCTCCTATTATGAGGATACTATTATTATGGCCATAGATTGATAAGTTCATTTTCATCATTATTATTCCGTAAGGGTTGGATGGTACAGGAGGGGCCGTGTTACCATCTCATAGCCAGTTAAGTTAATTTCCTTAACTGAGGAACGCTCAGTTTAGGAAATTAAATTGACTGGGTTTATGAGATGGTAATACGGCCCCTAGTGGATGGAGGAAACCCTTGGATAAGGCCTAGCAGTGGAGGTCTGTAGGATAGATAATATTTAATTTCATTATTGATTCCTAAGTATGGTTTTCTGTCTTTATATTTTTTGTTTTCTTGTTGTTGTTTGCTCTACCAATTTTGTTTTGTTTTTATTTTTAATGAAATACTGCCTACTTTATCGGATTTAAAGCCTGCCTGCATTATTAAATGAACAAATATAGAAATAAACCTTTAATTACTTTATGGACATAATTATATTCTTTTTCTTTTTTTAGAGTAGCTGGTGTGATTCAATTTAGAAAATTATAAATGTTAACATAGATGATTTATTAGAATAATGATAGGCCAGTAGGATTAGATTGAAATCGGATTTAAATCCTACAGAAGTTTTTATTGCTTTAATAGCTTCATTTGTTTACCAATATGACTATCATAAGTGGGTGGGTAAATTCTAAAATACGTACAACTTTGAGGAGCAACAGCATGATAACGATTAGTGTGAATAATATAAATCTAGTCTCATTCTATGCAAAATTAAACGCTCTACAACTTTTACATAGATCACTTTTCGATAATTTATGTCTTTTACGAGATATAACCGTAAAACCGCAAAAAAATCGTTTCGTGGGTACCTACACTTCTGCCCCAACAACTCATGCAAAACTCCCACAGGGGGGGAAACCTAGGATAGTCATATTGGGCAAAAAATTAAGCCATTAAAACAAGAAAATCAATTGTAGGATTCAAATCCGATTTGAATGACTTTTTTGCTTTATTCTACTGGCCTACGATGGCGATATAGTATATTTTATGGAGGGACTAAACGAAGCCATAATATACAAGAGGTGGTTTGACTCCAGAGCGTGCGAGGGAGTCAATGAAACCGAGGGTATATTAAGTTAGCGTTTAGTCTCGAGATGCAAACTGTACTTTTCACTTTGGGGGCGAGGAAAATGGTCAAGTACAAAAGCATTTAATAAATATTACGAATAAAAATCACAAAAGATTTAAAACACATGGCGCCACCTTCTTTGCGGACATGGAACTAAAACTCTCAACATTTTCGCAATGAAGATGGTCCTCATTCCACAGATAATAGTTATAATATTTACTAGCTGTTTGAGTTTGTCTATGTCACATGAAGAAAATTAAAAAACTAATTACTTTCCACTCCCTAGAGAGAGACTAAAGTGGTCACTTTAGTCCCGCTTCGTAGGGCTATACTGGCGTCATTTTAGAGCATGAGAAGTGAAAACATCATTTAATTAAACTTGAAAACTGAATTTGACGAAGTGTTCAAAGCAAGAACTTAACGAACCTTATTTGTGAGCAATTCATTTGGTGTGATTTTGAAAAAAAGGAAATATTATTGTGACCTATGAGTTATGACAGTAATACTAATGCTATGCTTATAAGGATGCGTAGGTTTCAAGCATTGAATCTTCAACAGCCGTGGCCTCTCAAAGCCTACAGCCTATTAATCGAATAGACTAGCTTTCTACGGCCTCAAACCTACGATATATCCTTTCTAAATAGATAAATCTCGACCTTGGTAGGTCAAAGACAGACTAAGCCACGGAACACAAGTAACACAACGTATATACATCGCAACCAAAACAAGTGGACCCATCTACGCGACCCAAATCTATGAAACTACAGGTCCATATTCTGGTGAAAACAATACAATACGCCCAGTAAATTTTGACACCTCAGAAGATTTGAATTGTTACCAGGTAGATGTCTAAAATATCTGGTTGATTTACATTCGTTGGAAATACTAACCTATAAAACAGCGGATAAGGTTTAAATTAGAATAACATAACGTCACGGTGTATGGTTGCTCAGACTGTGTAATATTGCACAATAAGCTATTAATTGAATTAAGTCAGAACTATGGCAAGGGTTATGACTCCTAGCGTATGTAACAATAAATGGATTCAATTGTGGAACGCGCTCTTGGCAGCCATTTTGCTTTCATTTCGACGCGGAGGTAAGGTGAGCCTCAGGAATTTGTATAAAACGCATTTATTAACATATTAACTTCGCCGGGTCTTCTCGTCGCCCATACCACAGTGCCAGAAGACTAAAGTCTTCGACCAATGTGTCCTACCCGTCATGACATACGGAGCCGAGACGTGGACACTACCAGTGCAGGCGCACTAGGCACTGGGCTAGGCAGCCCACCAAGTCGCTCAGCGAGCTATGGGGAGAGCTATGTGCTCGGTGTTTCTCTGAAGGATAAGATTCGCAACGAAGTAATCCGACAGAGAACTAAGGTCGTCGACATAGCTCACAGGATTAGTAAGCTGAAGTGGCAGTGGGCATTTATGCCGTAGAACAGATAACCGTGGGGTAAGCGTGTTCTAGAGTGGAGACCGCGTATCGGCAAACCTAGTGTAGGACGCCCCCCGGCCAGGTGGGGTGATGACTTACTAAAGGTTGCTGGCAGAAACTGGATGCGTCAAGCTGAGGATAGGGTGCGATGGCGCGCATTGGGGGAGGCCTATGTCCAGCAGTAAAATGATAGGCTGATGATGATGATGATAAAACGCATTTATTGAGGTTTAAGTCGATTGAGGTAGTTTTGATCAGCGGTCAAACCGGAATGTGTACCTAACAACCTCGGGTCGTAAGTTCAATACCAACCCTGGACAAAATTATTGTTCGCTTTGATTTTTGTTTTTCCTCCGTGTCTGGGTGTTGTTAATTTTTTTTTCGCCAGACAACACACCTCTTGTAATGTACTCGAAGTAGGGATTAATATCCCTGTATTACGAAGTACCACACAAGGAACTAAACCAGGGGCGTCTCTCAGCACACCCAGACCCGAGTCAATTCAGAAAATATCGTTTCCTGAATTGACCCAAACGGGAATCGAAACCGGGACACTACCGAAATCGAGGCGAGAAACCGTGCTACTGCGCACTACGCCAATCGTGTCCTGTCGGTATTTGTTATGGAAGTTAGATGAATTGCCAATTTTTTTTCATTATTCTTTATTGCACATGATAACAAGCACAGGTGGTGACCATATTGCTCCGGGGCATTGTCTACAGTGAATAATAAAAAAACATCTAAATTGAAATATTTAGGTACTTACAACACCAGAATATCAATAAATAATATCTTTATAGAAAAGTAATAATGTTTGTTGCATAAACAAGCGAATGTAGGATATGTTATCTTTATTTTAATGATATGTAAGGATTTAACGACCGACTTGGTGTAATGGTTAAGAAGTTGGCTACTACACCAGAGGTCGCGGGTTCGATCCCCGCACAGTACAAACATTTGTGTGCATGAACATGTCTGTTTGTACTGGTCTGGGTGTCTCCTATGTATAATAAGTATGTATTTACAAAAGAAAATGTATTTAAGTATGTTTATCCGTTGTCTAGTATCCCATAACACAAGCTTTAATTAGCTTACTTTGGGGCTAGATGGCGCTGTGTGGAATAATGTCCAGGGATATTTATTCATTTATTTATTTATTTATTTATTTAACAATAAAAATAACTCACATTGAACTCAACATCACGAAAGTTATATAAAAGTAACAAAATCACTTTAATAAAAGTTATTCAGATAAAAGAAAATAAAGTTAAATAACGAAAAACTAACCTAAGTATTTTACTTTTAAAAATACTTTTTTGGTGCATACCCCTTATAATATAATTTAATTCAATGCCTCACCTTAATAAAACAACTGGGTTTGTGAAAAAACGTTGGTACTTACCTACCATTTTTTTTTTAAATATTTAGTAAACTGATTATCTTGTCAAATATCGTTGACGAATTCATTTCCATCGATCACACTGAATACAGTCCATTGTGCGACATCTGACACTTTTAGCTATTTGAAACTGCCCAACGCTTGGTCCGGCGCCAAACCGTCTGCCCCACATTCTACCGTTTATTTTCATTTCCAATCACATTTCTGCTATGGGAATATACAATGTATGACAATGCAATAAGGCTCACGAATAAGCAGTAGAAAGGTGGGTAAAGCAGAACAGTCGAAAATCGAAAGGGAACCAAATTTAAATTCAATGGCTTTTTTGCCGATTCAAATAAATGTCTGGACATCTTCACACACGGCCATTATACCTTGACGTAAGCAAAACTGGTGCTATAGGTGTCAGAGATTACTTGAGTGTAAATATAAAGATAGATATAGAAAGGACAGGAAGAAGGAAAGGAAATATAAAGATAGATAGATATAAATACTAAAAAGAGTAAAGTTCTAGGAACAAACCACCTTTTGGCTTTTAGTATCCGCCAGACTTCTCCTCCAGCTACCAAGATACTAACAGACGACTTGGTGTTGAGGGTTTTTAAACTAAAAACTAGCGATAATCCATTAATTTTGCTGGTTCAAGCCTAGCCTTGATCAAGCTGTTTAAACAACTATTCATTTTGGCTTTTTATAAAATAAAAAGCCAAAATGAATAGTCATTCCTCTCATTTTCAAATGATTAGTACTATCATCACCAACCCAACTACACGTGTTTCACTGAATACATATAAGTCTAATTTGAAAGACAATTTAAAACAAGTTCGTCTAATAATAAGTCTGCTGCGCCAGCGCAGAATTGTATCAATTGTCTCTACACAACCCAATTCCCACCGGCTGACGGTGTCGGAGACCTGATAGCTCAGTCTAACGGAGTGTCGGATGTCACGCGGCTGAGTAAACGGATTCAGTATTAATCCAATCAACAATGTAGAGTGATTCTGTACAAATACGAACCCGACCTTACTCAGGTGAGGGAATCTAATTCTTTACGTACGCATTAACATTCTTACTTTTACGTCAATATCTCATTTTACTTATACTCCATTCATTATAGCATTAGACAGATGTAAGAAAGGTTCTTTTTAAGGTACACTTTGTGGTCAAAGTACAATAAATATCATTACTTTTAACATTTATGCCGAATTTATTAAAATCTACTTATATAGCAGCTGTCACACTTAATTGTTCTCATCTGAAGTAAAGGAACTTCAGAATTTATGAGGCTTTTGCTTAAATAAATTATTTTGTCTTGCATCAAACTATATTGTCGATGTAAAAACATAAAACAGGCAGGGGTTTTCATTTTTACTGTCACTATAACTCTACCAAATCTAAAATGTTACATAATCCCTTCATACGTTGTGGCGGAAAGGGTTTTCAATTTTGCCAGGTTATACTCAGGTATGTTATCGTCATGGCAACATCAAATGCAAATTGCCATTCATTTTAGCCCCCCTGCTTCTTATTTCTAATGTTATAATGAATGGAAGTATTGTTTATTTCACCGTTTGTCAGAAAAGCATTGTCTCATTTTACAGACTATAAGCGGCGGCATTGGCCAGAGAAACAGACCAAAACCCAAACTGAGTCAAACATTACATTTGTATACTGCAGAAACAGGCACACAGTTTATATATATATAAACACAATTTGGTATCATTATCTGGTTAACCGCAATGTTCGTCTAGAAATCAAAACAAACTTGGAAAATCTTGCCTCATAACAAGTACATAATTGATTCCCAAATTAATAATAATAAATTAAAATATGCGCCAAACAACACACAAGTGGTGTGTTGTCTGGCTAGTCATGGTCTCGAAATAAAGATAAACTCCTTGTGTAACGAAGGTCTATACAGGAAATTAAGCCAGGGCCGTCTCCCAGCACACCCAGACCCGACCCAATTTAAAAAAAAGAGCGTTTCCTGAATTTTCACGACGGAAATCGGGGCGAGAAACTGTGCTACAGCGCACTACGTGTCGTGTCGTGGGCTGTAATTTAGTCATTATTGATGAAACAAGACTATAACAAGTCGATAAATATTCAAATGTAAAGGATTTTGTGGACTTATCGTAGGCATAATCTACTCCATTGCGTTTGCATAAACTTAATATTAAACCTAGGCTCTTTTTTGTGGATCTTTTCTAATCGAGAAACAATGAATCAAAATACTTCTCGGTAGAATCGCCTCGACGTCCGAACCGATTAGTAGAGTCGCATTATGTTTAAAACGCCTCTAGCACTTGACATAGCTCGCATTCAAAATTCTAAGTAGATTGACCCCAATTTTGCCAAATAAGGTTGTAAATAAGCAATTCTAAATCTCACTGATCGCCATGGTGCGAGCGTACGAGTGGGTGGCAAATTTAGAGCCACGCAAAAGGTCAGAGAAAGCAGAAGATATGTATGGCCTGAATTTGATTCGTTTTGATTGGTCCTAATTGTGTTTACGAGAGATGTTCGAAAAGAAACATAATGATATCACCGTGTACTGCCTTACTGTAGGTTATTACCGCAGCCTATAGGTACACCAGCACTGAGTTAACACTCACAGACTCACTGATCCCGTAACAGCGGCTAGGAGGAACTTGGCAGACAGAGAAAAGCAAACCTTCAGGTAAGGGTTGTAGAGTTAAAGTTCCATCCAAGATAAAATAAAAAAAACCACTGACTTCACACAATAATAATATGTACAATAAAATCTTCGGTTCGATTTAAAGTTTCAGTGACATCATTATGTATAACATACCATCACGACTTTATCCCAAACGGGGTAGTCAGAGGCAAGTGACTGTGTCGTCATGGTGAACGAAACACTCAGAAGCCCACCTTTCACCAATGGTAGTAGAATTATGTATTACGAGCTCAAAATTTATTATATTATATTCACTGGTAAAAGGCGGTTTAATAAAAACAATTATTTATTTCCCAATTCTTTTTGTTGTCGTCGGAAAAAAGGTAGAATTCATGGTACGATTATGAGTAAAGTAAGAGATTATGATTACTTTATAAAAATTAAATTCCATCATAAATCAAGACTGCTTTCTAAAACTTTATAGTCGGCTCCTGTTCCCATAGCGAACTGAAACAACTCTATATTTTAATAATTATTGTTAATAATCAGGCCACATGCAATTTTCCATATAAAGATTATTGTCAGCAATAAACTTCTGATTTCCACTATAAAATAAAAAGTTCAGTTTCATATTCCTTCACGGTACAGTTCGTAATGAAGTCGCTATTGATTTAAAAAAATACCATGCAATAAAATGTGGGCATGGAATGGAATAATGCTGTTATCATAATATCCAGAAAAGTACTCGTAGCTCAGTTACAGTGTCATACGCAGTCATAACATACGGCTACGTTCGCGTAAAATATCCCAATACAATTTTTTTAAACGCACGATAACGTAAATTTAAAGTGGTAACTCTTGGTAGACGTACTAGTGTACATCCAGTCTATAACGTTCTCTATGGTGGACATCGCTTCCTCTACAAATATCAATGTGGCCGGTAGTAATAGGCAGTTTGCTTTCACTGAAGCGATGCTAGCTTTATGAGGTCATAATAACCATAGGTTTTCAAGAAAATAATGAATAGACTTCTTCTGGGTAAGCTTAAATTCTTCTCTTCTCACGGGATAGATTGTGGTCGAGAGCGATCCCATAGAGTATAATTGAAAAACATATAACTGGAATAATGACCTAGTACTAGTGTACATCCAGTCTATGATGTTCTCTATGGTGGACATCGCCTCCTCTACAAATATCAATGTGGCCGGTAGTAATAGGCAGTTTGCTTTCACTGAAGCGATGCTAGCTTTATGAGGTCATAATAACCAGAGGTTTTCAAGAAAATAATGAATAGACTTCTTCTGGGTAAGCTCAAATTCTTCTCTTCTCACGGGATAGATTGTGGTCGAGAGCGATCCCATAGAGTATAATTGAAAAACATATAACTGGAATAATGACCTAGTACTAGTGTACATCCAGTCTATGATGTTCTCTATGGTGGACATCGCCTCCTCTACAAATATCAATGTGGCCGGTAGTAATAGGCAGTTTGCTTTCACTGAAGCGATGCTAGCTTTATGAGGTCATAATAACCAGAGGTTTTCAAGAAAATAATGAATAGACTTCTTCTGGGCAAGCTCAACTTCTTGTCTTCTCACGGGATAGATTGTGGTCGAGAGCGATCCCATAGAGTATAATTAAAAAACATATAACTGGAATAATGACCTAGTGATTAATTTACGGCGAGTGTTACACCAGCTTATTCATATTACAAAGAATAAGATCTGATTAGAGTTGAAGTATCAGGGTCTCATAAACAAATACGTCAAAATAGTCCGAACATGTTGATTTTTTGGTTCCCTTATCAAAAGTTAAGTCTTTCTGGATAATATCGGAGAACAGATAATAGCTACTATAATTTCCAGTCCACAACAAATAATACATACAACCGGACACATTAACAAGCTCTAACGGTGCGCAAGGGCACGGATGCGCGCGCGCAGACCTAACCTGTTCCGCGGAGAATGCTGCGCGCTCAGGTGACAAGCCAACGCACTTAGAATCGATGGTAGGAGCTTGTGTAAAGCAAACGTGTATACTTAAATTGACGAAATAACCATAAACGTTAGTTAGACTGTTGCCCAGTTACCGCTGCTTTTAGACATTTGCATTTCTTTAGATAGATGAAAAAAATGAGCGCAAAAGGTTTTCAGTCTCCCCTATTCAAGAAACGCGACCTAGAAGGTCCCAGGAGCTCAGACGGCTTAGACCGATACTAGAAACGAGGAAACAGACTTATACGTTATTGTAACACTCTTATCATTACTGTAGTACTAATATTTTTAACCTTTCAAAGTTTTACTTCACAAGACATTTAATAATTCTAATTATTTATGCTGAGGTGGTTTGGTCATATGGAAAGAATGGATGAAAGGCGATTAACGAAACGGATTTATGAGGCAAGGGTAAATGGGACTGTTGAAAGGGGAAGACCCAGAAGAACGTTTCTTGACCAAGTTCAAGATGTTCTCAGAAAGGGTCGGGTCAAGAGTACCTTTAACCGACGAGCATGTATGAAAGGACTCATGAGAGTAGAAGAAGCGCAAGATGTATGTCAGGATCGTAGCAAGTGGAAAGAAGTGGTCTCTGCCTACCCCGTTGGGAAAGAGGCGTGATGGTATGTATGTATGTATGTATTTATCTGCTGGGCTCGTAACTTTAGTTTATCTATAGACTCACTTTTTTCGGATTGGTCACATTATACTAAACATAGCCGTAACATAGCATAGCCTACATAGCCCTAGGCTGTACATAGCCCGATCCATAACTCGTTGATCTTTCTTATGAAGACCATATTAAAAGACCACCTTTCGGAGCCTTGTTATCACTAAAGATCTCGTAGACGTTTGTCTTCAACTGTATGTTCTTTATTAACTTTATTCTAGATTCCAGATCAACTTATGGACTGGGCTGTTGGCGCAATGGCAGCGATCCTGCCTTTAGCGCCGGAGGTCGTGGGTTCGATCCCCACCCATGACAAATGTTTATGTGACGAACATTTGTGTTTGTTGTGTGAATGGCTGTTATTATGGATTTAGGAATATTTAAGTATCTCTGACGCCCATATTGCCTGACTTTGCTTAGTTTGGGGTCAGATGATCTTGGTGTAAATTGTCCCAGATATTTATTTATACTACTCGTATTTTAACACCATCTTTCAATTGACGCGGACGTAGCATGATTTATGATTCCAATTTGATTCCCCCTAAAGTTCAGCGCTGTTTCATGTTCGGCTAGTGTGACAGACAGTTTTAAATGATGAGTCATTATCAGTGCTCAGATTGGCTCATTTCACAGTTGACTGCGGGTCACTGGGTCAATCATCTGAATACCGGGTTTAAGCAGTGAAAGGTTTTTTGAAATACTTATTTTGTTTACAGCTCGTATGTTTACTGATTCATTATTTTAGATACGCAAAAAGACGATACGATTAGTATGTTGGTGCAGCGCGATAACTGTTAAGGATTTTCCCAGATTTGTCAAAGATATCTCCTCTTTTTTACATACTTTACGTGTTTATAATATAATAGCATAGTCAATAGAGTTCATTTCGTTTTTGATTGTACTGGCCCGCTTTCCCGATTAAAGAATTGGCTTGCAATTAACGTTATCTTCATCAGTGGACTGTTCTATATTTTATTCCTTTATCTTACCATCGCACTTCACAAAGATTGAGTTCTGTCGAAGTCACTTACCTGAAACCAAATTACAATAATAAATATGTGGGACAAATTACACCAAGATCGTCTGATAAACTAAGCAGAGCTTTTATGTGGGTGTCAGAGATTGATAAACATTTAAACATTTCTAAATACATACTTAAATAAAGTAAAGTAAAGTAAAAAATATCTTTATTCATATAGACTTATAAAAAGTACTTATGACAAGTCATATACGAAAAAAAAATTGTAGCAAAAATTCATTCATTCATTCAGCCAGTGACAAAAACAACTTCTCTTTTGTCTACTTACTATTTGTATTTATTTGTTTGTTATTTACCTCGTTTCTTTAGAAGTCACAAAAATACTTTTATTTTCCCAACCAGAATCTAGCCTCCACCTAGACCCAGCTAACAAGGCAAGGCCGCCCCCCCAGAGCGGGAATCTCGCGTTAAGGTCATTCATCACATCACCCCCTACCCCTTACTGTGGGGGTGGAGGATGCTGCAGTACGTTCAAGGCCCCGCCCGTGACCTCAGTGACCTTGTGATGTAAGCTTGCAGAGTTTAAAATTATGGTTGTTATGGTTAGTTGTTTGAATCTGGATTTAATGAGGTTGTGTCCTTGAACTAGCTGGATTTAACTTTAAAAGGCAAATATATATTTTTTTAAACAGATGTTTGTCTTTACGAATATTTTAAAGCAAATCCAAAACAGCTGGACCGATTTAACAAAATCTTTTACCTTTTTATAGCTACATTATTAGCGAGTAACATTGCCATATTTTTAGGTTACGAGGGGCATGCCAAAATAAGTCAGATACTCTTTACTCATTTGATTGACACTGGCAAGTTATACAACATCTTAAAGGCTGGTTGTTGATTAATACATTTGTAAATAGAACACACATATTTTTTTTAATGAGCATTATTTTTCCGAGATTCTGGCGGGAATTCGCTTGCAGCAATGGAGCTCAGTCGACGTGATTTTCGCGCTATGATTTATTATGACTATAAAAACGGTAATTTCTACCTGTAGAGACACTTACATGGAGGGAAATGTGTGGTCCAGAACTTCATAGGGTCAAGCTTTGCATCTAAGGATTGAAGTAATAAAAAAAGCGAGAAACCTTTCAAGGCTATATGTACGCTGAAGTCAAAACAACCTGAGGCCTAATCACAAGCTTGTATTCAGTCAATTAAGTCCGTAAACTGAGGGTAACGAGTAATTTCGTCAGTAATAATCCCAGCTAGGAATTGCGGTAGTGCCAGGTAACCGCTGGCTGGCTGGAAATGAAAGATCATATTACGAAATTGCTCGCTACGCTCAGTTTAGAGTTTAGAGAATGAACTTGACAACTTATGAGGGGTTAAGGAGGTTCAAATAAGTGGTTACCCTTAAAGTAGCATTTATATCTGAACATAACCGTATTTCAGCCAATAAATAACCTGCTAGCAAAATCTACATGAAAAATGCAGTATCATACTTAGGTAATTGATATAGATCCTTTCAGAAACCTTGATCGAGTAGTATAGATTCAATTCGCAAAGGTCAATGTCATTCTGAACAACTTTACAACACAGTATTAATATCATGTTTTTAAAAGATTGCAAGGTGCATTTTGTTGAATATTCAGTTTTAAACTTCAATGTCATTTTGTTGGATCTGGCTTTCAAAACAATTTCAGACTAGAATTCCAAAAGTACACACAATATACTAACAATATCACAAGTACCAAGAATTTTTGGTTTAAGATATATGAAGTGTTGGTTATGGCCTCGTCATGACCTGATCTTAGACAGATAGAGCACGCTAAGTCTACACAAGATCAAAGACTATTTTTACGTCGGATATTCTCAGAATTTTTAATGAAATTTAATAAACATTATGATACTCGTTTATATTTAAAATTGTATTTACCTGTTATTAGTATTTTCTGTGGTTAAATATATGTACATGCAGATCGCGTCATGTAAAAGGGGTCTAGGTGACAGTGGAGGGGTTGGTTCTGCGCACGATTATATGTGAAGGGGGGGTTCATACCACTAATTTAGCCCTAGCTCACTGCGCAGGTCTTGGAAAGGGTTCTTTTTAGATGACGGGAATTGTACATACATATAAAAAACAAAATGGGTATTGAACCTATTACGCAGCCAGCAAAATCTTTAACCGTGACGTACTAATACGGCCTATGTTCTATCTATAGCAGAATGATGATTTAACTTCAATTCGATCGCACTATGTGAGTTTACCAAAAAATATGCAAACAACAACATACATCTTTACAAAAATGCGGGTGTAACCTACCAGCGACCTCAAAATCGTTATCGAGTTACGTTCCGTTGAAATAATTAAGTGGATCGTAAATAATTAATTCTGAAGGGGAAGTAACGAAGCTGTCGAATGCACAGGGACGGACCAAGGGTGCTATTTATTTTTGGCTAGAAGTCATTTTATTGTCCACTAGCTTTTGCTTGCGTCTTCGTACGCCCGTACTCGTTTTTCCCTGATCCCGTAGAAATCTCCTCATATTGCTCCCCTAAACTCCAAAAGCATGTAGGTTATGCCAAATATCTGCATTCTACGCCCAGTTGTTTTGGCTGTCCGTTGTCGTTAGTCTCTCCATCAGTAAGGGAGGAGTTTTAACTATATACACATTGATAAAATAATTTGTATTAATTTTGCAGTTTACGAGCCACATTTGGCGGCAGTAGCTGGCTATTGATGTTTATTGGTGGTTCTATCGCGGTGGTAACAACGCTGTGAACAATAATTCACAGATATTTAATCTAAGACAAATCTAAAAATTATCTGAGTCTAAACCTAAACTAAGCAGAGTTCGTACTAATCTAACATACTATATTGCATACTTAGTAAGTTATGTACTCACTGATTTAATCACCGTATTTCTTTGTTTAATTGTTTAATTATCGACTGGCCTGTTAGTGCAATGTGCAATGGCAGCGATCCTGCCTTTAGCACCGGAGTTTCGATCCCCGATTCCCCACCCATGACAAACAATTATGTGAAGAACCAGACACTTCTGAAATAAAATAGGGTGAATAGTTATCTTTTTGAGTACATATTTAGAAATATTTTAGTACGTTTATCAGTCTCTGACACCCATAGTACAAGCTCTGCTTAGTTTGGGGTCAGATGATCTTGGTGTAAATTGACCCAGATATTTATTTATTCAATTAGATGCTCCGGTAAAATACAATGTTAAGAAGAAAAAAATACATAATCAGTAATACCCTTTCCTACATATCTGTGCACAATCTGACGAACCGACATCCATTATCATATTACGACGCCCATCCGCCCTTAGATCCCAACCCAACCTTCCCTTCCACCCTCTCGCCTGTCTCGGAAAGTTCAGGGTTCAAGTTATTTTGTAGAGATGCCAAAAATAGACTCTACGACGCGTTAAGTTTATTTAGCCGAGGCGTTTTGTACGAAATAGAAGTTTATTTTCACTTCAGAAATGAGGAAATCCGTAGAACTAAAGTCATCTAAGTTTAGGTACATTCAGTATCCTTAGCCGAAATCCAGAAGATGGGTAAGTTGAAGTGGCAGTGGGCAGGGCACAGCGAAGAACTAATGGCCGGTGGGACAATACATTTCTGTAATAGCAACTTGATAGCAAACGCAGCGTGTGAAGAAGAAACATTATTTTGGGACATCGCAATGATAAATAGAACCATAACAAGAGTTCCAAAGAGAAAGGAAAAGATTGTTCGGTATATTGGTTGGTCGTTTGTACTGAATAGGCTCCGAATCTACTGATCCGATCGTGAAAATTCTTTCACTAACTGAAAGCTAAATTATTCAGGAGTATTATAGGCTATATTTTATTATGATTGAACAAAAAATTCAGTGAAAAATAATAGCAAATGTAAATCAAGTCTGAGAAAAGCGGGAAAAACGGACACCAGCTGTCAAACATTTAACCAAACAAAGTCTTGTCTGGGCAACTCCTGCAAAAATTAAGTAAAATATGGATGGCCCATATACTGTCCCACTGCTGAGCAAAGACTGCTGATCATTGAAATCAAGTCATATCGCTACAATTGAGACGATATTCTCAATTGTAGCCATGCAAAAATATATTATACAAAATAATATAATTACAAAAATAATAATACTTGATTTCTAAGTGACATAAGTTTATTATTATTTTCAACTACAATCAACTTCCCACCGACCAGCGCTCACACAGCTTTTTTTCAAGTCTAGGCACAGTATAAAAATAGCTACAGTTACAATTCTAAAGTGGTTAATTTATACCTCAACACTGTGTTCCGTACCACATGAATGAATAAAGGAAGCCTATAATGAAAATAGCTGAGCTAGTAAAGGTTTGAGGTTAATTTATTTTTAAATTTCACTGTGCACCAATTAAATATTTTCACGTTTTCTCACAAGTTTTTTACATGGTGGACCATATTGGCTTATATTGCTCTGGTCTGTGTTCTCCAGTGTATAAAATATAATTGTATACCATTATGTAATATCTCTGTGGTGGCCAACAACCTGTTTCTTCTTGTTCAGTAAGTATTCAGTGATCCAAGGCTATGATTACTGAGAAGCGTTAGGAATCGATTAGGTGTTCAACGAGTTTAATAAATAAGTAAGTAGGTACTACATCAGTTCCAGACGTATTGAACAATAGGTCAACGGCCTCTCGTTGTTCCATGTACAGTCGCAAGAATGTAAACGTAAGTTGAGCTTTTTTTATTTATTTTAAAATGGGTTTGCATTTGGCTTCACTCGCCTGGTGGTAAGCCACGATGAGGCCGACAGTGGTACACGCTTACCCAGAAAATGCCTATTCACTCTGGCCTTGAAGGCACCAAGGTTGTAGGGTGAGTATCCGGAAATACAGACGCAGAGAGAGCGTTCCACTCCCTAGGGGTGAGGACCAGAAAAGACGCAGCAAACCGTTGAGTGTGGATTGATAGAAGTCAAATGAGGGTAGATGCTCCCGGCGTCTAGTGGTCCGGTGGTAGAAAGTAGAAGGTGGTATCAAGTTGTGAAGTTCCTGCGCACACTCTCCGAAAATCATTAAAATGAAATAGTGTTCTTTCACATACAGACAATAGAAGGTATACAATCTGGCTTTAGCTTCAGTTCATTGTATTGTACCCAGATTGTATATTCGATCCGAAGCACAGTCTGAAGACTGAAGTCTGAAGATCATATATCCTTTTACCGTTTATGTATTTAAATAAGATCTTATAAAACACTTGGTATGCGAAATAAATACTTGATTAATAATAAATATTTGTCAATAGTTGAGAGTGTTGAGAACGTCGTGGCCAAGTGGTTCAGCACCCGAACTCAGATCGTGGATGGTGTGGTCCAGAGTTCAAATCTGACCAGAACCAAAATCTTTGTGTGACCATGACGACACAGTCACTTGCCTCTGACTACTCCGTTTGGGATAAAGTCGTGATGGTATGTTATGTTATTTCAAACGCCCTAATCCACAAATGTCAATCAAATATATAGCTGTCCCTCTCATTTCTATTGACATGTGACAGGGTAGCATCAATTTGAGGTGTCCTCAACTTTTGATTAGCGTTTATTGATGGGTAAAGGAGATTTAAAAGTAAGAAGATTTATTAATATCATTACAGTAAAGTTACAAATTCGAGCATTACGTTGGTGAGGGAAAAGCAGCGAGCATTACAGTGCGCAACTTGATGATACAATGTGTAATATTTCGATACAACTTCCCTAAAGTTTTGTAAAGCAGTATTGTAATGTAGTGCTCAAAATCGAATCTGAAACGATACATTACAGGAAAATGCTCCAGGTGAGGGACCACCTTAAAATTAGTCTGATGGACTCTTGGACCAATCCTACAATCTTTATAAAATCACTATTTCATGAAAACGTAATCAGTACTTTAACCCCATTACAGTTAATACACAACTCTAAGTTTAAGATAATTCAGTAAATATATTTGGCCAATAACCTTTACAAATGATACGCAAACGTCTTTCGCTGTGAACCGCCATAATCATTAGCATAACTTTATTTCGCATAATTTGATGTGACCGAATTAGTTTTGGCGTAAATATTAAATAGCATTAATGCAACATCGCATCGTAGTGGAATAAAAAGTAAAGTTACGAATGCGATAGTATTACAGTGAAGAAACAATTATTAACAATGCTTAGTCATGACAAGCGACATAAGGCAATTAACATGGACCGATGAAATGATTCCCTAGTTGAAAAAAAAGAAAAGTTAGTTGCGACACCTTTGCTCCAATTAGATAATATTTACTACGACCTTAAGCCTTATTCCACTCTAAACAAATCACATTTTCTTTATCTTAAGACTGTAACAAAAATAACAAATTGTCACTTTGTTTGGTGAAATTTGGCATTCGAATAACAGATTGCCAGCAATCTTTTTCACACTACGCTTTTAAAAGACAAACTTGCTGCTTCCGTCGAACGAAACGCGTAAAATGGCGCGTAACGGTAACCTCGAGCTCTAGTTCAGAGCGTAACCAAATTAGTGTGAACTAATTACTTTGATTAGTTAGCGTAGATGACGCGGCTTGAATGAAAAAAGCGAGGAAAGGAAAAGCAGATGTAGGGACATATTTATTCGTCATTACACAAAATTAAAAGTACAAGTACAATTGGCGGAATTAATGTATCAGTCAGTCTTACTATCGAAGGTTAATTTTTCGTTTTTTTTATTTATACAATTCAGGCAGCAGAAACTTTTACAGAATTATGCTTCATACTCCATACTCGCTGAAATCTAGGTATAACAAAGGACTGAACTATTTGAACTTAAGGGCCTCCAGGTTGCTTTTATTAAACTCTAGAGTTAGTAGGAAGAAATGAAGATCAACATAAAATATTAGTAGAGTGGTTACCACAAACTATTCAAAATTCAAAAATACTTTGTTCAAGTAGATCATAGATCTATAACAGTTCTTTTGAATCGTCATTTAACATTTAGCTATATTCGTAGTATGAATAAACATATTAATACAATGTATATACTAAATATAATACATACATATAATGGGATTCCTCTACTACCAGCGTCGGAACGTTGATTCTACTAAGAAGGTCCAGCAAGAAACTCAGTATAGTTACTCTTTTAAAAAAGAGGCGGATTACAATGCACGTTAGTCACTTACAATTTTTGCCTTTGTAACCAGAGGCATACAGTTAGTAGTTGAACATGAATATACTGTGTTTTCATTACGGTACCCAAATAAAAGTGAACCCTCCCTCCGATTCAGAACGATGTTATCGACCGATTCGGTAAAGTTTTAATCATGGTAAATTACCTGCTAAACGGTAGCATTCAATATTTTTATATGTAGAAGCCAAAGGCCTTTAGTTTGTGTATTATAAAAAAACTGACATGCTCCAAACTAAAAAGATAATTAAAAAATAAAACAAAATAACCGAATCGGTCGATAACTTTGTTCTGAATCCGGGGGCTGAGCAGACCATTTCCCAAAAGTGGCACTGTTCACAAGTTGACGTACGAGTATTATCCAGCCATCGTTCCACTCAACCACATGGACACGTGACGTAACCGTATCACTCGCTCGTTGCTGTTAGGTTGCCTTTTAAGACTTGTGTGAACTTGTGTGAACCGACTGGCCTGTTGGTGCAATGGCAGCGATCCTGCCTTTAGCACCGGAGGTCGTGGGTTCGATCCCCCCCATGAAAAACATTTATGTGACGAACATTTGTGTTTGTTGTGTGTCTGGGTGTTATTATCTATTTAAGTATGTATTTAGAAATATTTAAGTATGTTTATCAGTCTCTGACGCCCATAGTACAAGCTCTGCTTAGTTTGGGGTCAGATGATCTTGGTGTAAAATTTAGTTCTTAGACAAACAACGGGTAACCTCAGACTCCCAGCTACCCACACAACATCTTAACAACGAGCTCTTGCTAAACACTGGTAGGTATTTAGCTGTGATTTGCCGTGAAATTAAAGTATTGCATCCAGTCGTGCGCGCCACAAACAAACAAAAATATATTTTTCTAAATAGACCTGTAGCGAGTACTTTTAGATCGTCGTACAAAAAAAAACATACCCTAAAAAAAGTCAAATACTTACTATAATACTATAAATAATTATATAAATACACAGTATGTATAAAAACATAATGTGACTACCCCCGCATCGGATGTTGTTACTTACTCTTTTAAACTTGGTTGGGTTTTACAAAGTAGTTAGTAAACAACCTACAATGAGTGTTTAAGAAAAAAAAATCTAACAATGAATATATTTATCCTTAAATTTCCACTCAATCTTTTCCGATCTACATCGATCAATCGACAATTCGATTTACCTGTTCGACCCACCCAACTGCTGGATTTTCTACACTCCACAAATGAACCATAGTTTTTCGCATAAATACACACTATATAAATATTTTGCAGATGAAAACCTTACTACTCAATAAAATCCACTTCACGTTTTTTGGTTGTTATGCCCAAATCGGTAACAAGACTTATTATTAACAATAACGATTATGTGTACAATTAGATTTCATTTATAATGGTTTGGAAACACCATTGCTATGGCCTGCGCTACAAATATTTATTGTTTCCGTGTGTTGTGAAACCATCCGGTACTAATTTCTAACTTAACAAAATTAACTCTATGTGCTTCAAGGTTCCAACCATTACTAGCAATACATTATACATTTTAGTGATTTATTAGTAAGTAGGAAGTTTTTGAACGCAATGTTAAAATACTATTTAAGCGATGGCTACACATTTTTTTTTATTTACGTTATCATTACGATTATTTGATGGTCAAGGTAGAGTACGATCCACCTCACATTACAAGGCAGACAGATGGACGGCCTCTTAGATTTCGGCATATACACCAAACACATAATACTGTTATATTCACCTACTCTAGAAATATATGGAGGCAGACTACCAAGTTCAACACCAGAAGCCTTATGACCTCAATCAAATGATGATGATCATTATGACAAATGATAATTAACACACGGTTACTACATACTAACATAAGTATTTTCACATAGCTTGCTATTTAGATAGCCTCCCGTCAGTCCGGCCTTTTGCACAGAGTGCTGAGTGCGAGTTGCAGTGAGAGAAGTGAATAACTTCACCATCGCGTTTGCGGGAAAAAAGACGTGAATTTGTATGGCATCGAGTGAGCGCCATCTAGCGGCCTTAATGTTGCCCAAATTAGCCGCTAGATGGGGTCGACTCGATTTCATACTAATTGACATTGACGTGCTCGCTAAACGCGATGGTGAAGTCATTCACTTCTCTCACTGCAACTCGCACTCGGCACTCTGGTTACTGCGTAGTACAACTCGGGGAACTTAACTGCTTTTTATACAAATACGAATATTTTATTTGCCATTAAGTAGGTTAAAAGGAACTGTTTCATATGATGCGATTACATTGATGCATACACCAAAACAGTCAGTCAGATTGGGTTTTATCATCGCACTGCTCGCCATCCACACAGAGTTCACATCTTCAAG
The DNA here is from genome assembly GCA_947369235.1 of Udea olivalis. Classification (NCBI taxonomy): domain Eukaryota; kingdom Metazoa; phylum Arthropoda; class Insecta; order Lepidoptera; family Crambidae; genus Udea; species Udea olivalis. Next base: position 13,937,031 of record OX376362.1, on the reverse strand, counting down.
CCCAGAACTTTAATGGACTGCATGCATGTTCACCACCCAAATAATATTGAAAGGAAAACAACCAAATTACAAATACTAAATAATATAAAAGTAGGCCAATATTTTCATAGTTTCAATCTATTCCAAGTACGAGATAGTCCGTGTCGAAATCGAAACAGACAGACGGACAATCGCGCTGTGTCGGATCGCATTCGCCGACCATTGGTATAATTTATTGCGAATGCGATTACAATATCCCCCGGCTTCGCTTCAGCCTGCGGGGGTCTTCTCTGATTTGATTTTGATAACTTGAATTCTTGATTAATCAACCGTACTGAAAGTTACTATAAGTTACTTTACCACAGTTGATACCGAAAGAGGTTTGTAGAGCGGTTTGATACGGGGTGTAATTGTTCATAGCCGGCCTTATTATGAACAATGGCAATTATGAATGAAAATAATACCTCGCAAATTTAAATAAAAACATAAATCTAATTTTGCGGCGAAAATAGCTTTTTATTAAAAGTGCCATACAGAAGTAAATTGTGTTGGGAACTCCGAGATAAAAAAATAATACTATGTAAAAAAATGTTGAGCGAAAAATAATGTATTTTATTAACAGTAGCAAGCAAGCATTTTTGTTTGCCAGAGACTAAAAACGCATGCAATGCATCATCAAAATTTAGAGGTATTACTCGCGCGCGCGATGCCAACACTGTAATATATTTAATAAAAATGTTTCAAAAGAAGCCGATATGTGGCTTCTTTTGGAAAATAGACCAGAATCAATTGGGAAACCAGAGGCTCGTGATTGTGCGTCTTGCTGACTACTCAAAAACTAACAGGAAAAGTGTGTGTGATGATATCTGCAATTCTGCATGCATGCTTGTTTGCATAGAAAATATGAACCTGTCCGTCAGCGGCTTCGCCACTTCGCCCGCGTGGACAGCCTTCCCGTCAAAAAATAGCCTAAATTAAAAAAAAAGTGTCTATGTCACGCCCTGATAATGTAGCTTTATATTGGTGAAAGAAGTTTTAAAATCGGTCCAGTTCCGGAGCCTATTCAATGCAAACAAACAAACAAATCTTTCATCTTTTTAATATTAGTTTAGAAAAAAAGACTCAAAAACCTGACAATGCTGTATAATGCTGCATCTTGCTGCATCTGTACGTCTTCCACGAGTTGTCAATTTAAATTGACATTATCGTTCGCGTAACAAACTGCATTGGCATTTAACATACTCATGTCATGTCATGTGTCATCCCAATTCAATTTTTTTACGCGAACGATAACGTAAATTTAAAGTGGCAACTCGTGGCAGACGTACTGGTCATAGGTATATTACGTCTTTAAAATTAAATAACGCTCGGTAACTCCTTAGTTACGTCAACACTCGTAACACTAATTTATTGCTTATTTATATTTATATTATCCGGACCTTTCTAGTTACATGCGCAACATGTCCAATTAACTCGCTAATAACTGAATAAGTGTTAAAACCAGTTAAAACATAAAGTAAATATAATCAAGTATCAGGAAGTGACTACCCGGCACTGGTTCGGTCTCTACTGTGCTAGCAGCCGAGTTATTTATGCTTCGTTTGTTGGGTGTCGTGAATGAATGAATTTTAAACAATATCCACTACTAATGTAGAGTTAGTGCCATAGAGATAGATCGAGATAGAAATGGCAAACGTCTTTATGAAATCTTAGAGGTGGGTATAAACTAGAAAATAGAGCTTTTGCTAGAGCATTGTAATGTAACGTTTTCACCATTGGTACAATACCGACAAATGCTCAGTTTTCTAAAAACATTTCCATGTAACGTAACATTTTTGCTTGGTTTTAAAATCAAGTTGTAACAAACCATCGAGCGTCATGTTCGCAATGTGCTCGAGAAAATTTACAAACGACGAATGCTCGAAGTTCTGATACAAGTGAATGCTCAAACCTTTCAAGTGTGACACTTTTTTTAAACATGTGACGTCACAAGCCCTTAGTAATAGGAATTCGGCATCTCGCAATTTTGTAATTTTAAACGAGTTATTAGACAAAGGAGTAATTAATGTAAATCTCTATGATTTTGACATCCGTTGAGAAGCGTTGTACTCCTCGATCAAATTGCTGATTGAAGATTGCACTCCCCTTTGAATTTGCGAATGTACTTATATTCACTCGTGTCATTCATTTGGATTTATGTCAAAGGAAAACTCGATGTCTCGGGATTTTAATATGTTATGAGGATATCCGTAGAAGACAAAATAAAGGGTACATTGCTCGAAAACACTACTATACTTCACAATTTATGAGTTTTTCGCGGTATAGTAGAATATCCCAATACCACTGGTGATTACAACGAGACTAAATCCCGGGAAGATATGCACATAATCACGTGTATAACGCAATGTCAAAATGTAGTAAGATAATATGTTAGAATAGGATCGGTGGCGAAACCAAACGCAAAGATCAAGAGAACGGTGACCTTTAGAACTGCAGTATCGCTCAGTATTATAGTGAATGAATGACGTTCTTTTGTAAATATTCACACGTGAATCTGGTAAGCTAAAGCATCAATAGTGGAAGTTAGGTCTTAATTAAAAAACAATTTTCGATTGGCTCATTGGTGAAACGGTTAGAGGTTCTCCCATAAGTGCCGAAAGTAGCTGGTTCGTTCCCAAAAAAAAACACTTTTTAACGGATATCTGTGTGTGCCTACATGTATGCTATTTGCGACCTACATTATCGATAACTAAATAGAAATAATGTGAGTTATATCTTTCAAAACGTCCGGGTTTGATTCCCAAGGTGATAAATAAAATAAATTTCTTTAAACCTCATTCAGAGATTTAAAGAAATTTATTTTCTTCAAGAATTTTACAACTCACCTATGAGATATATTACAATAATAATGAATTAAAATATAATTAATATATGTCTTAAAATATTTATACAACATAATCACTTTCTCTTAAAAGTACATAATTAATTACTTTTTTACTCGTCTGTGTAATTAATCCGAGTTTTTCATTACTTCAAGTAAGACATACACCTTTTTCGAATGCAGATTTTCTTGTCACTAAAATCGATGACATAGTTCCTAAGCATAGATCTTTGTATGTCTTTTGGTTCAGACATGCCCAGTGGGCATACTGACCCGTCTAAATTGTCGTTCTGTATATGGATAGTATGATGGTTAATAAGCTACTTGTATGATGATGGATACTAAGGTAAGAGAGAAATTCTGACGTCATTACTTAGCCCACTTTTAATGCTAATTGTTAGACAGTCTTGTTATTAATTATACTAAAACTATTCTAGCTGTCGGAATCGGAGCGAAGCAACTCGCCCGCCGAAAAGAAAACTTCAACATATGAGTTGCATAAATTTAAAATAAAAAAACCATTTTATAACAAGATATGACCCTAAAATTAGCACATGGGTTACAGAGACTGTTAACATAGGTACTTAAATATTTATGAACTTGCTCGCGTAGACTATTTCTTCCGTTAAAATATAGCCTAAAAAATACATATATAGCCTCTATACTCGCTGATAATGTCAGCTTTATTTTACTGAAAGACTGCCCCCCTATCGACTATCACTAAAATGTCTAACTTAGATAATGGCATTCCCATTTTGAAAGGCTTCGTAATCCTCATAGTTATTTTTGAAATAAAAATAGGGATTTATGATGAGAATGACGCCCTTTCCTATGTTTATTTTACAAGGCATCTAGCCTAAATTAGCAAAAGAGATCCCACTGCTGGTCAAAGGCCTCTCCTCCCTTCTGCCATGCCAGTCCACAACAAATATACGAAGGGTCAACGTTTCTAAAGTTCAAGGTATTTTCGGCTATACAGGCCTAATTAATCGTTCACGCGGCTGTCATTCCGAGTCAAAGGAAACCTTTTAGTAAACATGACCACGCTACAGACGATACTAGCAGTAAGTTATTGTGACCTTAACGCCTTAAAATGTAGAAAATCTCATAGGATGTTGACCTACGCATGTGTGGAGTCGTTGGGGTTCAGTAGTCTTTGGGGTAAAGTAGGCTTCCGAGTGTTCCGTTCACCATGACGACAACAGTCACTTGCCTCTGACTACCCCGTTTGGTATAAAGTCGTGATGGTATGTTGTTGTTGGGGTTCAGTGCAATGTCCCACGGTGAGACGTTAGGACGGGCTTAACTACATGGTAGAGCAAAGGGTGTTTAGGATTTTTCAAAACATTCTTGGGTTTAGACACAGTTTCATAGATGTAGGACATTCCAGCCGTAAGTAAGACATTAATTAGATGGTAAACAGAGATTTCAGCAAAATAGAGATTTTTTTTACTTTAAACGCTCATACGATAGATCTAAGCGTTTATAGTTAGACCACCTAAGGTAGGCTCGGGGGTTGGACGAGAACGGGGGCCGGGGGGAAGCGGGCGGCAGGCAAATTGCCGCTTTAGCTAATTTGAGTTGATAAATAATGTCTGTTTGTACTGGTCTGGGTGTCTCCTATGTATAATAAGTATGTATTTACAAAAGAAAATGTATTTAAGTATGTTTATCCGTTGTCTAGTATCCCAAACACAAGCTTTAATTAGCTTACTTTGGGGCTAGATGGCGCTGTGTGGAATAATGTCCAGGGGTTTTTTTTTTTTAAAGGCTTTGTGTTTCATTTGAACCAAATAGGTTTTTAGTTAATAAATAGCAATATTTATATTCTATTATGTAGAGAGAGAGATGGATGGAGTGGATAATCTACTCAATGACGTCGCAGTTTGGTATAAAATAACCAAACTATAAAGAATAGGTACAAATGATATGCATAATACCAATAAAATTATAAACTTTGTACCGGTGTCAGTCAAGCAGACACCGGTGCAAAGTTGAGCTTCTGAATTACCTTGCTGTCATACACAGCTGTACTAATAAAAATTAACTCGGGAAAGTGGTAAAACCGAGCAAGGTTCGTGTCGGACCACGCAGTAATAGGTTCCGTCTAGTTTGAATTATGAAAACATTAATTAAATTATTGAATTGTAATTTTTAGAGCGTGTACCTTCTATTTAATTTAAAATTGCCATGACTCTACATTGAAATTTCATTGTAATAAGACTCTTGCTGATGATGCTAAAAAAAAGAGTAAACCTTTTTCCTTCATACTTTCAAAATCCGCATTTAGCAGTCATCGTTTTGTAGCTGTGAATTTCAATAATACAAATGATCTGACGGACAAAACAGCGAAAACATACACAGAAATATATTTCATTGCATATCAAACAAATATACTTACAGCTAAGTATACGCACATAACATTTAAAGCAATGTAAAATTCGAGCGGCTTGTGGCGAAGTTTCAACGTTTTTTTGTTTTTACGCAACCCTAAAGACTGTAAAAGTATAATTAATACGTTTTACGTCACACGTCTGCTTGTCGAAGTCGCTGACGTATGTGTGTACCTAAATATACTTATATTAGCCGTGGACATACAAAAATAATTACCAATAACAATTTTTAATGTGAATTTATCCTCGGTGACCGTGCGGTTAAAAATACACTGATTCTTGGACTGGTAGGTTCAATTCCTCGAATAGCTTGTTTGAGTAATAGATATTTATCTTATATTTCTAATGCTTTGATTGCACATGTTTCAATTTGGTTTTGATGTTGAAATTTTCCTATTTTACTAAATAAATTTAAACTGTTTATCAGTGCTAGACTGGATAAAGTGATTAGTTAGCTATACATTTTTTGCTTGCTATGGGTCAGTACCTATGCACTTATACGCAAATATTCTTTGTACGATACTCAAAATATGCCTATACCCTGGTAACATGTAATATTAAATTGATCAAGTATAACTTTTTTTTATACCCTTTTCGCCACATTTAACAGCTTCCTTGATTTTATCACGTGTGTGTGTAATCTAACTGCAATTCACATAAAACTTAATTAGTGCTGGAAAATAAATTATTTCCGTGGTTACCAGTTATCCAAATGGTATAGCTTATTTATAGATAATAGTAAATAAGTATATCTATACTAATATTTTAAAGAGGAAAGATTTGTTTGTTTTGCATTGATAAACTACTGGAAAGATTTTAAAAATTATTTCACCATTATTAACATACATTATTATTGCATAGGCTATATATTTTTTTAATTTAGGCTATATTTTGACGGGTAAGACTGTCTACACGGGCGAAGCCGCTGACAGGCAGCTAGTATTAAGAATAAATCTTTAAATCAGATATTAGACGACCGACTTGGTGTAATGGTTAAGAAGTTGGCTACTACACCAGAGGTCGCGGGTTCGATCCCCGCACAGTACAAACATTTGTGTGCATGAACATGTCTGTTTGTACTGGTCTGGGTGTCTCCTATGTATAATAAGTATGTATTTACAAAAGAAAATGTATTTAAGTATGTTTATCCGTTGTCTAGTATCCCATAACACAAGCTTTAATTAGCTTACTTTGGGGCTAGATGGCGCTGTGTGGAATAATGTCCAGGGATATTTATTTATTTATTTATTATTATATTAATATAAGCACAAGCTGCGGACGAGTCGCGCGAATAACAAGTATGGTCAAAGAACGACAACTCACCTCATTCCCCGCTTATTTTTTATATTGCCCGTCAAGATGACCTCACTCCACCTGATGGAAAGCGGTCGTGAGGTCCAGATATGAGGTTGACAAGCCCAGTCATTCAAACGAATCACTGGGCTGGCCATCCTCACCTTGAAGGAAACCCTGCAGAAATGCCTTTTCACGCCCCGCTTGAAGAACCCGGGACTATAAGAGGAAGGAAACACATGTGCTGGAAGAGCGTTCCACGTCTGGATGGTACGACAAAGAAACGAGTCACCGAACCTTTTAGTTCGGGCCAACAAATGTTACATACATACCATCACGCCTTTTTCCCAACGGGGTAGGCAGAGACCACATCTTTCCACTTGCTACGGTCCTGACACACCTCTTGCGCTTCTTCCACTCTCATTAATCCTTTCATACATGCGCGTCGATTATGGGTACTCCTGACCTGACCTTTTCTGAGCACGTCTTGCTCAGAAAAGGTCAGGTCTTGGACTTGTCCTAAGTACGTCCTTCTAGGCCTACCTCTTTCAACAGCTTCATCCACCCTCGCCTTGTGAATTTGTTCCGTTAATTGCCTTTCATCCATCCTTTCCATATGCCCAAACCATCTTAGCATTCCCATCTCAATTTTTACAGTACAGCACCAAAAGTGAATTATAGATAGATCTACCCAGTTTCTACTTTTATGAATTGTCCATCTTTAATTGTGATATTAACTGTAATTGTATTCAACCATTCATCCGTTAGCAGTTAAAACAGCCATTCAATTGTATCGTTTTTTTTTTGGATTCATTTCGTCATAAACCTAAGTGGTTTTAGTATGTGACCGTATTATGATCATGTTATGTAAGCTTTTCAATAGTAAATAAATTAAAAAAATAAAGTAATGTCTGCAAAAGTATTAAGGAGGGTATGTATGACATAATGTAAAAAGTAAATTTTTCATAAAATACACTGGAAGAATTTTATTTACCAAGTCCGACTGGTCGTCTGTCGATGCACCGCCCGGCGGTAAATTTTATTGTTTTTACATTTGTAGCAAGTACATACGACATACCTACCTGGGTTAAGGGTCTCGAGAGCTCAGTTAGAGTAGCAATCGACCGGTTACTGCGAGGTCGCGGGTTCAAGTCCCACCTGATACACAGCCCAAGTTTAATTTCTGATTTTCTCTCTTTAATTTACTGATAAATTTCCAATTCTCTCATCTGTTATTGAACCCAATCATAATGAAATCATAGCCAAGAATGCTCGCGTTTCCCCGAGGAAAGGCATACAAGTTGCGACAGACGGACAAATTCTTTCACGTTCGTCGCTGTCGGCACGTTGTCCGCGATCCAGCAATCGATTATATTTGCATTCATCTGAATTAGAAGTTCTTACTTTGATAGATCTAAAAAAACTTTAAACATTATCATTGAAAAATATTATAAATATTGAACAATAATTGACTTCAGATCGCCGTAGCCAAGAGCAAAGCTCCTAGCGGTGTTACGTATAAAAACCTGTAAAAAGCCGACATGTATGGGAATGACATTTTTTTTTTTTTTTTTATACTACGTCGGTGACAATCAAGCACGCGGACCGCCTGATGGTAAGTGGTTATCGCGGCCTATGGACGCGTGCAACACCAGGGGTATCACTCGCGCGTTGTCGACCCTGTAAAAACCTTTTCAAACCCCTCTTGAAGAACTCCATACTATAACTCATCGGGAAAACCTCGGAATGACATGGAATGTTATTTACATTAGACGGGTGATTTTTTATTCATTTATTTAACCAATTACACTATCTTACAGGATAACACAACCTTATGCGATAGAGTAGTAAAAACCAGTAACGCATTTTACAAATTACATAAAATAAACATTGTTAGCCTCCTGAACTCACGAAAATAAGTCAATTTGTTCCGAAACCATGTTAAGTGTGTGCAACGTGATATAATATAATATATATATATATATATATATATCAGTAAATTTTCAGGTTAAAAAACTGTGAGTTGTTCCTCCCGCTGGTGTGGGTAAATGAGAGGCCTACTTTTTTTATTGTAGGTACTAATAAATTTATAAACTGTGATAAATTTTAAATTGATTGATTTGTATTGAATTTTATTCATTATTTGACATTGTATTTAATTTTTATTCTATTTCAATGATCTTTTATTTTATTTTCATTATTTTGTTTTGTAAATTCTAATGTTTGACTTGTAATTTTTTAATGTTTTTTGTTTATTTCGTTTCATTATTGTCCTGACATTCATTTGTATTTATTTTAATTTAATTATCTCTTAGACGATCTCAATATTAATTCCCTATGTGACATTAATTAATGTAATATGTGTAATGTAATAATGAGAATTGAATTAATCTAATCTAATCTTTGAAGGCAATCTTGGATGAGGCCTCTAGGCCTTAAATGAAAAAATATTTCATGACCGATAAGCAGCGTTTCATAAAAGTGTAGGCTGAGCATCTATTTATTTCTATCTATGTATTACAAGGCAGTTTATCTAAAAAGACATCTGAATTCATCTAGGCCTTAAAAACCACATAAAACTAAATAAATATCAATGTACAGTCATAACCCTGGACTCCGTAGGATGTGGGTCAGAGCAATGACGGCTTAGTTCCTATCCACAACTGCTAAATCAGTGTTATAGCATGGTTTTAACTGATAAACTGTTTTGACATTTTCATTCTACCCTCCGTCAATATTTGCAGGTAACAGACTCACCTCACCTAAAGTAGTGTTTGAGGGTTAAGACGGATTTCGAACGAAAAATGGCATACTGTTGTGTAAGGGGGTTAACATCTATTATAGCTGTGGTGAAGTGTTTGTAGACACACAATGCATACGACATTAACATTGTAAGCTCTACTGTCCACGAAGGCGTAGCCAAAGACGCGTGTCCGTCATAGTACGCTTACTTGCAGATTGCATACACTGCATGCAGAAGTGTTGCATATTAATTAAATACGAATATAATAACCAAATGAGAAGCTTTTCGTAAATAATACTTCAATAGGATCGGTCGATACCTTCGATAATATTGATTAAATTTAAAAACAGTCCATCGATAGAAGATACTGTCAATATTATCAAAATTCAATAGATCCGAAGTATCTGACTGAATCTAATCATTTCAATAGTTTCGCCGTTCTTCAATAGTAAATCTTTTGGGAGTACCGATACTATAATTAGGCTTTGAAATAGTTTACTAAATAGTAAAGGTACAGTCGTCCTCGAAACATACCCTGTTGATGGATTATCCACTGTAAATACTAGGTACTACATATTACGTGCGATAATGCAGCGAGCGACGCGCAGCGATGGCGCTTTGTCAACGGAGTCAATGTAGTTTACAGCAAGCGTGTTATAGATACTGCAGCTTGCAGCTTCGCTCCCGTAGACAGTGGCGCTAAAGGTTGTTAAAATTAGCCAGAGCTTGCAGGCATTGCGCAATATCATCCAACCGAAGCTCGCGAAATAGTTCAGCTTCCAAATACCGTGACGTAGGTACGACAAGGTAGGTACTTAAAGAATCTTTTCATACATTTACGAACGATTGCAACAAACTCAAGTACCGATTTGCATAAACCAACCAATTAATGAACTGCTGATTATTGGTAGCAATTTCTTAAAGACCACTACCTACTCGTACCTTCAGGTATACGAAAAAGGGAAAAATGCGTAGGCGCGAGATGATTTCTATGATCCCAATAGTTTACTTGAGACAAACTCACAGACCAGATTAAAAGTAAGGAAATATACTTATACAAGCTTACATACCATTTTTCATTCATACAAAAGTCAGTTCCGCCGACATTAAAGCTAAGTAAGTAAAAAGAAGTAACCTTCTTACTTAAAAACATAATGCTCCACGAAGAATCCTAAGCAGTCTCGGACACTTATAAAAACACGAGAAATCTCAAAGAGTTCATAATTAGAAATTAAGTAAAACCGGTAATTCGAACAAGGTTGCCAGCCGACCTTGACCGCGGTTTTCTCTGCGTTTACCAACCAACTAACCATCTCTGAGTGCTTTTACTGTTTCGGTGCTTAGCCGAGAGAATACTATTTGGATATAGAGGAAGAGCATTTGTTAGTCTTCACAATTTTTCGCTGACAGTGTTTTGCTTATAGATAAGTATTTTGTTTAAATTTTTCGTTATCGTTCGCGTAAAAAATTGTATTGCATTTATTTTACGAGAACGATAACGTAAATTTGAAGTGGCAACTCGTGGAAGACGTACAGATGCTACTATTGCAAATACTGATGACAACTATTCATTGAAATAGTGTAACATAACAAAGAATTCAGAATTTTAACCACAACATCAAGGCACTAATCTGTGGCATAACATCCAAACCATTTTACATCATTGAAAGACTCTAGCTCAGAATAACGGCGTAAAAACTCAATGTACCATAAAGAATATTAACCAACCTCTTTTTATAACGAATCTACATACGTGCAGAACATTTAGAATTACATAACTGGACATTACAACGGCACTCGTCATGCATAACAGCGATAAAAACGTTTTGCAACATCTTGATTCTTGTTCCCTATTATTAGAAAGAGATTTGATGGTCTTTTTTTGTAAGGTTTTTTCAGAGCCAGCTTGGACTTGACCTCGATAGTAATTCCTACTTATGTCGATAGATCAACAGACTTTCATTACTGTAAGGATTACTATCCATCGTCTACAGACAGTCAACACCATGAACCAGTAGTCTTAGAGAGACTTCTATGACATGACTGCTTAACTAGTGACAGTCGCAGAAAACATGGAAGAGAATCTCTTCTTTAAAGCGAGAAAGAGCCGGTTTTCAAATATCACCGAATATCTTCCCAAATCTGCGATTCAGTGTGACATAGTTGCTGGTGGTACTAGTGGACCATTCGAAACGATCTTAACAGTATAGTCTTTTTTTTATTTTATACTGATGAGTCTTTATTCTACACTATGGTGGATGACTAGGGTTTCATTGGCATCCTTTTAAAATAAGAACCTACTCATGATATACAGTATGAAGCTATTTAATAGGTACAAAATTGAATATATTTCTTCTGCAGGCTTTCAAGGTGAGGATGGCCAGCCCAGTGATTCGTTTGAATGACTGGGCTTGTCAACCTCATATCTGGACCTCACGACCGCTTTTCATCAGGTGGAGTGAGGTCATCTCGACGGGCAATATAAAAAAAAAACTTTTTAACCATAAAAGGTTAAAAATATGCAATTTGTTGTTTATAAAAACATCACGTTTAATACTCGGCAGTTGTTCATACGGCTTAAAAATATGAATTTTTGTACCTATTGAATAACCTCATGTAATAGATACAAAACCGCATATATTTTAACCTTTTAAACATCATGTTTAATACTTGGAAATTGTTTATAAGGTTTAAAAATATGCAACTGTGTACCTATGAAATAACCTCATACTTGGGGAAAGCACTTCTCTAGTAGTAGGTTCTTATATCGAAAGGATGCCAATGAATCTTCAGTCACCCTGTATATCATTGCATCTAAAAACGCAGTCACCTTTAAAAAGCAGAAGAGATAGGATAATCGTTATCAGTTGCCGATTGCACTTAAATCTTTTGATAAACTGCAGTGTCATTTGGTAATATAGATGAGACGCCTAGCGTGTGAGTTTAGTTAATCGTGATCTTTTTCTTCTGACTTCACTGTAATTAATTCGTGCAATTTAACATACCTAATTATAAAGAAAGCAATAATAATGAAAAGAGTCGAGTGAGCGGATAAGTGGCCTCACTAATAAACTTGTCATTTGCTCTGGTTAGCTCGACCAATAAGCGCATAGAACACGCGATAAGCAACGAATGTGTGAAGCGTTGACTTTAATCTGGCCATTCAAAGTGCAAACATACGAATAGATTTAAACCGCAGAGTGGTTTGCCACTAGGCCACGGTAACCGCGGCGGGGCAGGCGATAAGCGAACTATCTAGTACTTGTGCATTCAGTGCATTATTGCGTTTTATTGTAAGTTATTTGATGCTAGAAAGAAATAATTGGAAAAACCGCTGTTCTAACTCAGAGCCAAAGTGGCTTAGGAGCCACGTAGCCACGTTTTTGGTATTGCATTCTATCTTAATGTTGCGTAAAGTAAACTGATTAATTTCTCGTAAACTGAAAATGCAGCACCAAAATTTTACAAGAGCAGCAAGAGTTATCGAAACATTTTGAAGAAGACTGAGCAAAAGAAGATAATTAAGTATATCCTCACTTACAGTAGCTCATGATCAGAATGTTTACATAAAAAACTTTTAACGATTCTGTTTACCCAGAAGATCTTTTAACACCAAGATTATGCTCTCACAATGGCCGTCGTTACCTAAATTATATACCAATTTGTCATCTAATGTACAACAGACAATGCGCTACTTATATACATATACAGCTGCAGACCTTACCACCAGGATGATCTCGACAAGGGCAATCTAAACAATTACTTCATCCTGCCATACCCTCCTTCCTGTTATCATCGCCGGCCTCTGACACAACATGCACTTAGTTTCTACAGCATTATGGAACATTTTGGAATAGCAAATATTTTTTTCGATGTCATATAAATCTGGGCATGGATGTATACTGGTTTGACAGTGTTTGTTGGGCTTAATATAGCTTTTATGAGCTACGCGGTTTTGTTGTTGGAAGCTGTGGATATTCGATTTAATAATTCGACTGGCCTGTTGGCGCAATGGCAGCGATCCTGCCTTTAGCGCCAGAGGTCGAGGGTTCGATCCCCACCCATGACAAATATTTGTGTGACGAACATTTGTATTTGTTGTGTGTCTGGGTGTTATTATCGATTTAAGTATGTATTTAGAAATATTTAAGTATGTTTATCAGTCTCTGACGCCCATATTACAAGCTCAGCTTAGTTTGGGGTCAGATGATCTTGGTGTGAATTGTCCCAGATATTTATTTATTTATTTAATAGCGAATACAATGTTAACGTTATAGGCGCTGTTCAGGTTCACCTGATTGTAGCTCAAGACAATCGGTACAGAGTAAACTCTAAGTCTCGTTTCATATCGTTTGACGACACGATTGGCGCAGTGCGCTGTAGCACGGTTTCTCGCCCCGATTTCCGTAGTGTCCCGGGTTCGATTCCCGGTCGGGTCAATTCAGGAAACGATCTTTTCTGAATTGACTCGGGTCTGGGTGTGCTGGAAGACGCCCCTGGCTTATTTCCTTGTGTGGTACCACGTGACACAGGGATATTAATCCCTACTTCGAGACCATTACAAGAGGTGTGTTGTCTGGCGCCTATTTATTTATTTTATTTTTTGAGAAATTGACCATTTAGCGCAGTGATTTTGTTTCATATTAAAGCTTAGACTAGCTATATTAATTTGGAAGCTCCGTATTTAAAATCGGCCAACCCTGGATTGATACAAAATACCACCAAGTAAAGTTGTGTTGTGTCAAATAACGACATCTTTTATTTCGATCAATGTTTGGTACGAGTAGTTCCACGTGCTTATACAAGTCTGTTCAGAAGCATGGTTGCACGAGCCATATTTTTTTACAGTATCATGAGACGCGCAAATTCAAATAAATAAAACCGTGTTCAAGACACTTTCTTCACACGTAATTATGAATGAATGTGAACTGCACCAAACGATTGTTTGTTCAAATAATGAAAGTGATTGTGAAAATCATGTTAGCCTGCGCTTCTACAACACTGACCGTTATTATCGTAAACAATTTGAGAGGGGAAACAAATACAAGTGTAATTGACGTTTCGAACTGTAGGTAAAATTTGAGACAGAATTTCAGGCTTTTGTAATTTGCTTAATCGTCCATTCCTAAAAAATCAGCGCCGTCATTCAGTGCAAGGAGACGCCAACATTATTTCTTACTAGCTGTGCTAGCTGCCTCGACAGACTTCGTTTTGTCAAAAGTTTTGTCGCGGCGTCGGTAAAACAGCACATCTCGCCCGCGTTTTTTCGACTTGATTTACATATGCTATTATTTTTCACTAAATATTTGTTAAATCACAATAAAATATAGCCTATATCACTCCCTGATAATGTAGCTTCATATTGATATTTTTTTTAAATCGGTTCAGTTGTTTCGGAGCCTATGCGATACAAACAAACAATCAAATCTTTCCTCTTTAAAATATTGGTAAAACCCAATGGATTCGTTCAGCGCTCTCCCACGACATACATTATGCTTCATCTCGCCAAGGAGTTTCGCTGGCAGGAGTCCAGCACTATCACACCGTCCCTCGGCAGTGTGATTTACGTTAGTAACTATTGAGTAATCTGTGGTGTGATATCCGTTGGTATTCTTATTATTAAACGAAAAGGCTTTTCCCATTATATTTCCTGCACGGCCAGTAACAGGCGGCCTGCAATGCGACTCTGTTGTAAATTCCTTGCTATTTAACAGCTCGTCAGCCAATGACGACGCAGTAGTGGATGTCAAAGCGTTAATCGCTGTCAAAATCGCGACTTGTAGTTGTCACACACTGCGTAGAGTTTTCGATTTTGGTTGCTATGCCTTCAATACTCTTTCCTTACTTTCAATTTTAAAATTCTACTAAACGCTACGTATTTTTTGTTGATGAATATATAATAGTGAATTCATTTCCTCAAGCGTGCTTTGCTTTGACCTCTGCCACAACTACTTCCATAATGATCTTCTTTGACGCAGTTTCATACTCTTTACGTAGATAATAAGTAGGTATTTGAGTGGGTAAATAAGTAACCCAAACTTGTAAGTCCCTATGTAAAAATAAGTAAAAATTACCTATGTCATACCTGAGGAGATATAGATCTTAAGGTGTCTTGTTTGATTTTTATCGAAATTCCGAAGATTTCCATTATAAAGTTATGAATGCTTTGTGAATTATGAAGAATTCGAAATGTCACCCAAGGATGTCTATTGAGTCCCCTATTCCATATTGACAGACAATATAACCATCAACTATGGCACAATGAAAATGGTAAAATCGTCCCTCGAAATCGGTAACAATAGCTCGTCTAATAATAGAGCCTGATGTACTGACTAATAAAAGAGTACTTCTGTGTGTTGCTAAAGCCGTATGCTGTATGCAATGGAAATAATAAAAAAAGCAGTGTAGTGTCTTTTTTTTTTTATTTGGCACGTCCACCCACTGTTTTAACACAAGTAAACTGAATTTAATCTCATGTAAAATAATTATCCAAGACCAATTTGTTTACATCAATTAGGTACATATAACGAGTACTTTATCTTCACTCTAGAGATAATGAGGTCTAGGAATATACATACATCTGGTTTTTAATAAAGTTTCAATGGCCACTCGACTCGACCCTGGTAGCTAACCCTAAAATTCAAAAGGTCCAGTGTCATCGCAATCATTTCGGGGTACATGCGATGTCAATAGGTTAAAATGTTTATTGATTTTAACGAAAATAGTCTTCTCGGGTACCTATCAGTACTCAATCTATGTCAATTCAAAAAGTTACTGTTATTTTTTTATTATACAGGGTTGCCGAAGCCTATTATTATAGACCAGCTGTAGTAGGTAAGTCAGCGGCTTCGCCTGCTTGAGTGTATGTGTAGCTTTATATTGGTGAAAGAATTTTCAAAATCGGTCCAGTAGTTTCGGAGCCTATTCATTACAAACAAACAACCAAATATTTTAATTCTTTATAATATTATAAGCATAAGCACAAGTCAATCGAATACCCGAACTTTTTAGATAACGTTTCCTCATTAGTTAGCTACACAGTCAATTCGGTAAACAAAACTTCAACAATGTGGAAGGAAGGAAACTCGTTGGATTAAAAAACCGATAGCGATAATGAGTAAACATTCAGATATAATTAATGTTTAAAAGTAGGTAGCCATGCCTTTGAAACGCGAAAGAATTTAATAACTCATGATTTCACGGCTGGCTGGTTTACACACAATGTTTTTTTTGGAAGCCCACAGAAGGTAAGTCCACGAAGCGAGTATGAATGGCAGCAGTTAGTGAACCGTGTCTTTCCGGTTTTATCAATGCGTCTGGCAGTCAATTCGAAGAGTAATAATACTAATACATATTACATAGTTATCTAACAATAATTTGCTAGAATAAGAATGTGAACTGGGTAGTTACTTTAGGTGCACAAAAAAGCTTGTTGCAGTTTATAATGTCTGGGCTGGGGATCGAACCTGAAACTTTCTATAAGGAGCATGCACCTATTGCGACAGTGAGCCGTTCAATTTATTGGATCATTTGTCATGAGATTTCGTTTAAGCCTTAGCACTAAACTTTATAACAAACTAAGCTTTGCCCACGACTTGCCTTAGTCTTCTCCGTTTTTTCCAATTCCCGCACATAAGAATTTCATAAAATCCTCTTTTTGTGCTGCCCTAAACGCTTGATCAGGACAAGCTGGGTATGTAGGTTACATACCCAGCTTGACCTGACCAGTGGATGCTATGCATTACAGTTTTCGTCAGCCCCAACCTAAACCTATCGGTCGTCATCAGATGGAGTGAGGTCATCTTGACCGGCACGATAAAAAACACAACAAAACTCAAACAATATTTTTTTAAATTTTTGTCTGTTTGTCTGTGCGTTTGTGTGCGCTAATCTCTGTAACGGCTCAATTTAATTTGGATGCGGTTTTCACTAATTTTGGTAAAGCTTCACGTTACACTTAACATGACGTGTAAGTATATGTTCTATTTCAATCAATTCAAATAAAAAAGTTATCTGATACGCGTGAGTTTGATACCTAGCTTTACTGACAAGGAAACTCACGTGAACTCTCAGAGAGTTGGACTGCAAATGCTCGGTCTTAGAAGAAACCTCAAGAACGGGAAGCACGTCCTCCTGCCTATTCAGGTTCACGCATTATCACATGAGTCGGAGACCTTACCGACTAAGAAAGCTGTTAGGAATTTTGAAAAAACCCTAGAAGTAAAGAAAACCACAGGCGATACAGTCGCAGGCATCAGCTGTAAGAAATAATGTGCGTGATCGTTTCTGAAAATTACCAAATACTTTTTAGAAGATGCAGACGGTTTTTTTAACTTAAGTAGGTACCTAAAATGGGCTACAGCTTTCAGGGAATGAATAGAAAGTTCCATAATGTAAAAGATGGGCCATGTGCTGTGCCCTGTTGTAGTTAGCTGCATATCACAAATAGAAATGCAATTACCGTGGTTAGGATATCAACAACCCTGCACGTTGAGGAAAAAAGTGGACCACGCGGACGAAGTCGCGGGCAAAAACTAGTATGAAAACAAAAGTAAAAAAGGCTGGGTAAAGAAGTGAGTTACTTTAACGCCTTTTTTCATAAAAATTGTTATAATTTCCTTGAAGTCTTTAATCAATAACCTTGTGCTGGCTGACAGTGACAGCAAACACTTTTAACTTAGGTAAATAAGGGAAGCTGGGTAAATACTGGGTATTAGATAGGTAGGGTAGGTACCTACACAAATGCGAGAAATAAAATTGAACACTGCTTTTTCACAATCTAAAATAACTTTTACTTTTACAAGCAGTAACGTAATTCGTCCACATGAACAAGAATCGCGTTAAAATAACACACCGTTTCAAACTTTAGATTGTTATCGCCATTATAACAATAATTAGAATCGGAACCATGTAAAGCTATGCGATTATCACCTTTAATTCAGTTGGTCCAGTGTTTGTAATTCCGTGCTTTAGCATTGTTTGCATTGCTGCATTCGTAATATTCATCTGGCTAATTAAAAAGGTCGTAAGAACATTCAACCTCTATTGTATTCTCCTTCACGCGTCTGTCACTCTCATAACTCATAAGTCAAAATTGCAGCTAAATTTCTGTGTCGAAACTAATTAAAGTGAACTTTAGCAAAAACAAACCGGTGCAAATCTATCCTCGTCAGCGTTGAGGAGATCGCCGACGGAAGATGCTTTCGCCTGTGTCGACAAGTGCCTTCGGCTGTTCAGGACATAGGAGAGCTCATCCAGGTAACGCAACGTCAGATTGGCCATTGTCACACACTCACAGCACTGCACGCCACAAACACAATGGGTTCCTAATCCGCAAGCCGAACGATTCACGTAAACAATTGGAGAAGGCGACTGTTAGGAACACGTCCGTCCGTCGCCATCGCGCGCAGTAGACTGGCTTGTTCGTTGCGTTGCGCTTCACGAAGGTCAAAGAGTAACGTATCGAGAATAACGGTACTTGTATAGTTTTGTGCCTAATTTGTTGATGGTGGAGATATTAAATCGATGAATGTGGCTGTTATGAGGATGCCTCCAAACGGTGGAGGCAAAAAATGTTCAGAAAACTGTCACACTAAACAAAAACACCAATTCAATGAAGATATTGCGTTTACGAACTTAAGTACAAAGTTGTAACTCGCAAGATTAATTAAGTAGGTAGATAACATAATTAAAACTTTCAAGGTGGGGTCGTATGTACAAGAAATAGGCAGGTAGATGTTGCCATGATTCCTCTAGTACGAACGACGAACCCAGTGTCTATGAATTGATACTACCTATGAACCTCCCTCCTACAGCCAGCTCCAGAACTACCTACTTGGGTTAGCATTAGCATTCCTCCTTTAAGATTTTACAATAAGTTCTTTTCTTGTCCGGTCATTTACCTGACGCGACCTTTCTTTATTCTATAGGTACTCCATTCAATATGGCATTAGACAGAAGTGAAAAAGGTGCTTTTTAGGGTACACTTTGTGGTAAAAGTACAATAAACATTATTACTTTTAATATTTAAGCCGAAATTATTAAAATCGACTTATAAAGACACTCCTAGCTTAATTCCTTGTCTGGTACCTCGTGACACAGGTTTATTTATTCATACTTATTTCGAGATCATGACAAGAGGTGTGTTGTTTGGCGCATATTTATATTTATTTTTTCTTTCTAACACCAAGGCCCTTCTCACCCTAAACCAAGGTTTTAGTCAGAAGGAATACGCTGTTTTGTCATTTATTATCGATTTTCGTAAGAGTAAGGCAAAGAAATACAAAATGTGGTACCGTACCTCAAGATCAAGTCAAGATCCTGCAGATATTACACATTATTTGATTGGCTTCTATCATCACGTAACTGCTACTGACATGTTAGCTACAGGCGAAGCCTTGCTGGTGTTCACGGTAGCTGGAACCTTACAGGGAACTAGTATTGAACTTGTTTATAGGCTGCGATAACCGCTTACAATCTGGGACGGTCCGCATGCTTGTTTGCAAATTGACATTAAATAAAAAGATTATACTTTTAATTAATTGGTAAATCTATCCTCCAATTGATCTAATCTGACTGTCAACCTTCTATAGCAGCTTAATCTTTGTGTTTGTAGTATTGCATCTAGCGCGAATGATTCCATTTCTTGCCAACTGAGACGGAGCCCGCGCCGGTCTCGCGTCTCTCGGTTTCCTAGCGTTACGTAAACAATGCCTCGAGACTTGTGACTTGGAACTCGATCGTGTATTATTTTGCACTGGATACGTACAATAGAAAAGAAATAACTAAATTCATATACCCCGCTGAGTTATGAACTGTTATTGTCGCACAGAAGGAAGCAAGCCTGTTCGAAAGTTTTAAAATTTCTCTCTGAGAGCACGGACGTCTGAGACATATTTCCTACAAGGCCATCGGACCCCGAAATAAACAGTATGAGTATTACAGATATCTTGTTTATTAATATGGGTTATCTATCTATGATATGGTGAGGGCGCGAGTGTTTTGGAGAACCTGGGTTCATTCCGTGGTGGGATAAGCCAATTTCCACCTATAAAATCATCAATATCGTGCCCATATCACAGCAATAACAGTATGTAGGATAATTACTTACTTTACTCACATACCCAGACACGAGACCCATACAACATGTAAGTCCTGTGATTGTAAGTGATGCCTGTAGGTTGGTTGCATAAACCGAGTCATCAACGAAGAAAAAAATAGATTTTGTGTGAAAACAATCGGATTTACACTGCCTGTGTTGCCCCTATATCTAAATCTCTAGCCCATTAATCACACTATCACAGTATTAGTTGTTCTCTTTGGCAACTCTCGACGAAGGTTCACTGCGCAAGCGACGGTTTTGTAATGGGGTTAATAGTGGACACGTCGTCACGACAAACTTTAATGGCTACAACAGAACTTGGGGATCGATTTAATGGTTAATTATAGTTGTGTGTCAACCACCATAGTGTAACACCATCACACGAATAAATAAACGGAGCGAGAGCTTCAACAACCTGTATGACCCCCTAAAAACACTCCTAGCCCACGGGTAACCGCATTTTACGCCCAAATTTAAGGAAACCAGGGTTAGACTGAGAACTCTACCCACTAAAACCTGACGGTGATCATCTCACGCGCAAAGTAAATAAGCTAATTAATAAATATCTGGGACAGCTCACATCAACATCAGGATCATCTTACCCCAAACTAAGCAGAGCTTGGATTATGGGTGTAAAAGTGTGGAACCTAGTTGCTCGATTAAAAATATCTAAAATTAGCTTTTTGGCGCCCAGGACTCCTGACGCCTAGAACTACGGCACCTCTCGCTCTACCCCAGGACCGCTCCAGGTCAGATGTGCCATGTGCCTGAACGTGTGCCTTACGAGGCTTATTTGGCAAGCTACTATGTGTTTCTTTTGCCACACCATACGTTACCGACGGACTTATGTCCGTATGTGTCTTGGCAAGCTATTATAACGGTCGCACACAAGTTTGTTAGTCCACTCGTATAGAATAGCTCCCGTGTATCGTCGCAGGCGCATCAGTGCCAGGCAGGAAATGGTCTGCGTCTAACAATGGCGTGTTCTACACAACTTGCAGGCGAGACAACACGACGTAACAGCTGTAGCGGTGTAGCACAGGTGGGACTGGCCTCCAGCGTGAGCGATGAAATAGCTAGCTACAAAACTGGACTAGCTGTTGCCAGCGACTTCTTTCGCGCGGATATAGCCTTTGTAACTTCAGACTATACCAAAATCTGCTTTTTATAGTTATTCAAAGAAAGATACATTAAAATGCACCCAGTCTAAGATGACCTTACAAATATAATGAAAAAATTGCAGATTTCCCGAATCTTAATAAATGGGAACAGCCTTAAAAAGAAAGGTCAATTGAAAATGATCAAGATCGGTTCATAAATCAATCACTTGTACTCGAGCATCGATGACAAATAATATGTACTCGTACATGCCGATAACAATAAACACTTATTTAAATGTGGTCTGCTTAGGATGTTTGTAAAAGATTGACCAAATATTTTTTCCTCCTTTTGCAGACACATGTTTGAGAATGTTTCTTTTGGTTCATAGTTTTTTTTCATCTTTATCTTGCTTTAGGTTAATCGCTCTTTTCGGCAGTAGAGGCACGCCTTACAAGTTATTTTGCAACAAATATGGAGTTGAACTAATTACTAAGAAGATAACAATGATACTATCTCGGCTAATAACACTTTGTACTGTAACTATGGGTTAGTGCCAAAAGCAGAGTAAATTTGGACCGACTTGCGTCGTTTAGCCAACCAAATCAGTTTTTTGTGACAAGTCCTTGCTGCATTGGTTTGTGTCAAATAATTATTTTCCTTAGGTACTTATTTAAGGTAATTCGATGCTAACTGCTTCTAAAACAAAATGATAATGTAAATAAAATACGTAAATTTTGCTACTCTACGACACACACCGCCTGCACCAAATTATTGGACTAGGAAGACCCTTACATGATATTTTTTGAAAAAATAAGTACCTAGGTAATTGGTGAGTTTGATAATTTATGTATTGGACGCAGAACTCATTCTCTCGGTTTCAGACTTGCCTTATCTAAATATTTTCAAAAACAGTTCACCACAACACAACAATAGTGTATCACTACCAGCATAAGCTGAGCTCTCATCGCTATAATTTGAAGTAATTACTCCCAATCTACGCGCGAACGTTCAGTCTTACGCTTAAATATCTTCTGTCATATTATCAACACGTATAAATCAATTACTCTAAGCCCATCAGTTATTACATATCAATACCATTAACATAATGAAACCGAAACAATGACGCAACGACAATAAGCCGACGCGTTAATCGCCGGTGCGCAAGCGCAGAGAAAGCGACGGAAGCGATCCAATATGGCCGTATTCATTTCTATAGGACGACGTGACGGATGGACGATATTGTCTAGTTGCACCCTTAAATTGAAGCGTGTGTTATTTAATGCTTATAACGTTAAGTTACGTTATAAGAAATATATACATTCAGGCAAGTAATTTTCTTATAGCCAGTGTCTCTGCAGTGTGCAAATATGTTTCATAAAATACAATACAGCTAAAAAGTCTAATTCAAACTTATAAATCATAAGAAAGTATTTGCGTAAATGTTTTGCGTTTTTTCTCCTTAAACAGTAGAAATATGTACTATCGCAGTTTTTAGCATCGCAGTAGACTGAGATATGAATAATTAATTAGGTGGCTACGGAGACCTAAGTAACAATGCTAGTTTTATAACAGTTTTTAGATAACACTGCCGCAAAGAAATATTGTAGCAAGTGAACACGCTCTGTTAAGGCGGCACAATAGATTTGCTAATTCTAAATTGCGAAACAAAAAATATAGATCTTACAAACATATAGGCGGCTATCCGTGTATCACGGCTATCCGTGAGATGAACCACCAGGAAAAGTAGCATGTCTCTTCATCACCAGCCATTAGATATCCACCGCTAAACATAATTAGTTCTCCCCCTTTTCTCATCATTGAGGTGTTATTGCCGATCCTCGAGGGCACCGCTGCATTGACAATGTGTTAAATAATACATTTGGTGCTGCATTTCCGGGATTAAGAGCAAACACAGAAAATAGTTATATATAAGTATCTGAAACCCATTATAAACCGCAACCAGACACAAAAGGTTTTTTTATTCATCATATTATGTGAATTTTGTTCACCTCTAGGTGCATCTCTTGACTTTTGCTTGAAAATTGTTTTGGGACAGTATTTCTTAAAATAACTTTAGGATATGGAACTGCCTGCTTTCAAAGATAATGAAACAGGTTCAATATCCAATGCGTTGGTTGATTGCTCCAACTTCGAAATAACAAAGATGTATCTTACGTAAACTAACTCTTTATTACAGATATTACGGAAAATGGGTTAATGCTGTATTGCCTTGCCAATAACTGTTATAATAACGTTCAATAATTATTTTAACATTCTTGAACTATTATTAGGTTGTGATATTCGATATTTCTAGCTTTTGTTACGAACAGATTTAATTATTTGATTGTGTACAGTGCTGGATTTAATTTCAACATGAGGGTACCGTTTCCTGATGCGTATAATATCCATACGGTATGGTAGTATACTTACCACCAATACAGCTTGCAAGATCGTATAATTTAGTAGAGTCCACATTTAATCATATTTTTAAAAGATGCAATAGACATATTGACAGAGCAGTTTTATTGATTAGTTAATAAAATCAAAGAACACTTTCTAATTTTTTAGGTGATTGGCGATCAGTGGGAAAAGGAAAAATTCCTTAGTGAAATCAATACCAAAAGCGTGCTGGACTTTTAAGTTCAATTTAACTTTTAATTGATCTACATTCAGACATCTTTTTCCAACTTCAGATTAGACCAAATCATAGCCACAATCATTACCCTGTTTTTGACGGATCAAAACTCCGGCAGTGAACTTTCCCTGAACCAATCATAGCATAATCAAGTCATCAACTTATCCCCCTAGGGTCTACAAAGCGGTAATCACGTCGTTTTTACCAACTTTTCCTCTACCAGTGACATTTGAAACTTCCGATCCCTCAGCGGTTGCTGCTGACCACAAAATGTCTTGTCATTGCAAATTGGACTTTATTCTATTTCACAACAAAAAATAGATTTTCAAAACGATCACGTCTTAATAAATCATTATAAAGTGAACTTTATGTTGCACAAAATAAGAATCTTGAATTTGGCCGATTTTGGCCAAAAGTTTGACGGAGGTTAAAACAGATGACAATGCATCAACTAACGGATGTGTCCAATTAAACTGTATCTCGAATTACCTGCCAATACGAACTAACAACTTACTTCCTTAAATTATTGTTGTATACCGTTTAATACTGAATTGCTTCAGGAAACATAATAAAAAAGAAAAAATAATATGCTTACTATACTAACTAAGGTTGTGACAGTGTTGCAATGCAAGTGACTGCAATGCCCCCAAACCGGCAATGGTTCAGCTGTTAAACTTATATGGTGCAGGATGTCGTTTCATAAAAAACCATGCGATTAAAATGCACACCATAAAGGTAAGGGTGTTGGCAGGGCAGAAAAATAATCCAATGCTAGATTTCAGCTCGATTATAAGCCGTGCACACAATAATTTAATATCAATCAATTTGTCAGTTTATGGTTCAATTTAGCGAACAGTTAGCACTTGTTGTTAAACTTGACTTGACAGAATAAAATCTGTCAACAATTTAAAAGTAACTTTTATTTAACATCTGACTGAACCGATTTTAGTCGATAAATCAGATCCAGGCAGGATAGAAAGCTGTTCTCTGCGGTTAGGGCAAGAGAATACTACCGAGCTATCCCTGCCTGTCGTAAGAGGAGATTTAAGGGGTCGCGAAGCGCTCGCGGGGGGGCATGCGTGTGTTTCGGTTCTTCGAAGACGGTAACGCGTGTCTTCAGACACAGTGGTCTGTGTTATCGTGAACTGGAGTTGAGCTTGCTCCTCCTGAGGCTGGCTGCCAGGCGGCCTTGCGCGCCGAAGGGTCCTGCGAGGAGTCTCTCCCTTGTTGGGGATCCCGGGTCCCTTCCATACTGCGCCGAAGATGACCACCGTCCGGTTTTAGTGGGTAGGGGTATCTGTTTTCCCAGGAGTTCCGAGACCCACATATCCCAGATGTCCCGAACCCAGGGCCTTGGTAATGCCTAAATGCATTTCCTGATGCAAAAAAATAGAATAAAAAATAAATAAAAAAAGGCGGGATAGAAAGCTAGCTAAAGCTAAGTTAGAACCGTCGCTATTACCAGTGATTTATTATCAGAGTTCTCGTCACTCGATAATTTTATACACATGCCTAACAACTTGATGGGTTCCTATTCGAGAGATGTAGGTGCTCATAACGGTGACCAACATTCGTTCAAACAAAAACTGCATCTATCGAAGCTCAACTTCGCGAAAACGGTGCTAAATCGGTCATTGACCTTCGTCGGAGCTTTTTAATTGGAAGTCATTCAGGTTTATCAGTTACTGTTGAGTGTATTGACTTTAGTAGATAATTTTTATGGTATGGGAGAATTGGTAAGAACTAATATTTAGACTACTACAGAAGCAAAACGTATTTAACGGCTTCTTATTTACCTTTCCGTGTTTTACTTTACCTACACCATTTTTACTGTGCCGATGTGTCCAATGAGCCACAATCATGAACAGTAAGATGTTGAGTTGAGCTGTGTTAAGGTTAACGAAATTACTTAAAAAATAAATAACACAAATAGTTAAGGGAAGAAGTTGTTTAAAAACGAGGCCGACAGGCCAGGCGCGAGTTAGGGTTGAGAGCCTTCTGCGCTCACCCTACAGACCGGTGAAGCTGCTAAGGCCGTCGAGGCCAAGCAGCGGCGTCCATACAAAAAAAAAAAAAAAAACCAGGCGCGAGAAAATGATAACGCAAAATAATGACATGATGACCTTTTGAAGGCTTTTTAGAACTCAGTGATGCTTTCTTTGCTGAAACGTAGTTTTTACAGAACAAAGAAGAGAACATATATTTTTATTTTTATTTATACATTTATTTATATTTTTATTAATTGGGTAGTATCAATACGGACCGGTCCTTTTGATTAATGACCAAGTTCATCGGTCAATTTGATAAATTTATTACTTTGGCTGGTCCATATTAATAATGACTGACTACTCGTGGGCAGTTTAATAAATCAACGTTTAGATAGCTTGAATTTATCACTTTGACCGGGTATTATCAATATTTAGAATCGTCCTTTGGCATATGCCAAATATATATTTTAAATGAGGCCAGTTCGTTCATGTCAACCTAACATGCTCGTCGCTTCGCTCCTCGTAACCTAATAAACCCACTTCTTACAAAGCAGAACACCTTCTGATTAAAAAGCTTTTTTGTAAGTAAAATTGAACAGAACTAGCATAACTTTATGAATGCTTAAGCAAAAGCGAATGCATAAGTTATGAATGCTTTACGTTCTTTAAGTATCACAATAAAACTTGATAATTAAAGGCATAATCTATTTATTTCAGACATAGCCGGAAGGCCACTCGGTATTCTATACAATCCCTAGGGATTGTATACATTGCCTAAACGCACCCGGCATTGTATAAGTTGATATTATACTATGTAATAAAAAAAAAGCAAAAAGATGAATTAGTTTATTATTTTGCCCAAGACAAGGTGATCACTATTCATAAAGTTTTACTCACAGTATCCATTTGAAAAGGGCGTTATGCATACATACCGGTCATTATCAATTGTGCCCGGACTTATCAAGTGGCCCGTAACATCATCACGGAGTTTGAAAACGGAAACGGATGGACTTGAAAAACAATCTAAGACTTCTCATCATCAAAGTTTATAGGTAGAAACACAAAAATACGAAGTTTGTATTTCGTAGCAATTTACAAAAAAAATAAAATTGATATTCGTGGGTGAATGTGATGGAGGGGCGCATCACTTCAATTTAGACAAGATCTACTACCTTCGTATGAAAACCAAGGGGTCACGTCTTCGACATGATTTCCATAAGTGGAATTTTTTGAATTAAAATACCCTTAATTTCCATAAACTCCTATTTTCTGGAAATAGATCCCTTCAGTGCAACCAACTGGTACTTAAGTGTAAACAAAAACATTATGCCACCATTCGTGTCATGATTGGGTCGTTCAGCCCGTATTGTTTTATAAGTAGTACTTAAGTCGTTGACAGTGAGTGTCGGTCGGCACACGTGTGTCCGGGATGTGGTGCACGCACGCGTGTCACTTAGCCTGCGGCTGCGGGGATTGTGATTAGACCCGCGTCAAGCGGAGCGAGTTTTAACTAGACAGACCAATAGTTCCCAGTAGTTCCCACCACCTAAAATAATGATGGCCAGGACCTGCGATGTAAGCGAATTTAAGGCCAAAATGACCAAGATGATATGATGGTTACCACGTAACCGATAAATCACATCCATAAAAAAATGTCAATTTTCTTAATCCTAAATGCGGCATGTCATGTGACAGACATATATTGCCGGGCCACCTCTTTCAATATAGAATGTCAGTAGTCAGTACTTACAGTACGTCAATTCGCGTACAAATGTTCTACGCGTCTGTTGACAACCAACTGCCAAATGAGTCATGGAATACCCGGCGGCTGGAAGGTAATTATCGCGTGCAAGTACATGCAGTGACAGAGGCCTGCTCGTACGCAGAACCTTCCTTTCCACTGTCGCCTAGCCTTCTCTTTACTTGACTGTAACTTGACGCGATCCATATACGAGAAAATAACACGTAGTTCCACACATAATATATACACAAGAATAGTCAATCTAAAAAAAAGTGTTATTGTATGTTCTGTGTATCGCTACCAGCTTAGACTTTCGCATAAGGAATTATGTATGAATGAACCCTTCAAAGATTCAACGCATTCGTTATTGGTAGTTGAGATGTGAAGGTTGAATTCCCGAATCTCACACAGCACCAAACACTGTTTACAAAACAATATTTTTACGGAGTCTGGATGTTTTTGATACTTTCCTGTTCCTGGGTTCTCAATTTGTTTGAAAAATAAACGCTTGTTATTTTTCCATAAAGAACATTGGTTATGAAGGCACCGAGGAATCGTATCAAT
The DNA here is from genome assembly GCA_947369235.1 of Udea olivalis. Taxonomy (NCBI): domain Eukaryota; kingdom Metazoa; phylum Arthropoda; class Insecta; order Lepidoptera; family Crambidae; genus Udea; species Udea olivalis. The sequence goes on along the minus strand of OX376362.1, from coordinate 13,908,612 downwards.
ATGTCCTCCACCTCACACAGTGGGTCACTCGAGGGTCAGTCGTGACGCGCGTCTCAATCCATCGCGGCCATCTTAGTGACTTTCAGCAGACATGTCTCCAATTTAATGTCGTAATTGTAGATTAATCGATGTTATATATTGTAATTGATGAAACGTTTTTCATGTAGTCACAGTTTCTGTTATTTTCAAGACACTACACATTCATGGTGTTAAATTTTAAGTTTATCACATAGGGTTACGAGTTGACGACCGATATGCTCATATTCATAGTTCGATATCTGAATTCGTGTAAAGGTACCTCTCCTGGAGCATTTTCCTGTAATTTTACGTTTCAGATTTGATTCTGAGCATTCCATTATAGAACTGCCTCCCTAGCATGACGAACATTCGCCTGTAACGTACATTTCAGATTCGATTTTGAGCACTACATTACAATTTAATACTGCCTTACAAAACTTCAGGGAAGTTGTATCAAAATATTACACATTGTATCGTCAAGTTGCGCACTGTAATGCTCAGTTTTTCTCCCTCACTGAATGCTCGATTCTGTAATGTTAAATTACAGGCAAATTGCTCAAAGTGAGGAAGCACCTTAAAACTCAAATAGCGTGGGACATTTTTTGTTAAAAAAATCTAACAGGAATCAATTCCTAACTTTGTTGTTATGTCGTATGTGCTAGACACAATTGGAAAACGATACAATTTTACCGCCGGGCGGTTTATCGACAGACGACCAGGTGCAAGTTAACATGTGCACATATTCAAATGTAAGTCATCCAAGCCATCCAATTATACCAACAAAATAAAAAAGGGTTGTTTGTTGTAATCTCTTTTATTTCTTAATGGCATTATGAACATTATCTTTTTCCGAAAGGACGATTTTCAATTTTTTTTTTGGATGGCTTTATGCGATTATATTAACTCCTAAGTTTCAGGAAAATTCTTCGCGCAATTTCGGCAATCGCTAACGTGGCTGCAATTTATCAAGTCGTAAGATCGTTTGGATTAGGGTCGAATTGATTGGCCATAATCTAATAATAATCAATAAATATCTGGGACAATTTACCGATAAACTAAGCAGAGCTTGTACTATGGACGCCAGAGACTGATAAACATACTTAAATAGTTCTAAATACATTCTTGAATAGATAACAACACCCAGACACACAACAAATATAAATGTTCGTCAATTATAAATGTTTGTCATGGGTGGGGATCGAAACCACGACCACAGGCGCTAAAGGCAGGATCGCTGCAATTGCGCCAACAAGCCAGTCGAATTCTCCGTTTCAATACCAGCAAAAATGCTCCTACGCTTTTAAAATAAAGTGCTAGTGCAGTTAACATGGTATTGGGAGTATGAAACGGACATTATTGGCCTAATTTTTATTTGAAAGACTAACTTTCACAGCGTTACTGGACTTTAGAGCGGCAAAGATTGGAGTTTCTTTCAATTAAACATTAACTGGTTAGTTTACGCAAACCTAACTCGTTGCATGTCCTACCCTGGCTACCACGGTTTGCTACTTAAAATTCACGTTATCGTTCGCGTAAAAAAATGAATTGGGTTTTGACATTGTCATGTCATGTCATGTCAAATCGCAATACAATTTTTTACGCAAACGATAATGTAAATTTCAAGTGGCAACTCGTGGTAGACGTACTTTTGTTCACTTTATCCTTAATGATCATGCTCTCTGTGGCGAAATGGCCCCAGACTGACACGATATTAAATTGACACAAATCCAAAAACTTGGTAAAGTAGACTAGTAAAATAATCTTCATTGTCACTAGACAGCTAACGTTCTTAATTGACCAGCTATAAGCTAGTTCGCAAACTGTTCGACAGTCCTTGCGGTTTATCGACTGGAAGCCGCGGTAATCCAATTATATGGCTTCTTGCTGTGAATCACAGTTTTATTGATATTTTACATTTTGATGGTAAGCCGTAGAAGATATTACCGTGCTGGTAAAACAGAGTAATTGATGTTGTGATCAGGAAAATTAAACAATAGAAAATCCATTGATAAGTATCTTATGTGATGTGTGGTTTCCATGGGACAGGGAAGGGTTAAACTATTGAAACCTTGTCATCGTCACTATTGATTGGGATTGGCTTAATCACTATGCTTACCACATGTAAGTTAATGATTACAAATCGTGGATTAGAAGAAAAAATCTGAAGATCAACTTGAAGATTAAACCAAAGAACCTTGGACTTCCAGATCAGAGCGTTCTAATCAAACCAACACCGCCGGGGCGTTATGTCATAAAAATGGTACGATAGTTCTCAAGTTTTGTTTTGTTTTTTTTTTCACACATTTAGTAAAGAATTTACAGATGGTGGGGCTCAAAAGTTCTGTCTGGATAAAATACCATAAATTGTGGCAGTTCTTGCACTTGGTAAACGTATAACCCTGATGAATGCAATCAGCTTAAAGCCAGAGTGGTCTCTGGCAGGCCTAATTTTTACTGAGCAGTGGTCCTACAGCTGATGATGCTGTTAGATTACCAGGGACCTTTAATCCTATTACGCAAAAGTATTGCGTCGACCCTGCTTGTACCTGTGCCCTGTACGGGCGTGAAAGTGAGAGTGGGCAGTATGACCAGCGGTCGTGCGATCCGTCACGGCGTCCCATCACGAACTTGCGACGATCCATAGCCCAGCTGATTAACAGGCTAACAGTAGCTTAGCACGATTATTGAATACAATGGTGTGGTGTATGGAATAGTTTGTCTCGATTTATATCACAAAGGCAATGTTTTGTTAGCCATTATTGCTATTTGACGAGAAATACCGCATCAACATTGGCTGATTATCAACTTGAGTCGTTAGGGATCACTTTCTTTCTGTTTACTAAACAAATACAATTTAAAAGCTAACGAATTCAGTTTGATTTCTTTTTGTCTCACTGTATGGTCAATCAACAAGGAGCAAGAGTCAAGACACAAAAAAAAAAGTTTTTAATTTACATAAATTACAAATTGTTTTCGCTCATGTATCTGCGTTTTTGTAAAAATAATTATCTGTCAGTACAAAACAAATGACTGCTTGTCCGTTGCGTCGTGCTGCAACCGAGGATGCATTTGCATGTCTCTCATGTTGCATGCATGAGGAAGGACGGTAAGCGTCGTGCACATCGCGATCAGCGCATCAGTGCATTTACTTATCCAGAACATCCCGAAGTACTCCAAATATAAAGTTAATGTTGTAGTCATAACAGATTTACCCAAAGTCCGAAACTCAAATGAGTCTCTTTCGTATTCATGAATTAAATAAGCGAAAAAAAAATAGGTCCCTGGGACAAATTACACCAAGATCTTTTGACCCCAAACTAAGTAGAGCATCTACTAAGAATGCCAAAGACTGATAAACATACCTAACTATTTCGAAATACATAATTAAATATCAAATAGCTCTTCCAACAATAAGAAGAGCAGCTGCCACTGCTGGCCGTTGCTTGTTTCCAGAGTGTGATGATCGGGAAAAACTTCATGTACCTGAGTCTATACGCAGAAGGGTCCTAGTAGACTATAAGTAGTACAAGGGAGTGAAGCCATTTTCGGATATTATTGATAATGTGCTGCTGGAAATCACACAGTTGGGGGTTGCTCGCACATTAATGTCCATGTACCATACATGGGGTAAGCTTGTCATCAGGATCGTTTCGGAGCTCCTGCTGCAATCTTGGACCACTTGTTAAATAGAAGTAAAACTTTAATATGCCTTACACTAAGCTGAACAAACTTAATATATGTACACCAGAAATGTACTTCTTTGTCTAGTTCTATAGTTTTGTGATGATGTGATAAGGGCTACAGGTGAGAGATCGCTCGTGCCGCGTACCGATGCGGCACGAGCGTCCCATGCAAACTCGCAGTGCGCCTTTGCATGGGACGGGTATAAGGTGGATGAGGCCCATCGAGGGTTCTCATTCCACGTTTCATGTAGCGCTGTTGACTGAACAAGCCCGTTCGTACACCCGCGACGGGACCCGTTGCTCGCACGTGGGTCCGTCTGCGAGGGCGCAGTCCGCCTTCCCGCGACGGTCATCCGCGCAATTCTCCGGAACGGAATACTTTGCATGGAACCGTGCCTAGTCAGACAAAATACGGATATTGTATGTTGCATTGTATTGTAAGAAATATCTAACCAAACAGCCTCCGAAACGCGAAGGTGGAACGCCCGAACATGTATCCGCTTACGTCGGTCGGACCAAATCTGACTGATGTGTAAGCATCAGTGTCCTTGTATTAATTAAAAAAATATTAAAAACCAACGATTTCAATTATAACCTCACTACCTTTAATAGCTTTAATATCTTTTTAACCCCAGCTTTAAAAGAGTTAAAACAATTAACTGTTTTGTTAGTCTAGCGTAGTTTTAAAACCATCAACCGATTTCTTTTATGTACGCGAACCGTAAGTAGAGGTCTGAAATTACATGGAAGTTCGCCGTCCTTCTTTTGTTCATGGATACAATACCTAATTCTGCATAGGCCGATTTAAACGTTTCTAGGTTGAATACGACCGTTCATCGATCACTTTCATTATTTTTCATCGTTTAACGGCCTTTCTATACAGTATTGTGTTGGATTGTATACAGGGTTGTCAGATGGTGGTCACAAAATTATCATTGCAATAAAAACTCTAAACTTCTGGGACATCTTTACGTATCCGAACACCAAATACTCATGCAAGGTTATACAAAATGTCATAAAGTTGATCAAGAGTTCAGATTTTTGATGCAAGCAGTTAACATAAAGAAAATTTTACAAAAACGTTGTTAGTGTGTTCGTTAGGAGAATTTTCGAAGGCGGTATTGATAAAAGCAGAAGGATTGTGTAACTTCTTGAGGACGGTGCGAAGGAAAGAGTCCGTTAGAGGCTTAGTAGGTTGTGTCCTGTCGGCTATGTCACAAGTCTCGGCTTCGATCTTCGCCCAGGACATGTCCGTGCGGTCACCACGGTCGTCGCTTTCATGTGACGTACTTGTCTGGATGTGTTAAACTATGTATTTAAGCAATTGTTTAAATGTATATAAGTATTGTAATCTCACTTAATGGAGACAGCTCTGTTTAGTTAGGGACGGGTGGCCTGGCCGTGTATAGAAATCCAATATTTGTTTAAAATCAAGATTGATTATCGTCGCACACATAAATCTAATCTTTAATTGATGACTCTGAATAGAGTAATACATTTTTGAATAAACATATATTTGCAACCCTGTCTGCGCTTGCGCCGGTACGCACAACAATGATCTCGCTCGCATGATCCCGCGTCGTTACACTTTCGCCTTCGACTGTGACGCCAATATGGCGGACTTACACGTGGTCTAATTGCTGCCATTTTACGATAAAAACTAGAATAACTGTTATGGGTATAGCTCCTTTTAAATCGCTATAGCCAAGGGCCCTTAGGTTTTAGTGTCGAAAATATTAGAACGCTGCCTATTCTAAAATAATCATTGTATTTCAAGACAGATTATAATTTGAGATATCTTTCGGTCAATAACTAGGTTCAGAAATTTAATTCTGATGATAGAATAAAACGCCAAAGGGAGTGTTGAAGATCCGGAATATCTTGCAGATCTTCGCACCTCCTTTTGTAATGTTTTACAATTGTTTCCGAAATTTCGATGTATTCCGATGCCCATTATTTATCTTGAAGTACTGTAAATAATCTGTCTTTTAATTGTGTTCTCAACTCCTAGGTGAAGTTTTATTCTTACGGAATTCCGATCGCACTGTGTGACTGGATATCCGACTTCCTGAGCGAACAGTCAATAATAGTTCCGCCAGCGCCATCTAGCGGTGGTATTTAACCGTAACAAGCATGAAATGCGGTTAATTAACCGTTAATATCGAAAAACTCATTTTTTACCGCTTGGTTAAAATCGTTGGTAACCGGCTTCACATCTATAATCCTGCCATACCCTCAATTAGGATATAATTTCTAATGTTATTTCAGCGCACAAGATGAAAAGTGACATTGCATTTAACAAAATTAAACCGAATCAATAGATATGGACGACTTCAATTTGACACTCAATATTTCACAATAAGTCAGTTCAGAAACAAGCTGTAATTTTCGTTCGCACGAAAATACTTATTTGCAGTAATTGTGGCGAATGCGTTTTAGCAGTAATTAATCATTCTATTAGTCAGCTTAGTCACGCACATTTGATATACAGCTACGCGAGATGATTGTATGAGAAGAGCCGCCTTGAGACATAATTTGCAAATTTATTAAATTCCGTTACGCAGTCAAGAGTACGCAGTACGCTTCTAAATCCCTGCATGTAAAAAACTAGAAAAGTATAGAAGTGACATTGATGTAATTTATGACACTAGGTTTGTTGTCGCTAGTTTTATTTGTCCCGTCTCTATTACAAAATTACTTTTAAAAATAAATGTATCCATCCTATTCTCAAACATATAGGATAATGGCTAATTAATATAGCACATGTAATATATTAGTAAGAATTAGTAAGATTGACTTTATGGGGTGTAAGGGGGCTCACCAACATCTTCGGGCCCCAAGCAACCTCACCTGCAAGCTGGTGCATCCTGCTGACTACCAAACGAGGCTCTGGCGATGGCTTCCCTTTATGGGTTGGGAGGCGAAAATACTTTTTCCGCAACCCAATATATACATAGACCGATACAAATGTATGCATGACATTTCTGCCAATTTGGAGGATTCACGAAGTGTAAAAGTTTCATTCCAGGCACCACGTCAAGACAAAGAAGTTGCGAGACGCACCGAAAATGCTTGGAAGAGCTATTGGTCCATGAAAGAGCACATGAAGGGCAACCTTTCACTGTGTCTCTAACGCGAACTAATGGACGTGTGCATTCTTCCGACGTTCACTTATGGTGCTCAAACCTGGTCTTTTACAAACGCACAAAAGTCCAAACTGAAAGTTTGCCAAAGGGCCATGGAGCGTATTATGTATCTATCTTAGGTTTAAAACTGATGGACCACGTCACTAACACGGATCTACGCTCCAAAACTAAAGTAGCCGACGTAGGAATAGCAGCAGCCAGGCTTAAGTGGGATTGGGCAGGACACATCTGTAGAATTCCGGACGATTTGGGGGCAAAATCAGCCACGGACTGGGCCCCACCGAAACAACACCGACGACCTGGACGACTAAGACGCAGGTGGCGTGACCAACTGGATGTCTTCGCCGGGGACTGGTCTGAAAAGGTCAAAGATAGACATATGTGGAAAGGCGAAAGAGAGGCCTTTGCCCAGCAGTGGGATCCTAACGGCTCATTTAGATAAGATAAGATTAGATAAAAGTCTAGCTGATCAAATATATGACAGTGAGTTGAACTCGTACAATGGTGTTTATTGGACGTATGATGATCTTTCTTAACGCACGGAATAAAAAACAAAATGCTTGAGGCTTAAATAGTACAATGGTTCCTATTGGAATTGACATTTATTCTATGCATTAAATACCTTATTTAATTACTAAAAACTCAAGACGTTCACCTTTTCCGACATTGGTTGTACAATAACTTTCAGTTCCAAAGTTCGATTTCCATAGAAAACCGTACACGAGTGCGCAGTAACAGTTGACATGATTGCACCAGGGTTCTAATTAGCGGAAAAGTGCATAATGCAGGGGACACATTAACGCAATTATCAGGCGAGGTGCAACGGGGCTAGAAAGTTATATACTCTGATAAATAAGTGTGTGAGCTAAATTAAAACAATTATGGAATGCAGGCCCGGGTCAGCTAGCGATGTGTAGCGGTACGAGCAGTGTATCGTCTCCATTTTTTTATATTGCCCAGCTACCTGATGGAAAGCGGTCGTGAGGTCCAAATGTGAAGCTGACAAGCACTGTAATGCAAAATAATCACTGAGCTGGCCATCCTCATCTTGAAGTCTTTTTACGACCGGCTTGAAGAACCCGGGACTATAAGAGGAAGGAAAAACATGCTGGAATAGTGTACCACGTCTTATTTTTGGTCAGGGCGCTATGGCAACAAGGGGCAGGGAAGTTATTGTGTCTTTGCCAGGAAGAAATAGAACAATTACGTCCAAATTTCAAACCAAGTGAAGCCATGTTCAAAACAGCAATCCGTGATTTTTTAAGAAATTCTCAGTAGTTTCCACTGTTCATCATCCATTTTATTTTATTCTTTTCCCTTAATTGTGAGTATGTTATATATTATGTAAGTATATATTTATTTGTGTTATGTATATCTATGTATTATATTGATTAGGTTGTATCTGTCGTTTTTTAAGAATTTATAAAAAAATTGTATTAATTTCGTATTCTAAATGAACATTTTGCACCGCGAACAGCATTTCTGTCTCATCCGATGGTTGACTGGTAGAGAATGCTTTTAGCCTTAAGTCCGCCTGATGTAAATTTTTGCATTGAAGATTAAATAAATAAATTTCACATCCCAAACTGTATTTTTTTAAATTTATTATCTTTTCTTTGATTTAGAATAAAGTTATACGAATGTAATTTTGGTGAATTTCGCTGATGAGCGCTAGGGCACCTCTAGTTAATCCACCATTTTTCATTATTGCGTCAAAGAAAATTGATAATAAATAACCTTCTACTTTTGGTTCAGTTTGGCCCTCTCTGAAATCAAGATAAAAGGCAAATCTTATAATATATTTTGCTTTCAAAGAGGGCCGATAAGACTTTAGTCATTATTGAAAGTAAGTTAATGTACAAAATTTTAAATGAATTTTTGTACATATATTTTGGAAACCTTTTTGTACAGATCCGCTTGAAAACAACAGTTTAACTGAAGACTTCGTACCGCAGAGTTCATAGCCTTGATTGAGAGTTCAGCATACCGGCAATGTTATGCTCTGTAGTTGCTTGTACAGAGTGATTTTAACAGTTTTAAAATACAATGTAATCAGTTCTTTAAGTTTAATAAGCTAGTTTTGCAATATTGCGTTGGTTTAATGATTTTATCGCTTCTATCTTATCGGATGTCTCAGCGTTGCGCAGTTCCTTTCTCAATGTTATCTCAATTTGAATCAAATACAAGATGCAACAAGTAACTATTATAATAAGTTGCAGGGCCGTTTCGAGCAATGGCTAGAAGTCCCGTCAGTACGCTGAAATTAGTGGGTTCGGACAACCGGACTAATGTTCACAGGACAATCACTTAACTGTGTTTCTTTTGTTTGTGTGTCAATGATACACCCTGTATTCCAAAGAAATCATAAGGGTGAAGCAGAAGGACGACACGATAGCCAAGCATAAAGATGGTACCTACCAACACGTACGTCGCGACAAAACTATTTCATATTTTTTCTCGCTGGTGTTTACGGCAATAACAGTCGCTGGCGTCTGTTGTCAAGTTTTTGTATGGAATTTCGTTACTATTGAATAGTAAGTAATGTAACTAAAAATGTCACACAAGTTACAGTAGTATTAGGTACTCATGGTAGGGGCACTGTTTACGTGACGGGAACTATGTGACGATGTCCGGGGCTGGACTATACTACCAGCGCTAACACGGTAGCGCGTAGAGCCGACGCGTGCGCAGCGGTGAAAGGCCTTCGTTCCGCACTGAATGTGGACTGTTTCACTTTTACCGCAGGACATGTGTGATGCGAGAGAAATATGTATTCGTCTTTATCATGTAAAAATGCAATACGCAGATACTGTGTTACACACTCGCCAAAAAATCAGGCGTTATTCAAAAAATATGATGATTTTCGTATTCATACAAGCTACATCCCTTTAACGTCCCCACTGACGGTCCCTTTATCTCAGAGATAATTTATTTTTGATAAGAAGCCGAATAGATAGCTCTGTACAAAAATCTATAAAAAATTGCTCTCTATAAAAAAATATTTTAAAGCAGTAAATAATAAAGCAACAGGTCAGTGAACTGTAAATAAGTAAAAACCCACCTCAAAAGATAAGTGATTTACTCGCAACTAAGAAAGAGGAGAAATTAAGTTAAATCCAGATAAAGCGACGTGTGTAAATATAACAAAACCAGACTCACGCCCGAATTCTGAGACACCGATTAAAGTTCAGCAGCACTTGTATGGCTATCTCTTTCATTTCTATTGGCAGCATCAATTAAAGGCAGTTCAACTTTGGTTGTCATTGCTGAATTCGGGCGTAAGTGATCTAGTAATTCAAGAGACAACGTACGAGTTAGCTCAGCAGCTCTGACAGGTCTTGAGTTCAAACTTCAAATCGATGCATTTTTTGTTAATAAAGCCAGGGTGTTCTCCTACCCCGTAAAAGCTTGGTATTTAGCGATTTCCTTCAACTGATGACATTTGGGAGCAGTGGGAAAGTACGAGTGTATTACCTATAGGCTAATTACTTAACTTTTACTTTTGACATTTATTTTAATTGATGCCCTCTATGCCGTCAGTGTTACGCGCTACAGAAAAATATGTTTATCTATGGCGCCAGCTATAAGTACTCACAATTTACGCATGCGGCGTCCCAGACAGATGGTCCGCTTAGAACAAACCGTTATTTTAATCACACACACTAACACACTGAGTTTACTGGTGAATCCGGTGAGAATCAGACCCGCGGCCAGTAGCACTGTCGCGAGTGTTTTTGTTTTTGTCGAACTCAGTGCAATTTTTCATATGATGTAATTATGTTTTTGGCGGGTTTTGTTCTACGAGTACTTTATTTATTAAATTCTGAGCGATTAAAGTAGCAACCTTAGGCGGATAGGCAAGTTTAGGTAACTAAACTAGAAAAAGGCGAGAGCGGTCCTTCTGTAAGCTCTTTATTTTGTGCTATGGCCTCACAATAGTCACAATATTACGAGTACGTAGGTTAGTTGCTGATAAACTTACGCTGTTCAATGATATACTATAGAGGTCGTGACCACTGCGTTTGTGTATGTCGCAACTGCGAGAAATAGCGATTATCTAGGAACATTTACCCACTGCCTCTGAAGTGACCTGCGTAACTGCCGCTTTTACACTTTACTTGTAAGACTGTTGGAACGTCTAAGGCTAGTTACAGATCTCAGAATTACTGGTAAGCTGGAAGTTAGTCTTTTTCGTCTATTTAATTAGGTTTGGACGTACGTTTTGACTGCCGCGAACCCTAACTTAAAAGGAAATCTATTATTATTTTGTTTATTTTAGCATTTTAAAGCATTGTAAAATGTATTTTCTGTCCAACTGTGATAGTTCCGGAGTTTTTTAATGACAAATATTTGCTTCCAGTAGCATAATAATTCGCATGTGCCCTGAAACCATCATTAATCTCAGACTACCCAATCAGCAAACAATCTCAGACCAATCTCAAATTGATATGCTGCTGAACATCCTTCTCTTGTTAAAAAATATTATTTCTATTTTTGAAATCTATACTAATATTATAAAGAGGAAGGATTTGTTCGTTTGTTTTTTTGTTTGTTTGTATTGAATAGGCTCCGAAACTACTGGACCGATTTTATAAATTCTTTCACCAATATGAAGCTACATTATCAGGAAGTGACATAGCTTAATTTTTTTATAAATTTAGGCTATGTTTTGACGGAAAACACAGTCTACGCGGGCGAAGCCGCTGACGGACAGTTATTTTAAATTGAATTAAAAATAAATTAGTTTAGACGTTGTTTGTAGACTTCGCTTAAGGGCTTCTATTTTACCAGAGCAGGGCGTGCCTGGTCCGTAACGATTGCCGCAAATGCCACGCTATCAACCTGTGACCTTTCGCGATACACTAGCAACAGGTACTCTTAACTAGTACTCCTCTAAAACAGTATGGCAATTAACTACCAAATGCAACTGCTGAGCTTACTCAGCATGTCAGCGACGCAATGTCCAAAGCCTCACGTTTTGTGTATTTCGGCAATTTGACAGAGAACCATAAATTTAGGAAACGATCAGTTCTAAAGGGTCGTGGGTCTGGGTGTGATGGGAGACGCCCCTGGCTCTATTCCTTGTCTGGTAGCTCGTAACACAGGGATTTTTAACCCTACTTCGATACCATGACGAGTGGTGTTGTCTGCCGCAGAATTTTTTTTTTGGGATAGTTTAGATAATGTCGTATCTAAATTGTTACACATCACCAGACACCAACTCCCTAAGCAAAAGCTATATACTTTGCTCTAAATGCAATACCTACTAAGTTCCTAAGTTTTTCTGCCCAATGAACGATAAAAAATATCAAATATCTATTTATTTATCTATCTATCTATAGACACTATACAAACAAAATGCCGAATAAATGTTTTCCTGGCTGGGGAGCTAACCAACCGTCAGCGCTATCCAGCACACCATCTCTATTCCCTACCACTGCGCACACGGGCCAATCGGAAATCTCCACGATGAAGACCAAAACCAACTACCACAGATGGTGATCACCTGTATCAGTAGTGTTTCTCACACTAACACACTATCGCTATCAATAGTCAAATGATTTCCGATCGTATCTTCATAAGCACTTATATCATATCTGCTTATCATTCGTTTTCATCATTGCATCAATCTCTGGCCAAGTGATCTGTGAAAGGGGAGGCCAGTGACTATGAATTGTGTTGCAAATAAACGAAGTTACTAAAAAATATATCTCCTGACTTATTTGTGTAGTTATTAGTTACACTCACTTACTAGTCTTACTTATGCTCTTTTTAGTTATATTATTGATAAAACAAAGGTAAGGAGGTATGATTTTACGATTATATGTTTTTTCGCGTGTCGCACCGCAAGATAATTCACCAAATTCATTGCAATCACAGTCCACTACCGAAGATATAGGTCTCTCCCAAGGTATTGGATCCAGTCTGATTTCGGCATCTTCTTCAGGTATTGGCATCAGCAGATGCCGTGCTTGAAAGACCGATGTCTTTTGACAGGCCTGAGCCCAGTACTGCCATAAATAGCACTTATTGGATGTTTTTTTAATGCCATTTGTTCAAAAATCTGTTTATTTACATTTTTCTGGTTTTTAAATTGACTAATCTCGACGTTGTTTTCTTTTTTTGATATTATCGCCGTTTATGTTTTAAACAGTGAAATAGTTATATTAAACTGTATCTATAGTAAATACAGAATTGGGCCTACCTGTATCTGGCCCGTTTGTCCCAACTTATCTTTGCTTATCTTTATCACCAGGTACCTAATGATAAGATACATGCTTTTGATTGACATGCTTCGCATACCTACAATTTCCTTGTACACATACAATATGTTATTCAAGTTAAAAAACTTTTATTGGTTCGGTTAACTAGAATTTCAAGCTTGATTTATGATTAGTTCATAGACTGTGTTACTAATGTTTCACTATAACTAACTAATACCTACGATTTTATAATAATGTGATTTTTCTGTTGGTTTTACAGTGGTTCATGCTATTTTTTTCACAAGGAGGTTCAGAGTCTGTTCATACAATACTATGCAAATAATATTGTTTGTACAAGTATGAAGAAAGTAGGTTAAAATAAGACTACAAGATATATATTAAAGTAAATAAAATACTGATACTGAAAGCGTCTTAAAACTTCAAGAACTCATTGAATTTATTTGCAATGACTAACAAAAAGCGTATCAAAATGTACACTGGGTTAGCCGGAGTTTAAATCTTATCTTATAAGCCATATGAAGGACGAATCAAAAATCAGGTCGCAAAAATATTCATTACATGATAAACTATTAATATATGATGTTGTAAACTATTGCAAGAGCCGCAACAAATGATAAATAAGTTGCTAGAAAAGATTTCTTACATATTTCGTGGAGCTGATCCTGCGCACCCTGTTGATAGGCTTCTTCCGAGCCCGCCTGTACTTGTTGCTCTCGTTGGCCGGAGCCGGCGCGATCTGGTCCTCCAACACGAACCAGTCCGTCACCGACCCCCTCCGTGCCGCCTTCACCTCACCACTCTTACGTTTCACACTCAACACCCTCGACAACTCCACTTTAAAGTCCTCACTTACTTCACTCACTTTGTTCACTTGCATCACCTTCGGAGACGGCAGCGTGCTGAACGACGAGCTCTTTCGCTTCTCAGAAACTGGCAACACTTTATCTCCTGACTTCGTATACGGTTCTGAGTCACTCAAATAATTCTCACTGAACATGTCCACAGCTTTGTTAAATTCGTTCAAGATGTCTTGCACTGATTGGGATTTGAACATGTTTGTCACAATGCCACTGGAAGTTGAGGTGACGATGGACATACTGGAGTTGTTAGTCGAAGACTCGGAAGCTGGAAACTCTTTTATGCTTTTTAAGAATACGCCATCGTCGTTATCGTAGTAGACGTTGGAGGGATACTCTGGATCCTCGTTGGAAGTCCAGTCGTCTAGGGAATCTGTGCTCCCAAACACAAAGGATATGCTGCTCTTCAAAGTCCTCTTGCTTTTCTCAGATTGCTTCTCCAGTTCTTCTTCCTCTGCAGCTCTTGGGAGGAATTCAAAACTCTTACTCCTGACGTAATTAGGCCTTTGCTGCTTCTTTTCCTGGGCCTCTTTGTTTCTGAAGAACCAGAATCGTTTACTATGCTTATGATCATGTTCAGTTTTCACAGGTGAAGGTGGTTTGTTCTCCTGATGGCTATGATCTTTCTTGTCAGTGTTTTGTTCGTCCTCGGCGATGGTCTTACATTTCGGCTTCTCCATTTTTTCCTTATCTTTTCCAAATAGACTCATTCGCGATATTTTATCACGAAAGCTGAACGATTTCTTCAAAGTGACTACTTGTTCGTCATCTGAAGATGTGGTGGCTAATTCAGAATGCGGTGAATCGGGGATAACGGGCAGGCAGGAGGAAAGGAGGCTGGTCTGTTTAGTTAATGCTAGTTCAGACGGTCGATGTAATCTTCCTCTGACTGGCACAGGTAGTGGCGGGCGCAGCCTCTCTGGAAGTTCTCCAATGAGGCCCCTCTCTATGAGATGCAGGCTCTCAGCGTTGAGCTTCTTGAGTACATCCGGCCTTCTGACCAGGGGCTTGGGTTTTTCTTTGTTCATGGCGCCGGTGGTGAACACCGTGGCGCGGTGCCGCGTCGACTGCGTTATCGTTATCAGCCCGACACCGTATCACAGATAACGCTGATAACGCTCTATTGTATATTTATGTGCCTTATTTGCTTTCCGGCTGCATATAAGTTATAAGTAAATTATGTATATCGATGACTTCTGTTCGTGTAACAAATTGCAGTAGGTACTGACTCAGATACCTGGCTTTATTCAAACCAATCGTGTGAGTCTACCAGGATGAATTCCAGCAGTTTTTTTTTAATAATCAATATACCTACCTACTTACTTTCACGTATCTTGATAAGTAAATTATACTTGGTTCTTTTGTTGACTCATACGCACGTTCACTTTAATTATAATGCTGTCGTCATAATCGTCATCCTTTTCGCATTGTTTGTTATGTAAATAAGCAGCCTATGAATCGATTCATGCGTAGTTGTTTAGGTTAAAGGCAAAGGTCACGGGTAGGGCAAAGTGAACCTGCAATGATGAAGATCACAAACCCATTACCTTTTTTACCATAAATTGTCCACATTCTACAGACGTGTCCAGCCAAGCCCATTGATTCTGGCTGCAGTTAACTATTTAGTCTTATATAAGCGAATTGTTTGTTTTCGTAAGTATTGTTAATAAAAAATACAGCGACATGTGTTGCTGACTGTACCAATACTTCCCTAGTTAACGGAGGAAGCAAATACCGACTCACTTCCAGCTATGTGAGTCTATTAATTTTAACCCATTCAATTTGAAGGCCGATAATTATTAACACGCAATATTTTGAGCATGTGTAGAGATACTGAATATTTTCTTCCTTCTAGGTAATGATTGTTATAATATTATTGGATAACAATAATATTATAACAATCATTACCTAGAAGTTGTAATAACCGAATTGCAAGTAGATAATTTGATTGTTCTTCGTAATTTGCGCGGATCTTCCGAGAACGCTCTATAAAACCAAAATTAAATCAGCATACCTAACTATATTTTTATTCATGGCTTTATTGGGCCTCTTAAGGAGGGACGATTGTTAAATGTTTGCCTCTAATTACTTTTATTATTCATAATTTTAATAAGTATTTTCATGTTTTCAAAGTTAATCAAAAAGGAGCAGGAGCTGTTGTTTGGTGAGCTAGGTAGGTACTATAGTTTCTTGCTCTTCACCTTAGCCTTACAGGGTCGGCAGCGTGCGGGTAATACCTCAGTGTTGGCTTAGACTGCGGTAACCGCTTTCCAACAGGCGGTTCTTTTGCTTGCTGCCACCAACAATGTTCAAACAGTAGTTCCTCAATGCCATGTTTTATCAAAGGACCACACGCCCACTAATTAAATCGATACTGTCTAGCAACGTAGCTAGTATTTTGTTGGACTTTATTTGGTCAAAAGTGTTCGAATCACATTTTAGTTAATGAGTCGTGAATATTGTGATGCGTGCGTTTTAATTCAAAGCTAGATGTTCGCTCTCAGGGGTTAAGTGGACCAGGCACACCTGCCTGAATGGCGAGAATGTGAACTGGATTCCGAAAGCCCGTAACATTTCATAACCTATGAGTTCAAAAAAATAATTCTTGCTTTTGCTTAAAAACTTACAATTTTATAAAAGCTAGCAGCACAGCCGTTTTAGTTATAGTGCTAATTACAGACCCACTATAGTAACTTTAGTTATGTAAATCAAACCGTCTACAAAACACAGTAACAAAGCGAGATTCAATTAATGTGTTCCCACGGTTATCTGTTGAATAACTATAGAGATTGAACAAGAGGAAAGGAAGTGTGATAATGGTGTTTTGTTATAAAATAATAACAGACACGCCAACGAGGTCTGGGGCCGCCTCGCCGACGAGAAGACAGTCCAACAGTGAGTGATGTTGTTAATTAGGATCTGCTCAACCTATTATTTGTTTCAAATAGGGACAAATACACGGCATCGTCGTTGTACTACAACACGCACTACATATAATGAGCGGGATCCTTTTTGTACTTTTTTATAATCTTCATTTATGTGGGTCAATATTGGTGTGACCTAAATCAAATCAGTTATTTCTGATAAAACTTGATCGTTCAACTGTTTCCGTCATATTCATCAGTTACCATTAACTTTATTCTTAACCTCCACATTGCCGTCAGTTTTGCGAAAGGCGTTTTAATTCATCACCTCAACATTGTTGTAAATTTTCTGACAGGCGTTACAGTAGATTTCACCATTTCCAGTTCCCAGCGCTCTGTCCCAGCTGATCAGGACCCTAGATTACGAAGACAGCAGCGATGTGGTGGAAATACCCGAGCACGACTGGAAGCTGTTGGCTGCGCTTGCGCGAAAGCGGGCAGACGATGACGAGAGGGAGAGACTGGCAGACCAGTTCAGGAAAATGTGGAGAAGGGAGAAGGAGGAACGGGATTTGGTGAGAATTAGCAGAGACTTAACAACTACAATTAGGTACTCATGCGGAGGTATACAGCGGGTCTGTAATACCAAATTTAATAGGCCTACAATTTTCTATGGTAGTTACAATGGTACATTTGACACAATAAACCTACTACTTAAAAAAGATAAGCAATTGTAGTCATTTCGGAAGTTGGCCAACTAGTAATGAAGTATGAACCTAGAAAATTCTTCGTTATCAGACGTAGGTAGGACTCCCAATGCTGAACATAGGCATCCTCATAGTTTCTTAAATTGGCTGGTTGTAAGCCATCAACATTCAACCTAACTTGTGACATATATCAGATCGTTTGTCCATCTAGCTAGTCCTAATCCGGCCCTCTACTCGTACTAGGTACTTCAACCTACAGGTCACTAAAACATGCTGCTTAATCGTATGTTCCTACTCATCTTTAGGTGGAAGCAGAAACCACTGACCAGTACAATCGGTACCTCCAACAAAAGCGGCAACAGGAACGCTCCTGGTACGAGAGCAGGCAGTGCCAGAAGACGCTGGAGCAGCAGGTCAGGAAGGGCGAGCTGCTGGACTGCATCAGACACAAGGAGCGCCGAAGCCGGGATGTGTTGGCGTTGATGGATGACAAGAAGGTACCTAACTACTGGTATTCTAAAAAAATTCTACATGTAGAAACTTAAGTGTGTCGCTGTTGTCATTGCCCTCACTTAAGTACGAATAGTCCTATTTTGGTAACAGGAATATCTGAAAAATATCGTTTAGGGTTTACGGAACTGTGTGTTTATATTAAGTAGAGCTTGTCTCATCTGAAATGACGCGCATTACGCACAGATAATGTAAAGAAAAATGAAGCAATTAGCCTATATACCTACCTACTGTCCCACTGCTAGGCAAAGGTTTTCATCATTTAATTAAATCAAGTCATCGCTATAATGGATGGGTATTGGCTTCATTCATATAGAATTGTAGTTGGGCGCGTTATTTCTGGTTAGACAAGCTCTAAGTACTTATATTTGTTATTTATGAGGCTTCGACTTCACTGCAGCTTGTTGGTGCATTGTATACCTACTTAAATAGTTGTAGTCTACCACTGAGCTTTTTTAATAACTACACATGCTTTATGTGCGTTTGCTATGAGATGATCGTTGAAAAACTGCTGAATCGTTTTTCGGCTCAGGTTACCAACATAATAGACAAGGCGCTAGAAGAGCAAGCGCGCGCCCAGCTGGCGGCCGACCGGCGCGCGCGCATCGTGGCAGCAGAAGAGTGCCGGCGACAGCTGGACCTGGCCGACGCGACGAGAAGGGCCGATGACGCTGTGAGGAGGAGGAATGCTAGGCTGAGGGATGCCTCACAGGTGTGGATTCAGCCGTAGTTGCTAACGATCTAGTTCTGCTGTCAGCTTGTCTGCTTGCAATCGTTCCCATTTGGAGACCCAAAATACAGATTTATTGAAACCACTGCTATAATTATAGTGCAATGGATTGAAAGAATGATAGCGTACTGACGATGCCGTGAGAAGCAGAAACGTTATGCTGAGGATTGCTTCACAGGTAGTAATGCTTTTTATGAGGCCTATGCAGGACAAAAACAAATGCCAAAAAATTTGGTATCCTCTATAAGGTTCGGCAATACTTCACACCGGAACAGCTGCTCCACTTGTATCAAGCACAAGTTCGGTCGTGTATGGAGTACTGCTGCCACCTGTGGGATGGCTGTGCCAAGTACCAGTTGGATGCAATGAACTCAGTGGACCGAAGGGCTAGGAGACTCATAGGCGACGATGCGCTCGTTTGAACCAAACTTCAGAGTTTGGAGCATCGGCATAGTCGCCTGTCTATCGGTTTCTTATAAGGTGTATTTTGGAGAGTGTGCGCAGGAACTACACAACCTGATACCGCCCTCCACTTCCTACCACCGGACTTCTAGACGCCGGGAGGGCTTCCACCCCCATGTGGTTGACTTTCCAACAATCCGTACCCAACGGTTTGCTGCGTCCATTCTGGTACGCACCGCTAGGGAGTGGAACGCTCTCCCTGCGTGTTTCCGGATACTTATAACCTTAGTATCTTCAAGGCCAAAGTGAATAGGCATTTTCTGGTGACCACCCATCGGCCTCGTCATCGCTTACCACCAGGCGAGACTGAGGCTATTTTAAATTTAAAAAAAACCTGAACTAAGTACCTCTACTTCATTCCTCATAGTTAAAAGTGAACGCTGATCAATCTCACCGTTAGCCAACTGCAGCTCGTTTCCCATGTTCATATCATCGTCTAGGTCTCTAGTGAACGCGGATTCAGGTAAATATTCCTGAACCAATTTTTGTCGTGATCTGCGTTTCTGTTTTAAGGTTTTTCTTATTATTTTCTTTAATTCATTCAGTACTCACTTCACTCGGTCGTTACCGTTAGTACATTTTCACCTTGCCTGCTACGCCGCACGACCGCTGGCAGGCTCTTAGTTTCAGGGTGACCCACCAGTGGATAAGTATGTTCATTATTAATTTCATGAATTAGTAATTAGTTACATTTTCTTCTCTTCCAGCGCGTCGCGATCTCCAACGCGTTGAGCTCATGGGAAACAACCCTCCTCCGTCAAGAAGTGTCAGCACTAGAAGCAGGTCGTCGCGCAGCGCACGCGGCGCGCGCGGCTCTCACCGACGTGCGCAGTGCGCGTCTAGCACGCGCGCGGGCCGTACGCACGCGGCGTGCTAGGAAGCTGGCGGCTATTACCAAGAGCTTGAGGGAGGCGATACGAGACGGACGGTAGCTAGTTGTAAACAGACAAGATTGAACTAGGAATGAGGATTGATTCATCTTTCTCGAGGTCAGATTAGGCCGTGCTTTGAAGGCACTTTAACACTTTCCACCGTGCAATATCCTATTTTTAAGACAACGCGTTGCGCACCCTGTACTAGCTAGACTGCTAGAAAAATCTCATTTACTTAATTATGTAAAACGTATTATTGTCATTTTGAAAATAAATTAAATTGATTTATTAGATCATCAACAAGGTTGTAAATTATTTGATGTGAACATATAAATTGTACTCCGTATATTTATAAAAATGTCTACCTCTTAGTCACTAAGTAGGAATACGTGTAACTATTTTGAAACAATAAAACAAGTACCTATTTTAAGAAAATGTTCATTTATTTATCACAGAATAGAATGGTTATTAGTCAGGATAAAAGTAATACTTTTTACACTACGATACATTTTACAAAGTCTATGTTTGAGTCTAGTGAGGTAGAGAGAAAGAAAGTGAGGGGGCCTGTGGGTTCGTGTGTGTGTGTGTGTGTGTGTGTGTTTGTGTGCGCGTGTGTTTGTGCGCATGTGTGCATCTGTTAGTTGATATATTTTTCTTATTGAGTTCTTATAGACCCATCCCATCTTAAAGTTAAAGATTTACAATAAAACCTAATCGCTGGGTGATCCTAGAGGCCGGAGAGGTATTTTATAAATTCAGAGGGACGATAAACAGAGACGCTGCGCAGATACAAAATTACTTCGGAAGCTCATTTGCAACTGCGGCGCTAAAGGCAAAAAATGATTTGCATATGTTTAACTATGACGGTTAAAGGGTTAATAGTCAAACGAACGCTACTGTCTAGACTCCTACGCTAATAACTCTCAATCTTAACCTATCTGTCACCGGATCCATCATGCACGGAGTCTCCTACTTCTAAGTCCCTGAAAATGAAAGAATACCGTTATTTACTTTACCTAAGAAATTAAATGGCCAGCTTTATAATTGTTTGGTAAGAGTAAAATCCTGTTTTATAGACAGAAAATCAAACTGAAGAAAAAACTGTGCATATTTATTACCTGGTACTAAGCAATAAATGACCGGTATGACACAAAATGATACAGATGTACAGTGTGCTGTGTTGTTGCTTGGTGTAATAGTTGACTTACCTGGTAGCGGCTGCTAACCTGGCCTTCGCCTTCCTAAACTGGCGCAGCACAGCCTTAAGGCCCGTATTCACTTTGATTAGTGCGAGTGCAAATGATAAGTGTAGGTGCTCAGTGATTATGAGAAAACACGGGTAGACAGCGATGGATTATTGCGAGTGATTAGTTTCCTGCGTCGTGAAGTGATTAGAAGCGTGTTTATTCAAACGCTATCCACACGTGTTTTCTCAAAATCACAAAGCACCTGCACTAATCACCTGCACTTACTACTAATCAAAGTGAATACGGGTATTCAGCGCCCTTCAGCACCGCCGCGGCGGAGCTGGGCGCGGGCGCGGGGGGCGGCAAGCGGGTAGGAGGGACTGGGCACTATGTACGAGGTGGATAGGGTATCGTGCTACGAGCTACTGTGTGCTACGCGGTGGCAGGATGTGTGCTACGAGGTTACGTGAGAAATTTTAGAGGCTAGTTCGTCCGTCACACACAACACATAACCAGAAAATACCCTTACATTAAGTCACTTCTCACTTCGTGAAGCACAGCGGTTAGAAAAAGCATACAAGTGCCAAACGTCAATGTCAAATGGTCAAACAACATAAAATGACGGCGTTCGTAAACCACCGATTACGAAACAGGGTAGGTGTACCTACCTACTTTCACTTTCAGGTCCAAAAATATATGAAACGTCACTGAAATACATCAAAAATTTCCAAAAAAACTATAATGGGCAATCCTAAAGAAAAAAAGCTGTATCACCTGGTAGCGGCTGCTAATCTCGCCCTCGCCTTTCTATACTGGCGCAGCACAGCCTCCGCGCCCATCAGCACCGCCGCGGCGGAGCTGGTACCGGGAGCGGGCTCGGGGGGGCGGCAGGCGGGGAGGGGGGACTGGGATACTATGTGCGTTCGGATGAGAATGCTGCCGGTCTCGGTGAAGGTGAAGTTGGCGTCCTGGAATAGAAAAGGAAATAATCTAAAGAAAATCACAATTTTAAGTAAGTGCCTACTTAGAGAAAAAAAGGTAAATAGTACGGTAATATAGTTAAGTGTTATGTGACTTGCAATAAATATGAATCTTTACAAAACGTATCATTAATAAGTACTCTGATGACATATAATCCATTCATTTTAACTTTAGAAATAAGAGGCTCGTAGAAGCAGGGGTGCTAAAATGAACGACAATTTGCATTTGACGTTGCTATGACGATGACATACCTGAGTATAACCTAGCAAAATTGAAAACCCCTTCCGCCACTACTTATGAAGGGATTATGTAACATTTTATATGTAGAGTTATAGTGACAGTGAAAATATGTTCGGATACTCAACCGCTGCTTTTAGATTTTTAACATCGACAGTATAGTTTGATGCAAGACAAAATAATTTGTTTAAGCAAAAGCCTCATAAATTCTGAAGTTACTTTACATTAAATGAAAACAATTAAGTGTGACAGCTGCTATATGAGTAGATTTTAATAAATTCGGCATAAATCTTAAAGGTAACAATGTTTATTATACTTTTACCACAAGATGAACCCTAAAATTAACCTTTCCTTACTTCTGCCTAATGCTATAATGAATGGAGTATAGATGGCCGGCAAGTTTCATATAAATTGAACGCAAACGAAGTCAAAGTCAAAGTTCTTTATTTGCGAATCATGGGTACATTTGATGTTATGGATATGATAAGTATCTCCATAATCGGCCTCTCGGCATGCAAAAAACATTTGAAAACACTAAATCACACTCAAAACAGGCATAAATATAATTTCAAAATTTCATTTTACAGAGTCATTTCAAGTCACGAGCCATTAAAATATTATTACATCTAGGATCAACTATAAATAATATGAATACTATTTTTAGTAAAAAAGCGAGAGTAACTTGGTCTGCGAGTTACCTTTTCACGCCTAAACCGCTATACCAATTTGGATATTACAGATTTTTGGGAATTAAACTTAACCTTGAATAAATAGGGAAAAAAAAATTATAAACTCTCTTCGCGAGCAAAACTGTGGGCAAAACTGAGACAAAAGCTTTTATATCATAATTACAAACCTGAAATTGTGGTTTAGCCAAAACATCCAAGTCCTTTATCAAGTGGCATCCTCCTACAAAGAACCTCCTGCTATCTGCCTCCACCTTATCAGACTCATCCGGGCGGGAGCAGGACAACCTTCTTTTACTCGACCCCGGCTGTAGGGGAAGAGCGAGATAGCTGTATCCTTCTGTGCGGTGGCGACCCCACCAGTCACATGATATAACTTCAAAGAATAGTTGAATTGGTGGTGACTCTGAAAATTGGGTGCGAGTAAAAGAATCCTTAATTGAGAATTGGGGGAGGCCTATGCCCAGCAGTGGGCGTCGTTCGGCTGAAATGATGATGATGATGAAAAGAATCCTTAGGACCTATGTTCTACCATAAAACAAACCAAATCCTTGAAAATTATGCTAGCTGTATGAACATCGATATCGATTTAGGGCGACAGACCCGATTAGTAAATTTTAATTAGCGACACTACTTGCTACACAAAAACATTTCCTAGACTAATTTTTCACTGAACAACACTATCAAGGTCCAGGATCACGTATACTACAGCTTACGCCCAAACTCTCAGAGAAGATTTATGTCACATTCCAAATCAATTAAGTGGTAGCCAACAGCTTCTCGACTAATAAACAATTAAATACTCATTCTGACTTTTCAATTAAAATAAATAAATATGCGCCAGACTACACACCACTTGCCATGGTCTCGAAGTAAAGATAAATATCCTTGTGTTACGAGGTACCAGACAGGGAAATAAGCCAGGGGCGTCTCCCAGCACACCCAGACCCGAGCCAATTTAAAAAAAGTCATTTTTCTGAATCGACCCGACCGGGAATCGAACCCGGGACACTACGGAAGCCTAGGCGAGAAACCGTGCTACAGCACACTGCGCCAATCGTGTCGTCAAATTTAATTTTAAATCAAAATGAAACAAGCAAATTTTCAAATGTTATTAATTCAATTCCCAACTCTTGTAATACGCACCTGTAAATGCGTCCATTTCCAACGTGAACTCCGTCAGATGTCCGAAAGCCCACTCTTCCGTATCGTCATACCTCAGAGCCGCACTTGTATGAGTCCGTCCGTGGAGAGGTTCTTTACATTGTATGTCACCCGGCATCTAGAAAATAAATAAATAAATAAATATGTAACTGGGACAATTTACACCAAGATCATCTGACCCCAAACTAAGCAGAGCTTGTTACTATGTATGGGTGTTAGAGACTGATAAACATACTTAAATATATTAGTTAAGGGGACTATATTTCTTGTCACCAAAGTTTATATTTGTCATCAACTTGTATCATCTAATCAATAGATCTATAGCCACCAAATATTTTAGTTCTCAGATAAATAAAAAGTGTCCCCAGTAAAAAATATCAAATTAATTTCAATATATATCTAAAATAATAGATGGATTACCAATAAAATCGTAGTTCATTAGCTGAATATAAACTTCATTATTATAATAATAGTTTTATTCCTTAAATAATAGCTTTTTGCTCAGAATATGGTAGATCTGCCGCCAAATAAATCGATTATAAGTCCCAGATTGCGACTTCTTTTTATGGTTCAAAAAAAAGATATCACACAGTAAAAGCGTTACAGACTTTATAATTAAGCGCGTATAAGCTCGTTTTTGGAACGTAGACACGTAGATAAACGCTCGCCGTTTGCCACACGCAAAACTCGTAAGCGCTATATATCGTACGCGTTGGCGCGCTTATGAGTTCGTATGATCCATTTAGAAACTGACTCACCCCTACCGGTTCGAGCGAGCGAACACGCCGCAATAAGCTCGTGCTTGCGCGTCTGTACAACATTTCCCGAAGGTAACTAGTAAGCGCCACGCGGACCGAAAATCACTAAAATAATCGATTAAAAAAATAATAGATGTAAAAAAAAACCATAGGATGAAATCCCTCCAGTTATCTTTAAACTTAGTGTTGATAAAGGAGCCATATAATCAGATCAATTATTTTAGGAATAAAACCAAAAATAGAAGACTAAATGTCACGAAAAGAGGTAACTTATTGAATTTATTCTATCGAGCCAACTTTATCAAATCATGTTTCCACCGGATGAATTCCCTGTATTATCTCCTAGACAATATCAGTAAATTTTATTCGATTTTAATTTCACTTTTTACCACTTCAAAAATGAATTCTAAAATCGTGTTTTGTAAGTCACCTCCCCTTAAAGCGCGAGACGTAGCGCGCGTACAAAGCGCGGATGCCAAACCGACCGTTTACGCGCGAAAAGAAACGCTAGTCTGTAACCGCTCTAAGAGCTGGTGCCGTATTACCATCTCTTACAGCCAGTCAAGTTAATTTCCTGAACTGAGCGTAGCAAGCGATTTCCTAATATTATCATCATCATCATCATCCGTGCGGTCTATCCCAGTTGTGAACCCACACTGGTGTGTGAGGTCCCAGGGTCCGCCTTTCTTATTGTCTTGGCCCACTTCGCGCGGTCTTGTGCATCCTCAGCGGTGAGTTTGTTGGCACGCATGTCATCCTTAACGACGTTGAGCCACCGCTTCTTGGGTCGACCGCTTCTACCGGGCGGGGGCGGCATGGCCAGACATTTCTTGCACTCGTAGTTTGCCGATCTCCGTGAGACATGACCATACCAACGAAGGCGGCACTCCTGCAGCTTGTCTGCGATGACACGAACACGAAGGCTGCCGCGGATGTGGGTGTTACGCACGCGATCTTTGCGTGAGACTCCACACATCCACCGCAGCATCTCAATGTCCGTGACGCGCAGCTCCTGCTTGTGTCGCTCTAGTAACGGTCATGTTTCACTGCCATATAAAAGGACAGGCCTAATGATGGTTTTATAGACCTGCCCCTTCAGCTTGATCGGCATTTTGGGATCACAAATGACACCGATTTCCTAATATGATCTTTCAGTTTCAGCCAGTCAGCGGTTACCTGTCAATAATGCATCCCCTAGGTCCCCTAGATATTTACTGACGAAATTGCTCTCTACACTCAGTTTAAGAGATTACCTTGATTGGCTTTGATTAAGAACACATGACTACGCTACGCTTGTGTGCGTGAGCACTAGTCGAACCGGCTTTTATACGAACGCGGTACCGACCGCGGCGACCGCCAGTGTTCACACACGTAGCGTGTACCTGTCACAGTGCGGCTATTGAAGTTCTGTGTCTGTTCTGTATATTGATCTCTGGTAAGAGATGTAAAGCACAGATTTAGCGTGCCAAGACTTTTAAGGTAGTTCCGATAGGTGACACCGTGACAGTAGTATTTACGAATTAAGTTATATTCTAACAAACCTTCAGAGTAAAGTCTATGGACAGGTGGTCCATTTCAAAGTCCTTAGCGGAGAGGATCTCGAGTGTGAGCTGAAACCATTTCTTTCCGAGAGGCGGCGTGCAGAAGTTCACTAAGTGTCTGTGTTTCTTCTCCCATTTCTTGTGCAATTTGTGTAGCTAGAAAAAAGGTTACTTTAAATATGAACAAAATAACAGACGCTCCCCAAACTGAAATTAAAATTTATTTAAAGAATCGGCAGATAACTTCGTTCTGCATCGGGGAGCAAATCATCTTGGTGCATACACCTTCACAGAACCGAAAATTGACACGATTGGCGTAATGCGCCGTAGCACGGTTTCCCGCCTAGACTTACGTAGTATCCCGGGTTCGAATCCCGAACGGTTCAATTTGGAAAAATATCTTTTCTAAATTGGCTCGGGCCTGTGCTTTTTCGCCCCTGTCTTAATTCCTATTTTGGTACCTCGTACGTAATACGGGGATATTCATTTAGCCCTACTTCGAGACCATGCCAAGTGGTATGTTGTCTTGTCTGGCGCATATTCATATATTATTTATTTATTTTCAAATAAAGTTTCCTCTTCACCCAAGTAGAGGATCGAGACACGATTCGCTTAAGGTTTCAGAAACCATCGCTATGTCTCGAGAACTTTCTCGTCCATAATACGAATATCGGACATCGCTTTTACAACTTGTCACAGTATTAGTATAATTGTATCAATATTCATTTTCCCACAAATTTTACTTACCAGAGCTTCTAGTTCCTCCCCCTCCTCTCCCTCTTCAAAGTTCACACTGAGAGCATAGTGTTGTCCCAATGGTACTCCTGCCTCCGTCTGCACGGAGTACGGATTTAGGTCCAGGTCGTTCCAGTCAGGGGAGATCAGCAAATAGTTATGGGTGACATTGTGATATAGGGATAGGAGGATGGCTTCCTGTTTGAAGACTAGTTGGGAGTCACTGGTAGGGAAAAACAGTCAATCAGGAAACTATCACAAAAGAGGGTAGTTAGAGGCAAGTTGAATCTGTCCGTAGTGGCACAGATTACTTAATAGTTACTAAGTAACATATTCAAAGTGTTAATGAAGAAGCGCAAAACCTCAGATACCCCAACTTATTTCTATTATGAAAGAATTAAGTATATTATTAAATTTAATTTTCGCGGATTATTTACGAAGATATTAGCTTTTTTTGTTCTCTTGTGTTTGTCTGAAAATAAAAAGTCTATGGTAATTACGCGCGATCTAGTGCGACGTCGCTGCTTCGCGTGCCGCCGCAATAAGAGTTAAGTAATAAATAAACACGGCGTAATTAAAAAATGTTTTTGGTTGAAATTTGACCCCTGTTTTTTATTGGTGGAATCGATTCTATTCTCGATTCTCAACAAACTATTTTCACGTTTTGCGCTTTTTCATGAACACGTTGTATATCACATCTATAGAAAAATGTAAAAGTAATAAGAATTAATATAAACTTACACCTACTTTTGACTGGTGTACCTATCCACATCAAGTCTGGCTTTTTATACCATTTTATTATAATGCAATAAAGAGTTGATCAGCAGATTATGAACCTATGTATGTATTGTATAAAATTGGCCACTAGTCTTCAAACTACTGAAACCACTTCAAAAGTTAACTTACTCATTATATTCTGAACAGTCATAACCCACATGCATAGCTATCCATTGTTCATCATCAAGAAGTAAATTCTCTTGGCTTTTAAAAATATGCTCCATAGAACTGGTCTCATCCACGAATGCCTTCTCAACCTTCTTCGTCAAATTCAACCGCTCAAAACATGAATTCAAATCTAACATATTATTACTCTGACCTTTCTTCTTTACATGGTTCAAAGGTAACGGTAAATGGTAGTCATCATGTATGTATGTAAATACTTTTGATGGCTTATAGTCCATATTAATTAATGTATCATTGTATATCAGTTCAGTATCAGTTATACAGTTGTGGGCATCAGAGTACCGTTGCATCTCCCACAAACTGAACGATTTTTCTTGCCATTTGAATGTGTATTCATCAATATTGTCAAAAGTTTCAGCATTAAGACCATTAGGTTTATTGGCATAGTCTTCAAACTTTGGCAGTGACATAATTCCATCTTGTGGTTTTAGTTTTACCCTGCAAATAAAAACAAAAAGTCTTTGAGCTCTGACACAGTCTTATGGGAAACAATTTAAAACAAGAGGATGTGAGCCACCAGTGCAAGTGTTTTCCTAGTAACAGTAGTAACTTGCTTCGTAATTCGTATGACTACCTCAAGAAGTAGGTTAAATGTTAGTAGCGTTTAGCGACAAATTTCAGTTTATACATAACACAACTAATAACAAGTAGCCGATGAACAAATAGAATTAGGGAAGGAAGTATAAGCTGGCTGTACCTTATTTTCAGTTTCTCTATTGGATCCTTCAACCAATGGACACCACTGATCTTATTAGTTCGAATAAAATCGTGCATTATTCTAACGCAATAAACTGAACTGATCTTGCAATAAATCTTACAAACAGCAAACCAGAAAATAAAAAATAATGTTTGCAAACGTAGATTTTCTGTTTACTTGACAGCTGAAATTCGTTGCTATAGCAACTTAAAAACTTTTTTTTTTATTATTAACTTTGGTAACGTTAAACTAACACAAAAAGTGCAGTAAATATCTTCATTTTTCTATTTTATAAAATGAGATCTAAATTCAAAAACGAGAGGAAAAATCTAATCACAGTTTTAATAAATGATGTAATGAAAAGTCAGCATACATTTATTTCATGAACGAACGCAACCTTATCTGTCAACGGCTTTTCTTCGTCGGCCTCTAATGCTTACTAATGATTGGCTGGCTGAAGTCAAGTGTCAAGATGACCAATCATAATAGTCATTCATGCTATCCAAGCCAATGATAGGATAGTTTTAAACGTCAACAATAAAAAACATAAGAGCTAGTAGAGCTAAGCTACGTAGCAAAAAAAATAAATAACGTCAGTCGCGAGCTAACGGTGTTGTTGTAAGGTTGTTGCTTGCTGCAAATTTTTATTCCGATTTTATGTATAAACTTATCATATTAGTCAGAATTTTCCCCGAGTACGTTATCTTATCACAACAATTCGCTTTGAATTGATCATGAACAAACTTTGCGATTCGTTTTAACCGAATATCTTGTGATGTGCTACTTTGGTCAATAATTTTTGCATTTCTTCTTTCGTACGGTTTAGTCACGCTAAATTTTGAGTGAAAATGCCTTCGGGACAGCGAGAAACTAACGTTTCTATACCATTGACCCCTACGAGGTCTGATTTGTACTGGCGAAGAATATTCAATAAGGTATGTTTATTTATTTCATGATGATAAAAAATATTTGGTTGTTGATGATGAAGAATGCGATATTATTTTTCCCCCTAACGATGGCAAAACTAAATCTAATCTCTAAATAAAGATATTCAAACATGCTTAAATCCTGTTCTGAATGTTCAAAATTCTCTCAGAAACCTATTCTCTCTCATGCTTCAAAATCAGAGAACTGTAAATTACCACCCTACGATGGACCTTCGATGGTCTGTAGTTTTTAGGCTAATTGAATCTCACATTTAGTATATTTGACTGAAGTAGGCAACACCCACACTCTGATCAGGTCAGCAACCTTCATGACAATGAAAATAATTTCTAGGTCACAATATTTAGCACCTGCCAAATGTATGTAGTTGACCAGGGACCTACTTGTCATGTTAATATGCCTTACCAACTAATGCTGCAGATAAAAGTATATTTCACTGAATCCAGGCTACACCCCAATAATTATTGGTTCACAGAAATCAATGGGAGATGACTCTGTAGACAGTAAATGTTTATTACAGATCATGTGAATTGTAGACCAACTCCAGCTTTGCATTGTTTAAAACATCAAATATTTTATATTATTTCAACATGTTCAAAATAAATTTCTCAGATATCATTATTCCTCCGGTGATAGAATCTCTGTAAAAACTGTATTTACCTATCACCCTCCTGTGGTTCCACATGGGCTAGGCTATGATGACTGGTAGTGTAGTGAGTACTCTAAGAAAGCCCATGTCCAGACTTTTGTGTTTATTGGTATTCCCAGTGGGCAGTCCCTCACTCACACTCCCTGGTAATTTATAAGACAATATAAATAAAAGTTCAGAAGAACCTGTTGCTGAAACAAAGAAGAATGTCACCCAGTATAACAGGGATATAAATAAAAATAAAAACAAATTGACTTTGACTGACCTGTTGGTGCAATGGCAGCGATCCTGCCTTTAGTACCGGAGGTCGTGGGTTCGATCCCCACCCATGACAAACATTTATGTGACGAACATTTGTGTTTGCTGTGTGTCTGGGTGTTATTATCTATTTAAGTAAGTATTTAAAAATATTTAAGTATGTTTATCAGTGTCTGACACCCATGGTACAAGCTCTGCTTAGTTTGGGGTCAGATGATCTTGGTGTAATTTGTCCTGGATATTTATTATTATTATTTATAAATTAAAAGGAAAAAACATAAAACTGTGAGTACATCACACAATAACCCTGATACTTGTAATATTATTTATAATTTACTATTGTCTACTAATGTGTTTGATAACAACAGAGAAGGAAGTTAAACAAATGAAATCTCAGTTAATAAAACTAATCCACTGCACTAGATTGAAAGATCACAAACAAATCTATGACGTGTTATTTTTTTAACTGTCTGCAATAAAAGGAAAAACCTTCCTTTGTTCAATATAAATTTGATTTTATTTTGCTTGAGAACGGTAAAATAGGTAGTGTGATTCACAATTTCCACACAATTTGCCAAAAGAGTATTAGGTACCATTTTATTCAAGTTACGTTTTGTACCTGTGATAAAAATATTTCACCCAAACACCACTGGGGCGTAACACTATTGACAATGAATCCGCGTGGTGCGTGGTGCTACCGAGTTTATACCGAGGAGAGCTCAGCTTATGTTGGAACTGTTACCCTCGCGCTGTGTTCATTTGTACATTTTATTTTTGTATTACTCAGTAATACTAATACTTGCATGCTGGCAGTATTCCAGATATGTTCTATCAGGAGAATAAATTGTACTAACTATGAGAATTAGATTGGTTTTGCAAAAGAGTTTGTAAACTGTATTATTCACTTAACCTGGATCTAAAAAGTGAGTGATGAAAGGAACAATTAATGATTAGCAAAATGACGTAATGAATAAAGGTATTGAAAAAAATGCCTTTCGACTTTGGAGACAAAACATACACACACATTTTCGTCATATGAAGTTTTGCCTTGACTGTGGATCGAACCCCCTTTAGTGCAATAAGCAGTACCCCTTTTCAAATTGCGCCAACAGGCCAATTAAAGCGTCTTACAAACGAGACATTGATAAAAAGGCCCGGTTACACTTTGCTTAGTAGTTAGTGTTAGGTGAAAACACGTGGGGAGAGCGATTGATTCGTGCGATTGAATATAAATATAAAATATAAATAATAAATATAAAGATGCGCCAGACAACACACCTCTTGTAATGGTCTCGAAGTAGGGATTATTAAATCCCGGTGTTACGAGGTACCACACAAGGAAATAAGCTAGGGGCGTCTCCCAGCACACCCAGACCCGAGTCAATTCAGAAAAGATCGTTTCCTGAATTGACCCGACCGGGAATCGAACCCGGGACACTACGGAAATCGAGGCGGGAAACCGTGCTACAGCACACTACGCCAATCGTGCCGTCAAAATTGAATAGAACACGCTTCTAATCCCTTCACGACGCAGGTTACTATACAATCGCACTTATCAATCGCTGTCCACAGTGTTTTCTCCTAACACTAAGCACCTGCACTAATCACCTGCACTTACTACTAAGCAAAGTGTAAACAGGCCTTAGAGTAACAACTAAAAAGCTTCCTTAGTTTCCATACTTTAAAGGAAAATAATCATTATACAAGTACCTACCTTAAACATAAGCGTGCGTGACTGCTATTATTAACTAGATAAACAACTTTATGATTTATGATTGTTGAAGAGCGTAGTGGCCTAGGCCTGAAGCGCACCATCCTTGCCCCAATACCTGCTTTGTATGTACAAACCTACTTTTGTATGTACCTGTATGTACAGGTCATAGACAACACTGATAGCAAACCATAGCAACGCAGGTTACGGCGACAGGCATTCCACGGCGGCTTCAAAAGATCTTGGTTTGAATTACTAAGTATTTTGAATATTATAAATAATAATAATAATAATAAATATCTGGGACAATTCACACCAAGATCATCTGACCCCAAACTAAGCTGAGCTTGTAATATGGGCGTCAGAGACTGATAAACATACTTAAATATTTCTAAATACATACTTAAATAGATAATAACACCCAGACACACAACAAATACAAATGTTCGTCACACAAATATTTGTCATGGGTGGGGATCGAACCCACGACCTCTGGCGCTAAAGGCATGATCGCTGCCATTGCGCCAACAAGCCAGTCATTATGGACGGCAAAAGTCCGATCATCATCAGCCTATCATAGTCCACTGCTGAACATGGGCTTCCCCCAATGCGCGCCATCTCGCCCTATCCTCAGCTTGACGCATCCAGTTTCTGCCAGCGACCTGTCGCAAGTCATCGCTCCACCAGGCCCAAAGGTGTCCTACACTACGTTTGCCAATACACCCCAGCGATTAAAAAGCGGCGCAAGTCAGTTTGCCCCTGACTAATGTTATTTTCATGAATGGTTCAATGAGAAAAAATATATATTATAAATATTGCTCTTGACTAATCAAGGTTTTACTCAGTTACCTTTTGGTTTTGACCTGCAGGTCTTTGTTAGGATAACATAACCAAGACCTGCCTAACCAGCTGCCATGCATTAAACCGTGGTCTAGCTGTTTCCAGTTTTCAAAGTTTTTAGAATATAAAGGTTTGAGCTTGAAAAGCTGGCACTCGACAAACCGAATTGGGAATTTGGGATTCACATTCTTCTTCGTCATGCCGATAATATATTTTTATTACGTTCATACTTACTAGCTCACTAAAATTTGTTTTGTATTGTCGCCTGCTACATGCTGCTCAAATCTATGGGAGCGACCTACGATCAGCAGTGTAATAAACGTTACATCCTCTTTGGCTACGACTGTGACTCTTCGCAAATATCGAAAAACTACACCCTTAACTTGCGCGATGATTTTATGTTAACTGCCTACGTTTAGGTCGCCGTGTGTTGGCTTGCTTGCTTTCCTACTAAGGGTCCGTTTCCACCAGAGATGTGCGAAGATGCGTTGCGAGGAATGTGTGTGTTAAGAACCAATAGAATTGTTTCATTCACCTAGCTTCGCGATTCTATTGGTTCATAACAAACAGATTCCTCGCAACGCACCCTCGCACATCTCTGGTTGAGGTCTCACAGTGATTATCCTATTTAGAAGGCCAGCTTGAGCAATTAAATGGAAGTGCAAACTCAGCTGCATCCAGCTTTACGCATGAGTAGCAGGTACCTACTTGAACAAGTGTGTAGGCACCTATTAGGTACAATTATCATGCAAACAAGTGTTATCTAAGTTATATTGTAGCCTAGTTGCTGTTATTTTAACGATTTCTCAGAGGAATTTATAACTTATGATTACGAGGTTAAGAACCTTCCTTCAAATCATGAGAAAAAATATATATTATAAATATTGCTCTTGACTAATCAAGGTTTTACTCAGTTACCTTTTGGTTTTGACCTGCAGGTCTTTGTTAGGATAACATAACCAAGACCTGCCTAACCAGCTGCCATGCATTAAACCGTGGTCTAGCTGTTTCCAGTTTTCAAAGTTTTTAGAATATAAAGGTTTGAGCTTGAAAAGCTGGCACTCGACAAACCGAATTGGGAATTTGGGATTCACATTCTTCTTCGTCATGCCGATAATATATTTTTATTACGTTCATACTTACTAGCTCACTAAAATTTGTTTTGTATTGTCGCCTGCTACATGCTGCTCAAATCTATGGGAGCGACCTACGATCAGCAGTGTAATAAACGTTACATCCTCTTTGGCTACGACTGTGACTCTTCGCAAATATCGAAAAACTACACCCTTAACTTGCGCGATGATTTTATGTTAACTGCCTACGTTTAGGTCGCCGTGTGTTGGCTTGCTTGCTTTCCTACTAAGGGTCCGTTTCCACCAGAGATGTGCGAAGATGCGTTGCGAGGAATGTGTGTGTTAAGAACCAATAGAATTGTTTCATTCACCTAGCTTCGCGATTCTATTGGTTCATAACAAACAGATTCCTCGCAACGCACCCTCGCACATCTCTGGTTGAGGTCTCACAGTGATTATCCTATTTAGAAGGCCAGCTTGAGCAATTAAATGGAAGTGCAAACTCAGCTGCATCCAGCTTTACGCATGAGTAGCAGGTACCTACTTGAACAAGTGTGTAGGCACCTATTAGGTACAATTATCATGCAAACAAGTGTTATCTAAGTTATATTGTAGCCTAGTTGCTGTTATTTTAACGATTTCTCAGAGGAATTTATAACTTATGATTACGAGGTTAAGAACCTTCCTTCAAATCGTTTCAGCCTGCGATTTCTATTTCCTTCAAAGCAAAATATAGACTGCCATTTATTCGTATGTTTATTATACCTGCATTCAGCAACCGCCGGCTTCACTCGCGTGGTCTATTTGCTATATTACTCGCTGATAATGAACCTTAATATTGCTGAAATCGGTTCACTGGTTTTTTAGTTAATCCATTAGAAACAAAAAAAAATCCTTTCTGTTTATAATATTACCAGCATTATGCCAGCGGCTTCGCCGGGTGGGCTTGTCCCCCCATTCAAATATAGCCTTAAAATATAGCTAAAGTTACTCGCTGGTAATGTAGCTTTATAATGAGGAAAGAGTTTTTAATATCAATCCAATCGCTTTTGAGTTTATTCGTTACAAACATACAAATCTTTCCTTTTTGTAATATTAAAATACAGATTAGTGTAGATAGAAGAAATAAGTGGTTTTAGATAAAGCGAACACCAGCGAAAGGTCTCTGGAAAGTGGATGCGTCATCCAGAGAATGGGAACATATAATATCATTAAAATAATGATACTTTAATTTGAATTCAATAAAAGGGGGTTTGAATATTTGTGGCATAGCTACCCATCCGCCATTAGTTTTTTTCTCGATGTTTCCGCGCACGCTGAAAGTGGTATATTTTGAAAGAGGACACATAAATAAACAAAAAATGTCTGGGAAAATGGCACCCTGAAGTGTCACGTTCCCGAGTTATTTGAAGGTAAAGATCGATATGAAAAAGATGATATTCATTAAAAATCTACTTACTATGAGGCTTTTCGTGTCATTTTGATGACAAAATGACTGATATTAGGACATTTGAACTTGTCTTATTATCTTTTATCGCAAGCTCCCCACATCCCCAAAGTCGTCTAGAAGAAATCGCTTTATGCGATAAGGTCATTAATTACCTATCCTATGCTGTCACTTTAAAATTGTATTTCTACTATGCGATAAAGTATGCCAGCCTCCATACAAAAATGTTCAAACCCCTTTCTAAAGACCTCCAAAATTGGCGACTGCCAATCTGCCCCCAGCGCACTCTGCTAACGACACTGGTCTAACTGATAAAAGTACCAAATCTTAATACCAGTGAAGGAGCTCCTTGAATCTTGATGGACTAAAATCAGCAAATAAAATTATCTCATGCCTGAGTCATCATCCATACAGGGAAAAGATTCTAACGATAACAAACGATCACCAGTCACTCAAATTTAATAGCCAAGTGTACACAAGCGATGAGTAACAGGATATTTGGAGTCAGACTTCTTGGGAAGCCCCTGTTGCCCCCCAGATGAGGATTGGCTGGTGATTTGAATCTGTGAGTTCAATGGCAGAATGTGTGTGGAATTTTAAACAGCCTTGATACGCAGATTTCGGGGATTTCGTTATTTAGCATTGTTAACAGGCTAGTTGAAATAATGCAGATTAGTCAGTCTGTGAAATAAGTCAGCCATTCCATTTATTTCCACTTTTTTTTTATATTGCCCGTCAAGATGACCTCACCCCACCTGATGGAAAGCGGTCGTGAGGTCCAGATATGAGGTAGACAAACCCAGTCATTCAAACAAATCACTGGGCTGAAGGCCCGCAGAAGAAGAACCCGGGACTATAAGAGGAAGGAAACACATGTGCTGGAAGAGCGTTCCACGTCTGGATGGTACGACAAACAATACTTAGGATGAGTATAGAATCGAATGGCCATCATGCGTAGTAGGAAAATGATCCTTCAGCGTTAGCAGAGGCTGCCTGTAGCTCATAGGAGCTGTCGAATGATATCGAACTAACGACCATAGGGTCGTTAGTTCGATATCATTCGACACAATGAATATTTGATTTTTTATCTGTCTGTTAAGTACTTACGTACGAGTATCAATATTAGTAGGTATAGGACTATATCTCTGACACACATAGTTCCAGCTTTTCGCACTTTGGAGTATTGTTTTGAGGATAGTAAAGAAATCCCAGAGACATTGACTGATCTTTTAATTACGTATTGAAAAGAAGGAGTCATGTGTGAATCGAACCCACATCTCTTGCAATGCGAGCGGACGCATTAGTCATTCCATAACGTGTATTATCATCAAATTATTGGTTAAAAATGCACATAATTTTAACAACACGTTATTAATTGTTTTGTTCAGGGACATTGTTTCAATTAAATAATGGTTTAGCTTCTTATCTCTAAAACTCTGAATGGTCAGTGAAACAGGCAAAGGATTTATTTCTCGAGCAACACTTTTCATGAGTAATTGTTATAACCACATGAAATCACTACTTTATAATGATTTAAATACGAATGTGTTATGAATGAACCGCTGTCCGTGAAGCAAATAACAAAATAATGGTTCAAAACATACATTGACAATATTTCTCTTACATAATTTTGCTTCGTATTTTAAGTGTCCACTGTCTTGACTTTTATAATATTAAGAGAGTTAGTGAAACCAATAAATTGTGCCAATCCCTTTAGAGTCCAGGGGAACGCAGCGCGAGCTAATACAGCTTTAGTCCCGTGGTGGAATGGGCTAGTTATTTAAAGTGGATCTTCTGTACATTTGTACCATTAGGTATTCTATGGTAAAACCAATATTAGCTATAGATAGGATATTTAGTTTACTTAGGCGCGTTGCACACACGCACTAATCCGATTGTTCTTTCTATCATGTCATCTTCATCATCAAGAATAGCTCTGTAAAGACTACAGCTCATTATGCCTTCCTCATAGATTTTCTCTGTGGTCGAGTGCAGGCAGCCTGCGTCCACGTTTGTTTGTAATTTTATCTTGATTGTTTATTCTTGTCACCATCACCCTCCAATCACATTAATAATAATAATTTATTTATTGCAGTAAATGTGGTACATATTAGGTATTACATTACATTGGTTTCTCACATTTAATTAACAACAATTGGCATGCAATAATTGAGAGACAGGCACTTAAAATCGAACATGAATTAAATAAAGAAATTAGGATTAAATTATTAAATTTAAATTTTACTATCAATAAATTCATTAACACTATAATAACATTTTTTAGTCAACAGCTTGAATAAGGCACATTTAAATTGTTTAGAAGGTAAGGCTTTTATAGCCTCCGGCAACTTATTATATAACTTAATACACATGTTATATGAGTTTTTTTGCCAAACTGTCGTCGAACCAGACGGCACCACCAAACGATTCGGATACCGGGTCAAGAATTTACAGACATCACGTTTCTTACTAAAAAGCTCTATATTACTTTTGGTGAAAACACAAATCTCAAAAATATACATGGATGGCAAAGTTAACAAATTTATTTTTTTAAATAGTGGTCGGCAGGAATCCATGGGCCCAGCTCCACACATGGCCCTGAGACACTTTTTTTGAATTATAAATGCACGCCCGACATCCACCGAATTTCCCCACAGAACAAGTCTCTCGTTGAGTCAGAGGGCAGACACAATACTTAGAAAATGTCGGTGGCAAACAATCTTGCAGGCCGCCTGATCCTTAGCGGGTAGATACTGCAGCCTATAGATACATACCAACAGAGGTATCACTGTTTCTACCAACCCTGTAAAAAGGCTAGAAAGAACTTATTGCATAACTAGCGAAACAGATTTTGACTTTTCAATATCCGTTTCCGATCCCCTAGCTGTTTACAATGACCTTACCAGAGAGTGGTTTCCGTAAGGTGAGGTGAACCTTTAACAAGCAGACGGGCTTTTTGAAAGCCACTACCATTCATCTATTGCACCCGCTGTCCATACTTTCATTAGGTACGTCACGTTTGCCTTCACGGTGAATAAACTATTTAAAATAATTTCCTCATCCTGTAAGCACATGCCTATTGAAATGTTGTACATACGTAAAAAGCGCCTTACTTATAACGATTACTAAACACAAGCCACACTGTTTAAATATTTGCGCTCGCGCCGGCCGCATAAGCATGTGATACGATCATATGAGCTGACGCTTCCCGCTGATAGCAATGGCGATCTGCATCACCTGAATCGGAACAGATGGTTGCAAAAGTGTACCATAGCATTGAAAATTGACCTATATTGCCTTGGTAGGTCCAGGCTTGACCTGCGACTGTCTGTGTAATATTCGCTCTAGCAAGAACCTTTAGTCTGTTTGTTCCTTGAATTTCAGTGAGAACACAGCCAATTCCTGACATGGAAGTCTACCTTTTGTATGTATTAGTTTCAACTTCTTGTTGTTTATATAAACGGGAACATATGAAGAGAATATGTAAAGCGAAATTCAAAACAATAAGAAAAGATTTTATAGTGAGTGAAGTTTCAGTCTGCCAGCATTCAACGCACTCTGCTTTATTTTAACAGCAACATCCTTCCATCTTCCCCGCGTTCCAAGACTCCCAAGGTGTTGCTGCCCGAAGACTGGTCACCTTTTTTCGGCCCTTCGTCAGTTCACGTTCTACCTGCTGACTTTTAACTTTCTTTCCTACTCGGTGACTCAAGTTATTTGGCGTTGTTATTACACTCCCTGGTTAGATCTCGTAACAAAATACGGAGCATAGCTTTCATCAACAATATTTACACAACACGAAAACTCTTTATTGCTTACACATACTTATCGTTTGTTTTTGTTACCATTAATGTTTATTGATACAACTTCGTATTGTTTAATGTGATCGTATGGCAATGTTCATTTAACATGGCCTAAACGTAAAGCAAAAATACGGGTTCTGCTCCGTTGACGGCGAATTTGACCTGGATTCACCTGCACGTTTACAATCAGGTGTTCTGTCTGATTATGTTTCAGTCAAAAATTATATATTTATATTGTGACTGGTTTTTTAGCTTTTTTTAAACTGATTCTACCTACAAAGCCGCGTATCATGGGTTCAATCAAAACCCATAGGTGTTTATGTTAAAAGCTTTATACCTTCATTAGGTTATTACGATAAATTTCTTGATTTACGTTAAAATTTGTCCTTTCACGACCATTTGAAAAATTCTACCCGTAAATCCCCATAACCGTTTTTTGCCTCGGGTGAAAGTGGTATATACAAGAAAGACATAGCCAAAAGTATTGCAACGAAAATAAACTGACATTATTTTTCTGCTAATTACAGTACGACAGAGATCGAGATGGCAAGATATCGTACGTGGAGCTCAAAGGGATCATCGAATCCCGGGAATACGACCACGACCTCCCCGACAACGTGGTGGACAAGATCATGGCCCTCGCCGACCGGGACAACTCTGGGTATCTCGACTTCCGGGAGTTCGTCGAGATGATGCACCACCCTGACCTGAAGGCTGTCTTCGGGCACTTCGTGGCCAGATACGTCCACTCCATCATTCCACACAGGAACCCTGTGGATACTACAGGTATGGTTTTGAGTAGGGATTGATAGTTCGGTGTTGTAGTCTTGATACTGTTGCATTAAATTCTTTATTTGTGGATTTTTTAATCAAGTGCGTAAACCAGGTAGAAATAAACAACGATACTCTTATGATGACATTCATCAATGACACTTACAGGCTAATCAGGTGAAACTATGATCAATAAAATGCCTGAACTCGAATTACAAATTTAATAAAAAATACTTTGGGTAAGTTACAGCATTTCTCCAAAGCTTGTTTGCTTAAAAAATCCTGTTTAGGCAGATTCCATTGCCCATTTACTGAATGGAATTTAGCTGTTCAATTTAAATCGGAAAAATACTCGGGATGTGACCACTTAATGACGGCATTTTAGATAGTCAAGTGCTAAAATGACCGCTAAGTTTCGTTATTCGTATCAATGTTCCAAATTCTTGTAACTGTGACTAACGAACAAAATTGACTGTCTTCTTTTAATTAGTAGAAGGTAGATCTTGTTACTTTACTTATTCAAACTAATTGGCTGTTTTATCGTCCAGTAAGAAAGTCTGTTGGTACAATAAAATTGTGCGTATGATTAGTTTTTTTGACAAAACGTCATATCTTTTTAAGCTAGTCTCTAAGCAGTTTGCACAAACTTATTAAAACATAATAGCGTTCCATAGCGTTGGTATTATTGGAGTCTCCGACCATTTAACTTTGGATGAAACACACAAAATTTTAATATTCCCCCAATGCTAAATAACTGGTCGTATTAAAATATTTATGTGATTAAGGATTAAAAGCACAAGCCGTTAAAGAATGTGTCCAGTATATTCAACTTCATACTGCTTTTAAACTAATACAAAACTTATTTTTTCATCGGTAAAATTGGCAGGCGTTTGACCATAATTTCACCTGTGTTTAGTGACGATAATTATGATCTTACTAAGGTTATACTTATAATAGTTACCTATATAGTTTTT
Source organism: Udea olivalis (assembly GCA_947369235.1). Taxonomy (NCBI): domain Eukaryota; kingdom Metazoa; phylum Arthropoda; class Insecta; order Lepidoptera; family Crambidae; genus Udea; species Udea olivalis. The sequence continues at coordinate 13,867,119 of OX376362.1, read as the reverse complement.
TTCTTGGCCTATAAATAAACTTTGCTCTATCCATACCCTGGTTAATGAACTTGCTTGTTTTGCCGCCACTCTGTTTATTAGAATCCCTAGATAGTTTTTCTGAAACCACCAATTTATTTACCAAGCATGTAATTAGAGCTATTTATTTTCATGTATTTAAATTCCAATATGCATCCAATAGGTATTTTAAAAATAGACGACGTTTCTTCTACTGTTAGGTAAGGCCTCGCAGAACCAATCTCAATCCAGGGTTTCTCTATTCTTGCCAGTTGATACCATGAGTTTACGTGAAGTAAACTACGATAGTTACGAGTACCTACAGGCACTTGTATGCCATTTTAGTTCTATCTCACTTTTCACTAGAGGCGCCTGTAACAAAATTCTATACTTTACTACATACACTAGCTACTATCGTCAGTATTCGTCAGTGTAAACTTATGTTACGGGTACAGAATATTCAAGGCTTGACTACAGAAAAAAACAACTTTGGATTTAGATTGGTGTTGCAAGTGGGCCAGTGCTGTAAATGGCACTCTAATCTTAAGTGTATATATTTTTACGTAAAAGTTGAAATCTATATACACATAAGATTAGAATTAGAACTCTTTATAAAATTCTCTGTTATCCTGTTGTCCGTATCCAAAACCTGTAAATATAACCTTGTATAAAAAACTTGTTTTTTGCACAGTGAATGTGAATGCTGTATTATAGCATGTGTAACCGTATTTATGTAACACAGTACCCTCCTTTAGCGTAAGCATAACACTAATTTTGTTTGCTAGGAACGTGGACTGGCTTCAGAGCGGTTTCGAGAATTGACAGCGGTACTTTTTAATTTTACTTTTTAATACCATTTCGCGTCTGGATCATCACTTTTCTATCCATCTTTTCATTGGGATTATTTACATGAGCGTTTGTGACGTCGATTGTTTATGTAATTCATTGTTCATTGGGCTTATATTTCATGTTCCGAAAATTAGGACCTTGTATTTGTTTTTCATCATTTAGATAAAAATCTCGTTGAATTTATACTTACATCCTCCATTTAACCACTTTAAGACTAAAATTATTATTTTTAGTAGGTGCTTTTATTTTAAAATTGGGAACTTCATTAACTTATGTTCAGAATCTCCCTCAGTAGTTTCAGGTTCTGTTGGGTGACTATTTAATACATGTAGATTACATTAGATTCATAGTAGTTTGTATTAGGTATTTTTTTCTCTTTTGCAAATTCTATGCTTTTATTATTTATTTCTAGATTAGTCATCGTAGCCGCAACGCCATAATTTTGTGATAAAAATCATATCAAGAGTAGGTACCCTTAACCGACGACCACATGCGTGAAAGAATTAATGAGAGTGGTGTGATGCGTGGCGTGTAAGGTTGTAGCCTGAAGAAGTGTTTGTTGTCCGCACTTTCCTAATCCATAAGAGTAAATAGCGTGATTGTATGATGTATGGTGCTTAGTATGTTTAAGTCATTTTTTTTGTTATTACCATAATAAGGATAAACTACAATATTTTCTGCTGTCTTAAGCAATGAGCATTGCACAAGTTATAAGATTTCCCAAGGACAATGATACCGTAATACCCACAATACATGCTTATTATTTAGTAAGACAATGTTATCGAGCTACGTGACTTGAGGTTTGATGTCATTCAAGTGTATTAGGACATTTAAAACAAAAAATAATTTTGCACCGGTTTTTATTTACATTAGCTGAGAACTTATTAAATCATTTGCGTAAGAAAAACAATTTCCTACAGATTTTACACTAAAAAGTGCCTATTCATACAGCATATAAAAATTAAGAATGAAGTTAAAGGTTGGGGAAATATAGTTAATTACATTTAACTAAAGTATGTAGGTGCCATTTTGTTCGATTACTTTTTGCCATCTTGTAAGTGGGGACATGATCCCATTGATAAAGGAATTTCGAGGCTTCTGATCAAAATACCGCTTTTAAAATGTATCGAATTTCTTCATTAGATTCACTCATCTTGACAGTAAGAAAAACAAATGCAAATCACACATTTTCCTATTCTGAATTTGGAATTATAATCTTTAAAATTTAAACTTTCAATGATACCACAACCAGCCGGATACAAATAGTATAGCCAAAGACATTTTATTACAAGCTCATACATACTATATGCGAAAAGACTCTTTCCCCTATTTAACATGTTTTACTTTGGCCACAGGCCGCCGAGAACAAGTACTTTTTGAATAAATGTTAGTTATTTTTTTCTATGGTAATATAAGTTAGAAAAAAAAAGTGATTTTACTGGAACATGCAAATGCGCTCACATTTTTTCAGCAGCACTTCATTTCCTGGAATTGCTAATTTTGGCAAAGAATTACAAATGAAAACAGGAAACATCTAAGTAAATCTTTTAAAAATTGCTACAAATTCAGTAGAAAGTATCAAAAGATTGTATTCCTAAAACGATGGCCAAATCTTATCGTATCGTGGACTATAGTGTTTTTTTATTTATCAGTTAAAGTTACTTCCCGTGTGTCATACATGATACTGTAATAAATAACTGTATAACAGTCGGTGAGGAGCGGCCCTTAGAAGTATAACATTTGTTTGCATTTGGCAAACCGTTACTTACTTTTGATTGCCTTACCAGTAGGTAACAGTCATTAAATATTCGAATTTAGAATGAGCAATTTTTTAACTCTAGTTACCTAGTTATTTTTCGGTTTGTCGTTTGTACAATTTATAAGTACAGAGGAGTTTTTAGTTACCTAGTTATTTTTCGGTTTGTCGTTTGTACAATTTATAAGTACTGAGGAGTTATTTTAAAGACAATCGTTGTTGCTAGCTAAATTGTAAATGTAAATAAATAAATATTGATAAGGTCTTTCCCGATTTGGGTGGGTGGGTACGGCAAACTGATAAGTATGATTGGCAATAAACTGAAAGAGTTATCTATATCTTATCCTTAACATATCTCGTGCCCTTCGATACCGTATACTTACTAATATCATGTAATAACAAACACTATCAGATTATCTACTGCTCATGTATGAATATGACACATCTATGAGTACTATGATAATGTATTTGGTTCAGGAATGAACTTTTTACATTAACATAAAAGTATATTCACAAGAATGTGATTACGATAAGTATTTTAAAAGCAAGCTGTACAGCAACTGTTAGTTGTACCATGAAAATGCACTTTTAAAATAATTTCCTAATGAGGGTTTTCTGAAATGGCCTGCGTGAGATGGCAGCACTGTAGCGTGAGGGCCAATCAACTGTCAGATACATACATTATTTGTATTTTCCGGTCATTTTTTTGGTTTGTTTATTCTTTCAAACGTTACTATAGGAATATTGTTTTTATAAAGACCTCAGTGTTGTGCACTGCCTATGCAAATGGAACAGGAGGGCATAAGTTTCCAAAGGGAGCTAAATACCGATAAAAAACAGAATTTACTCCAACAAAAAATAGCCTCGTTGATTAATGTATATAAAGCATGGTTTACTGTGCTTTATTAATATCGTTTTTTGGGTTTCGTGAGTTGTAGTTAATCATTGCACATTAATAAAGCATGGTTCATTTTGCTTTATTAAAATACATTAATGTTGATAATTACAACTTAATAAAACACAAATAACTGCAATTTAGAAATTAAAAAACCAAATCAAATTGTGTCAACAAATACCGTAAGTTACCTTTCAATGAGCTTTTCCTTAGTACCACTGGCTTTTGCGCCTCTGTTTTTGAACTCAATCTTCATCTCGGCGACTTATTTCTGTCATTTATCCATTAAAAAAATCAATAACACCTCCAAATACAGTAGAATTTCAAAAAAACAATTATATATCGGTACGAATCGATTGGATCTGACAGCTGTTTATAGTTTACGCAACAGCAGCGCCGGCTGGTGGCAGAAAAAGTATCGAAAACCATCATTGATACAAATTGGATTGAACCTTGAAAAGTTAAGTGTTGAAATAGATTACATTTTCATGAGGTTGAGGAGTTTTGTATAAAAGCATTTTTTGATAATAGTCTATCTTAGCGTAGTAAGTGTATTTTTCTTGGAATATCTTCACTTAGATATTGAATTTCATTTTTATGAATTATAGGAAGACGAAAGCAAATAGTCCGAATAAACGAGTATATGCTAGACAGAGAAAGAGGTATTCCCTTGCCTCTCTCCATTGTCCCGGACACGACTCTCCCCGAAACTGAACCAGACTTCGCGTCATGTGGGTAAAGGCTGTTGTGTAAAGTATATAACACCTAACATAGGTAATCTTGATGTTGTCTGTGTATGTAATAACATTAAATTGTGGATATGTTTTGAACCGTCACTTTAATAAAAAAAGGAGCGATGGAAATCCTGCATGTCAGAGGGGTATTTGCTCTTGCGCCTGTCACTAATTTAATACCACCTATAAGGTAAATATTTTACTTACATGACAACAAGTTGCTTTTCTTTTACAGTTAGTCAGTAGGTAAGTAATTAGCCTATATACTGTCCGACTGCTGGGCGAAGGCCTCCATCATTGAAATCAAGTCATCGCTACATTGATGGGTATTGGCTTAATCACCACGCTTGCTAAGCGCGAGTTGGTGATTACAAACCCGGGCTATGTTCCGAAAAATCCAAAAACACAATTTGCCCGACCTGGTAATTGAACCCGGGACCTCCGGGTTTCGGGCCGAACTATAAAACCACTCAGCCACGAAGGCCGAAAACAGAAAACTTTTAAATACTGAAATTTATGCGTTCAGAAATATTTTCCGGTGCAAGTAGGATTACAAATTAAAACATTTACAAACTCACAATGTATCGCATCCGTTTTTATTAACTATTTATAACCGAAACTACTATGTTCGTAGTAAGTTCATGGGAACGTTAATAGGCTAGACCATGTTAACGTACAAACAAACTTAATGGTGTTTTTGAAAAACAGTTTATTTTAAATAGAGGCTATCTATGTTATCTAGGTCTTTCTAAAACATCAATAAACGTGTGTGCGCCAACAGGATTACTCCCCCACATGTGTAAAATGAAGTATGATCTTTTGCCTGATGTTTTCCTATTTTTCTACAATATAGGGCTGGGCTCTTCGAAGGTTGAGTTTTTAGGCACATCAAAAAGCTGGCAACGCGTCAGTGTAACCTTCATGTTCCATAATGTCCATGGGTAGCCGCAAGTCGTCAACGTCTACCCGTTTGCTTGTTACCTAAATTTAAAAAGTATTCCCTGAGTCATACTAAATTATGGTAATGAGATCATTATTTAAGGGACATACAAGAAGTCAGAGGGCAGACCCCAATTTGTGATTCGTTAAATGGTTAACAGGACAAATTGAGGAAGGTCGAAGATGTCGTAAAAATGTTTACGATAATAGCAAATCATAACGAGAAGACATTATTCTAATAGAACCAATTTGATGTACGCCTTGCTCTATCGTGAAGGGGATGCCCATGTGTCTGGGCCTCGGGGGAATATTATTAAATCCAAGTACTAAGGAAATGGTGTTATTTGAGTCGTCATCACATGTCTTCTGTGGTGTTCAGCGTCTCAACAACATGCACTCTAATAGTTCTCATTTGGATAGCCTAAGGTAGCCCAAGGTTGCAATTACAGCTTATTGAATCAAGATCTCTTATCAGGTCTTCAAATATTCAGCGCAGGCGAGCAACAACGTGAAGAGGAAACTCTTAAAACCATTCACGGTTTTTTTTTCATAATTCATGTTGCTTTTTTTCCATCATTTGAGTTAACTCTATTAAATCAGTAATAGCTAAATTACCGTAAAATTGCTGCAATTCTAATGTTTTCATGCCCAGGCGCATCTTGTCGCCAATTACACCTGACGTCACGATTCAAGAGCGTGGACAACTCGGCGTGAAGGGATTTCCATAGTATTGAGAACTGACCGCACTCAGGCGCACGTATAGAATTAGTCTGGGTATTAACTGCACCTAAACTAACATAGTTAAAAACTAACTATAGATTGGACGTAAAGTGTGTTTGAATTTTCGGACGCTACAATAGCTTCAGTTTCCTTGTATTCGAGGTTGGACAGTAAAATGTGATTACAATTACATTCTAAGTTAATTCTAAGTGGTCGTCCGAAGTGTAATGAGGTACAAAACTTGCAAGCGTACTAATGAGTGCTGTAAAGGAATATGTGGACAGAACGGTATCAGATTGTGGAACAAACTTTTGAAATCTCTCAAACATGTCATCGAGTATTTTGGTACGTTTTCGTCTATTGTGTTGTGTTTCTTTATTATGATGCCATTTGTACTCCTCGTCTGTATATAATAATGTAATTAAGGTTTATTATTACATCGTTCCATATTTTATGAGAACTTTCATTAAGGTCTGTACACTTTAACAACGGTAAAATGGCTTTGAAGTTTGTGTAACTAGATGTGATTGTTATGCTGGTTAACTATTGCAATAATACATTCATCATGTAGTGTATGTGTGTTTCGAGGTCGCAAGTTCAAGGTTTTGGGTCTTCATATATTATCACTAGTTATATTTTTATTTATTTAAAAAAAAAATCCGTTGTGGTCTCTTCAAAGACTGATACCGTAAACAATGAAGCTATAGTTATTACTTAATCTTAATTTTTAGCCTACACGCGTATTCTTAGTCCAGATTAATCTTTATTTTGCAAGATAAGTTTTTGTCACATTTAGTTCACTTAGCTAGAAGCGACGGCAAGAAAAATTTAAATTTATCCTGGATTTAGCATTGTAATTGCATAATTTTATCGTAGCCTAAATATTAAAGTGTTTGAGTTACTAAATTAATTAATGGCACTAACATAGCATGAGTATATTAACATGTGCCTTACAATTTCATGTCTTACTAAACGTATTCATTTACTTAGTACCTAATATAAAATATGCATGAAAACTACTAACTTGATTTTTTGTTTGTTTTTTCCTTTCCTATTGTTTATTTGTGTTTGTCCTTTATCCTTTGTATACCTCAAAAATATTTGAAAAAATACAAAACGTATTAAATCGAAATATTGTAATTTTCGCTATCGCGTTTATTGATAATATTGAATAACCTGTCTAAAAAATGTTAAATACATAATAACTGTGTCAAATATTGCAATCCTCTTGTTACCGGCGACTATTGTTCAATTAATGACAATTTTCCCCTTTCCAAACGGCGCTCTAATTGATTAATGCGTCCTCCGCTCGACTGACCAACACACGACTGAACAACAATGACACTCGGACGGCGCGTGAACCTGAATCTATTTCTGACTGTTGTCGGTTGACTATTTTCGAATTGACCAATCACGATATTGGCAATCTTAATTGACATCATCAATTCACTGGTTATACATGTGAACTGATTTATTTCAATTCCGGTTTTTGTGTTATCTGTTCTGTATCAATATGTGTCAATTAAATTGTTTCGTAATTTTGGATAATCAATTGGTACACCTGTAAAAATATTAAATCATCATGATTGGCAAAATTAACACGAAATCTCTACTATCAACCAAATAATGATAAATATCGCACTCATTAAATACTATTAAAAAAATGTTTCTTAATGCGCTTAATGAATGATTTTAATTGTAAATTCGTCGTAAAAATAAATACCTTATTCCAACTATCCCCATCCTCCTCAATTGTGTTTCGTAAAACAGTCCCATCCACTAGCAAAAGTATCTTCACGTACTCAGACGGAACATACGAGGAGGAGTACAGCTGCTGGCCCCCAGCCATCTGCATGATCCTCATATCGCTGGTGGAGATAGTTCTGTTCTGCTATGACGCAGCGCAGGGCAGTATGGACGCGAACGGGCCGATCGCGAAGCTGTTCATATACAACCCTCATCGAAGGCAGGAGGCGTGGCGGTTCCTGACGTACATGCTGGTACATGTGGGGTAAGTTAGCCACTTCATGCTTGCTATCTAGACTTTCAAACTTATAAGAATCAAAGCTTCGTTTCAGGCATCATCATACCTAAATTTTCATCATAAGTGACAAATGTGTAAAATTCAAGTAATCGGTGTATCAACCAAAACTTGATTACAATTTAACTTAATGGATTTATTTATAAAAAACGACACAATAAGTGTTCAAAATGGTGACTTTTTAGTTCCACATAGATTTGACGTCGTTTAAAAAAATATATTTTATCTCAAAAAAAGTTGTCTCAATAAACGCATTTATAGCCTTAATATTTTTTTTTTGCTTTGACGATGTATTATTTGTATTGAGCAATAAAATGGTCATTTTGAAAGCGTTTTATGGCTTTTTTTTATTAAGATGTTTTTAGTTAATCTGTGTATCAACTAAAACTTGATTATAAAAGTTTTAGTTGATACACAGATGACTTTAATTTTACACTTCTGACATTTTGAATGAAAGTTCTAGTATGATGCCGTTGATGTAACTCATTTAAATTTAAATGGTAATCAGTTAAGAGTGTAGTAAAGTTTTTAAAAAAGATTTGGATGAAAAAAATATTCAACTTTTTTTTTAAAACGGCCATCAAAGTTCAGGGAAAAAACAGAATTTTTTAGCGTCATGGATTTGAATTCTTGAGAATCATCTAGCGCTATTATTCAACTAATAAAGAAAAAAACAGGCTATTATCTCAACAGATCGCGCTACAGTGACCATAAAGTGAATTAACCCAGAAATTTTCAAAAATTCCTGAAAAAATCATAACTCGTAAACTACAAAAAAACGGTTAACATACATGGGGTATTTTCGGACATCCCTAAGTGTGAGGAAGCTAAAAAAAAATATTGACGTGTACGTTTGTACCACCCTGTATAAATAACTTTAACCCATAGTACACTACTCGCCTCACAAGTAAATCTAGCAGTTGCTAGTTATCTATTAAAGTTGCATTTCATTTAGCATGTATCGGGAGGATGGTAACTCAGTGACGCATATGCATTTTGAAACTGTTAATTCGATTCGGAAAGCGTTGTGCCAGTATGCGAGTGCCTACTCCGAGTATCTATGCTTATTTACCATTTTTTTCAAATTTCAGAGTGGTTCATCTTCTAGTCAACCTCTTAGTACAACTATTCCTCGGAGTGCCCTTAGAGATGGTGCACCGATGGTGGCGCGTCACTCTGGTGTATTTAGCTGGGGTGGCTGCAGGTTCCTTGGCAACTAGTCTCACGGACCCCAGGGTCTACCTGGCCGGTGCTTCAGGGGGAGTCTACGCTCTGATCGCAGCGCATATAGCCACTATTATTATGGTGAGTAATAAAGTATGTTCATTAAAATAATCGTTTCGATCTTGAGTGAAGAAGTTAACTCAAATTTTCCGGCTTTTAGCTTATCGGTCTAATTAATCTAAACCTCTTTATTCTGCACGTACGCGAATACATCGGACCACAACTTACTTACATTTTCCGGCTTGCGGATAAAAGTCTTAATAAGCCACCAGAGACGCAAGAAACCTGCGTGCTACTACCAGTACTATGCATGTTTTAAGAAACAATTAATCGCAGTCGAATAATGAAAGAAACAAGGAGATATTAACAAGGAATTCCCAATCTATGCAATCATGCAAAATATTGCCCCAACGACTTCTTATTGAATCGTCGGTGCGATAAAAACAATGCATAAAAAGTCATTTCGTGTACCTATAAAAAATAGCATAAGTCAAAATTCAAAAATATTTTACGATTACATAATTTAGGTACTAATATTATTAGACTATTTACTAAGTTTCGAATAGTCTAATCCAATTAACATGTAAATATAAATTTACATACAATAATATAACTGTTTTGCATTACAACAAAACAACTATTATGTGTTGAGAAAACACAGTGTTGGCTGTGAAGAAAGCAGTCCTGACATTTGTCATAAATAATGAAAACTTACCAAATTTTTCGTTGTTTTTACTTTGTGGCTTGACACCTGAGGGCCGAGTGCGTAACTTACTCGGCATTGCAACCTGTCAAGGCTGTCAAATTCAATAGTCGTCTCACCAGCAAGGCCTTGCCTCAACACTGTGTTTTCTCAACACATAATAGTTGTTTTGTTGTAATGCAAAACAGTTATATTATGTGTCTTCTAAAACACAGTGTTGGCTGTGAAGACCTGTTTGTTATCTGCTGGTGTCAAGCAAAACGCTATTGTTGAATAAAAAATAAATATTGTTGACTACAAGAATATGATTAAAAATAAAAATAATTTATTATTTTATACGATTCTCTCTACTTATGGATCTATTAGAAAAATATCTTCTTCTTTGCCCTCGCCTTATCCCGTTACGCGGGGTCGGCTTTCTTGATCTTGAGGCTATTATCTATTAGAAAAATATCGACAAAATATTTTTAATTTCTAACCTAACTTAGAAACCTTATGTGTGTAGAGATAGTCATGCATCCTTTCCTTCCAGTTAAGTTGATCTATATCAATTAATCTAACTTACCAAACAATCTAGGTAAGTAGGTACTTAGAGATAATTGTAATATGAATTTCTCACAAATTAAATAACAAAATAAAGTTAATCTTCTAATTCAGTTGTGGAAAAAAGAATTAGATAGATTTAAGCATAAATAACCAAATAAAGTTGATCTTCTTTTTAGGTTTTAAAAGAAAATTGAGCAGATTTAAACATTCTCAAATAATCTGACTAGGTAAGTACTCCAAAAAATGTCACATATTAATCAACACAATAATTTCTTTGAGAAGTGCACTTCTATTTTTCAGGCAGTAATGTTACCAAAAACCCTTAGTTTACTCAAGGATAATAATCCATGGTCTTCCTTTCAAGTCCAAAGGGTTGCTACTGCAGACCAATAAAACCTCTGTGAGTAGAATAAATCAATCTTAAAAAATGTATGTGCCTAATTTGCAAAATGCAGGGTTGATTTTATTAAACATTTTCATCACTTTAGAGGGCAGTGCATTTTGCAGATTTTCTTGAGCTATGGACCTGATGTCAACTATGTCACATAATTATGGGCAAAGTTTCAGGAAGGATTATTAGAATGCATGCACCGATAAATTTAATTCTGAGATTTTATCTTCCCAGAGGCACAAATTCACCCTTTACTACCTATATTTGACAGGTATGCATAATTACGGTCCATCCAGATGGCCTTGTAGCACTGGAGTCTATTCTAGACTAGACTTCAACTGATTTTCAAATAAGCATGTCTTGTATGAGTCCAATATAGCAGTCATGCATTCTACGCCCATAAAGCAAGACAGAGAATCTGAATAGTCCTTCAAGACTCATTCAAAATGTTAGTTGAATATTAAAACCAGAGTTTTTTAAATATCTCGCTTGGCAAGAAAAAATTGTTTCAACTACTGATGTGGCACACAACTAGTAGTTACACTATACACATAGGCCTTTAGTTCACTGAGGCTATTTTATCCTCAAAAAATAGTATTCCCAAGAATATAGGTACCTTTTTATTACCTGTCAGTCACAGAAACCTGTCAGTCACAGTCACAGAAACTATGTGGGAGATTTGCTCTATACACGCCCGATCTTCCATAGCAGGACGACCATTTGTTCACATGGAAAGGGCCTTGGAACTGTTCAATCTACCAAGGTCTTCCGCAGATCCTTTGTAGGTGATGGGTCTTATAGTTATCTGGTTCGGGGAAGCCAGAAGAAAAAGAAGGGCCACTGGGGAACCACTATGATGACTGACTCTTTTATTACATCATGTAATAGTAACATTAGTAAAGTGTGCTAAAACTAGCAGTATCAGGTTAGGATTTGAAAGCCCTCATATCAGTAGATAGTCTCAGGGACGACAAAAGGCGTCGCATAATAAAATTAGGTACTCATCAGTTGTGTCTAAAGCGACATCGCCTGGAACAGCTGCTGTGGCATTTAAAACAAATAATTTTCTGGATCCCCATATATTGAATATGGCCTCCGCGGCCAGGGGCAATAGACGCCAGTCGCGAGCCACCCCACCTTGGACAGGTGGTCAACAATTTTGATTCAGAAGTTTGGTGGCCAAATTTAGGAGTGCCAGAGATCTGAGCGCCTCCACTGTTTATGTCTTAATGGCATGGCATACTACCAGTTTTGCGGTTCAGTTGTTCCAGAATGTGGGCTACCTTTAATGCATTGTGTTGGTATAGGATCGTACCATACACTGCATACAGCTCCTTGACATAGGAGTGCCATATTAAATGTGAGTTGAACCTAATGTCTTAAGCTTATAAGCACATGTCGTTCAATCAAGCTCCCCACCCTGCATCCGCTGCGTTGGTGGTAAGGAAGTGTCTGACTTCTTTGTAGCGCACTGCGCTCAGCGGAGTATACTGCACTTAGCCACAAATTCAGTGGTGAACAGTGTTAGACAGGACTCTTTTCACTCTCTGAGATGTCCTCCCTAAAATCCTCTCAGAAACAATCGCATTTTGCAACTTTGAAAATGTCCTCCGGGAACGGTCAATGTTGCAAGACTCAAAAGGCAAATAGGCTTTGAAATTCCTTTATTTGCTTCATTTTTTTTTTCATATATTTTATTATTAATGTATTCATACTGGTCTGTGTTTCTGAGAGTATTCTAGTGTATACCTGCTCCTGTGTGAGCCATAAAATAGACTTTGGATAATTATTATGCTTTCCACAAGTCTCTAGCATCTCAGTATTTCCGCAATCTGAGTGACTAGAATTGACCTGTCACAATGGACTAGACGCTTGTATTTTCAATACCCTGTCATTCAACACCTGTGGCATAGAGGGTTTCCGCAACCTAATTCAACACTGCTGAGAAAATCTGTAGTGTTGAAGAGATGCCAGATGATAACAATAGTTGTAAATCAACCATCAGCGAGGCTCTGCTAATGGTAGTTCAGAAAAGGTATTTGGAGGTTGATTTTCACACACCAGTCCTGGTTGTGCAAAAGTTCACTAGATCTGAATGAAAAACTAGATGAAAGTGTTTTATTGCCACACATATGCATCTAGACTTGACTTGACTTCCGCAGTCTTTAAGTTGAATTATCATAGAATCATTGGCCTCAATTCAATCTTGTTTTTTGGTTACCAAAAACATCTTATTTAAGATTTTTGTAAGGAAACTGCAATGGGGGAGAATTAAATGGAACTCTACAATTACAACACATTTTAAATAGTACTGATTTGAAACATTGTCCTTGAGACATCCACTATAGTTCATTCTGAGAATTTTTAACATGGTTATTGAGATCAAAAGGCGTCTTTGGAGCCAATTTTGATAAATGCATTGTAATACTATTAAAACTTGTAATAATAATTAAGTACAAATAAATTGCATATTATTTAGCACCTACGTTACTCCTGGTAAGTATTAGATAAGTACTTAAGTCTTTACCTGTGACATTAAAAATAACAATGGAGAACGGGTAATAAATTTTATTATGTCTGCTATGCAGTTAAACCATTAATTTTAAATTAGTTGAAGGTTCTCTCCATTAAAATTATTTAGCAATATTTAACCACATCCAACAACCACTCTTGCATACTATAGAGTTTTAAAAAACAAGTGACAAAGCTTTATGAATAAAACATATTCTAAGCTCAGCGGTACATTTATACTTTAACAGATAGTACTGACTGTACATTCTACTGCCCCCTAATAATTTTATACACTCTTACTTGCTTATTCCACAAGATTTGCAGGGTCACTTCTGCATCTTAAGGGAAAGCAGAATCTGGACAAAAAAGAAAGGGCCAAATTGATCACATTTAAGTCACTCTGCTGGGTTGGCAGAAAACATCTTCAAAACATCTTGCCATTGTTGTTGAATAAGATGTTTCTGTTCTAAATGGCTTAAGATAAACTATAAGGCAGGCCAGACCATATGGGTCTCAGAAAAGGCTATATGATGTAAGTCATATTCAATTGTGCGCACAACCTTGCATCCGCTGCATTGGTGGTAAGAGTGGCTTCTCCTTAGCGCAATCATTTTAATAAGAGTCACAGTGACCTTTTAAAGCTTGTGAGCTAACCATTCAATATTGCATTGGAACTTGTATCAAAAGCCTTTTTGTAGCTGAGAGTCAAACTATTGTAAATTATATCGTTTGGATTCACAGGATGTGTAATTTTATTTCCGTCATAGTTGACGCTAAGCCCAATTACAGACACAGCTTAATAAAGCCTTTGTTACACTCGAAATTGGATAGGTAGGTACGCTATCACTCTGTTTGACTAGGTACCTACTGAGTCAAGATAATGTCTGTTCAAGCATTGTTGCTTAAGCGAGAGAGATAAATTGTTAATAAGCTATAAGACTCACCAATGTTGAATCGATTCGTATTCGGTGGAAATAGCTATAAATGAAAAATAAGAAAAGTTTTCATCCTCCGAAGATGCAAAGGAATCCGAACAATTCGGTGCAATTCCACACGTTCCCCATCAGGGGTAACACAAATCTTTCTTAGCTATTTCCAAGATAACACTGTATTTTCATGTTTTTATACACTTTTAAATTTAATGAAAAAAATTTGACGTTTAACCGACAAATATCAAAACGCTATTGAATTTGACAGCCTTGACAGGTTGCAATGCCGAGTAAGTTACGCACTCGGCCCTCAGGTGTCAAGCCACAAAGTAAAAACAACGAAAAATTTGGTAAGTTTTCATTATTTATGACAAATGTCAGGACTGCTTTCTTCACAGCCAACACTGTGTTTTAGAAGACACATAATAATGTGAACATAAGAAATATACATACCTACAATAAAGTGCAAATCTAACATCGGAGTCTGAAAGGTGTTGCTTTTTGACTGAGAACTGACAAGACCTGGCAAGAAACTCAGCAGTTACTCTTTTTTAAATCTTTTTTTACAATGTATTTTAGTAACTTTGTTACAAATTCTGTTAGCATTGCAACTGAGTCAATACAGTATTTCAGTAAACAAAACAATATTCTTTCTGTACGTTTAGTTTTTCCTTATTTTAAATTCTTATTGACATCCTACCCTTATGCTACCCACCCCTCACCAATTATTGCAGAACTGGGCAGAGATGGAGTTTGCGATCATCCAGCTGCTGGTGTTCTTACTCCTGGCTGCAGTGGACGTTGGCACCGCGGTGTACGACCGCTACTGGCGGCACACGGCGCAGAACATAGGCTACGTGGCGCATTTGGCTGGCGCTGTTGCTGGTAAGTAGCAGCGTACTTCTTGGATAGACATTCCACTAGGGAGAGGTGGAGGTAGCTAAGCTTCGTGTATCACTAGAAAGCACGTTTGCTTGTATTGTATAGGCTCCGAAACTACTTGACCGATTTTAAAATTATTCAACCAATATAAACTTTCATTATCAAGGAGTGACATGGGCTATATATTTTTTTAATTTAGGCTATATTCTGACAGTCATAACAGAGAACATATTAAACAAAAAAATATTTACGACCAATTTAAAATAATTCTAATAAAAACGGGTTTTTGCAACGAAACATAACGGTAAATTGTTTTACCTATTTTCTCGACGTTTCGGCGACAATTGCATGTCACCGTGGTCACGAGCGGACTGGGTTTACCGTTATGTTTCGTTGCAAAAACACGTTTTTATTAGAATTAGTTAAAATGCAACAGGAAAGTTTAAAATATTATTCAATTTAAAATAGTTCAATTAGCCCCAACATCCCCATTTATGCCTATTACCAGAAAGTTTGAAAAGTTAGTCGTTTTTAATGAGCCTCTATGCTCTCCTGCTGGAAAATCAACTCTTCGCTATTATTCGTGGCAATTGGTTTACTCACGACGGTGGCCGAATGCAAACTGGTGATTTCAGCCTACCCCAGACTTGGGAATTTTGTTGCATGGTAACAGTTCTGATATCATTTTTGCAGGTCTCTTGGTAGGGATCGGTGTTCTCCGCAATCTGGAGAAGAGGAAATGGGAAAAACGTTTATGGTGGGCAGCAGTGGTGCTTTACTTTACACTTATGATTGGGGGGATCCTAGCCAACATCTTCTGGACTGAGAGGTTCTTGTGAATGACGCTTAGGATGATGTAAACAAGGTTTGTAGTCGAATATGTCTACTGTTTAGTAAAAAAGGGGGAGTCTTCAAAAATTGAGGGGACCTTTTTGAAGTGACTTAAATTTAAATTCGAGTAGTATCCTCCATACCAAATGTAGTATCCACTGATATTTGAATGACCTTTATTGAAATGTGACCCAACTGTGCGAGAAGCTATGGGCATGTCATGTATGATTGAATACAAAGCCTGACATTCAGATGCTCGTTTGATAATTGCTAGATATTTTTATCAAAGTTTATATCAACTAAAAAGAGAATGCAAAAAAAACAAAGAATTGGTGAGCTAATTTCAAAAGAGTTGACATATTTTCGATAGAAAGTTCTTTTAGATAACAGTTTGTAAAAATGGCGAAGCATTGCTGAAGATGTAAAATTTAAAGCAAGTGGTTACTAAAATAATGTATTAACTAAGTAATTTATTTTAGTTTAATGTTAAAGTATTTTAACCAACGCTATTGGACATTATATACTACCTACTACCTAATGTTGTTTTCGCCCCAGCAGCTTATACTGAGTGCCTTAAAATTTGACACCCCTAAAAAGTATTATTGTGTGAATAAAATGATGATGAGCGAAATTGAAATTTAGTGCAAAATGCTCTAAAAAAGTGTCTTATACAACAGTCATAAATATTATCTACTAAATATTAGTAATGTGCTGTGTTCGAGTTTGTTCTTTATATTGTATTTGTCAATCACAATTGTATATTAAATGTAGCCTAATTGAACTTACTGTGTTATGCTGCTCCTGATCCCTCCAGATCCCAATAAATCAGTAGGTGGATCCCTGTGTCCACCTACTGATTTATTGTGAATTAAAGATTCCGTGTGACAATTATTCTGCAAGCACTCTACCAATCGCATCGCTACCGAAAAACTTTTTTTATGCTGTCTATGTTTCAAAGTGTCAATTGGTAAACGCTGCACAAATGTTATATTTTTTTTTGAACAGCGCACACCTTGAAAATAGTTATGTTGGTACAGTATTTCTCTTAGTTTGTTGTATTTAAACTATAATGTATAGTTGCGTTTTGCGTGTGCCGTCCGTACTATAAGTATTATTTTCTGTTTAATAATTGATGACTTAGAAAAAGGAGAAAGCTTGCTTGGTTCATATTTAAAAAAAATATGTATTAGTTCAATTTTGAGCGATACCTATTGCCCCTTACTTGCCGTTGTTCGCCATGAAAAAGACACTAATCACAAAGTATTAACAACTTAGCAGTCAATTAATATTTCGAGTATTTTACTTTACACGTAGTAATTATTAAAGAATGTGAGCCAACAAATGATAATAATGTTCTTATTCTACTGGTATTATCGATAAAATAACAAAAATCGTTGCCATAACATTATCGCCTCTATTGTTAAAAATAAGTCTAGCTTATTGCATGTTGTGAATATGTGCCTTAAATGTAAGGTTATTAATATTATACAATGCCTGTATATATAATACTTTGTATGCATTTACCTCTGTATATGTATGGATTTCTGCCTTTAGAAATACTTTTACAGCTGAGAGCTGACTGATTTTTAAACCAACTTATTAATCAAAACCAACAATTTCAAAGACTTTTTATCGCTTAAGAATGACGAAACCTTGAAGCGATTTACAAACAATCCCATGTGCGTGATGAAATGAAATCCGCATGATATTACAAACACTATAAGTACTACTTTAACTTACGGTTAGACGCTGTTACGTCATAATTTACGTCATAACGCTGTTAAGTCAGTATTACTATTTAGCTGCCATTTGGCAGCTAAATAGTAATACTGACTATTCGTTAGTGGTACTGTGAATCTCCACTCTGCCTCTTTTTACAATTGCATAATTTAAACAGTCTGACTCAGAAGGGTGCATCTTGGTGCTTACTTTGTCACGCAATAAAAAAAAAGTACTAGTTTTTCTCCCAATGGCATCCCACTAATACTGGACCTGGTTTATTGGTGGAATTTATGAAGATCAAAAAGAGTTAAAGCGTTTTAGAAGTTTGTAAGTGGTTACCATGCTACTCGGTGGTCTCATAAATGTTTCTTTTTTCTTATCATAGTCTTACAATTAGATGAAGGTTGAAAACACGATTTTGTAAAGCTTTAAATTTTGTAAAATAAAGTAAGTTGTTACAACAAAGCCTGTAATTCTGTGTTCATTACAATTAAGTGGTTAAGTTGTATTATTGTATAGTATGTTGATTCTGTGGTGGTTTGCCTCATTATAAGCCTTAAGTTTTAGATAGTTTAGGTTCCTCTGTTTATTGTATGCACATGCACAACCATTGTGATATGAATTTGTAAGAAATATGTGAGTTTGAAATAAATGCCATTTTATTTTTGTACTTGTTTTCTTAATTTTTTTATGAATTCAAACAAGTTAAAAATATGAACACTTGAAAGAAAGAAAGAAAGAATAAAAAAATATTTGGTAAACATCACAGAGAAAAACAAAATTACAAGTATAAAATAAAAACAACATAAAATACAGCGAATTGGTGGAAAACAACAAATACAATTATATTAATGTGTGACATAGTACCAAAATGGTTACCACTCAGCTGTATGTCATGACAGCAGAGCCATGACGCTGGTCTTCTGTGGTAACCACCATGCATGGGATGAGAGGATGTCACCGGCCTACTTACATAATATTATAACATTCTTAGCGCGAGTATACAATAAGTGTGTTTTGGGTGTTTTTTTATGAGTTGTTTGTTTGTTTGGGTGTGTCTCGGTGTGTGTCTGGTTGTGTGTTTGATAGGAAGTGCCTGTGAACAAGTGCATGCGTTATTATGTGGGTGAGAGCAATAATATAAAATAATCAATAAATTTATTAGCGTACGACTGCTTAGGAGTTAGACTTTTGCTCCAAGATCAGAAATGTCTTTAAATGATGTTTAAAAGAAGCAACAGATTTTGAACTTCTGATCGGTGGTGGTAGATTGTTCCAGCACTTCGTGGCAGCATAGCGAAAGCTACCACGAAACGCAGCCCTACTGTGTTGCGGGACCATCAGGCGTGGAGCAATCCTCATTTTACATTGCGTAAATTTTATTTTTTATACAAATAAGGTGGTTCTTTCCCATTTAAGACACATTTAGTAAATGGTTCTGGTTCAGGACTGGTGTAATGTGTGAGCTTCGGGGAACGGGGAAGCAGTATCGCGCACATGCGTTTTGAATACGTTGAGTAACTTTTTCGTGCGGCCCAGCAGGCACCCCGAAAACGGTCTGGGCGTAGTTTAATTTCGAGAGGATGAGCGATTCGCATAGCCTAATTCGCGTTTCCACGCTTATATATTGTCGGACATAATAAAGAACTTTAAGCCTATAAAAACAGTTACGCATGATCTCCAGTAGTTGCTCTTCGAACCGCAACTTTCCATCAAAGATAAGGCCAAGGTTACGCGCCTGGGGCACATTCTCTAAGCAAGTACCCGTCATAATAACCTGTGGGTCCTGAGCAGTAATCTTAGCAGTTACATGTTTTGATCCCAGGATCAGATAGTCCGATTTGGACGGGTTCAGTGTTAAATTATTACAGTCACTCCAACGGCTTACACGATCCAGATCTTTATTTAATTGACCAACAGCTAAGTCTATTGTTTCTGGTTTGGATGAAATGTAGACCTGCAGGTCGTCTGCGCATAAATGGTACATGCAGTTTTTCATACTGTTTAGAATGTCTGCAGTGTATATGACAAAAAAAAAATTGTCTTAATATGGATCCTTGTGGGACACTCGTGTTTACTCGTGATGTGGCCGAACATGACGAGGAGCCGTTTGTATTGCCAACTTCAACGTACCTATTGAGTGCGATCAAAACCATAATAGCTCAGCTTAGACAACAGGACAGTGTCGTTAATGGTATCAATGGCGCGTGTATCTAACAATGCCAAGATGGTGCCTTCACCAATATCCTGAGCTGCTAAAATGTTGTTTACCACGTCTAAAAGCGCTGTAGCTGTGCTATGACTTTTTCTAAAGCCGTATCGGTTTTCAGGTAAAATTTTACTATTTTCTAAATACTCTGTCACCTGAATACAAACAACTCTTTCTACGATATTAGAAAGAAATGGGAGGATGCTGATGGGTCGCAAATCGTTGTATTCAGCGGGATGTTGGGTTTTTGGAACCGGTTTGACAGTGGATGATTGAACTGATGAGGGAAAACGCCGGTTTCAATAGATTTGTTGACTAAAGCTGTAATAACTGTTAATGTGTGTGGCAATGTAAGCAAAATCATATTTAATGTGATTTCATCAGCGCCTTGCGCCTTGGTTTTGACTGATTTTATAATGCTGCTAACAACGGCTTCAGTTACAGGTTTGAGCGAAAAAGCACCTGAACCAAATGGACTTGACTTCAAGCTATTTATTACGGGAACATTAGCATGCTTGTTTCCAGGCACGTTTAAAAAGTGTGTATTTATGTTGTCGGGGTTACGTGGAAAGGTAATTCAAAGTTCTATTTTTTTAAAGTCAATGACATTTTTCTTAATATGTTTCCAAAGAACACGGGGATTTTTGGATGTGTTAATGTATTGGTTGAAGTAGGTACCTATGCGGTTTTTTCCCTGTTAATTGCTGATTTTACGATCGCTTTCAACTCCTTCTAATAATGATTGTGTTTTTCGCTCTTAGATGATTTGATATTAGATTTTTGTAGTATGATCATTTCCTTGATATTGTACGTTATCCACGGGTAGGAATGAGATTTAATAAGCACGCGCTTAACTGCAGCATGATCGTCAAACAATTGTATTATGTAATGATTAAACCTATATAACATTGTTTTTACGAGTATATCATTGACATTTTCTAATTCGTCCCAAGGAACAGAATCAACGTCATTGTTGAACTGTTCAAAGTTTATGTCTTTCAATGGTCTACAGATGATCCTTTGTGAGGGTAATTTATCTCTTTTACTGTTTTAGTTAAAGGTGATGAAGGCATGACTGCTCAGGTCAGGGATATGCTCAACCAAAAAATTAAAAACACGTGAGTCCGAACATACTAAGTCGATTAATGTTTCGCTATGGTCTGTAAAGTGGGTCGCTTGATTTACATACCTACTGTGTAAGATTCATACAGGTAAGGAAATCCATTAGTTTTTTTGAATGATCATCATGGGTACTCAAGGTGTTGATATTAAAGTCTCCTAGAAGTAGCAGTTTATCAAATTTACCCAGCCAGCGATGAGATGGACTCGGTCAGGGCATCAACAAAAAGTATCAACGCTGAGCCACGGCGCGGCGGGCGGTACGCCGCACCAATGGCCAACTTGATACCATTGACTATATTCAGACTAAGCCACATCTGCTGGCCAATTCGGGCAGGCTCGGTAAAATAACCGTATCGTATGATACGGTTAAACTGCCGAATATTCGATAACTTGCTATTCAGAGTAATCGACTTTTAGATTCGGTTCAGATAAAATTGCCGTGCCGTACTATCGTGTGGCCACAGAGTAGTTACGCTATTCGCTCATTTATTCGTTCATTTGTATTTACGGGAGTTGTTAAATTTGTATTTACGGAGGTTGTTATATTCTAAGTTAGAAAGTGTATTAATTTGCTAAACCTAAAAGTAAACATGGATTATTTAGGTGTTTAATAATTGGGCACTTTCCTACATTTTAGGCTTGGAATGCGGTGGTAGCCGATAAGTGTCGGCCTCACAACCGTGAGGTCGCAGGTTCGAAACCCTGTTGGGCGTGTACCTATGACTAAAGTTTGTCTCTCATTACGTATATTTCACCCATTTAGTAGGTATTCGTGACCAATAGAAAGTGTTACAAATCATCTATAATACATAGATACAAAGCTTAAGTTTGTAACGATGCCGTTTCCCTTCAGTCTCGTGGACGTTACAACCTCCACGATCGCTGGAAACTTCATGGTTTAACTGCTGGCCATTAAAAGTATTTTGTACTTGTTTTCAAATTTGATTCAATTCGATTTTTGTTTCGCATTGCATGCGCAGCTTTTTTGATTCAGTCCTACCAAAACCATCGTACTGAACAGTTTGTGAACATTTTACCAGATCACCAGTTTAACTAGTATAACTTACGTGATGGTGTATTTTTAAATACTCTAAATAACCAATTTTGTAAACAGTTAAAACAGTTATAAGTAACAGGAACCCGTGTATCGGGGTAAGCATATCATACCTATTTACTTACCTATTACTATTAGATAATCTATTAACTAGGACTCTGTGTATTCATTTATTGTTATTTTGTTACAGTTCTTCTTTCCTACCTATACTTTTATCCTATTTAATGAACAAGTCACTGGATTGGCTGATCTTTTATTAACTATTCCACAACTACATCTACTTCTAAATATTGTGTGACGAATCCCGGCGCTCCGGCTCCTGTATTGCTGGCCTGCCGCGAGGATTTCCGTTATATGGCGCCCGAACAAAAAATCGAAGATATCTCTTCTCTGCAGCTCGAAACCACGAGTGAAGAATAATATTTGTTATTTCCAGTAACTGAAAAAGAAGATAATTTAGGACGTTTGTGCAATTTATAATGTGTGTTTAAGTGTGGTACTTATTTAGTGCATTTACCCTACCCTATTTTGTGTACTATCATTCATCCCCATTTCATTACACTATACCATACCGTTTTCACAACCAAATATACTTCAATCACTATACACACATTTTACAGACAATAATACGATCGACGCTACTACTGCTGGTTACAAATGTAATCGGTTCCCGATGCTTTAGTAGCGGAGGCATTACATTCACAAACTTATTACCTACCCTTACTTATTATCCCAAAGATACTTTCAGTAACCTTTACTTTATTTACACCACAGCCCTACAGACATCACCTACTCTACGGCTTGTCTAACCGACAGCTACATAAACCTTCGAGGTTTTGGAGTTTAAACCCTTGGTTATTCCGAATCTCGTTTGTTACCACATCCTTGGCTTTGGAGAGTATCCTTAACCAAGATACTACACGCTTAGCTCGTATTTCTTTAGGTCTTCGAGGCCGACTAAGTTTACGCAAGCTAAGTATACTTACAAACATTACATACATCGAATAGCAAAATATTTTATACCAAATACACCACTCTCCAACTTATTTTCGTACTTCATCAATTTATCTTACTAGAATTGAACAATAATTTTTACAATAATTTATAATCATTACTATTTTCAATTTATAACGTCAACTTTGCTTCTGAACTGACATTGTCAGACATTGTCACACTATTTATCTTCAAATCAAATAATTTTCTCTTTTCAAACTAAAAAAAGGTTTTATACCTTATTATAATACCAGTTGTACACCATGGATATTTTTCAATTGAACAAACCAGAAATTATTTATGAACTTAGATTACGTAACGCAAATTTTCAACCAACTCAAACTGCCGTTGAATTGCGTGAAATCCTATCCATTATCTTATCAGAACCAAATACATACATACATGTGGATTTTTAGTGATTTTGGTAATAATATATTTTGATAATTTTGTAATGGTTAACTTACACCAAAAATAACACCTTATATTACTCATGTTTTCACAAGGCCATGTACGGTTTAGTCGATATTTTATTTAATATTCTATATTCGGGTGTAGTTTATTATTTATTTCTCTTTAACCTTCAATAGTTGTTTTGGAGCGGTTGGTAACTCCCATCTTAAACTAAGCCTTATTACCAGGAGCGGCTTGGGAACTCCTTAAAAATAAGCCTTAGCCCCTTTGATTAATTTTTCAAATACTATGTTGTAGTTTATGTAAAAGTATATTCTTATTCCCATTTTTTCCATAGTTTAAGAGCGGTTGGTAACTCTTGAAATAAGCCTTACCACCAGGAGCGGTAGGTAACTCCTAATAAATAAGCCTTTACCATTTGATGCTAACCTTTTTATGAGTTCCTCATGAGTGAATCCCAGTTAATGAACAGGGTCACTTATTTTCTTTTCTTGTTGGTTCATCCAGTTACTGGCGTTAGCATAGCCAGGAATTGTTTGATTCACTTGAGAGAGTGTATCATTATCATATGTGTATTGAATAAAGTGGTATGTATTTTATAGATTATTCATGTTTAGTGTATAATATAACCAATAAACCGTAGGTCGTTGGCAT
Source organism: Udea olivalis (assembly GCA_947369235.1). Classification (NCBI taxonomy): domain Eukaryota; kingdom Metazoa; phylum Arthropoda; class Insecta; order Lepidoptera; family Crambidae; genus Udea; species Udea olivalis. Next base: position 13,843,006 of record OX376362.1, on the reverse strand, counting down.
GTGAAAGATATGAAACCTATCCCAAAATTAAGTTAACTAAACTATCGATCACCGTATACTCTAATTTACCATATTTTCTTTATATAATTAGGACTTTTGTTAATAATTCCCTATTTTGTGTTTTTACTCACCGTTTATGTACTCTAATTTACCATATTTTCTTTATTTAATTACTTATTGATTTATTATAATTTATTATTGCTTTAAGCGTGACGCATGTCACTTAATTTCTTGATTTATATAGATAATGTTTTTATATACATCTCCATCCTTTCGGCTAACCATTAACTACCATGTCAATACGTTATTTTGTACATATAATATTATTATGTTTTAATAATTTTCTCTATGGAGCGGATAACAACTCCTTAAATAAGCCTATGTTATAGTAATCGTCGTATTTTTACCTCTGGAGCGGATAACAACTCCTTAAATAAGCCTCTGTTATTTTCTTCCTAGTAGTTGTACTACAACCAACTTACTTATTATCTTATAAGTTAGTACTTACTTTTAACAAGTACTTACTTATTATAGTCTCTAACGAGATTAAAATCTTATTTCCTGACCATATTAAGGTTAGTAAACTTGTAAATTTTTAAGACACTTAACACATACACTTACACATGACATTCATCACACACATAAAAACTGAACATGATCACCAAAAGCCAGCGGGTGGTGACTGGCATATTTAAATAAGCCTGCACTAATCTGGGTTAGTTTCATGAGAAACATCTTCTATTATATAAGATTTCTCTACTTGACTGATGCCTTAATTCAAACTTACAGAATTAAGACTTTGTTAGATACGACGGATGTTAGTATTTGAATGAAACCGAAACCAACCTAGTATAAATTTCTCACTGTAAAAAACATTCGTTTACCCAAAATTCTATCATGCACTTCCATTTAATTAATTAATAGGTTATTACTTATATTTTATTTTTTATAAAATAAGTGACTTGTTTGTTGATTTGTTTGTTGACTTGTTTGTTGATTTGATTGTTGACTTGTTTGTTGACTTGTTTGTTGACTTGTTTGTTGACTTGTTTGTTGACTTGTTTGTTGACTTGTTTGTTGACTTGGTTGTTGACTTGTTTGTTGACTTGTTTGTTGACTTGGTTGTTGACTTGTAACTATCAACTTATCTTCCAAATTTAACTTATTGTAAAAACGACATCGTTAACATTACCTTATTTTTTTTACTTAACTTTTACATAACTTAACTTAACTAAAGATTAACTTAACTTAACTTTAACTTTCAAAAAAAATCCTTAAAGATTTTTTTTGCGCCGGCCACCCCGGTATTGTAACGATGCCGTTTCCCTTCAGTCTCGTGGACGTTACAACCTCCACGATCGCTGGAAACTTCATGGTTTAACTGCTGGCCATTAAAAGTATTTTGTACTTGTTTTCAAATTTGATTCAATTCGATTTTTGTTTCGCATTGCATGCGCAGCTTTTTTGATTCAGTCCTACCAAAACCATCGTACTGAACAGTTTGTGAACATTTTACCAGATCACCAGTTTAACTAGTATAACTTACGTGATGGTGTATTTTTAAATACTCTAAATAACCAATTTTGTAAACAGTTAAAACAGTTATAAGTAACAGGAACCCGTGTATCGGGGTAAGCATATCATACCTATTTACTTACCTATTACTATTAGATAATCTATTAACTAGGACTCTGTGTATTCATTTATTGTTATTTTGTTACAGTTCTTCTTTCCTACCTATACTTTTATCCTATTTAATAAACAAGTCACTGGATTGGCTGATCTTTTATTAACTATTCCACAACTACATCTACTTCTAAATATTGTGTGACGAATCCCGGCGCTCCGGCTCCTGTATTGCTGGCCAGCATCGAGGATCCCGTTATAAGTTTACATAAATTATGCTTTATCGAACTTAGGTTAATTTAGTTAGCTTGCTTAATTTTGTTTTTAGTTGATTGATGATTAGAACCGTACTCAATTCCGTTCGCTGTAGGTACTCAATAAAAGAAAATGCAAAGCAAAATGTGTTTTTTTTTATTTTAAATTGTAAAAAATATTTATAGGCTAGGTATTATTATGTTAATACATAAACATCTACATAAAAAATCATACCATTCTACATATTAATTACTTCTTCCGTTACCCATAAAGCCTCAATAAAACCTTATTCAAGAATATGTCTTGGCCTGTGAAGCTTGTGATGGCTGCAAATATGTCATTGTCAAAATTTGGATAAACATATATTGGTGCAAAACTGCACAGGCATTATCTATGACGGGGCCAGTCTTTTCTAATGTGTACTCCAACACTCTATGGCCCAGCAAACACCGAAAACGTGATTTGAGTACACCTATGCAGCGCTCCACACCTTTTTTAGCTCTAATATACGTATCTCTGTGTAATGCGCTGCAGGGCTATCAGTTTCCGCGTAAAGTAACAGCGGCTTACTCACTGATAATTTTTCATACTAGGTACTCTGAGTATGTTCAGAACAAACCAACAACAGTTGAATCAAATGCAAACCTTAAAATCACAATTGTTTCTTGTTATCTAAGACAATGTTGAGTTTTTGTTCAGTTTTCTGCCATACCGGTAGATCGAGACCAACATCTAATAGTATCGAATGTCTAAATTACAGTGGACAATAGTATTGAATCGAATAGTCCAAAAGTTATGTCCGAATAGCGCGGACACGACAAAGTTATCCAATTCGAATAACCTGAATTGCATTAGACGGTAATTTGACCGAATCGGTCGGTAACTCAGTTATCAAACGTGCCCGAATCGCCCTGCTCGACAATGGGCGCGAGAGGATGGTTTATGAGCCGCGCGTTGATACCTTTTCTGATATAGAATAGAACCCAACGCCAACGCCGCGGGAGCGGACCGAGGCCGGCCGCGGGATGTGGCGCGGCGCAGGCGGTAGCCTAAGGGCGCGGGTGCGCGAGCTTCCTCACCCTATCTGAGCCATGTTTCATTAATGGCCATGATATCCACATTGTGTCGACCTATTGCGATTATAAATTCATCATGTTTTGTACCGAGAGATCCGGGATTTAATAAGCCAACAGTCAGTTTGCTAGATTTTAGAAACCGAAGGACGAACGCAAAGGTTATTTGAATATGCTTGCAAAGTTGCAATACAATAGAAGACGACAGAGCAATGTTATGTGACGCCAGTCAAGAAGATAAGCACACAATGGTAAAACCGGACCGCAAAAATTTTATATCTGTAGAGCTGTGTAATAGTGTAAGGTGTTTTGATTCAGTATGTTTGAATCAGACTTGCACGAATAAATGAATAAATATCTGATACAGATTGCATTATACTATCATATGATAAGTAGTTTTATTGTTTATTAAATATGTATGTTAGTCTCTAAGTTATTTATTATATGGGCCAATTATATTTTGTAACATCTGAAAATGTAATTTTGTAGCCTGAAATAAATGATATATTATTATAATATTATTTAGTCCACGGAGGACCAAAAGTACCCTGTACATAAACGGGGTCAGTATGCGTTATTCGATACAGTTTGTAAGTTTAAGTTATCTCATTAATTGCCAGTAGAAGAGTAAGGTACGATTCATATCAAACGGCCCGCATCGGCGCGCAGCGGCCTAGTGTATTGTAGATCGTAGGTCCCAGCGCATGCGACGGCAGCCGAGCGGAGCCGACGGCATCCGCGCGCAGTCAGTCGTGTTCCGCGGAATACGCTCGGAGCCGACCGGCTGGCGCGGCATGCTCGCGCATCCGTTCGGGTTCCAAAATGTATTAGTTGGATGCGAATACGACCATAAGAATTAATCATGAAATAATAATTTACTCTGCGGCTTTGTAAATGCGCTCCGATGCTCTCCGCTGCGCGCCGTTCGATGTAAATCATACCTTATATTTTGAACAGCTGTATCTATCTAAGTATGTCAATTACTTTTTACAAATTTAACATTATTTTTGTCTTAGTTCATCAACTCAGGTGTTCGTTTTCGTTAGTAATTGTTTTAACAAAACTCAATGTTCCTTGTAAGTCTGTGCTTTGCTAAGTAACGACTAAAGATCTCAGGAACCAATAGACAGTATGTTTATGAATGCTAAAGATCATTCATAAGAATACTGTGTAATCAATCATCTTAGCTATCAGAGTATTCTATTCGCTGTCAGAGTTTTTTAATGAAAATACATGTCACTAACAAATGATGGATGAAAGATGAATGTTATCGATAATGATAGTGTGAAATGGCTGTTGTATTGTATAGTTTAAATATTTTAAGTGTTCCCGGTTTGCAGTGCCCTTACAGGGTTCATGTTCTGAACTTAATTTAAATATAAGACCAACAATGTACAACATGAATGCAATAAATAATTTGAATTTGAATTTAGACAATGTATGGTCTTTTTTTTCTTACATGTCATATTTTGAAAACAAACATTGCGTATTGACAACCATAGCCAATTCGTAGTGTTGGGAAATCTCGAATGAATCATTCAGGGTCATCAGCCTACCATACACGTATGGGTTTGCCCGCCGGGTGTCAGACGGACAGAACAATGCATGTGTGGTGAAACGTCGAATTTTCTCTGTAAAGCTGTTGTTGATTCAATTCAGTACATCTACCGAAGTTGGCCTTAGTTTACTGAAATATTGATTTCGAACGATGATTTTTACAAAGTCTTTATAAAAACTTTAAATAACAAAATAATTCAAACTCCAATTTATATTCTTTTATACTTGATAGTAGGTACTATAAATCGGCAGCATTGTATTTGTTCCACTTTCAATCAAAATAAATGATTCTTATTCACGTGACGTTCCCATTACGACGCGGTCCAAACACAACCTATTTTTTAAAGAGGAAAAGGTTGTCTAATTGATGTCAAACCAATTTGATGACTATTCGCATTGTTTCGTTTTTGAAGAAAACATTCTATATGAATGCTTAATTTTAACAGTTTTGCACGAATTTCATGTTCTATGTTTCTTTTTTCAACGCAACACGTTTATGTGCGTCTAATAGTGTTTGATCAATGTGAAAATTTGTGGTTTCGTTGCGGTGTGATCTTTGTTTACATAATAAGACATGTAAAAATAATTTGACTTTAATGATTCTACATTGATATTGATGATTCGACCGGTTCATTGTAAAAATAATGATATTTACAACTCGGACCGATCCCATTGCAATGCCAGCTGTCTCCTGTCAGTTGTCACATTGACAGCTTTGGTCCATGGGACATGAGTCAGTCAACAACTTGTCAATTCGTGGTTGGCGGACAGGACAGCTCGCTTTCTCTAGTGTGTTTCTTATCAAAGCGACTAATTATTAAAAACAATATAATTTTCCAGTAAAATGTTTACAGCGATAACAAGTGTTTATATTATATAAAGTGGGAGTTCCCTGAATACTGATTAGTGGGCGGCTGACACTCGCCAAACATGGATCCACTTCGCACGTTCTTGTTTGCACTGCTCTCTGTGATATTTTTTGCTAATAACTGTGCACCGCGGACTGTGGATAGAGAAGACGATGATGAGTTCCGTCCAAGGCTTCAATATACGCCGTACAAAGAGTTAGAGACGTTGTTTGAGCAGCTTCAAAAGTCGTACCCGGAACTGGCGAAAGTTTATTCGATCGGGAAGTCTGTTGAAGGACGTAGGTTGTTGGTGCTGCAGATTACTAAAGATGTAGGCGAGGAGCATGAGACTCGGCCGGCTGTCAAGTATGTGGCGAATATGCACGGCGACGAGGCGGTGGGGAGGGAACTGATGGTGAACCTGGCTAGGTACTTGCTCACGCAGTATGGCAAAGACGAGAGGGTGACTGATCTGGTCGACAACACCGATATACATCTGATGCCGTCGTTGAATCCTGATGGATTTGAAAGCAGTAGTGTAAGTATTTTTTCAATATGAAAATAAACACTAAACTATTACTATTTATCTACTCAGATATGTGAATTGCATTATTGTATGTAACATACACAAACCTGTTTCTTGTACCCTGGAGCTAAGGCCGAGATCTATAGAGTGTGCTTAGCTTAAAGTTATCTTAGACTTTGAACAGCTGGATCTATTAAATAGATTTTATATCAGTTACTTCTATCGATATCACATTATTTTTTCTTAGATAAACATCAACTTAGGTAATCGTTAGGAATAATTATAACAATACTTAATAAGTAAGATAATACTGAATGTTATAAGTCTGTGCTTAGCAACAACAACTATAGATTTGGCCTAGCAGTGTTCTGAATATTCATCCATGTGATATTCACAATTTCAAAAGGTTCAATCTTGGTCAGGATAGGGGTCTATTTTATAAATACTAATAAAACAGCAGCTGAGGGAAAACGCTGTTAAGAACAACAACAACAAATTACAACTTGGCTGACCGCAAAATCGGACAAAATATTCTTAGCAAAATTTGAATTTGTAGGGGTTGGAAATCATCTGGTTGATGAGTGCTAATAGTGTTTTCGATACAAGTAGTTACTACATACTCTTAGTTACATGTATTTGTGTTACATAAGTAATTTGTATTACATAATTTGATAATCCCTAATCAATAATTATTAAATCATAATATTGATTTCACAATATGGGCTGAAATCTGATAAATTAGCTGATTATTCTTTAATCAATTGGGCCATCATAAATTTACCTATTTTCAGTTTACTTTTTTGCAGTTACAACTTTGCCTTCAAAATTTAAATAGTCTGTAAGCCTAATGTTTTTTTATTGTCAGCCATACTTTCTCACTTTGTAGTAAAATTTCAGGATTTTGGGAGTTTTCACATTCTTCCACTAAAGTTAATTCAGGAAAACGAAGTAGTTGTATGAAGGCCATACAAGTAATTAGCAACTTACATCTCATTCAGCTTTTATTTAAGCTAGTGCAAGTTACAAAAGGCTATTGATTAAGAAACGGTAAGGCAAATATTTGTGATACTAACTAACATCACCTGTCCCTTGTTACTCAGTCTGATGAATCTGAACTTGATGTTAAAGTATTATCAAATGCTTGAGTTACTTTTATTTTTTGATGTAGATATATTCACAGAGTGTAGGTATAGTAAATACAATGCATCTACATATTCAATCCTGTTCTGTAGTGTTGAATTTTGTAGTTGTAGTTTGTAGTGTGCAAAAATAATGTATTTAAGGCACACATTGCAGACATGATTCTTCTTAAAATTTGTTGGAAAAACTTTGGTGGAGCGTTTCCATAACATAGGCTACTGTATAAACTCTGAAACCTTCCTGGCCCTATTGTTTCTCTTTTATGCCTAGCAATTTCCCACCTAGTTCATACTGCATTAACATATTAAAGTTAGCCAAAATCCTAACATTAAATTGCCCATTAAATCCTCTTCATAACAATTTCTGTATCACATGCATTACAGGCATATACATATTATTGTTTATTTGTTACTATTTGAACCATTTGATAACCTCTTCCCAAGGGTATGTTGATTGCAGTTCAGCAGAGTCAATCAGCTACAATAATGCAATGTGGTTTTTGCTGTCCTATTTCAATTAAGAGACCTTGGGCTGTAAAAAATACAAAGGTTTTTTTAACCACTTTAAACTTCATGAGAAAAAAATAGGAAAAATCAAATGATTAAAAATATCAAAACTTACAAACAGTGAAGATAAGACCAGGGGAAGTACCCAGACAAGTATTAGGTAGGTAGTATTACTGCATTTAACAATTTTAACTGTTAGCTAAAATTATTAGCTATTACAGCGTGACACTTCTCATGTGTAATTATAAGCTGGTCTGGCCTCAAACTCAAATTTAAACTCAAAATCAAATATCTTTTTTTAAAAAGACTCAATCAATACTTTTAAATAGTCAAAAAAATACTAAATAATAGACATAAATACTATAATAATATGAATGTATAAATAAACAGTATACAAACATAATGCGACTGCCACATCGTCGGAGAAGTTGATTCTTACTGAGAAGACCCGGCAAGAAACTCTGTAGTTACTCTTTTAAACTTGTTGTCGTTTTACAATGCGAGTTAGTAAAGTACAATTTGTATTTGAGTACTTATTTGCTATTTAAACACTGTATTACCCCCTCTTATGTTTTGCTTGCGCGAAAAGTAGCGCGTAAGATGAAGACACTAATGAAACTGAATCTGAATTAAACTACATGCCATGCATTATTCTTGACATTTTGTTATTATTAGCAATATCCTATAATGAGGAAAATAACATGGAATACTGGGAAGTTGATGCAGGAACTACACTCAGGGGCACATTTAACAGTCCACCCATATCTTGGGCCATAATGTTTGTTTGTTTTAACTTACGCTTTGATTACTGAACGCAACTTGATGGTATGGCTTTCTGCCACTAAAACAGAACAATCATAACCGTTTTTCGTTCACTTTTGTGATTCTTACTTAACAATAAACAGTTTAGTCGAAATTTGATATTCTCGCCATTCGGTTTGTGTGACGGATACATTTGTTTTAAACCATTGTGATACCTTTTCTTTGAATAAAACAGAGGCGTTAGGGTGTTGTGATAACATTTACACAAAAAGAATGCCATTGGACGCATCTAGAGCAAAAAGTGGAGCGGCACTTGCGGACGCTGTGTTTAGCCAGCGTCGGATTGGACGAATGCAGAATATCCACAAATCAGCATACAATATGCTATCCGGCGTTAGAGACCCGTTCCTACACAAGAAGGCCAGGGCAAGTTCGTAAAAGGTGTATGTCAGAAAGAAATCATCGTTACATCGTCACGAAGGTTTTGCGAAATCGCTTCACAAAAGCTTCTGAGGCTCGTAACCGTTTGTTTGAGGTACAGAATTTGAGTATGACCCCACGAACAATAAAAAGAAGGCTAGCAGAGAGGTGTCTGAAATTTTTTCGACCTGATCGAGACCCAGAATTGACTGCAAGTCTCAGAAGAGCGGGACTTAAGATTTGCTTAAAAATCTGAAAATTGGAATCTGAATAATGGAAGGAGGTTATCTGTTTAACTGAACCAAGAATCACTTTACGAGGCCCTGATGGACCTCCGTGCGTGTATAGACTCTGCGGAGAGAGTTCTGCTAAATGCCCTGTGGTCGAAATCGTGGACTACGAGGGAGGCTCTATAATGTAGTGGGTTGGCATTTCTCACGACGCCCATACAGAGTTGGTAGTCTACGATAGAGGCAGTGTTAATGCTTACAGGTACAGGTACGTGATAAAAGTCCTAGACCCACATGTGATTCCGTTTGCGCCATTCATAGGCGATAATTTTGTTTTATGCACAATAATGCTCGTTGCACACACCGTGGGAGTCGTTACCGAACACTTGGACACCGTCAATATTCAGCGATTACCATGGCCACGTCGGAGTCCTGACCTGAATCCAATAGAACATGTGTTGGACAACCTCATAAGACGGAACCGAAGTCTGAAACCAGCTCCTAGGACCATCAGTGAGCTAGACGCTGCAGCTGTTGAGGAGTGGGAAAACATTCCCCAAAGCAACATCTAAAACATAACGGACGGGCTTTCAAATCGGTTGCAAGAAGTCATATGGGCCTAAAGTAGAAATACACATCATTAAACCGATAATTTAGTGCACAGTTTTCTTTTGAATCAACATTTTGTAATTTTTTATTTTTTGCGAGAAATCTGTGCATTACTTAATTTTTTAATTTTTTGTGGTAATTAAACAAATTCACAAGTTACACATGTTATTTTTTTTCCGTTACCCAGTGTAATATTGTAAGAAAGTGAATTCAAATACGAAAGAATTTTCAAGGAATTGACAAAATGTAGGTGGCCGGTTAATTGTGCTCAGGGAGTGTTTATTTTATCATAGATATCATAGGTGTATCTAAGGAAAAAAATACTCATCATGGTTTAGTTTAGGGTTTCAATACAAAAATTTCGATCGCGTCGCGATTTTGTCTGAATACCTTAAAGTATAAGTTACAGTGTAAAGTAAATGATCACCTGTCCTACATTTATGGCTATTGATGATGATAAAACCATGCTATCACTTTCAGGTCGGCTGCGAGTCCCAGCCCAACTTCGTAGGGCGTAGCAACGCGAAGGGCGTAGACCTGAACCGGGACTTCCCCGACCAGTTTGACGCGGAGAAGTCCGACGATGACGAGTACCTGTTCGGTCACCGGCAGCCGGAGACGGTGGCGCTGATGAAATGGGTGACGGGAAGGCGGTTCGTGCTGTCGGGCAACCTGCATGGAGGCGCGGTTGTTGCCAGCTATCCTTACGACGACTCTGTGTAAGTTTAAAACAAAATCAATTATTATTATCTCGATTTAAGTTTACTATTTAACATAAAGTACTTTTTAATCTTTAAATTCGTTGAATCTTAGAAAAGCAAGAATAGTTGAAACATTGTTTTCACTAAGAAAACTCTTTTTAAATAGGGTTTTTTTCATCATGCAGCTTAGTGAACAATTCACTAAGCTTTTAAGCCAATTAAGTCAAGGTGGCACCTAATTACAAGTTGACGCGAGAACCACCCATCTTTATTTTAGAGAATGAAACGTCTCTTTTTCAGTAATTTACGAGATTCGTACAGTCTCCACAGCAAGAGTGAACAGGCTACATAACCTGAGCTCTCATTTTAATTTCCACGGTGTTCCACTTGAGCTCTGGCTGGCTCTATCACAATGTATTAAAAACAAGTTTTCCTGGTGGCAAGTGGTTGCCGCTTCTTTTTGTAACTAACGTAGGTACGTACGTAAACATACCTACCAGATTGTCTTAAAATAGGCAACATTTTTATATTTTTATTTTTTATAAGCATCGTTGTTGTTTTTGGTAGATGACGTAAAGAAACACGTTTAGGAGGCGCGTCTTGCTTCAGGCAAATAAATAGCATTAAATTTATGTTACTGTGACATCTTAGCGTGACTATCTTTGATCTCTATGTTACAGTGATGAAGGTTAGGATGGATTGTAAAAATCTGACTATGCCTGGTTTCCTAGTGCCATCTTATCTGAAACGTAGTCAAAGACCAATATTTTTTGGTTCAAAACACGAGTGTTCTACAACTCGTAAAAAAGTTTATGTTTGAAATATTACACTGTTTGCCCTCGGCCATTTGCTATTTAATAATCGCACTGTACGCTTACGTCATATGTATATATAAAAAGCTCGAGGACATTAATTTACCATGTGAACTTGTGTCCATCTTCAAGTATTGGTATAAGCACCAGATCAATAACGTCAGATGGGCGGGAGCAATGTCGGAGCCTTACAAGCTAGACTGCGGGGTCAGGCAAGGTGGATTAACCTCACCCTCGCTGTTCAATTTATATATGGATGCATTGATTGTCGCGCTCAGCAGCCAATATATAGGATGTCATGTGGATGGCGTGTGTGTGAACAACCTCAGTTACGCCGATGATATGGTCCTGCTGAGCGCGTCAGTCTGTGGTTTGAGAAAGCTTCTAAAGATTTGCGAGGATTATGCTGGCGTCCATGGGCTTGAATACAATGTCACCAAAACCCAATACATGGTGTTTGAGGATGCCGGTGCGAAGTGTCCGCAAACCTTACCACCTGTTCGACTAAATGGTGTCCCTCTAAATAGAGTAAATCAATTTACTTATCTGGGCCATATAGTTACCGCCAACCTCAAGGACCATGCTGATATCGAGCGGGAACGGAGGGCATTGTCTAGGAACATGTTGGCCCGCCGATTTACTCGATGTTCCACTGCTGTAAAGGTTTCTCTTTTCCGGACATACTGCACATCTTTTAATACGTGCAGCGTGTGGGCAAAATATTCGCAAAGGGTATATGATTCCCTCCGTGTCCAATTTAATAACGCGTTTAGGGCGGTATTGGGACTGTCTCGTTTCTGTAGCGCGTCAGGCATGTTTGCAGCAGCGAACACCGACTGCTTTCACGCAAGTATGCGCAAACGGGGAGCCTCTTTGGTGCGCAGGGTTCAGGCCAGTTCCAATGCCGTCCTGGCTATGATTGCCAGTAGGCTGGCCTGTCCCTACATCCGACATTGCTGTGATAGACACATCCCACAATGTCGGATGGAGAGACTATTGTAACTAATTTATTTTAATGTTTTAAATTTGTGTTTTTATTGTATTTTATTTCTTAATTATTTTATGTTCCTATTTATTCTAATTTTAATTTCAATTGTATGTCACAATATGGGTTTTTTATCACCTGAAATAAATGATTTAATTTAATAATTAATAGCCCGCGATTTTATCAAAAAGGGTTCGCAAACGCTCGAGTGATGTCAGCATTAGGTGTTCCGCATGCATGTGTTGTAAACAAACGCGGCTTTTAAAAAGTAAATGTACTTGGCACCATTACGAACTATTACAAATAATAATTCTATCTTTAGATATAATAATTCTTAGTTTTAATTTAAGCAATAGGTAATACTCGTTCTTTCACTATGAAACAGACCCATTCGAGACCGCGAACTTCTTGATAATATTATAAAAACGATATATTTACTTTGAAATGCATTTCAAAAATGTAAGTTTAATAAACCATTAGCTTAATCTTACTGCTTGCAATAATAGCAATAAACCAGACAACTATTTAGACAGTTGACTTTCTAAGTGATTTACGTCACAGCAGCGTATGATCACGAAATCAATAAGTTGGTACTACTTGAGTATCATTTTCCTGATCTGATATCACCGTACACGTCACCTTTAGAAGAATCTCAGTTTGCGTGTTAAAGGCAGCATCGCGACCATTGCACCAACAGACAGGCCAGTAAATGTAATACAAACTTTTTGCACACGATTTACTGGCTCGGCATAAACATCAACAACCTCACAAGACTTGGTAGCTAGCTACCATCATACACAACAACATTTGTTCTACGACTTTCGAAAATTTGACACATCTTACTATCATACAAAAATAAATATAAATTCAAATTTACGTCTGAATGTTCTTTTCTCTGTGCGCATGGCATCCTAAAATATGGTAAACAAACTCTACCGAATCACGGAGTGTGAATCCGAATCACTTGCTATGTTCTTCATATCACTATCAGCAGAATCGCGCGCGACGCCTCTTTGTATTTGAATGGAACATAGACTTACAAGTGTCACGACAGTACAATAAAAGCTTGGATAATATTTTTTATTAATGTATTGAGTTATGAAACTCGTAGAACAAATGTGTATGATGGTAGCTACCTAATACAAATATCTTTATTGTGAAATGTAGGTACATAGGTGTGTCAGGTTGAAAGATCTCACTACATTCCCACCTTTTACAAGGTATACAATAATTATTCTTGCGAGGTTGTTGATGTTTTTTCAATAACTCTGTATAAACATGCCACTGTAATTGGTCGTTCAGTAGCCGGTTAGACTTAAAACTGGGAGCACGCGTCGTATGTTCGCAAAAGTACACTCGGCACATCCCAAATCAACTAAAAAAGTAGTCGGGCGCGTCATTTAAAATCAGACAAGCTCTACCTGACACAGCCTCTTATATAAAGCCTCTCCCCCCTGGACCTCTGAGGTGTGCAGACGTACATACGCTAAAGCTATTTTAATTTTTTATTTAACTTAATTTGTGTAATATTTCGAGATTGTTGAAGTTTAATCAGTGTCAGAAAATAGGAGTGCATGAACGTAAGGAGGTGACTTTGCTGTGTACTCCTGGTCTGCGCCTGGTACCTGGCCGCGCTGAGTCACTGTTGCGCCGCCCCGCTCCGCCCTACGCTGCTCGCAGCCCTCCCCGAGGGGCGTGAGTGCATAAACATAAGCAGGTGATTTTTCTGTGTGCTCCTGGTCTGCGCCTGGTACCCGACTCGGCCGCGCTGAGTCACCGCTACGCTGCCCCGCCCTACCCTGCACGCTGCTAGCCCCGAGAGGCGTGACGCCGTTCGACCAATATACTGCGCGCGCGCCATTAAGCTGCTTCATCGCTTTCGGAGGGAGGCACAGTACGCTGCGCTCCTGGTACTTATAGTCTGAGAGCAGCCTGCATAAAATAAGTAAGCTAGCATAATGAGCAACTTATGCGCTGGATGTCATGGCGCTATTGCTGATGGTGTTGACTATATGGTATGTTCCTTATGCAAGCAGAGCTATGATTTATTATGCGCCAACTTCACTAAACAGGCTTTTGAAGCCCTGGCGCTGACATTCAAAAACGAATGGCTTTGTATTGAGTGCCGCAGCAGACGGCCGAAAGTGGATAACACTAATACACCGTTACGCAATAACATCGGCGCGGAGAATCAATACATTCCACCAGGCACGCCGCTAAGCGGTTTTGAAAATGTTACCCTGCGTCCTAGCCAGAGGCGGCAAAAGGAAAATATCAGTGCAATCAATGACAGGTGCACCGAGCTCGGCCTATCAAAAGACGACATCCGCTCTATTATGAAAGAAGAGATTCAAGGGGCTGTTGATGACCGCCTTCGAACAATGATTAGCTCTCTTCTGCTTGACCAGTTTTCCACTGTGAGTAATCAGTTGACTGATCTAAATAATGCAGTCACTGAATTGAATAACAGGATTACTGCGTTAACTCCGTTTTCTGGGAAATTAGACTTGTGCGCCAAAACAACAGTTGCTGCTGAATTACCTGCTAAGTTGCCAGTCGAGATCATAGACGAACCACAAGGCGAAAGTAATCTGCCTGCTCAAGACGTGTTGAACAGCCAGTCTGATTTCCAAAAATCACCTTCTAAATGTGCTGGAACGGCTGATATAAATGAGACTAAGAAGATACGTAGGCGTGAAAAGAGATCCCATAAGCCGTCCGCCACTCAACTACTGAAGCTGTTAAATGTGGCGACAAACCTTTCACCAATATCTCGCACTGATTGTTTGCCTCCAGTCCCCGTACCCGTACCAAATACGGCTGATGCTTCGAAACAAGACAATGACTGGATCTACGTAGCTCCCAAAAACAAAAGGGCTTCACTTCCTACAGTGCTGCGAGGAACAGCGCTGCCGGGCTCAACATCACTGGAAGCCTCAGAACGATGGAAGTACTTGCATTTGTACTATGTGAAGCTAGGCACGTCTGAGGATCAGGTTCGCGCTCATTTAAAAAATATCTGCGGTAGTGAGATTTGTACCGTCGAGACTCTAAAGTCACGTGGGAAGTATGCCTCGTTTAAACTCGGTGTCCCAACAAGGCTATCTTCAAACATCTTAGCTGCTGACAACTGGGCTGAAGATATATGTGTGAAGCCTTGGAGGCAGAACTTTCGTGTCAGACACGATTCAAAGCAAGAAAGTAAGAACACCTAGTAATACATCGCGTGCTGCGCCGCCAATTCCTTGTCCTACGTTGGAGGTAATATACCAGAATGTGCGGGGCCTTAAAACCAAACTCCGTTACTGGAGAGAGAATTTACTTGTTCTGACTCAGGATATTGCTGCAGTAACGGAAACATTCCTGGACTCCTCTATAGATGATTCTGAACTAACATCTGCTGGTTGGACTATAGAGCGTCGTGACCGCCTGTCACACGGGGGAGGTGTCATGCTCGCTGCTCGTCCGGGCCTTGACATTCGTCGCCAAAGGGAACTGGAGACCAAAAGCTGTGAGGATTTGTGGGTTACATTTGCTGTGCATAGTGTCACCTTCTATATTGGTGTCATCTATATACCTCCCAGAGCTAAGGATGAAGATTATATGGACTGGTTTCATACTGTCGAGATAAAGATGCAAAATCTTAAGGGAATAGTCATTGTGACTGGTGACCTAAATCTTAACAGTGCCTCTTTTAATGTCAACAGTTATTATTGTTATTTTTTAAGTGTGTGTGGTATGTGCGAGAAAAATAATGTTTTCAACTCGCATGGGGGTAAATTGGACGTGGTGCTGTTGCCTGAGCGGTTCATATTAGCATCGGTTACTATTAATGATGATGTTGGTTTAGTACCACACCCTGATGCTTATCATCCACCTCTCTTATTGGCATTTCCCCTTGCTGATACAAATGGTTCAGTGCTTCACAGTACTCTCCCAAGTAATATTGACCCATCTCGTGATTGGAACTTTGCTAGGGGTGATTACGATCAACTGTACAAAAATGTCGCTGCGGCTTCATGGTCTCCGGTATTAGAGGCCTCTGATATGAATGAAGCATCAGACGCATTTTATAGAGTTTTGTACGGAATATTTGACGTCTGTATACCTAAAAAGACAAGGTCTTCAAGGGTATGTAGACGTTATCCAGTTTGGTTTACTCCTGAAATAATAAATTATTTGAGACAAAAACATCACTATCACAAACAATGGAAGCATAGGCACGACTCATCTGCTTATAGAACGTTTAGCAACCTTCGAGCAAATATTAAAAAACGAATAACTTTAGCATATGATGAGTACAAACTCCGTATTGAAAATTCAATTCGAAATGATCCAAAAGGCTTTTGGCAACATGTTAATAACCTTAGGTGCAAGGGTGGTTTCGAGCCACGTGTCAAGTATTTAGACGTCGAGTATGAGGGACAGGAAGCCGCGGACATGTTTGCCAATTTTTTCGCAAGTGTCTTCTTACCAAACGCGCCCATCTTAGATTACACAAAATCTAGGACAACACTTGCATCCTCCTCTTGCATAAATATTCAAGAGATTACAAGTAAGGACATTTTAGATAACTTGCGCAAGTTGAAGCCGTCGGGGATTGGCCCTGATGGTGTACCAGCTTTTATTTTAAAAGCTTGCAAAGACCACTTACTGGAGCCGATCTGCCACCTTTTCAATTTAGCTGTTTCGTCTGGCGTGTACCCTCTCACATGGAAATTGTCTCGTGTAAAGCCAATCCCAAAAAGTAACGACACCCTTGATGTGAATAATTATCGTCCCATTGCAATCTTGTCATCACTTCCTAAGCTCATGGAGTCTGTGCTCCACAAAAAACTCGCATTGCAAGTCAAACCATTTTTGACGGATTCCCAGCATGGTTTTAGGGGTGGACGGTCTGTTGACTCTTCTATCGCTTGTTGATACCATCTCATGCCATATGGACAGAGGCTGCCAAGTTGATGTTATTTACTTCGACTTTAAAAAAGCATTCGACCGCGTTGACAATGATATCCTGCTGGATAAGCTTTGCATGTTCGGGTTTTCTCCAAAACTACTTAAGTTCTTTGCGGATTACCTGCGTGATCGTAGACAATTTGTCCGACATGGATGCTACGAGTCTCATGAGTACCCTACACTTTCGGGTGTTAGCCAGAGTTCTATTTTGGGTCCACTTTTGTTTATACTCATGATAAATGATCTCGAGCATGTTCTCAAGCATTCCTCATGTCTTCTTTATGCAGATGACTTAAAAATTGTTCTTAATATTGAGACACAGTCTGATCACGGAAGGCTGCAAGAAGATGTCGAGTCCGTTTATAAGTGGTCTCTAGCTAATAAACTACTTTTTAATCAATCTAAGTGTTGTGTGATGACGTTCTCTCGTTTTAAAGAGCCAATGCATTTTGATTATAAATTAGGTCCTGATATCATATCTCGAGTGTATCAGGTAAAGGACCTCGGTGTTCTGTTTGACCCTAAACTGACGTTCCATGCACATATAAAGAAGACAGCTGCTGATAGCTTTAAGCGGCTGGGCTTTGTGATTCGCAACTGCAGGGAATTTCAGAATGTTAGCGCTATTAAACTGCTTTACATGTCATTGGTGAGAAGTCGATAAGAGTCAGGTTCTAGAGTCTGGAACCCTCACGAATCATCCTATGCCCTAATAATCGAAAAGGTTCAAAAGGCATTCCTGAGGTTTTTGTATAAGAAAATCTACAGTTACTACCCTTTTCTTTACCCGACTAGTTTCCTTTTAGGTGCACTGGGTTTCAACTCATTGCAGGTGCGACGTAACTGGCATCTGGTTGTTTATATTTGTCGTATCCTACGCGGTGAATCTGACTGTCACCAGTTGGTGACCCGTTTATGCAGATTTTTTGTGCCTAACAATTATACGCGTAGTCGTCGGCACAACTTACTGGCGGTGCCAACTACCAGAACTCAGGCTCGCCGTTTCTCACCTTTCATACGTGGGCTCAACGATCTGAACCTCCTTCTGGCAACTGTACCATGTGATGTATTTGCTGACGAGCCCCACGTTATTGTCAATGTATGCCTCAAATTTTGCGAGGGCCGTTATAAATTATAACCATTGCTGTGTATTTTTTTATTTTTATTTGATTATTATTGTTTCATAACTGTTTTTATTTAAATTGTACAATGCCCTGGTATTGCTGTTATGTTGTGCAATTTTTTTTACTTTAATAAATAAATAAAACTTCTTCTCTGTTCCGTTTATATGTATACTCATGGGATTTTTGTTTCTTCATTCCCAGTACCGGTAGAGACTGTTGCGTGGAGAGCCGCACTCCTGACGATGCAGTGTTCAAGCACCTCGCCAACACGTTTGCGTCCAAGCATACTGAGATGAGGAAGGGGAACTCTTGTCCGCCGGATAACTTCACGAAAGGAGTCACTAACGGCGCTGACTGGTACTCCGTCAAAGGTACACCACTTAGGATTCAACCCTATATAAATTAGTCCTAGCTAAGATTGCTACGTACAGGTCGCATCACGTAAAAAGCGCTCTGGGTCTCATCCTGCGCACTAGACGATTAAGGATTTAATTGGTGGTACGAAGCGATGAGGGTGAGGTGCCGCACGAACGGACCAATGGCGCGAGGGCACGGGCTTGCGCCCATTGGTTCGCTAGTCGACACATACGCAAACACATCCCCTCGACTGTCTTTCAGGGCGCTTTTACGTGACGCGACTTGTACGTGCGAGGGTCGTCCCCCTGAAAAGGTAACTAGGCGAATTTGTCAGAATCATACTATGATGCAAAACTCGACAGTTCGATTGCCGCGGAAAAGCTGGTACCTGAGGGTGGCGGTACAAAACATTTGCTATTGAACCCGGCAATAAAAATTGTCTCAGACTTATTCATGCCACATTAAATAACACGGAAGAGAAATAGTACATCAAATCATCATTTACAAAACATGGTGCCCAAATGTAAAGCTTAATCTTTTAGTTTGTACAGTCACCATCAGATGTATTGTAGTAGACAGGGTAACCGAATACCTGGACAATTTGAAAGGTCAATAAGTTATTAACACTACAAACTATAAACATTAATAACATCATTAATATCTGAGCAGCAGTTAGTCAATAATTCATATACGCACAAATAACCAAAAATATTTGAACACCTAAAACGTCAAGTGTATCTACGCAGACAAACACTAAGCATATTGTAAATATAAAACACTTCGCCTACTTCGACTCTACGATTTTGCTGCCTATCCTATGTTACTTGTTTTTAATAAAGTTTATGCTGAAATTATTTTAGTAATTGGTCCCGTAGTTTTTGATTATTTCATAACTTAATCTCGGGAATCGGCTACACCCGTGTAGGGAGACTATTTCTCCCGTTAAAATATAGCTTAAAATTTATGCTACTTGCTTAAAATGTAGCTTTTTTTGGTGAAAGAATTTTTAAAATCAGTCCAGTAGTTTTAAAACCTATTTTATACAAATAAACAAACAATATTTTTTCCCTTTTAATATTATTAGTATAGATGAAGAATACACTTTCAAATTCAAATAGTAAATGTGCAGATGTTTTGGGTTATTCGTACGTATAGAAATGTTTGACAAGCTGTTTAGATAATAATGATGTAATAAATGTTCAGATGTTATTAGTAACTTGTGGTGTAAATAACTTATGGGCTTTTAAAATTGTTTAGATGTTTATGGGCACCCTGTCTGCTAAGATATATCTGATGGCGACTGTACATACCTAAAGATAATCTGGAAAAGATGGCTTTAGCAACAAGGTGCGATTGTCTTGACGTTCTCTGCAATAATAATATTCATTATTCCCCACCAGGTGGCATGCAAGACTTCAACTACCTCCACGGCGACTGTTTCGAGGTGACCTTCGAGCTGAGCTGCTGCAAGTACCCGGAGCCTGAAGATCTGCGATCCTTCTGGGAGGTCAACAAGGAACCGCTGCTGGCTTTCATGGAGCAGGCCCATCTAGGGGTTAGGGGATACGTGGTGGATGAGAATGGAGTTCCTGTCAAGGTAATGTATGGCGCTGAGTGGGAAAATTGCGTGGGATAAGTTTAATATTCGACTGCGCTGTAGCACGGTTTATCGCTTCGATTTCCGTAGTGTCCCGGGTACGATCCCCGGTCGGGTCAATTCAGGAAGCGATCTTTTCTGAATTGACTCGGGTCTGGGTGTGCTAGGAGACGCCCCTGGCTTGATTCCTTGTCTGGTACCTCGTAATACAGGGATATTAATCTCTACTTCGAGACCATGACAAGTGGTGTGTTGTCTGGCGCATATTAAAATTATATTATAGTTATGAGCTTGTCAGCCTCACATCTGGACCACACGACCGGCCTCCATTAGGTGTAGTGAGGTCATTTTGACAGGCAATATAAAAGGAAAGAGGAAAGAAAGGAATGACAATTTCCCTTCCTTTCTGTCCTCTTTGTAAATGAACTAAGATACTTGACATACAGACCTAATGGCTTATTAAAAAAAAATGTCTGCCTATTCTTAGTTTTTGTATTGGGTCACAAAATCCATCTTTTAATGAAACTCTGAAACGAGGTAAACCCTAGAGTGAGATTATTTGTGATTGATGATTGAAATGTGTGAAGTCGTTGTGCTAATAATATTGTACGAGTAGGTCAGTGTCTTTAACTAAGGCGACCACTTTTCTAAAACACGATTTAGCATAATTTCACCGATAAAAAAAACACAAAGAAGTACGTCGACTATTTTTTTGTTTTACTCTCAAATATTCATTATTAACATTTTGCACTCAAAACAAAATATAAATAGGTCTTTGTATATTCTAGGTCGACAACTTTTAAAACTTTTTAATTTATCTCAAGTTATTTCATAATAAATTAATTACACAAAAACGGAAGGAAGCCGCGGCGTTATTCCGTTCGCGCAGAACTAATCAGTGGCTCACCGAAAGCTCTATCGGAGGCGCGCTAAATCCCTTAAATGTGTTTGACTGTTCCAGGATGCAATGGTGACGGTAGAAGGCATCGAACACCCCGAACGCGTAACGGACCGCGGCGTGTACTGGCGGCTGTTACTCCCGGGGACCTACAATATCTCCGCTATTGCTAAAGGGTAACAAAAAAACACATGATAACATACTAGCCTATTTTCACTTTATGATGATATGCCTGACAGCTCTCATTGTTCCGTGTCACGCATACTATTTCAAACTAAATAAAAAGAAACTGGCAAAAGAAAATGTTATAAACTATTACAAAACAATTGTCCTTTCGAATCTTATCAAGTAGATAAATTATTGTTATTATTATTAACTGTTATTAAATGAAGTAAATTAAATTAAATTAATATATCTTTACAGCGCCTGATGCGTGAAAAGGAACGCCATTCAATAGTGTATTGACGCAACTGAATCGACAAAAAATCTATGAATAGGAGCGACCATTTTGTAATCACGTCATTTGCAGCAGTACGAGTGCGTCTGCCTTGTGTGCTATATTTTAACTATTATTTTCGAGATACCGCGTTTTATTCTATAACTTATTAGCCATAACCCGTTTATTAAGAATTTATGTGAAAATTAAAAATTGATAAATCCGATTCCATTTCATTTGCCAACTCGAATAAATTACATTCGTTACATAACTATAACTGTCAATTATGAACTGTCAGGGATATCATCATACGGCGAAAGTAGTATAACATACGTCATCATTTATTCCAATAACAGTAGAGTCAGTACACAGGTGAATTCTCAGTGCACGACAACTTGCACCGTTAAGCTGGGTACTGACCAACGTTACGAGGCGTAATGTAACATGTTACACAGGGAACATTCATGTCTGTACGTAGTGTTATGGGGAAACCAGCGAGCAACGAGCCGCTCGTTGCTCGCTTCGAGTGCTCCACCTGGCTGTCAGATTTTTGACAAAGCCTTTGTGTGTTACGAGCGTTAGCTGGGGGTGGATCGAAAACTTTGCATTTTTTGAGATTTTCGTGATTATTTCATTGAATTGAAATAAAACTTAAATTTTTGCTCTATTATTGTGTGCAAAATACTATGTAAAAATACATTGAATTGTCTTAAATTAGGTAGTCGCCAATTATTTGCAAAATTAAATAAAAAACCGTTTTTTTTAAATTATAAGACAGTTAAAAATTTACTGTACTCAGTTAAAGTTATAATTATGAAATTAAAAAGTGCATTCAATAACAGAGAGATAATTTATACTTAACCTGAATTCGGCTAAATAAAGACGCAAACCTTAAAAAAATGCGACGTTTACGATCTACCCCAAACGCAAAAAGCAAACCCTCTTAAGCGCTCGCGGTTCAGTCAGTACGCTGTTCGTGGAGTTCGTGGACACAGAGTGGCTGCTCTGGCGAATATAGAGCACACAGTTGAAACGAACATGTAACGTTGATTTTAAAGACACAGCGTACATGCACGATGCGTAACATGCTCGCTGCGAATGTGACGATACCTTTAGCGATATCCATGACATCACGTCGTCTTTTGTTAGCGCGCTTTCGTCAATTTGGAACGCTGCAAATACATTTTTTGAAAAATGAAAAAATGAAAGAAACTGAAAAATCTTTATTGTGTATAATAAATAATAAATAAATATCCCTGGACATTATTCCACACAGCGCCATCTAGCCCCAAAGTAAGCTAATTAAAGCTTGTGTTATGGGATACTAGACAACGGATAAACATACTTAAATACATTTTCTTTTGTAAAAACATACTTATTATACATAGGAGACACCCAGACCAGTACAAACAGACATGTTCATGCACACAAATGTTTGAACTGTGCGGGGATCGAACCCGCGACCTCTGGTGTAGTAGCCAACTACTTAACCATTACACCAAGTCGGTAGTCGGTATCTCTGAACATAGTTACATACAAATCGCTGGGATCTCCCATTAAGCATCAATGCCTGTGTTAGGAGAACCCGCTCCTTCCTGAGACCACTAACAAAGATAAATGAAACATATTTATTTAACTAATAACAAACTTAAAATTTTAAGCAGGTAAATAAATAAATAAATGGCATAACATTAACTATATGTTTGGTGTTCTATGAAAATGTTTTTTTTAATTACTTATTTGAATTTAGGATATAAATTATCTTGAAAACGCCATTTGTGTGTATGTTTGGTAAACTTTAATGATTTATTCCGATTTATGCCTTTTTTTACCAAATTATTTTTCATTTCTTATTCCATAATTCTCAAAACCCAGGTACGAATCTTCCCCAATCACCGTGACAGTCCCCGCCCCGGGCAGCGCGGCGCCCGTGCTCAACCTCACCGTGTCGCGCGCGGACGGTAAGTCCTCCCCGCCCCACGGGCTGCGCTCCCACGCACCGCTCACTAGGGGTCATTGTATATTGTTCGCTTTGCAGCTACTAATGGTGGTGGTTGTTGAGTCGTAGGGGAGTATACGGGTATGCTTGGTTAGGTTATCGTTAGTGAAGCTATGATGGTTAAGAGGGATTTGAAAAATTAAACGAAAGATTCTTCAGAAAAACTAGAAAATATTTGGGTGTGATATTAGCACTCGGATAATTAAAAAGTGTCAAAATGGTGTTCAATGTATTCGCGAACATTTTAAAGTTTCTTCATGTAAAAAGTTGGTTAGGCCCCAAGATGATGTTTGAAGCAACTCTTAGTAGAGATGATGGTCCCCAACTTCAGAAATAAAATAAGACACGTAATCTTTTGAAACAACAGGTTTTAGCAGAAGATATTATCGAATATACAATCTAGATGGTCTTATCGCTAAAAGCGATCTCTACCGGACAACCAGAAATTAAATCTGTATGTACTTCTGCCATGGATTTAAGTGACGTAAACTTCGATAGTAAACAACGGCAAATCGAGTACGCATAATGAATGTGTGTGAAAGAATCGCAGAATTTGTCTGAATGATAGCAAGTGAAATGATATGATCTCAAATGATGTAAGTATGCATGGTGAGATGATGCATTAGGTATGTAAATATTTTTTATCAATGTGGAGAGCATTTTTATTGTTCAACCTAGCAAACATGTAGACACTTATGCGATACTTATAAGGCTGAAGTCTTGTTAACGTTTTTGACACCGTTGAAACTTGCTATTTATACTGTACACATTCATAAGCATTTATGTTGGGTGCGGGATTTGTCCTGCACGCGGCGTTTCCAATCCCCGCACGCGCTCACCCGCGGGGTCGCGGGGGGAAACGCAATCCCGCGTGCATGATAAATCCCGTACCTTGTTAAAGACACTGACACTTTAAAGGTATTGTGGGAAACATAACAAATGACATTGACCGAATTCCAATACTGTACAGTGAACCACTGAAGCGTAACACATACATGCTGGCACGAGTTGGGCCCTTATTGCTATAAACTGGCAGAATACGATAAGACCGTATAGTGTAAGTGTTACGTTTGAGTTGAGTCGACTGTATCTTCGCAAGCAGACACCTCCGCTATACGACTAAAAGTGCATGAAGTGCATAGGCCTGTGTCGCCAACTGTCTTTAAACATACCATTGATGTTTTTACTATTTGTGTATTTATTTGCTGTCTGTATATAACATTGTATGAAGTGTAAATTGGTTCAGGGATAACCTTTAAATAGTTAATTTATTTGCTCAATTTTGTAGAAATAAGGTTCTAACAAGAAAACTTTACAATGATTGTCTCAATTTTAAGAAATTATACATTCCTTTTTTAGATGTTAGGTGTTAGCATTTATTAAGCTCATTCCTTAATTAAGTATTTAAATAATGGTTCTAAATCATTAGTATACTTTTAGGTCGTAGGTAACATGACATCCCGTATAGTAAGCATGATTTATTTAATGTACTTCTGTATATTTTAGTATTGTACCAAATTTACAACATTTAAATGAAAATCGGATTATTCCAGTTGGTTATTATGAGTCCTTATAAGGTGCCAAATTCGTATGTAATAATTAATCATTCCCATTTTGATCTCAATTATTTATTGTATTACTAGTGGATTGAATAGAAATGTAATTTAACATGAATTGGTTGTGGTTGTAATTAAAATTGTTTGGGAAACAAGTAATATAAATGAATATTATTAAAATTATTTTAATAACGTAATAAAGATTGGCTGTAATGAATAGGTACTAATTTATTTGGTGGGCTGTGCTGTTTTTTTCATTTACCATCTTCATTAACAAGAGTAAATGCATCAACTATTCCTCTCACCTGATTTTAGCTAAACGACGCACATTTGACTTTTGTATAGAACCTAGCCAGCCGGCCGGCACAGAACAATGTGATTTCCATACAAAGGAGTCCGGCAGAATGCCGGTGACGGCACGATTGGCGTAGTGCGCAGTAGCACGGTTTCTCGCCTCGAATCCCGCAGTGCCCCGGGTTCGATTCCCGGTCGGGGCAATTCAGGAAACGATCTTTTCTAAATTGCCTCGGGGCTGGGTGTGCTGGGAGACGCCCCTGGCTTAATTCCTTGTCTGGTACCTTGTAATACAGGGATATTTATCCCTCCTTCGAGACGATGACAAGAGGTGTGTTGTCTGGCGCATATTTATATTTATATTTATTTATATTTAAAATGAGCCCAAGGCCCGAGCAAAAAGCACCCCATTTCGTTTTTTCACATTAATTTTACTAGTTATTTGAATATTCTGAGATAGGTTTCTTCTACGCAGGGCCTGGGGATTTTCTAAGGGCTATGACAAGTTTCCTTTGGACTAATCTATTGACGCTTTAATTGCTTTCAAAGATAGATTGTACTCATGTATTGAGGTCCGACCTGCGCCGTAAGGTGTGTCGTACTTAATCAAACATGTACCTAATTATGTGTTTTACTATCAGGTGAATCTTGTGTACAATGTATTTACTTCTTTTATGTATTTATATTTATACCTAAGAGTAAATAAATGTATCTATTCCGAATTATAATCTAGTGGTTTGCGTACATGACGTCAGGAAATATACTTGGTAAATACTTGCTGCATATTTTATTTTACGTATTTGTAACGTGGCAGTGAGGTCTACTTTAAACCAATTAAATAATATTGGCGTCCCAACTTTTATGATATTTCGTAAGTTATATTATCTCGTCAAGTAAGTTTTAAACAATGAAGTAACATGTGAAGAAATTTAATAAAGTTTCTAAAATGCCTACTGTTAGTTCAAAGTCGTTTCAATTCACTCCTTTTTAGTTTATTTTTTTAATTTGGGACCCTTTTTTAATTATACTGATAGTACGTGAGTAACGTAATCCGAATAAAATTTGCTCATCTTTGTTATTACATAATAAACAGCATAACATATATTACATAATACACAGCTGATTTTTCTTAAAAAAATGGAGTTCTGACGAGCAATTAATTTATTAAAAGGTCAGGTTTTAACCTTAAGAAAAATGACTAAAATAAGGCCAACGAAACGAGATGAAGAATATGAACCACTTTTCAGGAGGTCCTAACATTTCTGATGCATGAACATAATAAAAATAGGGGGGCTACCCAAGAGCAAGACGCCACGACAATTTCTACAATAGAAATCGTTCAAATGTATGGGGATGACATAAGCGCCAGTGACAGCTTATGTCATCACCATACATTTGAACGATTTCTATTGTAGTAATCGTCGTGGAGTGTTGCTCTCGGCTAACCCCCCAGTAATAAACTTGAAACTTACAATCTAACAACAAAGATCAAAGATGAACAACCTGTAACATTCATATAGCGTTACCAAAATGTTAAAATATTTTAAAAAGTGGGACAAAAGGGCAGAGAGATGTATTTGCCATTGTGACGTACTGAAGGACGGTTTATTTACTTTCTTTTTCTGGATCGCTGGCCTTACTTCTTTCTTCATAAGTATTTAAGATAAATTTTTCGGTGTTTGGTTTTTCTTTCTACCTCCTATGCTTTGTTGATTTGCCCTGTCGTCTGTCCTACTTTATTTCTCTCCTTTTAACCTCATCCCTCACCTCACACATGTCACAAATAATACAAAAATGCACTAGACACACCTGCACAAGTAGTGGACTCGGTTTCTGGTATTGTTGGAGACGAGAGCTATGAGAGGGAGTAATATTACAACCTTCTATCGAATGGTAAGACTAGAGATTTGACTAGGCTTTTAGCTTAACCAAGTTTCCTCACGCAGCTATCTGAGTGCGCAGGCTATGGGATGAGATATGCCACATTCTATCACTGTATATTTTTTCCGCTTCCAGCTCGGTGTACCTCATGTTATAAAAACATGAACATGATTAGGCTATTACATATCTTGAGTATACATTTGGATACCAAGTAATAATGGCTAATTTAAAAAAATAGGTTGCCACAAAAGAAACACTCTAGAACTGGTATCACCTTAAACTCATTAACTTAGTGATAAATTAAAAGGTTGAACTGTTTACTTAACTGGTTTCAATCCAAAGATCACAAAATTTATCTTACCGAGCACCTTCGTTCTTTCTACCTGTCATCCTAATGGCGTAGTGTTGCCACTTCCACCTCTCTTCAAAATCGATTTTTAATCACAAAATATTATCAAATATTTGAATATAAATGCAAAATTCTGTAAACGCTAACATGCTGAGGTCAATATCTAACGGCTATATTGGGCTTGATCTGTGGCAAGTATCTCGAGTCTATAAAAAACGCACTTTCATCCACACCCTCCCCACTTACATTCCTTAGGTAATTTCAGGTGGATTAAATTTAAATATTTACCACTTTTGTAATCGGCTCATGTAGTAGTGGGTATAGTTCGGTAGCTGAAGGATATGCATGTATTTATTATAAATATTAGTGAGGTAGTTAGGTGGTGCAGTGGTTACAATTATAAACTTGTAAGTATTCGTGTGTAGTCCGAAAAAATAAAAAATACAACATCACTCTAATTCTGAAATGATGATTGGCAGAAATCTTTACTCCCAACTGCATGCTTGTTCAAATGCGGAGGAAGCTAATCAATCACAAAGCTTAGTACAAGAATAAGAGACTGCGATAAATATACTAAGAGACTGATAATATCTAAATATATCCTTGAATCGATAGTAACCAGACGCGGAACAAGCAAATGTTCCTCACGTTAATGTACGAGTATGTCTTTACACCAATGACAGCCGCTAGCGTCCGCGTTGACCACGTTGGTACAGCGCCCCTAGTGATTTAAATTGGAACCAAAAATGACATACCTACAAATTTCGGAACGCAACGATCGCCGTTTACTTGACGGAAACCCATGGTAGATATACTATTCATCTATCATGAGTTTACATCACGTAAACTACAGTAGTTTACTAAAGCAACTTGTATTTCATTTTTAGTTTCATGTATACTCACTAGTGGCGCTGTAACGAAATCCCATACCTTAATAATATTAGAAGTAATATTTTTACTGCAGACGCTAGTGTAATTGGTGGGAATCGAACCCAATACATTCAGTGCTAAAGGCAGGACCTCTAATCATTGAGCCAAGGGGCTTGTTGAAACCATTGACTCTCCATAAAATGATTTTCAATTGTAAACAGTTTTAAAATTAATACACTAATAGTCCTCATCGTTTTTCAAAACACTTAATGCATGCCTTTGTATTGTGTCAATGCATGCCATCCACATTAATAGTTGTTGACAGTTTGCATTGATTGTAAAATTAATATTCCGTATCTTAAAACTACGCGTCCACTAGTAATTTCGGCCACTGCAGCGGTTGCTGCTAACTGAGACTTAAACACTTAAATGAAAGATAAAAAAAAACTAAGCAAAATATAATTTCCGACCTTGAACATATCAAGCGGGGTGACTTAATGATTGGGGCTTAACTTTAAAACTTTATTCATATGGACAGCATATCATGCGTATCTGGGTTCAAGTAGCCGTATGCTTCCGTTTGAAACTACGGTGTATTTCCTATCCTATTTAAATATCTCTTCACCTACACCAGTCCCTAATCCACATTCCTAATGCAACCCTGGGGCAAATCTCCAGAGCATGTTCGGAAGGCGCGTCACGACGTGGACGGTATTTCAGCGCTCGACTTCACCCACCACGACTACGCCGCCATGGAGAAGTACCTGAAGGACTTGAACGAGAAGTACCCCAACATCACGAGGCTGTACAGCATTGGCAAGTCTGTGGAGGGGAGGGAACTGTACGTGTTGGAGGTGACAGACCGTCCTGGGAAACATTTACCTGGTACGTACGATTTTTTTATGTTTGTGTAATAAATACAGTTACAGTACATACAGTTTGCCCCTTGATAAATACAATACAATCATTTATTTTCAGGCAACAAATTACATTTATAGATCGGAACTAAACATAATCGGCCCATAGATAAATACATTGAAAACTTACATTCAATATAACCTAACCCAAACAGGGCTGAAACTAGATCAAGAATAATCGATCTGAGTCTTTAAAATTTAAGTAGATATTAAATCGCATCGCCATTTCAAAAAAAAACAATTATTGCGAGATAAAAAAGCGTCAGTAAAAAAAAACATTTACTCTGACCAATTTTAAAACTGCCCTTTAAAAAAGCCCTGTCCGGCTTAGTAACTACTTCTTGTATGCATCGTGGTTATCCCAGCATGTAACGTCATATTGCAGGATATTTTTTGGAAGCATTCCTACTAAAACCAGTTACTTTCAAAAATGTATGGCGGATAACCTACCCTCAGCAGTGGACATCTTATGTCTGCGAATCCATGTCCGTAGTATTTTTTGTCCTTCTAACTAACGAATACTTAACCGAACAGGCAAACCCGAGTTCAAATACGTGGCCAACATGCACGGCAACGAAGTGGTAGGTCGGGAGCTGCTCCTGCTATTGGCGAAGTATCTCTGCCAGGAGTACTACAGCGGGGACGCGCGGGTGCAGCGGATCCTGAACACCACCAGGGTGCATCTGATGCCGAGCATGAACCCGGACGGGTACGAGAGGTCTGGAGTTGGTGAGTGCTATGTTTATCTAAAGTTAAACAACTAGAAAATTTCGAATTTCGGACCTTGGGGATATCAGGCGGGGTTTGTATGTTGATTTTTGTAATTTAAGAAGTTGCAATAGGCATGACGAAAGGTTTTGAAATCCTCTTCCGTAATGTCGGCACACATTTACTGTTTACGTAAAAATTTCAGTGATAAACTAAAGTTTAACGAAGTTCAAAGCCATTTTTCTAATATTTTTTAAATATTGCACGAAAACAGCTTGCATTTTATTCTTTTATTTTGTTGAAAATCTTAATATTCTCAATTTTATTAATTTTATTAGGGATTTTAAATTCTTTTAAATAGTATTTTGTCCTAAAACCATCTAATATCTTTAATTATTTGATACTGTCGTCACGCCTGTTGTATGCTAATTACTTAACATAAGATGTTGTTTAAATTTCTGAGGTTTTGGGGGTTTTAAAAGTCATTACTCTTTCATATCATTCATGAGCCAATCAAGACATACTTACAAAAAAGCGAAACTTATTTCAATAGTTAATATAATTGTTCTATTGTTACAGGTGATTTTAGCAGTTTGAGAGGTCGCGCCAACGCTCACAATGTCGATCTGAATAGGAACTTCCCAGATCAGTTCGGACCTACTCAGGTTAGTGATAATTCCAGAGACAGCTGATAATTAAATAATTTCAACATCCTATTGAGTATGCCAATTTATTTGCCTTTCGTATAGAAATTGTTGTATTCGTCTGTTGTAAGTAGTGAGTTATCGCGCCTTTTCAAAGTTACAAATACAGCCTTATACGTCCCACTGCTGGGCACAGGCCTCACCTCAGCTATGAGGTGGTAAGATACGCCATACTCCAACACGCGGGCTCAGTGCGGATTGTTGGAGAGGTGAATGTAAGGCCAGTGATAAACCTTACCGTCAGATGTTATCAAGCCGCCTTTTTAGGCCTCTGACTAGGCTTTACAACTGATATCTTGCGACGTCCGCCGGGACCAACTGTTTATCGTGCCTTCCGAAGCACGGAGATGCCCGAAAAACACATCACTTAATTTCGGTCGGGGTGGTCACCCATCCATAACCCGACCTGGCTGGCGTGGCTCAACATCAGATCGTTGTTAATCCGCTGCCGTCACTTAGTCACGGGCCACCACTTTCAAAGTTAAGCGATTCTTTATTTTTGCTCGTTCGTGCATAAATAGAATGTTAAGTTCAACGAATATTACATTATCCCCAGGACAACATATTCCCCGAGCCGGAAACCACCGCCGTCATGAACTGGTCGCTCTCGACCCCGTTCGCACTCTCCGCCAACCTGCACGGCGGCGCGCTGGTTGCCAACTACCCGTACGACGGCAACCCGGGCATGGCCACCGGCCGCAAGTACGCCGCGCCCGACGACGGGCTGTTCCTGCACCTGGCGCATGTTTACTCCGATGTAAGTGCGAGGTCTCGGCTGGCTGAGAGGAAAGGTCTCCTTCACTATTTTTAGGTTTTATTGTCTGAACTATATCCAAGCAGTTATGGAAAAAAGAAGAAGAAAAAGAGTGGAAGAGAGTTGTCAGAGAACTAGTTGTCATTCATCAACCATGAAAACGACACGACACACTATACTTCATTCAATTCAATTCACACTATACAACATTTAGACAGAAAAAAGGTTCTTTGTAGGGTACAATATACATTATTACTTTTAAGATTTATGCCGAATTTATTAAAATCTACTTATTTATCAGCTGTCACAATCGTTCTCATTTAAATTAGTGTAAATTCAGAATTTATGAGGCTTTTGCCTAGATAAAATTATTTTGTCTTGCATCAAACTATATTGTCGATATAAAACCTAAAAGAAGCAGGGGTTTTATCCGAACAAATTTTTACTATAACTCTACCAAATCAAAAATGTGACATAATCCCTTCATACGTTTTGGCGGAAGGGGTTTTCAATTTTGCCAGGTTATACTCAAGTATGTCATCGTCATGGCAACGTCAAATGCAAATTGTCATTAATTTTAACACCCCTGCTTCTTATTTCTAATGTTATAATGAATGAAGTATATACTCCATTCATTACACCAATTCATTCAATGACATGTTATCTCTTGGTAATATTCATTGCTATGCGGATGATAGCACGGTCCACGCGCGTTATTTCGAGCGCCCTGGGGCAAAGCAGACTGACATCGAGGAGAAGAGGCGAAGTCTTGTTGTTGAGCTTGACGGAGTGTTGGACCGCATTTCAGAATGGGGTGCATGCAATCTTGTCGAGTTCAATGCCGAGAAAACGCAGGTGTGTGCATTCACAGCAAAGGCGTCGCCGTTCCTTTCCCATCCCACTCTTCAGAGCACCCCGCTACCGATTAAGGATAGCCTAAACATCCTTGGCATGGATGTTCGTAGCAACCTAAACCAGCGGGACTACATTGAGAGTGTCATTAGAACTGCATCCCGTAAACTCGGAGTCCTGAACAGAGTGAGACGATTCTTCACGCCTGAGCAGCTCTGTCTCTTGTATAAGACACAAGTTCGCTCGTGTGTGGAATACTGCTCTCATCTCTGGGACGGTTCCGCTAAGTACCTACTCGAAGCTCTTGACAGGTTGCAGCGGCGTGCTATCCGTATTATTGGAAACCCAGAGGCAACTTTGACCCTTGAGCCTCTCCAATTGTGTAGAGACATTGCCAGGCTAAGTGTTCTCTATCGCTTCTACAATGGGGAATGCTCTGACGAGTTATTCCAGCTTATCCCACCCTCACCTTTCCACTCCCGTACCACGCGTGCTGGACTACGGCGTCACCCACACACAATTCAACATTTGTTGGCCCGAACTAAAAGGTTCGGTGACTCGTTTCTTTGTCGTACCATCCAGACGTGGAACGCTCTTCCAGCACATGTGTTTCCTTCCTCTTATAGTCCCGGGTTCTTCAAGCGGGGCGTGAAAAGGCATTTCTGCAGGCCTTCAAGGTGAGGATGGCCAGCCCAGTGATTCGTTTGAATGACTGGGCTTGTCAACCTCATATCTGGACCTCACGACCGCTTTCCATCAGGTGGAGTGAGGTCATCTTGACGGGCAATATAAAAAAAAAATCATTAGACAGAAGTAAAAAAGGTTCTTTTTAGGGTACACTTTGTGGTAAAAGTACAACAAACATCATTGCTTTTAAGATTTATGCCGAATTTATTAAAATCCACATAAATAGCAGCTGTCACACTTGATTGTTCTCATTTAAAGTAAAGGAACTTCAGAATTTATGAGGCTTTTGCTTAAAAGAATTATTTTGTCTTGCATCAATCTATATTGTCGATGTAAAAACCTCAAACAGGCAAGGGTTTTAATTTTTACTGTCACTATAACTCTACCAAATCTAAAATGTTACATAATCCCTTTATACGTTGTGGCGGAAGGGGTTTCCAATTTTGCCAGGTTATACTCAGGTATGTCATCGTCATGGCAACGTCAAATGCAAATTGTCATTAATTTTAACACCCCTGCTTCTTATTTCTAATGTTATAATGAATGAAGTATAGATACAACGAATCAATCAAATCCTTTTTTTTCTCTTCATTATTCAGGCACACGAGTTGATGCATCTCGGGCAACCCTGCAAGAACACTCCCGGCGAGCGCTTCCCAGAAGGCATCACAAATGGAGCTGAATGGTAATCCTGCTTCATTTACTGTAGGAGGCTTATAGTGATAGATTGAAATCACAAAAACCATTGCTTAGTTATTTCAAATCAACTAAGTATTTCTGTTGTTATGTAACACTACATTTTTAGAGACTAGAGTATTTATTGCAATATCATCATATAATCTTTGAGCAAAAAAAAAAAGTAAAGTAATTATATACTGTTCCACTGCTGGACGAAGGCCTCCATCATTGAAATCAAGTCATCGCTATAATGGACGGGTATTGGCTTAGTCACCACGCTTACCAAATGTGGGTTGGTAATCACAAAACCGGGCTATGTTCCGAAAAACACACCAAAAAAAATCAGCAAAACAACAATACGTAGTCAATTTTAAAAGATGGTCCCAACCATTGGTGGTGATTCCAACCATTTTACCGTATTAATAATGAAAATAATTATTATCTAGCGTCGTGTTTTACGTATAATAATAAAATAGCGGATTGACTAATTTGTTCAAAAAGGTGTCTATATTGCTTTAACGTTAAAGAAAAACTAAAATTTGGGTAAATAAACTCCTGGATATCCGATTACTACTTAGGACTTCCCAGTTCCATTTAAATAGTTTTTTTTCCTACCAGGTACGTGCTAGCAGGTGGCATGCAGGACTGGAATTACCTGCACACCAACGATATGGAGCTGACACTGGAGCTTGGCTGTTACAAGTTCCCTCCGGCCGAAGATCTGCCCAAGTACTGGCAGCATAACAGGCCTGCGCTGTTGGCTTTTATAGAACAGGTACGGTATAAATGATTTAATTTGCGGCATTTCTGATAGTACCGACCAAGAAAAATAAATCATAATGTATTGTTGGAACTAGTTTTACGCAAAGAAGGTGGCGCTATGTGTTTTGTCTTGTCAATCTGTGACTGGTTTAGAAAAGAGACCGCGAAAATTTCAGAATTTTTTGTCGAGTGTAAATTTGTTCGGTTTTAAATGTTTTTGTCCTAAATTAATTATTTTTCTCGCACTCAAAGTGAAAAGTACAGTTTGCACCTCGTGAGTCGTGACTAAACGCCAACCTTATATGCCCTCGGTTTCACATGGCTTCGTTTAGTCCCTCGATATAAAATGTACTATTTATGTTTTACCTACACTTTACTTCACAATAATTTTCCCATCACACTACACTGCACACTGCACTTTTTTCGTACTTTTATTGTTCCAATGTTAAAATAATTTTAGTGTTGGATAAAAAAATACTCTAAAAAGGATGGACGACTACAGCAGGCCCTACCAGAACACCAGCGTCTCTGCCGTGCCTGTACGGCAGAGGCACATGCTGAATGCTGAGTCAAGGGTCCTGGTTGGCCCACTATTTTGTTGTTATTTTTTTATCTGTGTTTCGTTCTTTATATTCTGGTCAATAAATGATTTTTCTTTTTTTCTTACGTAGGTTGTTTGCTCTCAGCCATGTCATACCAGTTTTAATCTTTCGTAATTACAACATGTGTGTGTGTCGTATGTCGCCATACAATACCGTATATTTCTGAAACCCTTAGGAGGATACAGAAGCGCCGTTTTTCCATGCAAACGTAGTCCTCTGTTTCCTCCCTGGATATTGCTAATAGAGGAATATTTTTTTCCAAAAAATCTATCGCTTTGATTAGCATGTCCCTATGTTTTCCTTTTTAATATAAATTAATTATAAAAAAAGATATGAACCTTCAAAAATCTAAAAAAAAACCAGATTTTCCACTGAGTTGAAACATCCAGAAAACTGATTTGACTAGTATGTATGAAAAACACGACTACAGTTCTTCTTTATGTTTTAATGAAAAAAAGAAATAAATTGGTAATTTTTTCGAATAGGGATTAGGGTACTACGAAACGTCGATATTGTGTACTTTGATAGGTAATTTCGGTCCGATTTGCAGCTGTCTCTATCGCACTCTGCGGGGGGCTCGAGGTTTGCAAAAGACAGCAATAGATTTTACAAATACCTTTTTTTCAATTCTCTCGACCGTGGTGAGTCCTCTTAAGGTTTGGCTTGACCTTTTTTTGGTCAATTGTCAGCTAATTAACGTTCAAAAAGAATCAGTAAATGTTTCAGATGTTTTTTGCGATCTTAATTTTCTCGAGACAAACTTCAGAAAAAAAATTGTCAGGAACTTAAGAAAAAATAAGCTTATATCTCGTTGACTATCCATTTTTGACCCCTAGTTTGTTATTCTAATTTGTTGCGAATGCGAGGAATGGGTCCCTTTTTTGCGAATACATACAGGTATGCAACGCTTAATGACTTATTCCACACTAAATTATCGTAAGATTCGCTATCCTAGCCCTTCTCTCTCTTCTTAATCAAATGTATGATAAGCCCGCCAAAATTTTTTCAATTCAGGCAATATATATTATTAACAAATGTATTTGTGTATAGGTACACAGAGGCGTCCACGGCTTCGTCCACAGCCACATCGGCAAAGCCCTAGCCAACGCTACAATCTCGGTGTCGGGCGTGCAGCACGGCGTGCACGCGGCCGCCCTAGGCGACTACTGGCGACTGTTGTTGCCCGGTGTCTACAACGTCACTGCAAACGCTAGAGGGTGAGTTTGTGTTATATAGAGCACGGCTTCACACAGCCACATCGGCAAAGCCCTAGCCAACGCTACAATCTCGGTGTCGGGCGTGCAGCACGGCGTGCACGCGGCCGCCCTAGGCGACTACTGGCGACTGTTGTTGCCCGGTGTCTACAACGTCACTGCAAACGCTAGAGGGTGAGTTTGTGTTATATAGAGCACGGCTTCACACAGCCACATCGGCAAAGCCCTAGCCAACGCTACAATCTCGGTGTCGGGCGTGCAGCACGGCGTGCACGCGGCCGCCCTAGGCGACTACTGGCGACTGTTGTTGCCCGGTGTCTACAACGTCACTGCAAACGCTAGAGGGTGAGTTTGTGTTATATAGAGCACGGCTTCACACAGCCACATCGGCAAAGCCCTAGCCAACGCTACAATCTCGGTGTCGGGCGTGCAGCACGGCGTGCACGCGGCCGCCCTAGGCGACTACTGGCGACTGTTGTTGCCCGGTGTCTACAACGTCACTGCAAACGCTAGAGGGTGAGTTTGTGTTATATAGAGCACGGCTTCACACAGCCACATCGGCAAAGCCCTAGCCAACGCTACAATCTCGGTGTCGGGCGTGCAGCACGGCGTGCACGCGGCCGCCCTAGGCGACTACTGGCGACTGTTGTTGCCCGGTGTCTACAACGTCACTGCAAACGCTAGAGGGTGAGTTTGTGTTATATAGAGCACGGCTTCACACAGCCACATCGGCAAAGCCCTAGCCAACGCTACAATCTCGGTGTCGGGCGTGCAGCACGGCGTGCACGCGGCCGCCCTAGGCGACTACTGGCGACTGTTGTTGCCCGGTGTCTACAACGTCACTGCAAACGCTAGAGGGTGAGTTTGTGTTATATAGAGCACGGCTTCACACAGCCACATCGGCAAAGCCCTAGCCAACGCTACAATCTCGGTGTCGGGCGTGCAGCACGGCGTGCACGCGGCCGCCCTAGGCGACTACTGGCGACTGTTGTTGCCCGGTGTCTACAACGTCACTGCAAACGCTAGAGGGTGAGTTTGTGTTATATAGAGCACGGCTTCACACAGCCACATCGGCAAAGCCCTAGCCAACGCTACAATCTCGGTGTCGGGCGTGCAGCACGGCGTGCACGCGGCCGCCCTAGGCGACTACTGGCGACTGTTGTTGCCCGGTGTCTACAACGTCACTGCAAACGCTAGAGGGTGAGTTTGTGTTATATAGAGCACGGCTTCACACAGCCACATCGGCAAAGCCCTAGCCAACGCTACAATCTCGGTGTCGGGCGTGCAGCACGGCGTGCACGCGGCCGCCCTAGGCGACTACTGGCGACTGTTGTTGCCCGGTGTCTACAACGTCACTGCAAACGCTAGAGGGTGAGTTTGTGTTATATAGAGCACGGCTTCACACAGCCACATCGGCAAAGCCCTAGCCAACGCTACAATCTCGGTGTCGGGCGTGCAGCACGGCGTGCACGCGGCCGCCCTAGGCGACTACTGGCGACTGTTGTTGCCCGGTGTCTACAACGTCACTGCAAACGCTAGAGGGTGAGTTTGTGTTATATAGAGCACGGCTTCACACAGCCACATCGGCAAAGCCCTAGCCAACGCTACAATCTCGGTGTCGGGCGTGCAGCACGGCGTGCACGCGGCCGCCCTAGGCGACTACTGGCGACTGTTGTTGCCCGGTGTCTACAACGTCACTGCAAACGCTAGAGGGTGAGTTTGTGTTATATAGAGCACGGCTTCACACAGCCACATCGGCAAAGCCCTAGCCAACGCTACAATCTCGGTGTCGGGCGTGCAGCACGGCGTGCACGCGGCCGCCCTAGGCGACTACTGGCGACTGTTGTTGCCCGGTGTCTACAACGCCACTGCAAACGCTAGAGGGTGAGTTTGTGTTATATAGAGCACGGCTTCACACAGCCACATCGGCAAAGCCCTAGCCAACGCTACAATCTCGGTGTCGGGCGTGCAGCACGGCGTGCACGCGGCCGCCCTAGGCGACTACTGGCGACTGTTGTTGCCCGGTGTCTACAACGTCACTGCAAACGCTAGAGGGTGAGTTTGTGTTATATAGAGCACGGCTTCACACAGCCACATCGGCAAAGCCCTAGCCAACGCTACAATCTCGGTGTCGGGCGTGCAGCACGGCGTGCACGCGGCCGCCCTAGGCGACTACTGGCGACTGTTGTTGCCCGGTGTCTACAACGTCACTGCAAACGCTAGAGGGTGAGTTTGTGTTATATAGAGCACGGCTTCACACAGCCTTTAAGGCAAATACAACGCTACAATCTAGGAATAGATAGTCCACAGCTGCAAATGCAGCCACATAAAAAAGCTTCCACTTTGAGGAATATCTCTAAGACTGAGCTATAGACGGAATATTGTTTTTCCAGCGCAAAAGCAACTACGACGAACTATTACTTTTTTTTTTTCTTCTTTGCAATAATACGAATGTGAAACTCTTACAAACCTTTTCTTTTCTCTATAGGTACGAAAGCGTGACCGAAGAAGTAACAGTTCCGAAAGACGGCTCCGTCAGCCTCAACTTCACGCTGATGCCCCTCGACCCTCAGCACTGGTCTTCGGCCTATGACTTCCGGTAAGCTCTATACTGTAAACAATCACGATATGCTTCCGATGTTCTCGAATTGACGTGATAATGTGTCACAATCATTCTACCATTTGAAAAAATAGCGACCATTGGAAGTAGACTGTTATTCTAGTTTGGCTTATGCATACGTCTTTGTTTGTTTGTACGGTCAAAGACACCGGCTCCACCACTTTTAGAGTGCACTTATTTTACCAGAAAATTTGATTTCCTCGTCTATTGTGATCTAATCTGCTGTGCATAATTTTCAAAAATATTTTCTAGGAGTCATCAACCGGTGTCTTTGATATTATACTCAGTACACAACATGTCATTCAAATTAACGCTGTCGTATGTCTTACTAAACAATTGACGCTAGCCAATGACAATGGCATGCAGTTCCTGCTAGAGGTGCGTTGGAAAATGATTCTTACCATCCACGATATAATGTTTTAATTTGAATGACCTAGCAAAACGTTCAATCGTTTTTTATTTTGCTTTCATTTTATGTATTGTGTTACTTTTTTGTAATATGTTTTCCACAATATTTGTAGCTGGATATAGGCATTATTACAAGATCATTAACAGGTTTTTTAATATCTTAAAAGTTAAATAATTCATCACTTTTTCATTTACTTTCGTTTTCCTTAGCTGATTGTTCTCTCTTTCCATTATTTTTATTGCTACAGTGCTTTGTCATTATTTCATGACCTTTTAATGTTTTTGCCCATTGTTTTAAGTTTTTGATATAATAACGACTTGGCTTATTTATCATATAAGTTTTCATTCATATTTACTGTCTCATATTTTTCTCTATTAAAACCGTCCCGTTTGATGTTACTTTCAATTGTTTATTTCTTCTGTCGAACCAATTTAAAATTTAATAAGGACGTTTAAATAAAATACCTGAATATATGTGTAAAATGAAACAAATGGTTATTGTATCTGGGAAAACTTTCGAATGTAATTTATATTATAATGGCATAATTTTTTAGTCATCGCTTATCTTTTGCACATAATACCTGAGTTCATTGTATATTGTAATATATTATATGTAAAAATAATGTATGTACTTTCCTTAGACCATTATTTATGTATTTTCATCATATTGTAATAAATATCATCGCATGAGAGTGTTGTTTCTTGCACTAATCGTGAGCTTTACTAACCACACTATACCATACAGATGGCAAGAGAAAGAACGGAGGAATCCATTTGATGTGATGATTAAGGTAATACTACTATAAATGTTTGCAATGTATATGCAGAGTACCTAGTACATATCAATCGAAAAACGTGAATTTCACTAAGGGCCGCTTTTTTAATCCTCAGATAATGAAATTTATCAGTAGAATAAAGTTTATTCTACAGATAATGAAATTTATCTGTAGAATAAAGTTTATTCGAAGGTTAACAAGATTTTTTATTTTTCAATGGTCAGATAGATATTATCTGTTGAATAAACCTGCTGCCTGAGCAGTAAAGTTATCTGCTTCTTGAGGGGCTAGATAAGATTTATCTATGCGTTTTCTCTGACATTCTGAGGTTATGTGGTGTGTCATTTGAGATTATTTTCGTTTTGTTATGGAGTTTTGGTGTGTTATTATAATCACAAATTTTTTACCACAACTTAAGGCGACAAAAAAAGCTGAGGTTTTTTTTCTTATACGTCAGTGTCAATTTGTCAAACGTCAACTTTTGTCTTGTTTCATTCTAACATTGCAATGATTGTTTATGTGCATCTCGCTTGTGGATAATCAGTGTGAAGTTAGCGATATAAGTACATAGACAAACGATAGATAGCTATTCTTTGGATAAAAGACAATTGAAAAATTGAAAATATCTATTCGCTTGACAAACAGTCAGTTAAATTTATACTTCAGTTAGCTATCTAGGGAATAAACTAAGAATTAAAAAATCGGGCCTAAGTTATGTAGTGACTAAGATTTGCTTTAAAAACTACCCGTATGTAACAGAAAGTTGTTAGCTTAGTCGGTCATTTTCGCACACTGGGTGTAGTTCTTACAAATCGGGTGTGGTTTAGTCAAATTAGATAGCAATTTTTTTCACTATTTTGTGATGCACTAAAATAAACATGTATCTGTACCTGTAGTCGATCTCTTTGTTTGCTCGACTCTTGTAGTAAATGCTATACTGGCCATAATTTAGAGATTCCTCCTAGAAGGTTTGTTTGTGGTTTTGACACATTCAGTACGCCTACCACGAGTTTAACATTAAATTTACGTTATCGTTCGCGTAAAAAAATGTATTGGGATTTGACATTGTCATGTGATATCATGTCAAATCCTAATACAAATTTTGACGCGAACGATAACGTAAATTTAATGTTAAACTCGTGGTAGACGTACTGATATTTATTATGAATAGTGAAATAGCTAACGATATAAGAGAGATATAAAATCCGGAAGTGAATATACACATTATATTTTAATATCAAAGATAATAAAATTTTTTAACTTATTATACCTTTTGAATAAACTTTCCATGCTTCCATTAGTTGAGACAACATACATAATGGTAAGTTTTTACTTTGGTTTTAGCGAAATATAGTTATCATTTGTACCTTTAGCTTCCTCATAGACAAAAGAGAAAAGAGAATAGTATAAAAATATCATTTTTATTTTGTTTTATTTTATTTATTTATTTATTTAGCAACACTTTACCACTTGCATGGTCTGATTTTTGCACGACTACGCATGCCATTTTATCATCAATGATAATTACAACAGACAACGCACAGCCGATATTAGCTGGATTTAGAAAACTCAAAATTGGCAGGTTCCTTATACAGTGTGACTGGGGATTCATTGGCACCCTTTTTAAATAAGAACCTAGTCATGATATACAGTACTTTCCCCAAGTATGAGGCTATTTCATAGGTACACTATTGCAGGTTTTTGAACCTCAAAAACAATTGCCAAGTATTAAACAACATGGAGTTTTGTATCTTTTACATGAGGTTCTGAAATAACAAAATTTCATATTTTTATGCCGTATAAAAAAATGCCGAGCATTAAACATGATTTTCATAAGGTTAAAAATATGAAATTTTGTACCTATTAAATAGCCTTATTCTTGAGGAAAGTGCTGTATATCATTAGTAGGTTCATATTTTAAAAGGATGCCAATGAATCCCCAGTCACCCAGTAGAGTGTAGGGGAGCACAAAGAGAGTATTTCCCGAAAAACCTAAATTAAAAACGGGATTAGGTTCACGCCTCTACGAAATCGCAAGTTAGTAAGCAGATAAATTTCCGTGCATACTAAATCCTTCCTGACAAGCTAATGTATTCCCTAGCATCCTGGACAACATAATAGGCACGCGCTACCACTCCAACCTGGAGGTGTACGAAGCGCTCTCGGAGCTGGAGAACCGGTTCCCTGACGTGGCGGAGTTCCGCGCGGGGGACAGCCTCGCCACCGCGCTGCTGCATCAGCTCAAGTTGACTGACCAGGTGGGAATGAAAGAAAGGAAGCATTTATAATTCAAGAACATTGTTACATCTATCTATACACATAAATCGCTAAATTTTTAGCTAAGCGCAAAGCTCTAGAACAAATTTTTGTTAAGGCACATATGTAGAGGAAAATATTTAAAACAACACTTTTCTTTTCCCATACATACCACTTTGTTCCCAGGCCAATAACTTTTGACAGAACGAAGTCGGTGTAGCTAGTTGATAATAAAAACGGAACAAGAGTGGTAGGGCAAAAAAAAAACAGAAATTATAATGAAAACACAAAAAATATCACCAAACAGCGGCGCGTCCCGATGTTCAAAAGTAAAGACAACACCAACAAGTCAATAAAAAAATATCTTATCTTATCATCGACAGACGTTTGGGCTGCTTTTTTGTCATGTACTCGTCGCAAGGCGTGTCCAATCATCTCAGCTACTTAAACCAAAGACCCCTTTGATTTTATCAACTTTAAAAACCTCGACAGGCGATGTTGAATTCCAACCGAATTAGACACCAAAAACAGTTGCGTACGATCACATCACGCCTCGTATTCTAATTAATGAACCTCCAATTTTTCCAGATCGGTTCACCAGAAGAGACAAAGTTCCACATAGCCCTGATAAGCAGTTTCTATGCGTCACAGCCCCTCGGCCAGGAGATGCTCATCAACTTCGCCCGCCACATCGCCAACGCCTACAAGATCGGTGAAATCCTCCACAGACGACTCCTCAACAATACCGTCCTACATTTCATACCAAACATCGACCATTTAACGACGAAGATAATCAAACAGTACGATGGAACTAGCAAATGCCAAATTGAATCTTTGGAAGAAGAATTCGGTGATAGCTTATACAGCTACATAGTCAAAGGACAGAAGAATCCGCTTTCGAATTACACGAGAGAAAAAGCATTTATTAATCTGCTGGAAAGTGAGAAGTATGATTTGGTGCTGGAGTTGGCGTCTGGGACGGAAGATGTGGTGTCTCCTGAAGCCGCGCAGAATTTGCAGGTGTATGAGAAGTTCGCAAACAAGTATCAGAGTAATAGGCAGCCCGATGACAGGTACAGCTGTTCGCCGCTCAATGGGAATGAGGTACTATTTGAGAGATTATATTATTTTTGATTTACATCTCTGTAATGTTATCCGCGCCGTACAGTTCAACCATGCCTAAAATTTAACTGTGTTTTTCGTACCGTTCGAGAGCATGCGAGTTCAGCTTATGATGGCAGTGGTACGCTCTAGCTGCGGTTGATGCAAGCTTTCCCTAGTTTAGGATTAGATTCATTTTAAGAGAAGCCTCGGAGATTTACATCACCAGCTTCCGCTTACGACTTGGGCGAATTTAGAGTCCAAAAAAACAAAAGCTAATTTCAATCGAGTTAAAGCCATTTAGGAGAAGTCGAGTTGGACTGGAACCTAAGAGCATGCGTCGTTTGTTCGCAAAATTACACTCGGCACGTCTAAATTACTAGGACCCCACACCCCGGTGTGGGTTCACAACCTGGATAGACCGCACGGATCATGATGATGATGACATCTAAATCACTACATCTAATACAAACGCTCTTTACGAATCAAAAGCTTGTGTAAAGATAGTAGAAAAACCACTTTCGAACTTAGTTTGTACTGTGTATTCACGGCCTAAATTATTGTCTATGGCTGACAGGTCCACGGTCTCCTAATTGACGTTCTCCTAGAGAAGTACGACACGCCAGTGATATCGGCCGGGCTGAGCTGCTGCCGCATGCCGGTGGCGGCCGAGATCGCAACCGTGTGGCGGAACAACCTGAAGGGGATTATGCAGTTTGTGGAA
Source organism: Udea olivalis (assembly GCA_947369235.1). Lineage (NCBI taxonomy): Eukaryota > Metazoa > Arthropoda > Insecta > Lepidoptera > Crambidae > Udea > Udea olivalis. Next base: position 13,798,876 of record OX376362.1, on the reverse strand, counting down.
CTTGCTAATACTGGTAATAATGATATTTTACATAAATTATAATGTTTATTTCCAAAAAGATGAGTTTTATGGACGTTCGGCTCATAGTAAACATAAGAAAGCATTTTAGAAACAATTCATTTACCGATTAAGATTTTTATCTGTGAAAGTTTGCTGTGTAACGTTTCAGGTCCGATTTGACCCAAAAACGGGTCCGCTCGAACGCGTTCTGACCATACCATGACATGTTCTAACCATTGACACTCGAGCCAATAAAGAACTTTCCACTGACTGTTTGAAAATAAATGTCTTGAGACAAGCGATGTCAATCACGTGACATAAATTGTCAATTAATTAGCTAGCCAAATAACTGATCAATAATTACGTGTAGTAAAAATCTGATGACTCACCAGTTTTGTTTAATGATTTCTAGAACCTAACGGCGTATATCGTCACCACACAAACAATGAATTTGTTGTGTGATGACGATATCCGCCCACACAATTAATGATATGAATAACACTCTAATATGATATTTCTCTTCCGAGAAATCATAATGACTGTACATGTCAAACTGATAAAAGTAACATCACAATAATATGACTTTATATGCGAAAGTACTCTTTATGTTCAAAGCCTTAAAAACCTAATTGGATAAATCTTCTTAAACTAATATTCGTTTTCAGGTATAGTCGGCTACATAAAAAACGCAGAAGGCGCGCCAATGCGGGAAGCCAGTGTGTCAGTAGAAGGCATTAAGAGGCAGTACCGCGTCAGCAGGAACATGGCGTACTTCCGGTTGCTACTGCCGCCCGGCGAGTACAGGGTTGTTGTCAGCTGCCACAACTATCGGGACCAGGTATATTTTTTAAAAACTACCAATCTTTAGAATGATCCAATGAATCGTCCCTTTCAATGGATTTAGATTGAACTTTGAATGAAATATACATAAATAGCATAAACTATAAACATTGAACGATTCTCTAGCAAGTAATAAAACACTATGTGTAGGAACTACTTTAAACTACAAAATGTGTTTTTTTTAGAAAACTATGTTTTAGATATGCGTCATAATCTTGGGCTCTCTAAAAGTAGCTTAAACATTTGAAATGCAAACATTGACAACTCGTTTGACTCAATCTATCTGTTGTCCGGCTCATTTGTAATAAAAATTATTTGAATACCTACCTAGACTTGCAGACTTGTGCGTCAAATTTGAAGCGGTGATCACTACATCTACATACATAGTAAATTTTAAAAGAATATGTTTAGCAAAGAACCAGGCTGAACAAATATCCGTTTGTTACAGATACTAACATGGCGCGTAGTAGAAAACGTGATCAAGCAAAAAGACGTCGTATTACAACGCATTAACGCCGAGCACCTCCCCGGCGGACAGTTCAGCGAGCTACGGGTCGAAGAGGACCCTAACATCGTGCATATTACAGGTCAGTCATCGTCATCATCATCATTTTGCAGATAAAGTTCACAATTGCCGTGGCAGCCCTTAAGTAAGGTGACACTTAGCTTTACGTTTGAAATGTAATATCTCAATCAATAGTATGTATTAGTGTTTATTTTGTTGGTTGATCTTAATGAATAAAAGACGTTCACTGCGCGATATAAGCCTTTCAAACTTATTTCCAGAGTGACCAGTCGCAAACGAATCATGCTATATTCCTCAGATGGTTCCCACTCTTCGTCAAAAACTGTTTTTTCCTCAAAAGTCTTCATTTTAGAACGTTGATCCGGCCATATTGTTGCCGCGCTATGTGCCCTGGCCACTGCTACCTTTGGTGACTCAATAACGTTGATATATTAAACATTGAGTGTATCCCCACAGTTCGATTTGAGATTTGAACACTCGCAACACTGACGGCTCCTTTCGCAAAAAAGCAAGTTGACAGCTCACTATGCTGACCCGCTGTAGGGGTTTCCTACATACCGGGTGAATATCAAAATACTTAAAAATAAATGGCATACTCAGTAAGGATGATGTTAGTTAGATATTCACCCGGTATGTATGTACCGGCAATTGGTCATTAAAAGCGGTATGTATGTACCGGCAATTGGTCATTAAGCGGTGTTGAATCCTCTAGGTAGCTGTTCCATTCGATGTGGTGTACTGTCGATTTAATGATCGTTCGGTAATTCAACCTGTCGATAAAATTACCATTCGATGTTTCGTATCCCTCTAAAGACCGTTCGACCTTCCGTTTTCGATGTTGCGACATTCGACATAACGTTTTTCGATGTTATGTAGGGAACCCATGCTGTAGGCATGCTAATAAATCAGTCACAACTATAAAAAAATATGGTAAATTATTGGCCGTATTTTGAATAGATTCGGCGTAGTTTCCTAAAAACATCGCATTCAGACGACCGACTTGGTGTAATGGTTAAGAAGTTGGCTACTACACCAGAGGTCGCGGGTTCGATCCCCGCACAGTACAAACATTTGTGTGCATGAACATGTCTGTTTGTACTGGTCTGGGTGTCTCCATTGTATAATAAGTATGTATTTACAAAAGAAAATGTATTTAAGTATGTTTATCCGTTGTCTAGTATCCCATAACACAAGCTTTAATTAGCTTAATTTGGGGCTAGATGGCGCTGTGTGGAATAATGTCCAGGGATATTATTATTATTATTATCGCAGAAAAATATTTTTCATCGTGAGGCCTAATTACAATTAAAATGCAGAGCTCGTTTGAGCGCTACTACATCATTCGAGTTACCAGTGATAAGAGCAATACAAATAGTTTTGATTTGGAAATAAAGAAATACGTAGCAAAACCAAAGTCACCATGGACTTATGGAAAACTGGTCACCAACATGTGCCATGTACAGTCAAAAGCCTAAATATCTGTACGTTACAAGGGCTTTAAAAATATCGGAACAAAAAATTTGCCATAAATATCTATACAAGTCACCAAACAGTCTGAACGAACTCTCGTATACATATTTATGGCTAATATTTTGCTCAGTTATATTTGAAGCCTTGAAAACGTACAGATATGTATGCTTTTGACTGTTCTTATAATATTTTAAACCCTTCCAGGCCTGGCCCTCGACCACAACAGTCAGCCCCTAACCAACGCGGTCCTCAAGGTGTTCCCTCTGACCTCTCGCGTGCCGATCTCCAGCAACAGCAGCGACGCGCGCGGCGGCTTCGCGCTGTCGCTGCCCGTCACGTACATGGGCAAGGAAGTGCGGGTGGCGGCTAGTATGGACGGGTATATTACTAGGGAGAGGCATGTTCCGGTGAGTTTGATTATTAATGTTGAATCTTTGAACATTTTGAGCGTATTTTATTAGTAGATGATAATAATTTTACCTTACTCATTTTGGTGACCATAAAACAATCGAAAAATGATGTATCAAGTTTTCAACTTATTCATGGTAGTTTTTTTTAAATACTTTCAATGCGTAATGGTATCAAAAGCAGTCGGATACAAACTCAACCAAAGATTTTTTTATGCATAATCTATCTGTATTGTACATACAAAAAACGAAAATTCTTTACCATCGACCTAATATATTTTTAGTATTGCTTAGTTGTAAATTATCCTGTTTTTTGCAGATAAATGACAAGGAGAACTTGACGCCGAACATCTTATTCAAGCTGGAGACTGATGATCTAGTTCTTGGCATGCCGAGACTCGTGTTCGTCATGCTTGCAGGTTAGCTACTTATTCTCAATAACCTTTATGCTATAAATTTTGTCGTTGTGGGTTTATGACTGACTGTACATTCTAGAAATAACTTTTATAGGTAATTTACACTTAAATTGTGTCGAATTCAAAGTTTCATTGATTTCAATTATTTTGTAATTTATTTGATTGATTCATTGTGATATCTGGTTGATCTTTGTTTTTTAAAATATTTTCAATCTTGAGTGAAATTGTACCAGATGCGCGAGAATCAGGCCCTAAAAGTTTTTAAAACAAGACATACATACGGAATAAAATACAGGTGTCCCGAAATTCAACGACAAGCTACTATTAGGTGTAAGGTCAATTTATCCCGTTTCACATTTTGGCGCCACTGTGCGTCGTACGCGCCCGCTTATGGGGACCACGCGGCACGTCCAACGTCTGCTGCTGCGTGGAGTCGGCTACGAATTCATACCTATTCTTCGCTACAAACACACGTACGTGCGACTCGTGCGAGTTTTAGCGTCCGCCCTAAGCCTGTGTTCGTGTCTCCCAGGCGTGGTGGGAGTGTGCGTGGTCACGCTGGGCGCGTGGTGCCTGAGCTGCCGGCAGCGCGCGCGCGACGCCCGCAAGGACTACATGTTCATGCAGCTGCCTTCCGAGGACAAGCGGCCGCTGTGCACCGAGGACAACTATGGTAAGTTATCGTATAAACAGTGATTTTGTATGAACACATGTAAGTAAGTACACCTAGGGGACTATTCCCAAATCACCTATTTTCTACTGGACAAATGTGTATTTACCCACAGCTGTGAATTTCTCATGTAAGTGACTGTATGGTTTTTAATGAGGAAATAAATATTCTTTTAACCTAAGTTAATACTGACAATTAATGATGATGAATTATCATCATTTCATGACTGCATAAACATCGCTGTTCCATGTAATTTGCGCCTATCTGCTGAGTGCGAGATACAGTGAGACAAGATGACTTCACTATCGTGTTTTGCGAGCACGTGAATGTTGAATATGTATGAAATCGAGTCAGCGCCATCTAGCGGCAAATCCGGGCAACATTAAGGTCGCTAGATGGCGCTGACTTGATGCCTAACAAATTCACGATTTTTTTCTCGCAAAACGCGATGGTGAAGTCATTCACTTCTCTCACTGCAACTCGGACTTAGCACTCTGATCACTTTATTATGACACGTATAATATTTTTGAGATTTTGCCCGGTTTGTATGGAATGTGTGTAGAATTAATTAAAAAATTCTGTTACTTATATGAATCCCCGGGGGATTCCCGTCATCCCCCTGTTATTGAGAGATGCGTCAGTACACAACAGGGAAAGTTAATTAGATAATGTTCATGAGTGTTTACTATTAAATTCCGCAAAAGTAATTTTACTGATAAAAAATTCGATGAATAGACGAGTGATGGCAATAACAGCTATAACTCGCGTCACGTAAAAAGCGACCTGGAATACAGTTGTTTGCGCATGTGTCGACTAACGAGCCAATGGCGCGAGGCCCGTGCCCTCGCGCCATTGGTCCGTTCGCGCGGCGCCTCCCCCTCCTTGCTTCGTACCACTAATTAGATCCATAAATCGTCTAGTGCGCAGGATGAGCCGCAGATGGCTTTCTACGTGACGCGAGTTATACGCTTTTATTTAGTTCTATTAAACGATGGTTCTTTTCTCAGAAATAGTACGCAAACCGTACTTCGACGAGGAAGAACTCGCCCCATCTGAGACGGACTCCGAGGAAGAGATCGTCCTTCTCCGCTCCGAACACCAGTGGAGGCCCATAGAGCAAAACCAGTAATCAAGAGGCAACCTTACTGCTAAGAACTTAAGACATGGTTTGACTTAAACATTAACAATCGTACTATGACATCAAAAATAATAATCCTTAATTCTCATGTAGGCGCCGTCGCACAGACGTCATTACGATAAATGTTTCATAGTGTCTCGTTTACTTTGCATGAATCTGGCAAAAAAGTTGAAGCACATTTTTACAGATACAATAAGCAACAATAAAAGGGAAACAGACTCTTACGATGACCAATTTCAATATGAATGACAAGCTATGTCATTCTACTGATGTTATGTAACGGTCGTTTAGTGATGATGATGAACCATGGTAGATAATGTGCTATGTTCTAAGCAGAAGGTAACGTTTAATTAATATTGTCAGCGCTTGGCAACGCATATTTCAGGATGAACAATGGGGACTGAAATAACTGTTTCTCAAACCGTTATAAGTCGCTATAATTTTTATAATTAAAGGCCACTTGCGATATTCCGATTCCCGGTTCCTATTTTTTTTCTATAAAAGATGGGTATTGCGCATGCGCCAAACAAGTTCAGAGGGGACTAGAAGTTTGAAGCGAACTATAAATACGAATTGAAGGCTTATATGCACCATGTTAGATATCTGCTTGGAAATATTTGTATTGCGGTGAAGAAGCTAAAGTTCCCTTCAAGTTTATTTTACTATAGGGGTAACCTTTTGAGGCATGCGGTTCCTAACGCCTTCGCCACGTCACGATTTGTTATAATATAAAAAAACTATTTATTTATGTTCATTTGTATAATTTATTTTTAAGATCTTTATTGAATTCTAAAAAAGTTTAATATTTATTTTATAACATAAATGTTTTGATAATCGTTTTTATGACGATAGTATTTGTCAGACGAGTTAGGGCCCACACCTTACCGAAGGCCGTTTATAACAATATAATTTAAGAATGGTAACAGTTTTTTTAAAGTTAACATATTCAAAGTGTATAGGGTCATTCCGTCCTTGCTTATACCTTTCACTTCTCATTTTTGATCGTAGAAGTGGCCCTGATATGCTTGAACTAGAGGCTGCCCCAGAGATACAAACAAAGGTGGGTGTGTGAGCCCTATAATCGTAGATAGAATAATACGATCTCTCGCTTGCTAACTGCAGTATTATATCTTTCCATTTTATAAATATTGAAAATCGATAATGGGGAACCAATTATGAATAAAGGCTGTACGTAATGGTATTGAATATTCCACAATAAATAAATTTATCAAAAATTGCTATAGTTTAGGTGCAGATCTGTACGTCTACCACGAGTTGCCACTTTACATTTACATTATCGTTCGCGTAAAAAAATGTATTGGGATTTGACATTGTCATGTGATGTCATGTGTCATCCTAATACAATTTTTTTACGCAAACGATAACGTAAATTTAAAGTGGCTACTCGTGGTAGACGTACAGGACCCCATTACAGAATTTACTTTTACGATATGAGTTTTGACAACTTCAATCTATACAGAAGGGTCGCTCAAGCTGATGATGGTTGAGTGACACTCAACATGGTACAAGGTGCTCTTGTAATGTCACGAGACGATAAATTCGCGATGAGACACATTCTGTTAAACGGACCATTCTTTTATTCCTGAAAAAATAACAATTTTTATCTGAATCTTAATTCTTTTTGTAGGATACGTTAGTTTAGTGTACCTATGAAACAATTGGTATTAACTGTTGTGAGTAACTTTGTTGTTGTTCAACAAGATAATTATTTTTATTTTAATATTTGTGTGTCTTCATCATGTGGTTTAGCAATACATTCCTATTTATTCATTTTAAAATGATATTTCATCTTTTTACTTTATTTTTTCTTTTATTATGATACGAATTTTCCATTAAAATATTGTGTGCCTTAATATGAATTTACAAGCAATAATGTATTTTATAGACTTTTTATGAACGAAATATTTTATACTTCACGAATTTATATGACTGAATCTCTTCTATGTGTATTCCGTTTATTTGTACTGAATTTTCTGTTCTATTTTGTAGAAATATTATGTGGTTAGTGTCCATTATTTTACTAAATATTTATAAAAATATACGTCGGTGCTCTTTTTATTTTTTTTAAAACATTTTAGAGAAATTGTTAGACTGTTGTGATAATTCCATATTGATTTTGTAGTAGATATTAATATTTTAAGATTAAAAAGTATTTAAAAAGTTATATGTATTTTTTTCTTCATCCTTTATTAATAATTATTATTTAATAATATTATTAAATAATATTATTAAATAATGGTCCAACCGTAAATCCTAGCAAGGTCACTAGATTACCTATAACTGATTTGAACCGTTTTTTTAAATTCCTTAGTGTTGCCAAAATAAATAATAATATGTTTTTTTTAATTATTTTCTGTCTTAAATTGATTTTTTATGCCATAGATGCAAATATCAATTTCAAATCTTTTTATGTTAAAATATAGCTAGATAGATGGCCTACCAAGTTTTATACCATTTTTGTAAAATTACATTGCATTTCTTTCCAAAATATTGATGTAATTTATTATTTTTTTGAATTTAAATTTGATGACTCAAATTAAAAATTGTGTCGTGTAAAAAAAAGTATGACACCAAAGTCACGTGCAGCTAATGAGGTTTCTAAATTGGTTTAAAACTTATCGTTAGCTACTAAAGTTGCAAACATAATGCCTTAAATCTGAAAGAGGGGCGAACATCTCCAAATAATTATTAAGTACAATTATTTTGTCCGTGCAGTTGGGGTCATAAATCATCGGAGTATTTCGCTCTCTCTCCCACGCACGGTTCTTATGGGCGGGCAAAGTGATGCGCATTATTGTTTTTGATACGCGTTACCGATGGTGTTTTGTTTAGTTTTGGCATTATGTAGGCTCATCATAACATAACAATGTCACTCCACCCTTTGACCGCACCGCCGCCGTGTACCTGCCTTCGATGACTCATTCGTTTTTATCGATAATGGCGTTGCGCCCGCGCTACATGCTCACCGCGCTAGCCGGGCTAAGGCCGAGCTATGATTTATGAGCCCAACTGCACGGACAAAATAATTCTACTTTTTTTATAGCGTAAAGTTGCTTATTAACATTTTAAGAATGTTGTAACTACAATCTACGTGCCCAAGCATGCCATTGTCAGCATTCCTAGAATTCCAAAATGCCAACAATAGTTTTATGACTTAATTTGGGTATCGTTGCCTGCATTAAAGGTCATGTAAACAAACGCTTTAAAAAAGGGAATCACATGTGAAAGGAGATAGCGAGTCTGCGCATCTTTTGTTGTGACATTGTTACAAACAAACCACGCTCCCCACCTCACCCTCCCTCTAGAAAATTCGTGGCTTGATTGCGTGTGCTGGTTTATCAGTGGCTTTGGCTTTAGTCGTTTTCGTTCTGTTTTTCTGAAAATAAACAACTGCTGTGAATTTAGACTTTGCGAATTGCCTGTGGATTTTGGACTGTTTGTTTCCTAGAATTAACGACTTGGCGATCTTACTGGACTCCGAAAATCTGTTCATTTGGTGTTGTTGAGCCTTTGGACTTTGAAATGCCTCGTTACATGTACACACCTCGTGAATACTTATGCTAACATGCATTATATCTACGGAGAAGCAAGAGGCAATGGCAGGGAAGCTGCAAGACTATACCGAGAAAGGTACCAGCGTCACCCTGACCACCGGGTCTTTCTTCGGGTGCATTAACTCGCTTCTTGAAGGAAGGATTCTTGGAAGTAGAATTAGTGTTGGTGGTGCTAGTAAAGGAAGGCCGCCTCAACTAAATGACGAAATAATTTTTCGAGAAATAGAAGAAGATGCGTCAACTTCAGTTCGAGCCATTGCACGACGTACCGGCATAGCAAGATCAACGGTGCACAAAGTTTTAAAAAGGTACCATTTGCACCCGTTCCATCTGCAACGTGTACAAACTTTAGAACCGAGAGATTATGCTCGAAGAGTGGAATTTGTAGAACGATGCTCCGAAAGATTCGAGAGGATCCGCAATTTATCAATAAAATTTTATGGAGCGATGAGTCTTCTTCTAGAAAGGATGGATACAGCAATATGCACAATTTACATAGCTGGCAACTAGTAAATCCACGCTTGATGAGAGGAGATAGAAGCCAAACAACATTTAAAATTAATTTATGGGCAGGAATAATTAATGGAAAAAGAATAGAACTCTTTGAGTTGCTTGCAACTTAAAATGTCCAATAGTACTTACAATTTTCGAAGAGAAGAGTTGCCTAATTTACTACAAAATGAGCCAGAAGAAATAACATCCACAATGTGGTTACAAAACGACGGGTGCGCACACTATGCTACGGTGGTAAAACAGTATTTGAATACTACATTTCCTAGGAGATGGATCGGCTGGTTGGGACCAATTTTGTGGCCGGCGCGATCTCCCGATCTAAATCCGCTGGATTTTTTTTACTGGGGATGTCTTAAAGACAAGGTCTACAAAATGCCGCCTATCACGAATGTTGAAGACCTACGCCAAAGAATTCAAAATGCTGCAGCGGAAATAAGCGATATTCATTTTAATCGGCGCCTGAAAGCTTCGTTTATTATGAGATGCAGAGTGTGCATAAAATTGTAGGAAGGCGGCAATTTGAGCATTTATTGTAAAATTTAATAAATGAACAATTCTGCTGGTTTTTTGTTTTTAATTCAATGAACTTAACCTACTTCTCCCATCGATAACGATACCGAATAGTCCTAATTAAAGTCACGTTGATTAACGTAATTCTAATAATTAAAAAATGAAAAACATACTAATTTAGTAATTTAATTTTTTGAGATGTTCGCTCCTTCAGATTCACCGCATTATGTTTGCAATTTTAGTAGCTATCGATAAGTTTTATACCAATTTAGAAACCTCATTGGCTGCACATGTTTATAAAACATTGATACACTTTGGTGTCATACTTTTTTTTACATGACACAATTTTTAATTTGAGTCATCAAATTTAAATTCAATAAAATATTATTTAACATCAATATTTTTGAAAGAAATGCATGTTTACAAAAAAAAGTATAAAACTTGGTAGGCCATCCATCTAGCTATATTCTATTAATTAATATTTGCGTATATGGCATGAAAAAATCAATTTAGGACAGAAAATAAAAAAACATTATTATTTATTTTGGCAACCCTAAGGAATTTGTTTCAAAGGCTTCAAAAATATTTATTTTCAATGTCCAACTTTTCATAGCAAGAGAAATGACAGATCGCGGTCAGATTCAGAAATCTCTAATGCTCAGCTACCTCTGTTGCTGACTGTACCCTTTTCTAGTAAGAAGTGGGTGTTTTTTTTTATCAAAGTGCGGGTGCTCTCGCTCGGTGTGGGGGTAGTGGTAATCCCGTATCCTTGATAAATCCCGCACCTTGTTAAAAACGTAGCGTAACGTAACGTACGTAAACGTAACCTTATTAGGAACGAAGATACATTCACTTGTTAAGCAGCACAAGATGCCCCCCCCCCCCCCCCCCCCCCATGTAAAGCTTGATGATTGATGACATCTGGACAGGTAACTGATGCAGATAATAATGTTTCTTCATCGCGACGAAGAAACATGGCGTCTAAAACTTTCTTTGCATTTCATGAGTTTCGTTACACTCGTCGTGCATTTCGGATATTATTCTGTGTGGTATTGTAATTTGTCAATTCCAAGGCCGCAACATTATATAAAAAATACTTTTTGACATTCATGCATGTGACATTTCTCGTGACGTTTCTCTTTCACAAGTTTCACAACTTCGATTCATGTGATTGTGGAATTTGTTTTCACGGCGTAATCCTTAAAAATAAGGTTTTCATGTGTTTAAAAACCGCTCATTGAAAACAATACAACTCACGGGATAAATATTATTCGTGCGAAACCTAACCTAAATAGGTTCCTCGAGTGGCAGTCGATCTTTGTTGTGTTTTCATTAGCAACCCCTGTTTGTTGTTAATTACAATGAGAATAGAAGTGGGCTTTACTTGAATTCGGTTATCACTTCCCGAAGAACCGATAGCAGCGGTATGGATAGAGTTGGAGGCGAAGTTACGGATATGAGTCGCCGGGCCGGAGAGTTCCTGCGTCGGGTCAACAGGATCGCCGACGGGCCCTTGACGAGAAAGAAATTAGTAATCATATGTCTCTTTGTAATATTTATCGTACTTTATCTAGGCCCTAGCCTCATGAACTGGCTATCTGGGTCAGAAAATGCTGCTAGTTATGAGAATGTCTGTCAAAGAAAGTTTTTACATCCCTTTGAAGAGGCTATAAGTGATTATGATGCCTACTTGAGGCAAGAAACGACGGCGACGCTTTCTACACTCAGCCACAACTATGTGCCTTATGTTGGAAATGGCCTGTTAGGGTTAGCTTTGGAACATGACTCACATTTGAATATCAAATATGGCAGGACTTTATCTTTACCACTCTATTACCACCCACTATATATTATAGATGACTATGAAATGAAACAATTCACAGTAGCAGAGTACAAAAAAGGCATAATTCACAGATTCCAGTGCAGCAACACAGGTTTATACATCAGCTATCAGTATTATGCACATAGAACTATACCATCCTTGCTTGTACAGGAAATTTTGATAAATAATCCAACAAATACTGGTAAAACTTTGAAATTAACCACTCCTAGAGTTTCTGACTGGCCAACCTCAGTGAAACAAACCGTGAAGTTGCACCAAGGAGTGGATATCAAGGAGTATGAAGTTGTGACAGGAATGATTACAATACCAGAGAGTGAAAACATTATTGCTGCTGCAGTTGTGTCGCGTAAGATGGGCAACACCATCCAGGTGGGTGCCAGAGATGCCCTTGATGTACTGATATATACCACTGTACAGTACAGCAGTCCAATAAAGAAGTCTGATTATGCTAAACACAAAGACATTGTAGAGAAGAAAGCTATTGATGAAATGGAAAAGATCATTGCCCTCACTGGCGACACAGCAGCAGTCCGGAAATTAAAAGAGAACCACGCTAGGGTGTGGCAAGGACTGTGGTACACTGGCTTTTATATTTCAGATTCAAGAGCTGACGGAGTCATTAATGGTGACAGAATTAATGCTACAATATATGCTATCTTGTCTCAAGTACGTAGCCTAGAGCATGAGGAACATATAAAACTGCAAACAAGACAAGACATCCTCAGAACATTGACTTATTCTGAAGGCTGTTATGGTGGTCACTCAACATTAGATGCTCTAAATTTATGGAAACCGCTGAATTCCTTGAATAACTTAAATGCAGTTGCCAGTGTCTGGCTCTTGACATTAGAAAAGCATGGCTGCTATAAATTAATGAATGCAGGTGCAAGTGGAGTCAATCAAGCAATGATTTTAAGCTTTGGCAGTCTTCGTTTTAGCAATCAACATCTTGAATATGACATTCATCCATCAAAATTGCACAGAGACTTTCTTTTCCGTCGTCTAAATTACGGGAACATGACGCATGTGAATATAAGCGTAATCCTGCAGGAGGATAATAAGGCTGCCATTTTTGTGGCTTTGGATCGCTCTGACAAAACTTACTATGCTTGTGATGCTGGTTGCCTCGACTCCCCTGTCCAATTGGGGCCATACAGGAAATATTTCCCTGTTAAGTTGACAGAACCATTGACAGCTATATTGTATATTACAGCAGATAAGCAACACATGGAAGATTTACGGCACACCATCCATGTAAGGGAGGTGGTAGAAGCACCAGCCCATGAGCACCATGTCATAGCCATGCACAAACATGGACACAGTTTAGGGGGTCTAAATCCATTGTTTTGGATCTCTATTCTGCTTCTTATAGTGGTCTTCCATTTGTTCCTATGCCGGATTATCATGAATGAGTTCTGTGACAGTGGTGTGTCGTACCGCCGGCTGTACAATAAGCCTTGAATTTAGGATGCTTAAGAAAGTAGATGGTCTCACCGTTGACGTCCACTGATGCTTGACTGATCGCTTAGGCTTTTATCTCTTACAAATATGTGTTAGTCTCGCTAAAGGGCTGTGTAGAAGACCTGTCAGTGAGTATGTCTGAGCTTGGTACATAAGCCTTAAGCTTGAGTTGTAATATTCTAGCACTACGAAGTGTGACTGAAAAAAAAATCTTTTTTACTGAGTGCTAACTGTGAAGTATGAGAACCAAGCCTGTCACAAGTCACAACAAGCAGTATTCAGTAGCGTAAGAAATACTGTTGGTTTTCTCTTACAAATTTTTACTTCTTTAAAATTAGATTTTTCTCCAGTAATGAAGGTCTCAAATAATAGTATATGTATATCTGTTAAAATTATATTTAAAAATTGTAATTGCTTTGCACTATGATTCTTTATACCGTAAGGAAAATTAAACACCATGGTGATGCAGAAACTATTCAAGTGTTTTTTTTTAACTTTTACATATTTTGAATTATTACAAAAAATCAAATGTTTGCATAATTTTGTGTGCAAACCTTGAAATAAATATTAGTAAAAAAAACATTATCTGAATTAAATAGGTATGCTCAGTAGCATAATATATAATTTTCCTTACAGTATGAATATTCACCTGTTAAAACAATAAAACAATAAATAGACAATTTAATAAAGTTCATCCTTTTCTATACTTATCATAATCAATCATGTATTTTGAAGATAAGAAGTCCGAAAACTGTAAAAACCTTCATATTTTCTAATGCAGATAATTTTACTTAAACTTCACGTTCAACCGTCAACTTTTTTATAATTTTCATTTAATTTTAAGAAACTGCTAATACTTTTCTGCCACAACCCTCACTGACAATTGTTAAAGGTGCAGCTTCAAGTGCTTCCTACTTCTGAAACTGTTTGGTCCAGTTACATGGTGACCTATCTAGCTCGCCATTATTGATCAGCCTCACCACACCAATGTACCCTTAGGCTTTACCAGGCCCATGAACCTATGATGTTGCATCACGTGTAAAGAGGTTGGGGTAGCCGCTTACTATCAGACGGTCCGCATGCTTAATTGTCAGCGGCATTGTAGATAGTTTCATTCAAATGTGATTATTTGCCTAACTTGTCTAGAGCATATAACTGGTTCCTTGTCTTTGTATTAGCACGTATTGTTTAAAGCTGTGTCAATTGGGTTATTTTTCCAAAAACTTCAGTTTTGGAATGAAACAGAGTATGGATTAATTACTATACTATACTTAACTGTATTAATTATTTATTATTACATTAGAGGGAGTAAGTTGCCCTCACAAGGTTGGACTGTACATTTCGTATGATAGTTAACGTGACAGGAGGGGCTATTTTACCGACCTCTTCACTGTAAAAGACAATATAGGCCAGTAAAATAACCCCTCCTCGCTATTTATTGTTATTAAGATTGCCGTATATATTTTTAAAGGGAGTGATTAAACTCTTGGTTAATGTTATTTGGTTTTCTTTAATTTGAATACCTGTGTACCTACCTACTTACTGTAAGGCCATACCTTAACCTACCTACCTACGTAGGCCAAAACACGACTCGAAATAAAGTTCTCACTGGTTCCTTCCTTCTTCCTCTTAATTCTCCTTTATCTGTACCAGTACCGTTAATTTACGGCTACGATAGTCGCGTCTATAAAGTATTTGTATCGGATTTCGGTAAGCCTACTCATTTTAGTATCATTACTCGTAATAGTGATGATACTAAAATGAATGTAGTTTCTGTACTTTTCTTATCGTAGTAGACGTAAGCTCATGGTACGGGTACCGAAAGGGCCGCTGATAAATCGGTGGCCATACTACCCCCCTCGATTTGTCAGAAGACTAGCTGTCCGCAAGCGGCTTCGTCCGCGTAGACTGTTTTTCCCGTCAAAATGTAGCCTAAACTGAAAAAAAAAATAGCCTATAAAAATACCCCCTGATAATGTGTGGCGAAATCCTCGTTGCAGGCCAGTAATACAGGAGCCGGAGCACCGGGATTCGTCACACAATATTTAGGAGTAGATGCAGTTGTGGAACAGTTAATAAAAGATCAGCCAATCCAGTGACTTGTTTATTAAATAGGGTAAAAGTATAGGTAGGAAAGAAGAACCCGATACACATGTTCCTGTTATGTAATATTTCTTACGTGATGGTGTATTTAAAAATACACCATCACGTAAGTTAAACTTAAACGGGTAATCTGGTAAAATGCTCGCAAGCTCTGTTCAGTACGATGGTTTTGGTAAGACTGACTCAAAATGCTGAACAACGAACGTGGAACGATAAAATAAATTTTGAAAGGACAGGAACAGAATACTATTGATGGCCAGTAAGTTGAACTATGAAGTTTTCAGCCATCGTGGAGGTTCTAACGTCCACGAGACCAGAACGAAACGGTGTAACGATGTACAAATGCAGCTTTAATTTAGTGAAATAATTTTAAAAATCGGTCTAGTAGTTCCGGAGCCTATTCAATAATAATAAACAATAAATATGCGCCAGACAACACCTCTTCCTAATAGTCTCGGAGTAGGGATTAATATCCCGGTGTTACGAGTTAAAATACAAGGAAATAAGCTAGGAGACAGCACACCCAGACCAGAGTCAATTCAGAAAAGATCGTTTCCTGAATTGACCCGACCGGGAATCGAACCCGGGACAATACGGAAATCGAGGCCAGAAACCGTGCTACAGCGCACTACGCCAATTGTGTCAAATAAAATCTTTATGTACTATTTATAGTTTTAGTACTAAAAGATATATTTTATACTTACAAGGACCGTATCGGATTTTATCGCGGTATACTGTCATCGCAAAAGATAATGGTTGATGTGAAGACCAAAGTAGTTTAAACTATATAAGATAAATAAGTCTATTGCGCAAACATACACCTATTGATAATAGCAAGTAGACTCAATTGAGGCGGTCTTATCGCCACAAAGCACTTTCTTCCAGATAACTTATAGATCATTGAATAATATTTTTTAAGACAGTAAAGTAGCCTCTCCTCCTTAGAATAATAATAGTATAGAAGGATAGTCTTCGTACAACTGCCCCGTAAAAATGAAGCTCTAATCCGATCCACACATGCGTGACTATTCCTTGCTTACGTGCGGCGCGCTTTGACATTGAACATTGCGGAGCTGTAATGAACACTGCAAAGCGGAGGTGGTCTTGGTTTCTTTATGTAATTATTCTAAGCTCTCCTCGCTATTTATTTATTAAGATTGCGGTATATATTTTTGAAGGAAGTGATTAACTCTTGGTTAATGTTATTTGTTTTTCTTTGATTTTAGTACTAGAGGCTTTGATAGCAACTGGGCCGAATAATTTGCATGCCTTTCAAGCACGGAAACAATTACATTACAATCACAAATATTATAAATGAATAATTTTAACTATTCACAGCGTTTGTATCTGTGGATTGGATATATCTTGGGATTACTTCCAAAAACTTCCAAAAATGCCATGTCCTAAATGGGGATTAAACCCGGGGAGCTATTCGTTCCTTATTGTTCCTTATTAGTGGGACAACATTCGAGGGCAAAGGCCTAAGTAAGAATTTCAAATGATACACTTAGTAAAATTGTCTATAAATATATTTACAAAATAAATCGTCTAAACATCTTTGCTAAGGCACGTATACAGGGTAAACAGAAGACATTTCATCACATTGTCGAGAGAGGCACATTCTGTTGAATTCACTCACATAACATTTGTTCTAACTGTGTAATTAAATATAAAACATACATTTTGGATAACCACATAAACTTACTTAGTTTGAACTTCCACATTTGTTTTCTCAATTGGTAATATCATTTAAATTTGAATCATAAATATTGTGAAAATGTAGCCTATAACATACCTACATATTTGTAGCTACTTTATGACTATTATAAACGTATACATAAATTAAATAAAAAATAATACATATTTATATCTGGGTCCATTTCACACACGGCCATCTGACATAAGTTGTTCTCGGAATAGGAGGGAATATTTTGATGTATAGTTGGCGTCAAACTTATATTCCGTCTTGTGTTCAGAGGGGACTAAAAGTTGAACGCGACCCATATCAGTGTCCTAGACGGTTTATACAACAGCTCACTCAGCAGGTTACCACAAAATTACCAATTTTTACCTCTACCAGTTTGCCGTTATCTCTGTACACTGTGTGGTTATAAATAACTATACTCGTATTACTGAAATACATTACACATTGTGACACAATTAAAGCCAAAGCGTTCTTAAATGTTTAACTGTAGTAATACTGACTAGGAAAAAATATATGTGCCTACAATTACTTTACAATATTATAAAACTGGTTTTTGCATACTTTAGCTATCCCTGAACTTGTATTAATAATTTATGTGACCACTAAAACTAAGTTATGAGATTTAAAGTTCTATTCACATTTGCCTCGAAGAGAAACAGATTGTATGTTACATGATAGTTTCAAAGTGAAATGGAACTCCAGAATTTATTCTGGAGCATACTGTCTGTAAATGTTTATAGGCAGGCGTTTGTTCACAATTGCACCTGATTGTAAGTGACGACGCGTGGTCAATGATGTAAAATCTATTCACATTTGCCTCGAAGAGAAACAGATTGTATGTTACATGATAGTTTCAAAGTGAAATGGAACTCCAGAATAAATCGTTAAAAAATAAATATGTCTGACTCCAAACTAAGAAGAGTTTGTACTAGCCTCTGACTTGTTATTCAAAATTATGACGTACTTACTGTTACATCGCATACATTTGAAACTCGCTCTAGTATGAGATTTGGAGGAACGCATCTAGAGTACATCACTAGATCGATTATGTGGCTTTTTCCGAATATTCAGAGGCTCAAATCTGCTAGCTTTATTGACATTACCTTAAGGTCGTGTTCCTGTGGTCGGTCGCCACTCAAGTGTATACTTAGACAATTAGTATCAACTGATACCTCTGTAACGAACATCCTCTGATTCTCCACATTTGTGTACTTCCATGTATTATTATCACTTATCCAACTAAAAGGTACATTATAGAATGGTCTGGTAAAAATTTGAACTGTTTTGGCACGCAGGGCGACTTGTATCACTCTTAGGTCTTAAAGAGACCATACACGTTTCAAAAGCAGAAATGTCACCAAATGGAAACACTTATTAATACATAAATTATACCATTGGTATTACTTAACGCCTCAGTTTAGGCCGAACACATGTGGTCTCCTTTATGAGCTACGGCGGGTAAAATAATATTCAGATGTGAGATGATTTTATTATTTCAAAAGGGTACCTGACTTTAACATAATTAAGAACAAACTTGGTATAAAAATAATCCAAACCGGCTGAATACAAGGCACTTCCTTTAAAAAACACGCGATCTTCTACCATGAGTTTACGTCATGTTAACTACGTCAGTTAACTGGCGCTTGTTTGTCATATTTAGTTCCATTTCTTTCCACTAAAGGCGCTGTACCACAGTCCCATACAAATTATTTAGCCCCGATCTGCGCTGTTAACTCATGGTAGTTGGTCAAAACTGTGACCGAAAATACCTGCGACTTTTGGTAGTTTTTTGTAGGGATTTTAATATCAGTCCATATCATTACAAGGAAATGAAAAATAAGTCATTGAATAAAACTTGTCGGATACCCTTTCTAAATAACATTAGACATTTATTTGGTGTAATAAATGATGATCATTTATATTACTACAGACTACACACGGACTTTAAGGAATACACCGGTAAAATAGTGTCAAATATGTAAAAAAAAATGTTTAACATATATTTAGTATAAAATTGGAAAACATATTACATTATACAGATCTTGTAATACTACAAAATAACGCGGTAATAAGGTTAACATAAAAGCGTATGAAAAATAGTTATAAATTTAAAATCATTGAATTAAAATAATAATTTCGTATCTTCAGTCAACCAAATCTTTGGGTGAATATTAATTTATAAAATTGTATTAGGTATTTAGCACGAATTCATTGTTTGATTACTTAAATATAATATTTATGAATGGAGATGAAGTTTAACAAAAATATAATAAAACCTGAGATCTAAATACCTATGTTTTTGATTTTATTATTATCTTATTCTGATCAAATACATAAAAGAGATCAAAGAAAGATAGAAATATCAAGCGGAAAATCTATCTTTCTATTTTGTCTCCACTTTGTCAGGAATAAAAATATAAAATGGTATTATGATTCTTATAATACTTATCTAAAATATCATTTGTAAGGCACCAAGTTACAGTTTTATGTACACATTATTTCGCACTAGGAACTAGAAAATCAGTTCATAGTTGTATTAATACAGACATGTTTTGATTACGGACTCAGAATATTAATTGAAATGTAAATAAATAAAATAAATAAATAAATATCCCTGGACATTATTCCACACAGCGCCATCTAGCCCCAAAGTAAGCTAATTAAAGCTTGTGTTATGGGATACTAGACAACTGATAAACATACTTAAATACATTTTCTTTTGTAAATACATACTTATTATACATAGGAGACACCCAGACCAGTACAAACAGACATGTTCATGCACACAAATGTTTGTACTGTGCGGGGATCGAACCCGCGACCTCTGGTGTAGTAGCCAACTTCTTAACCATTACACCAAGTCGGTCGTCTAACTACATCTGTGTTGTTGTGTGGAAATGTGACTAACTACATCTTAAATAAGTTAAAATTATTGACGATTCAACGTTATTGTCATTTGGGTCACTTACTTTGTGCGTACGCGCAGGCAGATTGGCAAATGTATGAACGGATAACTGCACTAACTGCAATCTGTTAAAAAATAGAAAAAAAACTATTGAGTTTTGAAGTAGAGTTAAGCAGTTAACGTCAAATAGCAGGGCATTGAATAAAGTTTAAGCACGAATAAAGTACTGATCAAGTTTTTACAGTCATCTAAACATACATAAGTTTCAAATGTTTTTGCTAACAATAAAATTAGGGTTTTTCAAGTTTAGAAAAAAACTTAATTTTTTTAAACAAATGGCAAGAAATTCAAAAAAGTTCATATTACTATATTACTTATTTAACATATTTAATGTATATCAATAAAATGCAAACTTCTCGATTATACATCTTCCAGACTTCTATATGTTCTAGGTGCAGATGACTGGAAATTCATATACCTGTCAGAGAACAGGCGACTGTAACAAGGCTAATTAAACTAAAAGACCTTATACAATTTAAAAAATATTTATTATAAAGACACTATACTTATTGAAACTAAAAGACCGTTAATTAATAACAAGATAACTTAGATGAAACCGGTCTTTTGATCCTATTTGGCAAATTGTAAGCAGCTAATAGTTTTCTTCACCACGACGGTCAACCTCAGAGTAATGGGGAACAATACTGCTTTTTGATCCCGACAGAGGGCGTTATAAGCGACCTATCCTAAATTATCTGTCAAATGCCATACAAAATAACATAGAGAAAGTTTTTAAAAATCATTGCGCCTCAACGTGCTGCTTTTGGTTGTAAAAACAAAGGAAATCATGTATTTCCAAATGATACTTAGCTGAGAAAATTGTGGGAACAGTCTCCCAGAAGATAAAATTGGAAAGCTTCCGACTCATTGAGGTTTTTTTCTGATTATTTTGATTCTGTTGACTATTATGGTGGAAATACAGCACAAGTACTCTCAATGCGTTTAAATTTTTTTTATCACTATTACAATAATAACTGTACTTTTGGGGCATAAAAATGGCTGTTGCTTGAGTGATTTTATAGGTTAAAAACTGACAAATTCAAAGTCTCTGGGAACTAATTATTACATGCATATCGAAACTTCATGTATGTATCACACTAAACTATTGGTTACAGTAAAAATATAGGTTTATTTAGTTCAGAAGCCTTCATAAGGAATTTCGCAATTACATCGGAAAAAAACTTTTTTTAAACTTTAAGCGTCAGAAAGCCCTTTAGTAGATTATACACCGAGGGGATAAAGCACTGTTTTATATCACGGGCGCTACATTGAATCCTGAACGTAACGAAGGACTCCAAATTTAACTCCCGAGCGCAGCGAGGGTGTTATAAGTTAATTCCCGAACAAAGCGAGGGAATTAAGATTGAGTCCTGAGTGCAGTGAGGGATTCAAGCGCCCAAGAAAAAAACAGTTTTATCCCGGTAGTGTATACTCTACTTTTCTCACTTTATGCGAGACAATAAAAAACCAGGCTTAGCAGATAGTGTTTATTACAGCATATTAAAAGTGCAAATTGATATTGGAGACATTAGTCCAATTATGGAAAAATAACGTTATATTTTTTCATAACTCGACATTTTTTATTTTTTCTTTGAAATATTTATAGAATCTTCTAAAGCTAGTAGTACTACTAGCTACGACTATAGCAACTTCTTTCAGCTGGCGTGGCCTACTCGATTTGACAAACAAATGAAGTTCGTCTCAGTGCGAATCTAGTGGGCCACGGCCTCGGTCTTCGAAAATCGAGTTGGCCGCGCCCGCTGAGGACACATTCTGTTTAGTGAAATCAGACTTTATGGACATAGCAATAAGAATTATGAAAGTGAAAATCACATTATTGACCAGCGGGTTATAATAGAACATTATAACCCGGCTAAAGCCAAGAGATATAATGTCTTGCTTTCGGTAAGGTTTACATGACATATAATTCGGCATTGTCGAGCATGTGGTGTGAAAAAAATATAGTTTTATTTGAATTTCATAATCATTTTAGTAATCTACAATCAATTACGCTAGTTTAGGGGGTATTGCATTAAGGAAAACCGGAAAAAAAATTTAGGACATTCGAATGATTGGGTCGCTGGTGGCGCCATCAACAATTAGCTTTGCGTTTTGTTCCCCATTGGGATATATATATAGTGCTCACCTCACAGCTCCTCGTAGAAGGCGAGCCGGGTCTTGGTGGAGCCCTGCTTGAGCTTGCGCAGCGTGGAGTACTTGTTGTCGCCGGTGCGCGCTTGCTGCTCGTGGATGCGGTCGAGGGTGGCGGTGGACTGGTCCACGCGCAGGATGCTGAACTCGCAGCGGAGGTCGTCCAGTTGTTGCTGGAGGTGCTTGGACTTGGCTAGGTATTCCACTCTGGAAAGACAGTTTCATCTATACTAATATTATAAAGAGGAAAGATTTGATTGTTTGCTTGTTTTTTTGTTTGTATTGAATAGGCTCCAAAACTACAGGACTGATTTAAAAAAATATTTCACCAATAAGAAGCTACATTATCAGGGAATGACATAGGCTATATTTAAATAAATAAATAAATATCCAGGAAAAATTACACCAAGATCATCTGACCCCAAACTAAGCAGAGCTTGTACTATGGGTGTCAGAGACTGATAAACATACTTGAATATTTCTAAATACATACTTAAAAAGGTAATAACACCCACACACAACAAACACAATTAATGTTCGTCACATCAATGTTATATGGAAAGAATGGATGAAAGGCGATTAACGAAACGGATTTATGAGGCAAGGGTAAATGGGACTGTTGGAAGGGGAAGACCCAGAAGAACGTTTCTTGACCAAGTTCAAGATGTTCTCAGAAAGGGTCGGGTCAAGAGTACCTTTAACCGACGAGCATGTATGAAAGGACTCATGAGAGTAGAAGAAGCGCAAGATGTATGTCAGGATCGTAGCAAGTGGAAAGAAGTGGTCTCTGCCTACCCCGTTGGGAAAGAGGCGTGATGGTATGTATGTATGTATGTACATCAATGTTTGTCATGGGTGGGGATCGAACCCACGACCTCCAGTGCTAAAGGCAGGATCGCTGCCATTGCACCAACAGGTCAGTCATTTATTTATGATTGAACAAAACATTTAGCGAAAAATAATAGTACATGTAAATCAAGTCGGAGAAACGCGGGCAAGATGCGCTGCTTTACCGACCCCGCGACGTGCAATTACTTTTGACAGCACAAAGTCTGCCGAGGCAGCTATTATGAATATAAATAAAAAAAGTAATTACCCTAAATACTGTCCCACTGCTGAAAAAAGGCCTCCATCATTGGAATCGAGTCATAGCTACAAATGATAGGTATTGGCTTAATCACCACGCTTGCCGAGCAGGAGTTGGTGATAACAAACCCAAACTATGTTATCCCGGGACCTCCGAATTTCGGGCCCAGCTAAAATATTTGACACAAGTAAAAAGGCCAGATCTTTCTGATATGCCAGCAGAACCTCAAATAGATTAAATAGAGTCCTGAGTAACTTCGAACCTTTAGACAATTATTGGTACTCTAGCATTTAAATGCAAATATTGCGAAATGACAAAGAAAAAAACTAATTATAATCAGGCCTCTGTCACTGCATGTACTTGCGCGTGATAATCACCTACCAGCCGCCGGGTATTCCATGACTCATTTAGCAGTTGGTTGTTAAGGCGCTATTGCAGATTGCTCGGAAAACCCTTTTTTAGATTCAATGGCTTAGGTGTTTATTTTTTCATAATGATCTTGAAAAAAATATATGATACGCTTGAGGATATTATCTAGAACCTGTGCTGATTTGTTCCTAATAGGATGTACTTTACTCGATCATAAAAAAACCGAAACCAGGCTTTAATGTAATTTTTAAACGAATTATTAGTGGGTAAATTGTGAAAAAAAGCACATCATTTTTATAAAGAAATATTCGTCTTTGTACTGGAAGCGTGCGAACCGATTAAAGATTCGCAATAGGTTTATGTATTACATGTACTATTGTAGTATTGTTCAGGATTGTCGATGTGTGAACGCAACCATAAATCGTCTTTCGCCTGGCAACCCCAGTCAGTTCAAATATGGTATATAAGCCCATACATACTTGTAACGGCGCGCCATTCAAATTATTCTCGTAGTCGTTTCATGGTAGTCATTGTCGGTGCACAAGCACATTTTCGTAATTATATCGTTCTCGTAATATTGTAATTTAGTACACAACCCTTTTCGCTGTCGCTTCACGTGTATTAAACGGCAAAGGGAAAGAGAGAAGTCGACTGGAGGAAACACTGCTGTTCTACACCAGGTATTAGGTACTTGGAGAAAGGTAACTGTTGCTGGAGGTGAGTTCGAGTTCCCAAAGGTGATAGGAGCCCCAACCAACCACCGAAGACCGAGGCACACCAGAGCACAGCTTTATTGGTGAGTGTTTTGCCCATTTGATTATCTCTTCCCACTACTGTCGCGTTATTTTGTTTCTTATCGTATTTATTTAGTTTATTGAAATACAGTCCACTTCTATCGCTTACAAGTATTATTTCCATTACCAGTCTATATAATTTATGAACTTTTACGTTGTTGACATGTCATAAGTGCTCTTTACAAGCAGAAGTCCTTGTAATTCAAATGTCATTGTCTGGATCTGCCCTGTTTCAAATAATTCAAATGCTAAAGATTCAACAGGTGTCAAGAACTCAATACGCGCAAGACAACACACCTCTTGTAATGGTCTCGAAGTAGGGATTTATATCCCTGTGTTACAAGGTACCACACAAGGAAATAAGCTAGGGGCGTCTCCCAGCAGACTCAGACCCGAATCAATTCAGGAAAGTTCGTTTCCTGAATGGACCCGACCGGGAATCGAACCCGGACACTACGGAAATCGAGGTGATAAACCATGCTGCGGCGCACTACGCCAATCGTTTCGTCTAATCGGGTTAACTCGCAACAAGGTGATGCTTTGTGTGTGGTGGGATTGGAAGGGCATTATTCATTATGAGCTGTTACCACCAGGCAGGACCATCGATTCTGAACTCTACTGCGAACAACTGATGAGATTAAAGCAACAAGTTGAGAGAAAGCGGCCGGAATTAATCAACAGAAAGGATGTGGTTTTTCATCATGATAACGCTAGACCTCACACACCTTTAGCCACTCAGCAAATATTAAGAGAGTTTGGCTGTGAGGGGTTAATGCATTCACCGTATAGTCCTGACCTTGCACCTTCAGATTTCCACCTGTTTCGGTCTCTTCAGAATTCTTCAGGCAGTGTCAGGTTAACATCACGAGAGGACTGCCAAAACCACTTGTCGCGGTATTTTGATCAGAAGCCTCATAATTCCTATAGCAATGGGATCATGTCCCTACCTACAAGATGGCAAAAAGTAATCGAAAAAAACGGCACCTACATAATTTAGTTAAATGTAAATAAACTATATTAATTATCTTTTTGAATTTTCTTAAAAAATGCGAAGAAACTTTTTCCCTAACCTATTATTTTATGAAGACTTGATAAAAATCGGTAGATTGTCGTTCAAAATCAGTATTTCATTAATTTGAGGCCAATTTCGAGAGATGTACTGAATTGAACAACAACTTTGAAGTTCCTCCATACACGTATAGGGCAAACTCGTCGTTTCGCTACACACGCACAGTTCTGCCCGCCTTACACTCGGCGGGCAAATCTATACTTGTATGGTAGGTTAATGACTCTGTATGATTTCATCGATGATTTCCCAACACTACCAATTGGCTATGGTTTTCAATACGCCATGTTTGTTTACATAATGAGACATGTGAGAAAAAACAGACTATACAAAGTTATTTAGTAAAATCCATACTCACTGTTCAATTGTGATTTTTAGTTGAACATTCGACTAAAGCTATCATGTAAGATGATTTACTTTCCAATAACCATGTCATATTACAAAGAACCAACTCATTTAACATTCTTAACAAACTACACTATTTCCCTACTACAACTACTACCTACATTAATTGCTTGATTCGTGGCTACAATTCAAAACATAATTATTTGGGATAACGTGTTTAAGTAAATGGTAGGGTTCGAGAATGAGTTACGTTACGAAAAATATGAAAGAAAAAAAAAATTAGAAACAGGAAAAAATCATTTAAATGAATAAATGATGATTACGTAAGAAAAAAATACTGCAATATATGAAACTCAGTCTTCAAAAACGCGGAAAAAGGCTTTCTTAAGATTATGCTGAAAACGAGCTTCGTGGTGCTATGTCACTGCAGCACATGCTAAAGTGGTAGCCTATTTGAGACTTATTGTAGTTTTTTTTGTTAATGTCTCTAACCTGTGTGTATTTTAAGTGTCATTTTTTTTTTCTATTTCTGAAAGAAAAGAAAATAAATTCACTTATTTTTACAAGATCTGAAATAACCTGACTTTTCACCCGATACCTGCTAAGTGCGCTTTTACATTTCGCCACATTCAAACAAACAATAGATAGACAACAAAATGAGCGAGTGCGACACTGAAAGATTAATTATTGCGAGGAGTGCGCCGCACTAACCCAGTCCACGGGTGTTTTTATAGTGTAGTCCTCCGCTGTTGCCGCGC
Source organism: Udea olivalis (assembly GCA_947369235.1). NCBI lineage: Eukaryota > Metazoa > Arthropoda > Insecta > Lepidoptera > Crambidae > Udea > Udea olivalis. Next base: position 13,772,164 of record OX376362.1, on the reverse strand, counting down.
TGCTGACGACCTAATGTGAAAGCGGTCTAAGGGTCAATTCACACCGAGACGGGACTCTACGCGCAATTTTTGATAGAATTGCTCAAAATTCAACTTAGAGAGACCACACACTAGCGATCGTTGAGCGTCAGCGTCGTGCTGGCTAACCCTCCACACTAGCGTTTGTCGGCGCCGGGAAGACGCAACGCCCAAAAACGCTGGGTCGCCGGCACGACGCTGACGCTCAACGAACGCTAGTGGGGGGTCTTTTTTATTTACTACACGAAAAGATACATATTTCTTTGTGAGAATTTAGAACACGTTGCACCACCTCGTATAAAGTTAAATTTTGAGTAGCTCTATGAAAAAGTGCGCGCAGCGTCGTCTCGCGGCTCGGCGTGAATTGACCCTAACAGTTCCAGTAACCAAATACTAGTCATCCATCACTGACCTCTCCTTCTCGATCTCCTGCGACAGGCGGTGTATGGGCTCGGAGTCGTCGGGCGCCAGCGTGTAGGCGCTGAGCTCGGGCTCGGGCGGCGCGGGCGGCGCGGGCGCCAGCGCCGACAGCTCCGCGGGCAGCGAGCACGTGGACGGGAACAGGCTGGAGGGGACCGTTGAGGTCTGCGGGAGGAAAAATGTGATATGTTGAATAATAAATATATTAAACCACTGGACCCGTTATTAGAAGCTCAAAATATTGAGATAGGCACTGTCGTTTCCCGTTGTATTTCCCTCTCTTTCTACCCTATACATCCATCTCTTTTGCACATCCAACTTTTCACCTGGTAGAGTGGGGCCTGCGCTTGCTTTGGTTCGAGCGCGCCCCGTCCCGTTCCTCATTGGCGTGAAATTTCCCGTTGAGTAAACTTGTGCTCCAAAAGTGCTAACACTTTTACGTAAAAATATTTAATTTTAGTGTTAAGTCAAAGTGTCGAACCAAGCACGTAAGTTGCAAAATCTTATTTTAAATTCCTGTGTGTAATAAGATAACGGTGATACCGTTCGAACATTTGAAGTAATTCTACCCGCAATGTTAAAGTTTTTTCTTATAGTGTTAATTATTCGTGTTCTATTTTAGGACTGTGAATTCAGTAACGAACAACAGATTCCTACCTACTTTATGATGGAAAGTGATAACGAACCTTCGAATATTCCTGTCACCGCTGGTACATACTTCCAACGCAAAATCGAGTATCAAATTGCTACGTCGGACTACATCGAGTAGCAGTAGCAATAGAAGAAGCTAAAAGGTGACTTTCATAAAGTTTCCTCTGACTTATGACAAATAGCGTGCGGGCACAGGGCAGAAGCTATAGAGATGAGAAGGGACAGTATCTTGTAATGTGTTCGCGACCCATTGGTTAAGAGTAGATTGAATAAAATACCTCCATCTAAAGCTCACATTTACCACGCTGAACCCCTTTCAGCTGCGTTGGAGAGCGCAGGTGGGGTAAGTAAAGTTTTCTGGCCAGTAAACCAGTCCAGCAAAGGGAATGCTTGGCGAGCAAAACCCAACAATAATACAAGGCTCGCAGGGCATGCCCACATTAACGTACCATCGCGTGGTACTTCTGGCCATTGTTGTGATGCTATTCCAAGCAGTTCTTTTGCTAGTTCCCATCATAACCAACCCTCGCAGGGTGAGTTGCCCGCTTCAGAGCATTTCTTCTCACACTTGGAAAGTACTATCAAAGGGACATAGCAATAGTGGCCGTCTCACAGACGATTTCTGCGGTTGATTTACAAAAACGAGTTACTAGAAATGACCTGCCTCCCGTTCGGTCTAAGCACAGCACCGAAGGCTTTCGCGTGCTTAACGAACTGGATAGCCGAGACGCTCAGCAACCGAAATGTAAGGCTTTTGGTTTACATTACCTCCTAGTTCACCAAAATCCGAGAATTTTGACCGAGCACGTAAACCTGCTGGTAACAACACTGAAATTTCTAGGCTTTGAAATCAATTACGGAAAATCTGTATTGGTTCCGCAAAAGAACACCACCATCTAGGAGTAGACTGGGACTCCTTTTTTTGAACGAGGAAAAAATGCTTTACATTTTGTGGGTTGTGCATAAGCTCCCAACTGGATTGCCTATCGGATTGGACGCGTTTTACTACAGTCTGTTTTCGATCCAAATAAAGGCCGAAAAATCAATCAAAATCAAAAATGTTCTTTATTGCTTAAATGGTACATTATTGCAAGTGTTGGGCATCTCCTTTTAAGTTTATAAAAACCTGTGTTAGGAGAAGCCCGCTCCTTCGTTCGATTCATATAAATGTAAACAACAAAGGTAAGTATTAATCTTAACATATGAATATATTTAAATTTTATAGCCTAGTTAGTGATTGTGTGTGTGCGTGTGTGTTTACGTATGTGTGCGTGCGTGTGTTTGTGTGTGAGTGTGTGTGTGTAAGTGTATGTGTGTGTAAGTATCAGTTGTGTGTGTTATGTGCGCGTATATTGTGTATGATGCCTAAATATCGCCTATTTTTATAATTTATGTTGTCTGTTTGGTCCTATTTTACATGTAGTTTTTTTTTTATTTTTTTTATTATTACACTAGAAGTTGCTCAGTTTGGTCATAATTAAGCTCTTTTAGCCAATTCGTAATAGTTGTTTTGCACTGTTTGAGGGTCATGGTGTATATTTTTTTAAATCTGTTTGCTTTATTGTAGATGGCGATTGATTGTGAAGAATATTGTTGTCTTGCAAACATTGTTCTGTTAGATGTTTGTTTTATTACAGAATAGGGATTTCTCTTTTTAAGTATAACTGGATCTATAGGATTTTGCTTATGAACCTTAAGTATACATTGCATTATGTATAATTGCCTCACGGTTAAAACGTTTGCTTCACAGTATAGTTTAGAGGTGCTAAATATTTTTTTCTTTTTTAACATGATCTTTAGGATTCCTCTTTGAGCGCGTTCAATACTTAAAAAACGTGTCTTAAAGGTACCTCCCCAGATTATTATGCAATATAATAAAATAGACTGAACAAGGGCAGCATAGATATAAGTTATTAGTTAGTAGTAAAAATAACACAGTCATCCTTCACTACGCGTTGGTATTTATCACCAGGCGATAACAAACACGTCTCATTATTTTTAGGCTTCTAATAACGGGTCAAGTGGTTTAAAAGACGCGTTTTACCTGAAATAAAACGCATATATATTAAACTACTTACCCCTATTAGAAACTTAGTTTCTAACTCTGCCTGGTGTTCATAATTTCGACACAATGAGGAACGGGGCGAGCTCGACCCACAGCAAGCGCAGGCCCCACTCTGCCAGGGAAAAGTGGGATGTGCAAAAGAGATGCATGTATAGGGTAGAAAGAGAGGGTAATACAACGGGAAACGACAGTGCCTATCTCATTATTTTAAGCTTCTATTAAGGGTAAGTAGTTTAATATGCGTTTTATTCCAGGTAAAACGCGTCTAATAAATAACACATCACTTTTTACTGTCTTTATATTAAAATCAATCACAAACAATTTCATACTTATTAATTTTCACGATGTTAAAATACGAGAAATTATAAACTAAGCAACTAAAAATACTGAAAGTCGCCCCAAAATTAATGTCAGCCACGAAACACTGATTTTAAAAGATTTAGAGGTTCAGATAGTACTTTTGGTGGTTAGGTTAGTATCCTTAAAATACTAACACAACAATATAGTTGCCTAAATAGTTAAGGCAGTTTTTAGCGCTATGAAAATAACTCTTGTATTACATATTATTTTAAAAGCTGAAGTTTTTATCTCAATCGTACAGAAAGTTACGAAAACAGTTTAGCTGAAGAATACAAACCACTGAGCATCATAAGACATACACTAATGCACTATAATATCTATAACGAAATTAAGTTGGTTTTCATACTTTTCTTACATCAGAGAAGTTTTTAATATTAGTAGACTTAAAAGTATTCCAAAATTTCTCATAAAAAATCATAGCTACGAAACCATAATTAGAATCAGCGAAATAATATAATTGGTATATAACTCACATCTATTTCATAGATCATCTGAACCGCGACCGGCGGAAGCGAGCCCGTGCTGCTCCTGTTCAAGAAGTTCAGCAACTTCTCCTTCGCTTGCTTCTCCGCGGAGCGCGCGGCCAGAAGCTCGCCCTTGAGCCGCTCCGCTTCTGCCGCGCGCTTCTCGGACTCTTCCACAAGGCGCGCGGTGAGGAATTCTGCTTCGCGCGTTTTGCGCTCTAAGTGGACCTGGGGGGTTTTAAATAATTAAACATTTAGGACTGGTTACTCCAAAATTATTAGACCTGAAATTAAGAAACTCTGAAACGTCACTCAAGATAGGCAACCCTCACTTTTATAACTGAGTGCCGACTGCGAGTTGCAGTGAGAGAAGTGAATGACTTCACCATCGCGTTTTGCGAGCACGTAAATGTCAATTAGTATGGAAAGGGTCAGCGTCATCTAGCGGCAAGTTCGGGCAACATAAAGGCCGCTAGATGGCGCTGACTCGATGCCAAAACAATTCGCGTTTTTGTTTATTGCAATACGCGGTGGTGAATTCATTCGCATCGCTCACTGTAACTCGCACTCAGCACTCTGTCCCTTTCACTGATAATTAAATGTTATAGGACAACAAGTTGGAAAAGTGCACAACTTTCAGAATTCGGGGAAAAGACAGATACTAAAAAAAATCTAAGTACATCACAAATGACGTTCATCATATTATGGATGTTTGTTTTAAATGGGGTTCGAACCCACGTGGTACAGGCTCTGCTAAGTTTGGAGTCAAATGAAAAGATGTAGTAGAGATTTATAACGTGACTAAGATATACGGATAAATACCTTTTCTTCCTCAGTCTTTATGGCAGAGAGCCTTAGCCTCGCATTCTCCCTTTCCGCGTCGGAAGCCTTCTGCGCCAATAGAGACGCTTCTTCTTCGGCGACTCGTCCCTTTTCTGCCAATAACTCTGCTGTTTCTTCGGAGCGACGCTGCAAACGAATATGAATGTTATTACCAATATTTCTTTTGAAGTAGTTATTATAAATGAGATATTAGTCAATAGGAAAAGTAAAGTCTTACTTAGATGCGCAACAGAGACAAATATTGCATCGTGCATTTTGTACGGTTTTAGTGGCAAAAAAGCGCGGCATAATTTTGGCTGTTTCAGTTTTTTTATAAGTAATAATATTTTATTGTATATTGTACTTAGAATTTCTCTTCTCTTCATGCACATACTAAACAATGTCATTTTATAAACTCAAATAAAGTGGTTTGCGCATTTTTGTATGAAAGCGATAATAGTGGTATATATGGATAGAGGACACATTAACAAACAACAAATGTGAATAATAATATGGTACGTGCCCTTGAGTGTCAAGTTTCCGAGTTACTAGAAGGTAAATATGGATTTGAAAAAGGTGATATTATAAAATCTACTACAGTCCAACTATTTTAAGATATACCTTTCGAGGTTTCATGGTTGTCAAGTGCAATCACTTCATCCTAGCAAACCCACAAATTTTCTAACATTCATCTAAGTTATACACACGAATTGAGGTGTTACTCAATTCACTAAAACTTGTTCACAAAATAATCACAAAAAACATTTCTTTGGCTCAGGAACATTCCTGCTACATAGCAAATCATGAACAATTACCTAAAAACATGTTATTACTTGACGTCGTATACACGTTATGGTGTTAGACACTTTATCATATTGTTGGGACATTTCAAATTCAAGTTCATACTAATAATCTGTGTAAATTTAAGAATAATCAAACTTTCATTTTATAAATCTTAAATTTGGTAGCCTTCTTGGTAGATACATATTATGCCAAAACTAGGTTTACTTTTTTTTTTTTTTTTTTTTTATTTATTCCAAAGAAAAACACTCTTATTATCTAAATACAGAAAACCTGCCAAACTACTATTGCAGTTTGTCGGCAGCAGTTCTCGTAGGACAATTTCGAGATAGTTATTATGTGGGTGTTTCGCATAATTACATCACAATTATCATCATCATCATTATCACTAAACTAACCTAAGCTTGCATAATTAGGTAATAGGGACCATTATAAACTATATCTAACAACAATTAATTAACAATTACACACAAAAGGCACAGCAAATAACAAACTACAGTTAGGTATTCAGTACGTCCACCACGAGTCGCCACTCCAAACCCACGCCATCGCCCGCGCAAAAATCCGTACCGGGACCTGACATGACATGACATGACAATGTCAAGTCCCAACACCACCCCCCACGCGAACGACAACGCAGATCCAAATCGGCAACCCGTGGCAGACGCACAGTTCAGTTATTTTAAACAGTAGACGTCATGGACACAGCGACAGGTAGTGCTTCTTGAGTCTGCATTTTAGACTGTTCCTAGAGGCAGATGAAGCATCTTGCACTATGTCCGCCGGCAGTTCGTTAGTGAGAGTTGGCACTAGCCATCTTCGTTCTCGTTTTCCAAAGTAGTTATTTATTTTTGGAATAACTAATTTATTTTTCTTCGATAAACGGGTAGGGTACGTATGGACCCTCTTCTCTTTAAATTCAAGGTGGCTCTTTAAGTACAAGTGCCATTTTTACTTTATATTCTACGGGTAGGATTTTACATATGCCAAATAATAGTTCATAATTCTTATTTAGTAACTTTTTGGTACAGTTATTGATTAGGAGTTTTAACATTCTAATTTGCAGTTCTCTAATTGTATTTAAATGTGTAGGGAAAGTGAGTCCATACGCGCCCAGACCGTAGGTTATCGTAGCATCGGCCAATGAAAAGTACAGCATGAACAAAACATTCTTACTGACCATATTTCTCAAATTGTATAATTTACCCATTATTGTACGGAGCTTCGCACATACACTATCTACATGTAAATTCCAAGTAAAGTGTTTATCAATTGTCAATCCAAGATATTTATATGACGTTACCTGCTCTATTGCTGTACATTGACAGTTTATACCATTTTCATGTAGACAATAGTGATTATGCCCTATTATATTTATATTTAATGACTTATGTTCATTATATGGAGAACAAATTAACATACATTTAGTTTTGTCTATGTTAAGAACAATGCCATTATCATGCGCCCAGTAAATTATGTTGTTAAAGTCCTGCTGCATTTGACTCTGTTTTTCAGTAAAATCCCTGCCGCTGTACATTATGCATGTGTCGTCAGCGTACATGTAGGATTTACATTTTTTTATAACATTAGTCATGCTGTTAACATGCATTATGTACCCGACAGGGCCGTAGACAGAACCAGTTGGTACCCCGTATCGAATGACACCACTTTCACTTTCCGCCCCACATACAGCTACTTTAAGTGACCTATTCTTTAGATACTGGCTAAACCAGGCTTTGACAGGTCCTCTGATACCACACTCGTCCATGGCCTTCAAAAGGCCTTGATGGTCTAAAGTATCAAAGGCTTTCCTGAAGTCTATAAAGATAGTCATAACAATTTCTTTTTTATTGAGGCAGCCATTGACATCATCTGTGAACCTTGCTAAGGCTGTGGCTGTGCTTCTACCACTCCGGATACCATGCTGAGCATCTGACAACAATCGATGTTTTTCAAGGAAATCTGTTATTTGACTTACAATTACTTTTTCAACTATTTTGTTTATCACATTCAAAATGGCTATCGGTCTATAATTAGCATACTCTGCATGGGGTCCTTGTTTGTATATAGGTCTTATAATAGCTACCTTAAGTTCACAGGGGTATACGCCTTTCCTTATACATAGATTGACAAAATGAGCTAATACAGGACTTATTTTTCTATTTATGACTTGCAAGTCTCTGACACGGATGCCATCGGATCCCGAAGCTTTATTTTTATTCAAATTATTAATAATTTTTGACATTTCTGTTTCTGATACGGGCCTAAACCTAAAACTGACCTGACTCTCTTTAGCATAAGAACATCTGTCCAAAAAATAGGTCTGGCACTGATGCTTAATATTATCTATTTCTTTTGTAAATGTGTAACAAAATTTATTACAAACAGCTACGTTCGTTTGATCTTTTAACATATATTTTTCAATTATGCTGTCAACACTCAATTTATTTCTGCCTAGCCAGTCATTTAAATTGACCCATATTTTTCTCATGTCTCCATTACATTTCAGTATACTTTCTTTTTTGTATTTATTTTTAGCCTGATTGATTAGTTTATTTGTCAGATTTCTTTGCCTAGTGTATTCCAATCTAAGGCTATTGTTTTTTGGTTGAGATTTCCACTGTCTAAACAACATGTCCTTTCTTGCAATCATAATTTTTAGCTGTTTACTTACCCAGACTTGGGGGTCACGCTTTGTTTGAATTCTTTGTTCAATAACACTTTCCTTGTAAATTACGCCAAATCTATCTCTAAGTTTTTCATAAAGTATAATAGGATTGTCTATACACACTAAATCTGACCACTCGCTTAACTGTAGCTTATCGTACACACTGTTATTATTAATACCTAACTTTGTCTTAGTTTCCGTTCTATTTCTAGCCAAATCAGCTGTTATTCCGGTTACGTAATGATCGGCGACGTTCGTCATAACGGTGTACGCGTACAGAGCTGCAGCCGCCGCATTTCGCACGAAGACGTGGTCGATGCAGGACGCAGTCCGTCGCTGCGCTGTCACGCTCTCGCGCGTTACTCCGCGTATGCCACACTGCAATCCATGTTCACTCATCATATCCAGATATGTCCTTGCACTAGCGTCCTGGTGTTGTTCTAAAATGTTGATGTTCATGTCCCCTATCACAAGTAAATCATTCGGTATGTCATTCAATAATCTATTCATTTCATGTATGAAACTCAACTTATTAGTATGTGGTGGTCTGTACACCACCATAATTGTAGTATTGTAGTCATTGCAAGTGAGAGTACCAGTTATTATCTCACAGTTTACCATCTGCACATCCTTTCCTGTGAATATTATGTCAGATCTTACATACAATAGTACCCCTCCTCCACGTCTTTCTTTTCTTGTCCGAGCGTACATATTAAATCCGTTTATTTTGTACATGTATAGTTCACTTTCTTTGATGTTTATTTCTGTTAGACATATTATATCAAGGCTGTTGCAGCAGTCCTGTAAAGTCACTAATAACTCATTAAAATGCCTCCTTATTGAACATACATTTACAATTTTTTGAATTATATTAAAAGACAGTTTTTCTTGATTTATGTAAGTAGACCATGACTGCACGTCTATAAATTGCGTAAAATCAATATCATGGAGTTGTGGCTGTAGGTCAAGGTCAGACGTCATTTTATCTTACAGTATTTATTATTTTGTTATAATTTATACGAGTATTTATGCCAATCAAACAAAAGTTTCTCAATTGACAAATGTTAGGTGGCGCAAATGGGTTATCTTTTACTCTTGGTTTTTTTCTAGTGCAATAAATGAGTCAATATCACTCTCAAAATTTATTTTAAATATTTTCTTCTCGCTTTCGTTCTTCTTAATTAATATTCTTGAGTTTTGTATCCAAATATACTGGTAGGTGTCTTTTAGTTTCGTTTTCGTGGTCCAGAACAACTGACGCATTTGCCGCGTTATGTTTTCGTTTATAAATATAGTTATATTGTTATTATTTTTTAGAATTGCATTGTTGGTAATAACCCTTTTCTTAGATCTGAGCCAGTCTTGGCGAGCTTCAGCCGTGCGCAGAGAAACTATAATAGGACGGGGTGCCTTGTTGCTGTCTCCTGGTACTCTCTTAGCCTTAACCACATCTTCTATTTTTAACTCTAGTTCCTTTGCAATTTTGCCGACCGTCTCCATCACATTCTCTCCCTCAGAGTTTTGCACGTTCACCAGTTCAATATTCAGTTCCAGTTCTTTCTGTTCTAGTTTCATTATTCTCTCCTCAATAGATTTATTATTTTTCTCTAAAAAAATATTCTTTTGAATCAAATCTTTCATTTTATTTTTATTTATCTTCATATCCTCGTTATATACTTGTGCTGAGTTTTCTAAGTCCTCATATTTTTTACCTAAACACTCTACAGATGTTTCAGTGTCCATGTTAGATTTTTTAACCTCAGCTATCTGGTTTTTTAACTCGAGCATATCAGACTGCATGCATTGATGACGGAAATCCTGCTCTGCTTTCATCGCCGTTAACATGCTGGTCAAGGTAGTAATTTGTTCCTGCAGTGACAATACATTTTTATTAACTGTTTCCATGCTGCATATTTCTTTTTGTGTAGACTCCTGTGTACGGGATGAATCGCTGTCGGTATCGTTTCCAAGTCGCTTTTTCTTCTTTCTAGAGTGCACCCAGTTATCAACGACAACCTGTTTTTCCTTCATAAGGCTTAAATTCGAGTCAGAGCCATAGATATTTGAAACTTTTGTCGGCGTCCGCTCAGTACCCATACTGCGAGTAGGCCTATTTTTACAAGCGCAGGTGATAGTGCCGCCGGGACGACGATCTACAGAGTGCGTTAGAACAATAGCCGTGGGCGTATCCAGGGGCGGGGCTGACTGCGCATACGTCGCCGCTGTACCTCTCAATGATATACTGATCCTTATTTGTCCTATAGCGTGGTCCTTATCACTTTTTAATTAGCACAAGCACACGTCTGTCTCTCAGCGGGCCCACACGAGAACTGAGTTGTGACTCTGTGACTTTTAAATGTGAGTTTGGTCTGCACCTACTGGCTATGCAAAAATTGCAGATCTAAGGTTGCCGTAGTGTGTAAAAAAAATAATGTATGATTTAATGTATCTTTTACAAGCATGATATCTATTTTTTATATGTGTATTTAATTCTAATCCTTTATTCTATGTATTGGATTCTAGTCTAGATCGAAGCAAAGAAAAAAAAACGAACTGCACATGGATCTTTTAGAGCAATTATTTCTTGACAGCTTCCCTCCTTTGTGAGCCTCCGTCTGAAAATCAGCGTTACGGCTCGCCCACCGTGTCGTAACACATGCCGAGATGGAGACATTTTTGCTACTGCAGCACTGCATGTTTTGTTTTAAGTTTTTATTTTTATAATTGCATCTGTTGTGTTATGTAGTGTTTTGGTATGCAAAATAAATAAATAAATAAATAATATAATGGGGTTGCAAAGTGTCAATAAGTACAACTTAGAAGGGTCCAACTGTTAAAATAAACGATCATTAACCATATGAAAAGTGTGGTTTTTACGTTTTACGATGTCTGTTTAAAATGGGACATTGTGTAGCTTTTGGGAGTAAATAAATAGGTCATAATGTGACTGATCCTTTTGTTTTGCATTAAATAGCAATGTAAAGTGGACGATTCCACAAAACTTTAGTGTAGAGGGTGCTGTATGTCTGCTGCAATATGCAAACTGCATATTTCAAACAACAACAATGCCCAATGAACAGATCTTTGGCCCCGCTTATACCATAAAAATCAACGGCAAAACTCTAATTCAAAGTGAGAAAAGGTAAATATTAGCCTTTTCCCACTTTGAGTAAAAGTGTCTCCATAAAGGCAAAACATAAATGATTTACACCAGTCAAAACGATTGCGTAACGTTGATATTTATGGCATTAGCTGAGTCAAACATATGTTTAATGGGCATTGTTGTAATTTGAAATATGCAGGCTATGCAGCAGACATACAGCGCCCTCTACACTAAAGTTTTGTGGAATCGTCCCTTTTAGATTGCTATTTAATGCAGAAATAGCTACTTCACATTATCTATGCACTATGTTATATGTTTTCCGTAGGGGATTATTTGTCTCTGGTCGGAAGCTGCATACATGTTTTCGTGATTAATTTTTTTACAATATCAAATCAAATCAAATCATTTATTGCTCGCCACAGTATTAAAAGGATCTTAAACTAAGTACAGTGCTTGTGATGATGCCCTGTTAGGGCATTGCAATATTTACTTGAACGACAAGAATTTGAGGTCATAGTAGGAATAATCTGCTCCTCTGCTCAAATTATGTATTTTTATTGTTCTTTTGACTGTACTCTGAATTTATTTGTTGTAAAACAAAACAAAGTTCAAAAGAGTAACTATCGAGTTTCTTGCCGGAGTCTTTTCGATAAGAAGCAACTTCCGAACCGGTGGTAGATTCGCATTATGTTTATTTAGTGTATGTACTATTATTGTATTATTTTATTTACGTCTATTATCGTTTATATATATTTTTTGTGAATTTTGACATTTTATAAGTGCTTCTTTGTAAAAGCTTAAGTGAATAAATGATTTTTTACTTTACTTTTACTTACTTTTACTTTAGAGTGTACAATTTTATGCCCCCTAAAATACATAAAACAGAAAACAAAATCAACAAAATGAACATCACCGAGATGCAAAAGAACAAGTTTTTTTCCCTCTTCTATCAAAAAAGAACTCTTTCAAGTCGTAGTAGCATTCAGAAATGAGATGCTTCCATAAACTAAAAATAAATGGTTTGATATCTTGAATTTCTCAAATTTCATTCGGGAGTCTATTATAAATCTTGATAGCCATGGAATGTGGCCCTAATGAAAGCAGTTTGAAGTATTGTAGATTCGCCTTTCAGTTGGTTAACTCCTCTATTATTTCTCTTCAAGTGAGCGTTTCTTATAGGAGAATACAAATCTGCATAAATAATAATATTCTACTTTATTGGTTGATCGTAAAAAGTATACAGGACTCTGATTAAGCAAATGATCATTTTTACGAGTAGTGAGAAGCAGAACTCAGAATATCCAGATCGATAGGACCAAGGCCCAAAAAAACATCTATTAGATTATCTATGAACGTGCAGTCCTTTTCGGTACGCGATTATTTGTCTGTCATTAAAAATGTGATTACCTGAACAGTTATTTTGAATAAGATTCTTTCTTTTTTTGGGGGTAAAGACTTATTATTTTTCAAAAATAGTATACCTACCATGCCTACAGTTTAAAAACATTCACAGTGACCTAGAGATCTGATCAAAACAATACAATCACTTTTTAAAAACAAAAACTTATAAACTTGTGCATTGCGTGTTCGGTTTCAATTTATTCTGTTACTTATTCAGAAAAGTTGTAATCGGTTACAATCTCTTAGCAATTTAAATCGATTTCTCATAAGAATCGCAAATTTTTGGTACCGATTATTTTGACCACATGCTTAGTCCAATCAATTTGACATCTGTCAAAACGTATATCTCAGAATAGTTGGACATAATGTGAATTTCCGTATGATTTTGTCAACCAATAACAGATTTCAGGACATTTAAACGTTGGTTGTGTGTATTATCGCATTATATGGAGAGTACATTTGAAAGTGCTCAAATTAATGAAGTAAATTCAACCTGTTTTTTTGGTAAAAATCAAAGTGCTCACCAGCGCATCATTGGCGAGGCGGATCTCCTCTTGGTACTGCAGCAGGCGCTGCTCCATCGCGGCGCGCTCCCTTTCGGCGGCTTCCCGAAGTTGCTTCTCTCGAGATAGCTTGTTGCGCTCGATTTGACGACGCTACATACAAATTATGGATCTTATAAATAAATAAATAATTTGGGAGAACTCGATCGACCCGATTAACGTAGGTTACGAACGCCAGTTGAGCTAATTGGCTGCAATAGCTCACTTTTATTTACAATTATGAAACCTATCTGTGGCGCCCAACGTGGGACCCTAAAACATCTAAATTTGCTTTTTGACAGTTTTTTTTTATATTGCCCGTCAAGATGACCTCACTCCACCTGATGGAAAGCCGTCGTGGGGTCCAGATATGAGGTTGACAAGCCCAGTCATTCAAACGAATCACTGGGCTGGCCAACCTTACCTTGAAGGCCTGCAGAAATGCCTCTTCAAAATTATGAAACCTATCTGTGGCGCCCAACGTGGGGCCCTAAAACATCAAAATTCGCTATTTGACAGTTCCTCGCCATCAGTGTTTCGTGTGTCAATGCCTGCGCATTTAAAAAAGGAAATTTGTTTTATAAAAACAAAATATAATGAACGTTTATTACTTCAAAATAAATATTTCCAACATAACTATTGTTTACCTATGAGCTTACACTCACACTGCGAACCTTTTCAGCTTCTATTTTCACTACAGTCAGGCGAATTGTTGCCCTTTTTTTGACTTAAAATACATACCAACAACATTGAACATTGCACCGACATGAGGAGTATAATACCTGCTTCTCTTCTTTCGCCTGCGCTTTCATTTGCTGCACCTCCATCGTGTCTGGTTTCCGTCGCCGCATGTACAGGTCGTGGTTGCCGATGCAAAGGTCTAGTATCTAAAACAAATACTTAGTTATACTCATAATAAAGTAAACAAATTATTTAATTATAAACGAAAGCAAAAAAAACCCAGACTGGTATTTTATTTAAAAAAAATTGGCTAGACTTAGGTCCCACACACTTGTTTAAGACTATGGATTTGAAATTAGGAATAGATTTGAAAGAGCTTTAATACATATGTAAAGCTATTTAAATTTAATAGAAAGTACTGTACTGTGTACTGTACTATTCGACTGACCTGTTGGTGCAATGGCAGCGATCCTGCCTTTAGCACCGGAGGTCGTGGGTTCGATCTTTACCCATCACAAACATTTATGTGACGAACATTTGTGTTTGTTGTGTGTCTGGGTGTAATTATCTATTTAAGTATGTATTTAAAAATATTCAAGTATGTTTATCAGTCTCTGACACCCTTTTTTTTTGCGTTAGGGAATGCATTTAGGCATTCCCAAGGCCCTGGGTTCGGGACACCTGGGATATGTGGGACACGGAACTCCTGGGAAAACAGAGACCCCTAACCACTAAAACCTGACGGTGGTCATCTTCGGCGCAGGATGGAAGGGACCCGGGATCCCCAACGAGGGAGAGACTCCTCGCAGGACCCTTCGGCGCGCAAGGCCGCCTGGCAGCCAGCCTCGGGAGGAGCAAGCTCAACTCCAGTGCACGATAACACAGACCACTGTGTCCGAAGACACGCGTTACCGTCTTGCTCGGGATCGCAAACCGAAACACACGCAGGCCCCCCCACGTGCGCTTCGCGACCCCAAGGGCCCTTTTAGTCGCCTCTTACGACAGGCAGGGATACCTCGGTAGTATTCTCTTCCCCTAACCGCAGGGAACAGTCTCTGACACCCTAGCACAAGCTCTGCTCAGTTTGGGGTCAGATGATCTTGGTGTAATTTGTCCTGGATATTAATTATTTATTTATTCTAGAAAAAAATTGGATTGATAACTCACCAGTTTATTCATGCCCTTAGGTGAAAAAAATATGAAGTTTGTGACCGACTTGTCAATGAACTTGATCAGGAACCGCTTGTCATCGAATGAGATGTGCTTGATCTCCGACCAGGGGAAGGTGGTCTTCGGAGTCAGCTTGTTATCCTTCTCGTAGATGTTGAGGCCTAAAGCTGTCACTCCGAGGTACAGTTCTGTGTCTTTCTTGTTCTGAAAGAATAACTGAACATGTGACTGGAACGTTCTCACACATACCCTTTGCCACAAACTAAGCAGAACTTGCATGAATACTAAGATGAGGAATCAAGCTAATAATTGTAAAGTGATTGCTTGTTTTAAATGAGAATCGACCTCACGACACATCACGTGGTGAGCCAGATCACTACCAAAAGAGCCAACAAGTAAAGGTCACAGCACACTATTTCAGCTAGGCAACGACACCGCTCCAAACTGTCACCGCCTCGTATTATAAAAGTGGACGGCCCGCTACCTGCTGTCCGCTTTTTCATGACATTGGAAAATATACTACAGTCCACACAATTCAATGCTCTAATTTGAATGGCTAGTTAATCGCCGGGTTGGAGCGGTGCTGTTGCCCGGCTGTGATAGTGTGCTGTGACCTTTAGTTTAATTTAAATTTTCAAATTTTTAAATTTTATTAGTATTGTAAGTAGTTTTTAGAGCCTATTATAAATAACTAGTTAGTAAGTGTTTAGTCCACATTGCATGTCGTGGCAGCCTTTAATTAAGACGACATTTAGCATTTAGTCCGTGTGTGTTATAAAACTATTCTGTTATTGGTGTTTGTTTTGTTGGTTGTCCTAATAAATAAAATAAAATAAAATAAATAAAAAAAATGAAAAACAAACAGAATGACAGGTGATGCCAATTTCAGTAAATAAAAAAAATACAGAATAAACATTTTTGTTCAATTTCTTTCCAAGCTTCCTCTGAATTTCCTCAATTGGTTTTAGAAATAAACAACTAAATTATCACACAGTCAAAAGAAATGAACTTACATTTATCTCAAAATAATTAACACCGTACATATCCAAATCTTGTGCTATTTTGAGGTATTCCATCTCAGCTTCATCCCTCGACATTCCTTTGTGGTCTGCATACCTTTGGGATAAATATAAAATATTAATAGAAGAATAAGATGACTATTTTACCGGCTACCATTTTTATCCACCGGCAACATTCGAGATCTAGCTTACCTGAAAAGCTTTACAAAAGCAATAACTTTAATAATAGCAAAGGCTGTGTCAAAATCCATAGTAAATTACAGTCAACAGTTAGTAGAAAATAGAATAGAAATGAATTCACAAACTTTTAGGTCCGAAATTCTCAGAAATTCAGAAAAAAAATCATAACTCGAAAACTATGAACAATCGCGGAGCATACATGGGGGTGATTCGGGTACCCCAAGGCGTGCTCTTTCTGTGGGTTTCCGCTAGACACTTCTTTTTGGGACACCCTGTATAAGTTAAAAAATCAAAGGCATCAAGTACAAAGTCACACCGCGAGTACAGTGATTTTCATATCATTAATATGGCAAATAAATTAAAGTAAGTAATTAATTAGCCTATATACTGTCCCCCCACTGCTGGGCAAAGGCCTCCATAATTGAAATCAAATCATCGCTACAATTGATGGGTATTGGCTTAATCACCACGCTTGCCAAATGAGGGTTGGTGATCACAAACCCGGGCTATGTTTCGTAAAATCCGAAAACACACTTTGCCCGACCTGGGAATTGAACTAGGGCTTCCAATACCGGAATCCCGGTATTGCTCAATACCGGTATTAGGCGATTTTTTGGCCTTTTCTCAATACCGGTATTGAAATCCAATACCGGTTTTAATACCGTTAGTGGTGATGCTTGGAATTCTCACGAATAAACTGCAAAATGTCCCTTATTTTTTGGACAATCTGCACCCTTTTTTCCGAAAATAGTTGTTTAACGGACGGGATTACCTTATCTACTAAAATAAATAAATAAAGTCGCAGTTATTGCGTTCCTTCGACCCTCACATTCGACTATAATTCGACAAAATTGTATGTTACTTTATTTTACAACTAGCTGTTTGTCCACGGCTTCGGCCCGTCGGCTGTTTCTCCCGTCAAAATAAAGCCTCAATAAAAAAATAGCCTATGTCACTGGTTGATAATGTAGCTTTATATTGGTGAATGAATTTTTAAAATAGTAGTTTCAGAGCCTATTCGTTACAAACAGTTGAATCTTTCCTCTTTATAATATTAGTATAGATGCGTTGTTTGTGGCATTTCTCCTTTTAATGAATAGGCCATAATCGATCATAATTATAAATAAACCTTAATTGATGTATTAAGGTTTAAAATTAATTATTTATTTTGAATCGTGAGACTGACAAATCTGACAATTCAACAAATTTTCAAAAGTAGTTTTTATGCCCCAACAATGAGTAAGGTAAAGAAATTAATGACTACGATTTTTGATAGTGTTTTGGTTAGTAGTAAACATTTTGATAAGTAAAAATAATACTTTTGTTTTAAATTTTTCACAGAAAATGGAGGGTACTGTTATCAATTCTGTTAAACTTTGTGCAGCAGAATGAAATAAAGCTATTAGTAATTGCTTTTACTTAAGTACATTAGCATGAACAAAAATATATTATGGGAATACGGTTCTAAATACTATTTGTTTGCACTGGTAAAATCATAAGCGTTTTTTATGTGTCGTTTACAATAACACACAACATAACATGTCAGATTATTTCATATACCTTCACGATACTTACGATATTTTTTTCAGTTTTAGTATAAAATTTTAGTAGTCTAAGACAAAATTGAGTTTGTTACCGTAAGGGGTTTGCAATTACGATATTATAACCTAAAAGCAGATGTAAATATTCGATGTTGTGCGAGTTTATCCCTTACACTATTTGATAATTAAAGTGTCAGTTTCCTAAAAAGAGCTTGCACAAAAAAACTAAAAGTTCAGTGACCATTTTAAAAAGGTAACATAGTTTTGATTTTTAAATTTACCTACTTTTTAACTTGTAAAAATCATAAACGCATAAAACAAATTACTGAAATCGATATAATTTTGCTTTATATATTTATAAAAGTTCATTTTTATTGAAATCTGTTACTATTTCTACTTAATTTTTCAAAAAACGCATTTAACAATTATAATTATAAATTTTCACTTCAATACCGTAATACCGGTATTAATACCGGATTCGAAAAAAAAATCGGTATTGATACCGGTATTGAAAATATCCGGTATTTGGAAGCCCTAAATTGAACCCGGGACCTCCAGGATTCGGGCCGAGCTCTAAAACCACTCGGCCACGGAGGCGTACACGACATTGATTTTCATTCCATTAATATGGCAAAGAAATTAAAAATAATGTAAAAAAAAAACAGTAGTTCAAGGTGCGCAAATAATCGTGTCCTTGATCGTATTACCCACAACTGCTGCTGTCAAAATGGATCGTTTTTCTAGCGGGTCCATGTCCACGTAATTGTCGGAACAACATCCTACGTGTTTAGCAAAGACGTTAATTACTCGGCAATAACTGATCGCTGTGTTTAAATCGGTTAAGAATGCGTAACCGACGTGCAATAACAACGAGTTAATTGCACAGAGATTCTGTTAATACCATTGGAATCCCTGTATTGTACAGTTACTATGTATCCATAAATAAATATTCAGCGAGTAAATAATTTAGATACTGATTGAACAGCAATAAAAATAAATAAATTGTAGCGAGCTAATAAAAATTTACTAATATTTTTTTAATTGGTTAACTGTTTTTAGCTTTGGCAATGGTATTTTCCGTCAAGGGGTAGGCAGAGTCCACATCTTTCCATTTGCTACGGTCCTGATACACCTCTTGCGCTTCTTCCACTCTCATCAATCCCTTCATACATCATGCTCGTCAATTATGGGTACTCCTGACCTGACCTTTTCTAAGAAAGTCTTGTCCTTGTTAAGTAGTAATTGGCCTAATACTGTCCCACAACTGGGCAAAGGCCTTCATCATTGATATCAAGTCATTGCTACGATGGGGAGGAAAAGTGCTCTTTGCTCCCACTAGGTAGCGGTATTACCGCTGGTACCGAATGCCTGTCAAATCACCCACATTTAACAATTTTGAGCACGAAATAAGTTTTTATTAATGTGAAAAATACCTCGCGTGCTTTTTTTTCCAATATGAAAACCAAGGAATACATCGATTCAATGCTAATAAAAATTATTGAAACTGGTACATCTGTTATTTATGAGCATATCTTCAGAAATAAATGTAAACAATAATAAATACTCAGAAAAGTATAGGAATAGTCGTGCATTGCTCTATTGGGATCGCTCTATCATCACGGCGAGGACTATTGTAGCCAATAAGCCTGATATCGTGCTAGTAGACCGATCCCAACGCCAGGCAGTGCTCGTCGACATCACCATTCCGCATGACGATAACCTCGTGAAAGCTGAGAAGGACAAACTCAGCAAGTACCTTGACTTGGCTCACGAGGAGACCGCCATGTGGAATGTTGATTCGACGATCATTGTCCCGATAGTCGTATCGGCAAACGGCTTAATAGCGAAGAGCCTCGACCAACACCTCGAGAGGCTCTCGTTCAGCGGTTGGGTCAAGGGTCAGATGCAGAAGGCGGTGCTCCTGGACACGGCTCGCATAGACAGGAGGTTCCTCTCTCTGCAGCCCTAACCACCGGTAGTCTGGGCCTTGGGTTAAGGTTTTTATAGTATTTTTATAAATCACTGTATTTGTAACTATAAGCTTAGGTTTTATAATTGAAGTTGTTTTTATTGTTATAAATCTTTGTTTTTGTAAGAATACTGTACAAATTTTATATCTAAGTTTTATGTTAAATATAAATACTCATAATACATTTAAGTTTAGTTTAGCACAGGTTATTAATATCCTATTCCAAGCACCATGACTTCACATTAAGTGTTACAATTATGAACATAACTGTACTATCTTTCTGTTTGTGAATAAAATAAAGATTCTTCTTTATTATTATTATTAGGTTCGCTCCTAGAATCTAGTTTAACCTCCTCCACAACGTCAAGGGAAACTCAACAAGGTACAGCTACCAGGTGCCATCGGCAGTGGCGCCCTCTCAGTTTGAGCTTTGCCATCCCCTCCCCATTGTTCGGTACTTTCATAATCACGCTTGCCAACTGCTGGATGGTGATCATCACAAATTTGAGCTTTATTCTCAAGAAAAAACGCGTGACCTCTCGATTCGAGAGCTATCGACCAAGGAGACGGTAAAGAAATCTATACTAATATAAAGAGGAAAGATTTGTTTGTTTGTTTTTATTGAATAGGCTCCTTAACTACTGGACCGAAATTAAAAATTATTTCACCAATATGAAGCTACATTATTAGGGAGTGACGTAGGCTATATTTTATTATGATTGAACAAAACATTCAGTGAAAAATAACAGTTTGAGTAAAACAGGTCGGAGAAACGGGGGCGGGATGTGCTGCTTTACCGACGCCGCGATGTGCAATTATTTTTGACAGAAAGAAGTCTGTCGAGGTAGCTATTAAATCATAAAAAGGTTACCATATCTTGATTCGGTCCTCCCACATCTCGGGCGTCATCTGGTACTGGTCGATGACGCGCTGCGGCAGCAGGTCCTCGCTGGCGAGCATGCCCGGCTTGTACGCGCTCTCGTCGAAGTCGCCGTACTGCAAGCGGGACCGGGATATAAAGACCACTGCATGGAGACACTTCAGGAATGCACTATTATCTTTAAAATTGATGTTGGTGGCAGTTATCTCTTAACACGTTCACTGGCCCACATACAAGGGTCTTTTTCTTCCTGTCAAGTCCACTTGTATTTTAGGTTATTAAGAAAATTCGTATGTTTACTAACTGACGAGGTATAAACATTCCAAAATATGCAGACATATTCAAAATTTACCAACTCAGAAGTCTTAACCAAAATTAAACCGCAATTCACACGTCCAATTCAATATTTCTTAATTTAAACGTATGTAATTTCTGACTCATTAGTGACTGAAGTCAATTTGCTATTTAATTATTATTTTTTTGCGACTAAAAATGGAGTCGTGGACGGGGAACGTGTTATTTAAATATTTAAGATGAAAATAAAACTAAAATCTAAATCAATCCACCACCAACATAGTACAACTAACCTTATGCTTAGGCTTTAAATACCTCTTAAATTATTAATGGTATAAATGCTATGTCAGACAAACAGTTTCCTTAAAAGCTAGTTTTTGTTTAGTAAAGCAGCATGGCTAGCATTGTTAAGTTAATTGGTTAAAGAAGAGCAAAGCTAAAAAGCCGAAAAGTTACAAGGCCAAATAAATAAATAAAACATATCTGAGACACCTTTACCCACAATCCAAACTGAATTGGGCTTATACTGTAGATGTCAGTGAGTGGTACTTGTGGTACTTTCAATAATGTTAAATACATCCCTTGTAGGTAAACACATAGACAGTACCAAAACATATTTTTGTCACATGATTTTTGTCCTGGCATAAGGGGTAAAAATAGTCATCTAAATGAACTTTTTAACACTCCGTTACACGCGCAGGGCACAGGCGTGCCCCAGCTGCATGTTTTTGTCTGTAAATTACAAAACTTAACAGCCAGGATTGACCAGGAGTGACCTTCAGTCACGCGTTGACTGCGCCGGCGCTCGGACTTGTCCTGCGTAAGTATTTACGCATTCCTGGGGCACGCCAGTGCCCCACGCCTGTAATTACGTAACTAATACCACTAGTTACGTAAGTGGTACTAAGCCTGTGTGCAAAGGCCATAATTATGCTGTATGCCTTAGTTGTTGTAATAAATATGTAACCAAACCTAAAGAATAGTCGAATTATGACGAAATCTTAATTATGAGTGTAAGTGCCATTTTTCTTCAGTTTTCTCGATATGAAGCCAAATACTTTTTATTTTTTGTTTTAGTATAAAAGTGACAATTTTTTTGTTTTATTTTGATAACTCAATAAAGTGGGGTAATACAGGGTGGTTCAAACATACACGTTATTACATTTTTAGCTTCCTCACACTCAGGGGTATCCGAAAATACACTATGTATGTTACCGGATTTTTGTAGTTTTCATGTTATGTTTTTTTTACGAATTTTTGATTTATTTTGGATTGAGTCACTTTTTCGGTCACTGTAGCGTGATCTGTTGAGATAAATGCTTAATTTTCTTTTTCTTTATTAGGTGAATAATAGCGCTAGATTATTCTGAAGAATTTACATCCATGAGGCTTACTCGGAAAAGAATATATGAAATTGAAAAAGTTAGAAATGCTGTTTTTCCCCCTGAACTTTGAACGGCGCTTTAGTTACCGTAGTAACTTGAAGTAAAAGTTATTTTATATCTCTTCCTATGTTACTAAAAAAATCCACAATATTTTGGGCCACAATTGTGCCCCGCGCGTGGCTACGTGTCACTATATTGAGCGCGTGTAATGGAGAGTATTATAATTTTTACCCTAATTCAATTTTTTTACCATATATACTTAAAGTTAGTAACTAGTAAAGCCAGTAGAATAAATTGCAGAAGAGCAAATAAAATGTGCAGCAGCTGCCATTATACCTACACCCTAAAAATCTTAGATCAATTATATTTTTAAAACAATCAAGTACTTTAGCTTGAACAGCATAACTCGCCAATAAGACAGAGGCCTCAGGCGGGCAGTAGATGTCCATGCTGAGGATGGCCTGCTTCACTTGCAGGAACAGCAGGTGCTGCGTCACCTCCTGGATCAACTCCTCGGCCACGTCTTCCGGGTACAGCTTGCATAGAAGCATGAAGGGAGTGCCCGGCATTTGTGAGACACATTGGTCTTGCACTAAAAAGGATTAATATCAGATTTTTATTGCATGTGAGAAAAACCTGAAAAATATAACATCAAAAGTTATAAATTAATTAGCAATTTTTTAAAATTTTGATTTTAGTGGTTACTTTTTTCGGTGAAAATAAACTTTTACCTAACTTTAACTTTGCTTTTGTTTTCAAACAAAGTCATTCAGTCACACACTTGTAGTTTTTGTACAAAAAAAACCTTATAATGAGATTTAGTCTAAAATTCTAACTGACACTTAAATAGATAGTGTTTACCCACTGAATATGAAATATCGTTTCTCTAAACATAAATATTCACCTAGTATTCTTTACCAAATCGAATTAAAATTTACATCCAAAAAATATATATATATTTTCACCCAAAATTGATAAATGTTCACCAAATTTTGTTACCCACTTTAATACTAACACGTACTCATTTATTTGACTTAAAAATATATTGAAAAGGTTTACTATTAAAAGCTTTGCAATACAATAAACATATGGTCTAATAATGAGTGCTAATTACAGCCGTTAAGGCCTGCTGCTATATTTAAAAGTAGGTATAATTCCCGCCATCTAAAAAGAACCCTGGCCAAGACATGCGCAGTGAAAATATTTAGGGCCAAATTGGTGATACGAAAGCCCCCCTTCACACTGTACCCGTGCGCAGAACCATCCCCTCCACTGACGCCTAGAGCTCTTTTTACATGACGCGATCTGTACTTTTGTTTATATCGCACCAATATTAAACCTAAAAAAGTTGTAACTTAAAATCAGCTGCGAGGATGACCATATTTGGCTTGAAAACAAACATGTGAATGTACGTTGTACTTTATTTGGGTAGTAGTATTGCCGCGTAAATTGGGTATGTCAAATATGGTAAACATTTACTAATTTTGGCTTACGGTTACATTTTACAGTTGACGCATCACTTTTTTCGAATTAAAGTTACATGATGTTACGTCATAATTGTGATGTGAATTTACTATTTTATATTTGATGGTAGACTATTCTTCCTTTGGTGCAACTTATAATTTAAAGGGTAAACATATTAGGTACACAAAACTTATTTTGGTAAACAAAATATTTCCCAAACAAAATACAAATATACCTACCTCTTTTATCCAACTTGAGCCAGCTTATGAAATGTTTCGTGTCCTCAAATTTCAGCCCAAAGAACCATGTCTCCCTCAGGCCTATAGTCCTGCACACCAGGTCAAACAGATCCCGTCCAGTAGCTCGCCACTGTGCAACAAAAGGAATTTGTTGATGCAATAAGGTATTTAAATTAATTAGAAATAGGGATTGGGAATTCTCGACAATTTCAAAGTCTCGGGACAAGAGACAGGCTACAATTAAAGTCCCCGGAAATCCTGGGACTTCGAGAAGTTTCAGAATAAAATTGGATTGTGTTAAATTCGTAATTTTTTAGTGAAAATCAAAACATTCGTAAAATTTTTAGTGAAAATCAAAATTTTATTTAACATAAAATGAAATTCTTATGATTTTAACATTAATTTTAGTGTAATTGCCATGTTTATATCTTATAATCACAGATTTACTTTATTAGTTATAATATGGCATTTCTCTATTTTTTTTGTTGAGGTGTTATCGAAAGACCTCTAAAAAAAAAAAATTCGAAATCACCACAACTCCCAACTTGCCCGAAACTCTCCCTACAAACTCCCACCTTCAAATGACGTCATTTGCTATCTATTTCTTTGCGCTCTGCAAAACATTTTATCGGCAGCTATACATATTAAATTTTGTTTTTATTAATGATTATGGTTTAACAACCGTGCCGTGTAGTGCCGGCACATAAAAAGAATAGCACTACCCCCTCTCTTCCCGTGGGTGTCGTAAGAGCCGACCGAGGGAAAATTGCCATAAGGAGATGGGCAGCAGCGTCTCCGGATAACAGCAGGCCATACTGCGATCGCCAACCCGCCTGCCAAGCGTGGCGATTATGGCAAACCCCCCCCAAAATGGCTGCACAACCAAATAATCGGCCCCCAGTCCCCGGCGGCCCTGCTATTCCTAGCTACGGCAGCGGCTATGGTAACGGCGGGGCAGGGGGTGCTAGGAATCCCCGGGTAAGATCCGGCTGCCAACAACGACGACTCGACCTGGCAACATATAACACGCGCACACTGAGGCTCGACGCGAAGCTCATAGAGTTGGAAGAGGTAATTAGTAAGTTACATTGGGATATCATTGGGTTATCTGAAGTCCGAAGAGAGGGGGAGGACTCGATAATCCTGCAATCCGGTAACTTACTATACCACCGGGAGGGCGACCAACAGTCCCTAGGTGGTGTCGGGTTCATCGTCCACAAATCCCTTGTCAACAACGTGATTACTATCGGAAGTGTTTCGAGCAGGGTAGCGTACCTGATAATCAGAATATCGAAACGATATTCGCTGAATGTCATTCAGGTCTACGCTCCGACCTCAAAGCACGACGATGTCGAAGTGGAGGCTATGTATGAGGAGATCTCTAAAGCCATGCATAGCTATAAAACCCACTACACGGTTGTGATGGGGGATTTTAATGCAAAGTTGGGGCAACGTTGCGGTGATGAGTTGAGAGTGGGGCAATTTGGATTCGGGCAACGGAACAACAGGGGCCAGATGCTGGCAGACTTCATGGAGAGGGAGAACCTCTTTATGATGAACTCCTTCTTCAAGAAGCCCGTAAGCCGCAAATGGACCTGGATCAGTCCGGACGGTAAAGTCAAAAACGAGATCGATTTTATCATGTCGACGAAGAAGCATATATTCAATGATGTCACTGTGATCAACGCTGCTAAGACAGGAAGCGATCACCGAATGGTCAGAGGCACATTGAATATCGACCTAAAGCTTGAGAGAGCGCGACTGATAAAATCCACGCTCCGACCAATACCGGCTCAAATTCAAAACCCCGAGTGCTTTCAGCTCGAGCTTCAAAACCGCTTCGAAGCCCTTGAGAACAGCATCGATGTGGACGATCTGTACAACATGGTGGTGGATACTGTCCGTACGGTAGGGTCCAAGCACTTTAAAACCCGCCGTCCCAAATCAAAGAAACTCTCCAGTAAGACTCTCCTACTCATGGATCAGAGAAACGAAATGAGGCTACAGAACTCAGCGGATGCCCATCGTTATCGGCAACTCAATAGACAGATATCTAAGTCTTTGACGAGCGACCTTCGCCAATTTAATACCCAGCGTATTAAAGAGGCAATTGAGCGGAATAAAGGCTCCAAAGTGTTCGCCAGAGATCTGTCTATTGGGCAAAGCCAATTGACGAGGCTAAAAACTGAGGCAGGTAGCATCATTTCGTCAACACCTGAAATCCTGAGGGAGATTGAGAGTTTCTATGGACAGTTATATTCCACGCAAACACCTGTTGAAAGCAAGGCTAAAGATCCTAGAGCCAAGCTTACCCGACACTATACCGAAGATATCCCGGACGTCAGCCTGTACGAGATTAGGATGGCTCTCAAGCAGCTTAAAAACAACAAGGCGGCGGGTGATGACGGAATCACAACCGAGCTCCTGAGAGCGGGCGGTAAGCCGATACTTAAGGTCCTCCAGACGCTCTTCAGTTCTGTCATCCTCGAGGGAAAAACGCCAAAGGCATGGGGCAGAGGCGATGTGATGCTGTTCTTCAAGAAGGGTGACAAAACTCTCTTGAAGAACTACAGACCCATCTCGCTTCTGAGCCATATCTATAAGCTGTTTTTGAGAGTCATTACGAATCGTCTCGCTCGCAGGTTCGACGACTTCCAACCTCCCGAACAAGCAGGGTTCCGAAAAGGCTATAGTACCGTAGACCACATTTATACGCTGCGGCAAGTTATACAAAAGACCGAAGAGTATAACTTGCCACTTTGCTTAGCGTTCGTGGACTACGAGAAAGCCTTTGATTCGATTGAGACCTGGGCAGTACTGCAGTCTCTCCAAAGGTGCCAAATAGACTACAGGTACATTGAGGTGCTAAGGTACTTATACCAGAACGCCACCATGTCGGTCCGATTACAGAACCAGAGCTCTAATCCGATCCAACTACAGCGAGGCGTGAGACAAGGAGACGTTATTTCTCCGAAACTGTTCACGGCTGCGTTGGAGGATATTTTCAAGCTTCTGGACTGGAAAGGACGCGGCATCAACATCAATGGCGAGTACCTAACACACCTGCGATTTGCCGATGATGTAGTTCTTATGGCTGAGACCTTGGAAGACCTGAACATAATGCTCGAAGATCTCGGTAATGCTTCTCAAAGAGTGGGTCTTAAGATGAACATGGACAAAACAAAAATCATGTTGAATGCCCATATTGCACCCGCTCCAGTTAACGTTGGGAACATTACACTCGAAGTTGTTGACCACTATGTTTACCTGGGACAGACAGTCCAGCTAGGTAAGTCCAACTTCGAGAAAGAGATCTCTCGTCGAATCCAGCTCGGATGGGCAGCGTTCGGGAAGCTCCGGCATATATTTGCGTCCGAAATACCTCAGTGTCTCAAGACAAAAGTCTTTGACCAGTGTGTGTTGCCAGTAATGACCTATGGGAGTGAGACGTGGTCCCTTACTATGGGTCTCATAAGAAGGCTCAAGATCACCCAGCGAGCAATGGAGAGAGCGATGCTTGGTATTTCCCTGCTCGATCGAATCAGAAATGATGAGATCCGCAGGAGAACAAAAACAACCGACATCGCTCGAAGGATTGCATCGCTGAAGTGGCAGTGGGCGGGACACATAGCGCGGAGAACCGATGGCCGTTGGGGCGGAAAGGTTCTCGAATGGCGACCGCGTACCGGACGACGTTCCGTGGGCAGGCCCTCTACAAGGTGGACCGACGATCTGGTCAAGGCCGCGGGAAGCCGCTGGATGCGCGCAGCGCAGGACCGATCGTTGTGGAGATCCTTGGGGGAGGCCTATGCCCAGCAGTGGGCGTCGTTCGGCTGAAATGATGATGATGATGATGATGGTTTAACAAAAGTAGTTATAAAATTGTGTGACTATCAAATGGTATAGTTTTTTTATTTATTTTGAATGAATTATTTTACTTTTTTTTTTATTATTCTTAGAATCCGATGATGTTGTAAATATAGACTGTTTATAAAACAAACTTAGTAATAATCATAAATTTCATTGTGTTGTGTACTCAGTAGTTACGTAAAAGACGAAGTAATTATTCATTAAACTAACAGATGGCACTAGTTACAATACAATTTCGACAATTGTGTCTTGTTGTGGAAATTATTAGGTAGCAGGCTGTGCTGTGTTTCCTTCCTACCAAACACCAATAAACAGTGTAACAAAGTTGGGGAAAATGATTTCTTCAATTTTTCAAGTTACAAAAATGCCTTGTACACACTTAGCTTGCTACATTCCAACCTAAATTATAGTTATGATCTAATGTGTTTCAGTAACAAATGTTTTTATTTACTTATTCAGTAAGTTTCTGGTTTTCTTTCATTACTCTTGATTTTCAAAATACAGCACCATTTTTAATAGCTTTGAATACGAATTTACTATTCCTTTGAAATAAATTAAAATTCAAATAGTTTGAATTTTTTTTTTATGTTTCCCGTTAAGATGACCTCACTCTACCTGATGGAAAGCGGTCGTGAGGTCCAGATATGAGGTTGACAAGCCCAGTCATTCAAACGAATCACTGGGCTGGCCATCCTCACCTTGAAGACCTGCAGAAATGCCTTTTTAGGCCCCACTTGAAGAACCCGGGACTATAAGAGGATGGAAACACATGTGCTAGAAGCGCGTTCCACGTCTGGATGGTACGTCAAAGAAACGAGTCACCGAACCTTTTAGTTCGGGCTAACAACTGCTGAATTGTGTGTGGATGTGCGCCGTAGTCCAGCACGCGTGGAACGGGAGTGGAAAGGTGAGGGTGGAATACGCTGGAATCACTCGTCCGAGCATTCCCCATTGTAGAAGCGATAGAGAACACTTAGCCTGGCAATGTCTCTACGCAATTGGAGAGGCTCAAGGGTCAAAGTTGCCACTGGGTTTCCAATAATACGGATAGCACGCCGCTGCAACCTGTCAAGAGCTTCGAGTAGGTACTTAGCGCAACCGTCCCAGAGATGAGAGCAGTATGCCACACACGAGCGAACTTGTGTCTTATACAAAAGACAGAGCTGCCCAGGCGTGAAGAATCGTCTCACTCTGTTCAGAATTCCGAGTTTACGGGATGCAGTTCTAATGACGCTATCAATGTAGTCCCGCTGGTTTAGGTTGCTACGAACATTCATGCCAAGGATGTTTAGGCTATCCTTTATCGGTAGCGGGGTGCTCTGAAGAGTGGGATGGGAAAGGAACGGCGACGCCTTTGCTGTGAATGCACACACCTGCGTTTTCTTGGCATTGATCTCGACAAGATTGCGTGCTCCCCATTCTGAAATGCGGTCCAAGCTCAACAACAAGACTTCGCCTCTTCTCCTCGATGTCAGTCTGCTACCAAGAGATAACATGTCATTGATATGCAGAAGAAACAAAGTCAGCCACAAGACGGAGCCCTGCGGCACTCCGGCATTAATCTGGAGAAAGCGTGATTTTCGACCATCGCAAAGAACACGAGTTTTACGTCCCTCCAGAGATCCGAGAGTCTAGAGAGACTGGGACTGGGTCGCATAGGCGAGGTGGCAGACCATATGCCGGAAGCTTGGAAAGAAGCGAGCGATGCCATACACGGTCGAAAGCTTTGGCAATGTCAAGGCTGACGGCCAAGATTCCCCATGCTTGTCCATAGCCTCCCCCCAGATGTGTGTTACGTACGCTAGAAGATCACCCTTAGACCGTTTTGGTCGAAAGCCGTACTGACGGTCGTGAATAAGAGATTGATCCTCTAGGTAGCGGATGAGCTGCGTGTTTATGATCCACTCAAACACTTTAGCTATAACTGAGGTTACGAGGCTTGGACGGTAATTGGCAAGGTCAGACCGGTCCCCTTTTTTGGGAACTGGTTGAACGTTCACCTCCTTCCAAGACAGCGGCACAAGACCCGAATTGTAGGAGAGGCGATACAGGCTAGTTAACACTGGAGACAACTCCGCTGCACATTTCTTCAGCACCAAATTACAAATTATTTATTTGCAAGAAACATGGGTGTCTTTTATACAGATGTAAAAATTAAAAAAAAAAAAGTGTCACCATATTCAGCCTGATTCGGCAAGCAAATACCACAGCTGAAAAGCATCACAGCTGGAATTCCATCAGGGCTACTGGCATTCCTGACATCGAGTGACTGCAGTTCGGCACGAACATCACACTGCCTGATAATATAAATATCAGGCATTGTGGAGCCGCAATTTTCAGGCGGCACAGCACCGCAGTCGTCGGTGCAAGAGTTTACGGCAAAGAGGTTAGCCAGTAAATCGTTGAGTGCCTGGGCTCTAGACCAAGCACGGTACGCCGCCTATTTTTGATCAACAGCTGCGGCACACTCGCGATTGAACCAGAGACCAGTTTTAATAGCACTGACGACATCACTAGAAGGAATGTAGTATTCCATTCCGGTACTGATCTCGTCAGCGATAGCAGATGCACTCTCTGAGGCATCCCTTTCTCCGAAGCAGCAGTGCCGCCAAGGGACGGAGGCAAAATATTCTCGCAATCCGACCCAATCTGCCGACGAGTAGTGCCATAACCGCCGCGTCACCTCCACAGGTTGTGAGGGAGCTGCACAGGGCACTGTTGCGCCAACCAGACAAAGCCCAATGGAGCACCAACCGACACTTTATACCCGGCTGGGTGACTCGTCAGCAGAAGGTCCAATGAGGAGGGTGTATGATCGACAATATCTGGTAGCCGGGTGGGCTGGTGTACCAGTTGCATTAGGTCTTGCGTGAGAGCAAACGCATGGGCAGTTCGGCCTGCATGGTCTGTTTTTGATGAGCCTAACCAGGACTCATGGTGGGCATTGAAGTCTCCCAAAAATACCATTTCGGCATTTAGGAACTGCGCCTGAGCGTTGTCTGCGGCCTGACTCAGATGTTCGAAGAGTCTAGTTGTCTCGGGGTCGCCTTTGTGGGAGCGATATACGCACGCATAGACCCGGCTCGTGAAGCCCAGGTCAACGTGCACCCAGAGGGTGGAGAAGGATGGGTCTTCTAGGCAGCGGAGGTGGCTACAGCAGACGTCCGCCCTGACAAACAGACATAAACCGACTTTTGGTTGTAAGGACTCTTCCAGCACATAGCCGGGGTAGTGCAGGTATGACGTATCGGCAGGGCGGCCTATCTGTGTTTCCGTCACAAAGAGCATCGCAGGCCTCGCCGTCTGAAGGTGTTGATGGACGGCGATGAGGTTTGCATGGAGTCCGCGGATGTTAGCGAACTCCACCTCAAACAGCGTATTGGTGGAAGATGGGGATGCCGCTGTTGGCGGGGGGAGGGGCGTGAAAGGACGACTGTGATTGAGGCAATGAAAGACAAAGCGTGGTGCCCTGCATTGGTATTAATCGTGTGGAATAGTGTGGACGGAAGGGCCTCGTACCCCCTCAGATGTGGTCACCAGGCCCCACCCGGCTCGACGAGCCACCCCGAGATTATGCATGACCTGGGGCAGTCTCCAGAGGTGGTTAGCCCCTTTTGGGCCCCTGTCCTACGCTTCGGGCGGACAGCAGCACCACCGTTTCTACGGGTCTCCCTGGCCGGCGGGCTGATACACACTCACTACACACACAATACCACCACTATGGCTCCCTCTGGTCCAACAATTGCCACGATCACAGTGACCCTGGCACCGGTTAGTGCAGTGCTGATCCCTGAACGCGACCTGACCGAGAGCCGACATAAGTACCCCACCTAGAGAGCAGATGGTCTGCTGCATAAAACCCTTAGTTGCCTCTTACAACACCCATGGGAAGATATCGGGCTGTGGTAAGTATTATTTTAAAGTGCTGCCACCATTAGGCACGACGGATTCTAAAGCTACTATAAAAAAAAACTATAAAGCTACTATATTTTTCAATATGGTAAATACTACAACAATGATTCAAAGTTCAAATAAAGTTTAGGTAGATATTAAGCACTGAATTGGAACAAATTATCACTGTGCTTACTACAAATATACACTAACCAGGCTCTATCACTACAATTGCTAATAGCAATTTACGAGTCTAACAAAGTACCCTTTAATCATGACTCACATTGTGGGCACTTTATTTAGCACAAATTCTTGGTACACAACAGATAATTTCTAGTACACTTCACAGGCTCACCTCAAGGTTAAACTCTAGCTCAGCATCCAAGGTGCACACCTTGACTGGAAAAGACTTGGAAGCCTTCTTCCTTCGAAATGGAGGCATCATATCAGCTCATATCGTATTCACTCTGACCACAACTAACAAAATACCAAGCCGATAGGTTATGATGTTTCTACGGCAATTAATTAATTACCACGCAATGGCTATCGTTTACGTAATGTGCAGTCGGTCGAGGAATGTGTGTAATATCACATTGCGTACTATTTCCAGCGTTTATTATTTACAAACAAGAAAAACGTCAATGAAACAAGAACGGAGGTTGAATGAAAAGAAGTACTTATCAGAAAAAAACGTTCCATTTTGCTCGACCCTCGGTACGATGCAATCATAAAACGTCAAAAAAGAGTTTAGCTGCGTGAATAGAAACGTTTTATGTATGCGGTCCACCAAAACAGGATACCTATTCTTGCTTCATTGCAGAATCAATTGGATTATTTAGGTGTTTCCGAGTGTCGCTGGAAGGGTTTGTTTTGACGTTTTAATATTTGACATTGACATTAATTTGCAGCTAACTTCACTTGATGTCACTTGAGCTTTCATCACCACGTGCGGTGTGAAAACTAGAAAAATAGAGGAATAAAAATCTAAAACAATGGGAAAGTTTCGGTCTAAACTAAAAGGCAAGACAAAGGGGAAGAGATGGCAGAAAGGCCAATCATCTAACTCGAACCCTAAAATTCAAAAGTACCGGGAAATGGCGAAGTCCCGGTTTTTTCAGGAAAACTTGGGTAAGATCCTTTTTTTTAATATTTTCATAATGAAAAACGGTATTTATGAGTTATTTACATCAGCCATGAGATGTAGATTAACTCTTTTACTTGAATTTGTAGTTTAAATGGTCAAAATAACCACTATTCAAACTGTCATCATCACACTCATTTCTAAAACTTAATTTTTCAGGAAACACTGGTCTAACTCAAAAGGCGGTGCAAAAACATGATGCTATAATGACATACGGACACAGTCTTGGCAAGCAAAAGTCCGAGGCTGAAAATGAGTTGACAATCGCTAAGGAATTTGAGAACATGTCTGTGAAGACGGAGAATGAAGGCTCGGAGAGTGAATACTCTGGGACCATGAGGTCTGGGACATTCAAGACTTTTCAAACTTTTGCCTCAGACTGGAGTCAGTGCTCCAATGTTAGTTTTGGCAGGTGAGTTAGAAATTAATACTTTAATAAATTAATTAATGTTTTAATTTGTCTGATGTAAGTTCATCCGCATGTTAGAATTTGATGTTAAGTAAATGAATTTTTTGTATACAGTGTCGTGTTAATTGAATATTCAAATAACACTGCATTTAAAAAATATGTTTCTTATTTAATTAAATTGACTGTCCCGATTTTCATGATATTATTATTTACCTTAGGTTGTTGGTTTTGGGCTGTTTCATTGCTACATGCTGGGTCACATCACTTCTTCTCAATCTCACTAAAAAGAATTATTTTAATTATCTTTCCAGACTTTTAAACAAATTTGACTCAAACAATGCAGCCCACAAAGAGATGCTGGCTGTGCTGGCAGCCGTCACTGAGGTCATCAAAGATCAAGGAGGAAAGGAATCTACTACTGAATATTTTGCTGCATTGGTCAGTACAATTCTAACAGTAATTCTTAAATTAAAATTTATTGCCTGAAAAATGCAACAATCAATTCATCTCCATATCATTTGTTGATTAGAAGTATTTATCAAAACATAAACATGAAAAAATACTACAAAATAATAGACATTCAGTGTATAAAACCAGACACAATAGAAAAAATTTTGTTTACATATTTAATAAAATTGATATGTATAACACAGAATGTGTGAAATAAAATATGAATAGTTCCAGGTAGGTTGCTAGGATAGCACAGTGTGGAATTTACCCATGGTTGTAGACATTCCAAATTTATATTTGATTTGAATTTGAATCATGGTATACCGTTAAAAATATATTGTAGATGTTACCGGCAATGTGTATATTCCGGCATTGTATGCAATGCCTAAACCGTTCAGGCAATGTATGAAATATTCTTCATTTCATACTTTGCCTAGGCATTGTAAGCAATGCCCGATGCGTAGCTGTCAATGTGTATAAAAGGGTTCACTAAAAAGAAAGTTCAGTCAGAATCATCTTTTTGCTTACATTTTAGACCGGAAAGATAAACCGAATCGTTTGTTTTCATTTTCAAAATATCCTTCAAACTCAAACTCAAATAACTTTATTCAAATAGACTTTCACAGTAAGTACTTTCAAATCGTCAAATTTAAGGCAAGATATACTAAATAATAGACATAATTAGTATAATAGTATAGATATATAAATACACAGTATACAGACATAATGCGACTCTACCACCGCATCGGAGTTGTTTCTTGCTGAGTAGACCCGGTGAGAAACTCAGCAGTTACTCTTTTAAACTTGTTTTGGGTTTACAACATGCTTTAGTAAAGTACAATGTGTCAATTTGATACAAATAAACCTACTGAGTGTCTAATCTAAAGAATATAAAACAATGGAGAAAAAATCAAACATAAAAGAATATAAACTTAAGGCCAATTAAGAAATAAAATTGTTAGTCAGTACAAACTAAGTATTAACTAGGTATTACAATAAAATATCTGTTACAATAGAGTTATCTAATCGGCCCGCATCGAGCAGAGAGCTTACACCCAGGCATTTTTATCTTCAAGGTAGTCTTTTGTAGTATAATAGCCCTTTTTCAATAAAGCTGCTTTGATGTGATTTTTGAATCTATGTATTGGTAACTCACAAATGGCTTTTGGGATCTTGTTGTAATAATGTATACCTTGCCCCTTAAAGGATCCTAAAACTTTTTGTAGCCTAAAGAGTGGAAGCGCAATTTTATCCTTATTCCTAGTATTTTTTGCAATGTATATCACTGTGTTTAGTATAGAGACCAATATTTTTTCTTACCAAAACAATGCAGTTGTAAATATATTGTGAAGCTACAGTAAGGATACTAATTTCCTTAAAAAGCTCTCTAAGTGAAGCTGTGAAGACCCTGCACGAAGCTTATAGATGGATCTGATCGCTCACTTCTGGAGGGCAAAGATGGTTTGTATATCCGCGGTTTTACCCCAAAGTACAATGCAGTAGGACATTACACTGTAGAAATAACTAAAATAAACCGAACGAGCAGTATCAACATCTGTTAATAACCTTATTTTTCTCACTACAAATGCAGCCGAACTTAGTCTGCCCGAGAGGGCTGTTATATGAGAGTCCATTGGAGTTTTGAATCTAATGTGATTCCAAGAAAAACTGTAAAATCAACAAGCTTCATAGTATTGTTGTCTATTTTTAGGTCAATGTGGTTATCTTTAACATTAGGCAACATAAAATGAATACATTTAGTCTTTTTTGCATTAAGCTGTAGATTATTTACTGTGAACCATTGTAATACCTTTGAAAGTGCGTCATTTACATCATCAAAAAGGTTTTTATTTCTGTCAGTTTTAAAAACTAAAGACGTATCGTCTGCAAACAATACGACATCACAAATATCCTTTAAGTTAAAAGGTAAATCATTTATATATATCAGAAATAGGAATGGACCTAGAATAGATCCTTGTGTCCCCATTTTAACTTGTGATCCTGTAGAAAGAACACTGTTAACATCAACTTTTTGAGTTCTCGAACTAAGGTACGAAATTATCATATCTAAAGCATTATCCCTTACCCCGTAAAAATCAAGCTTGCGTATAAGTGTATCGTGATCAACGCAATCAAAAGCCTTGGACAAGTCACAGAAGACGTCAAGAGCGTTCTGTGAATTCTCCCAAGCCCCAAAGATGTGTTTTAGAAGTGCAATGCCAGCATCAGTAGTAGAACGCCCTCTAGTGAATCCATATTGTTCACTGTGCAAGAGATTGTTCTCATAAAAATGGCTTAATAGTTGTTCTTGAATGATCTTTTCAAAGATCTTACTTAAAGCTGGTAGGATTGAAATAGGCCTAAAGTTACCTGGGTCTTGTTTGTTGCCTGTTTTAAAAAGTGGTACAACCCTACTGTGTTTCATTATGTTTGGAAAAATGCCTTCATCAATACAATCATTGAATATTTTGGCCGTAAGGCCAAGTAAGGGGCAATCACGTCAATTATGTGGCTAACAGTTTTAACGGATAAACCCCAACGATCAGTGGTGTCTTTTAAATTAATTAATTAAAATGATTTTAATATGTGACCACATGTTTAAATTTAAAGAATACACTGCAACAAGATACATTATCTTTCAACAGCTGTTCTGCTTCAGTTGGTGAGGAATTTAATGAAGCTGTAGTGATTAAAGGTATATTACTAAAATAATTCTCAAATGCTTCAGCAACAGATGCTTCTGATTTTAAGACGTTATTGTTATTATTAAGAGTGTATGAGGTATCGCGCTCTTTAGCTTCACCTGTTTCGTGATTTATGACGTCCCAAGTGGTTTTTATGTTGTTAGACGACTTAGATATTTTAACACGAATGTGCAATGCCTTAGCTGTAGCGCAGGCTTTTCTGAAGATTTTGGAGTAGTTTTTGACATACTCAACAAAAACTGGATCGAAGTTGTATTTTTTCATGCCGTATAACTCATACATCTTACGTCTGCTTCTGTAAATCCCAGGAGTGGCCCATTCACAAAATTTAGACTGAACTCTACAAGTAACTTGTTTGGTGGGAAAACAAGCATCAAATTCATTTTTGATACAATCAAACAATCTTGTGTAGACTGCATCAGGGTCACCCTGTTTGTATTGAACGGAAGGTACTTTATAAAAAAAAAAAAACTTTATTTCAGTCTGTGTCCAAAAAAAAAAACTTATAAATATTTGTTAGTTACAACAGCACTCTTATGAATAAGTGAATAATGCTTTAGGAAGCTTCTTACATTGCTTGTTACAGCGATCAGAATGGTATTGGTGCTGGCGCGCATTCTACGCAGCGAGGCGGTGCATCGTTTGCGAATCACAGCTGGGAAACCATCCACATGTGCATCTGCAAACATGCCCGACGCACTACGAAAGCGCGACAGACCCAATAACATCCTGAAAGCATTGTTGTATTGCACGCGTAGAGCGCAGAGCGTCTTTTGATAGTACTTC
Organism: Udea olivalis; assembly: GCA_947369235.1. Lineage (NCBI taxonomy): Eukaryota > Metazoa > Arthropoda > Insecta > Lepidoptera > Crambidae > Udea > Udea olivalis. The sequence continues at coordinate 13,734,775 of OX376362.1, read as the reverse complement.
GTCCACAGACTGCAAGTATATAATGATGTACAATATGCTCTAAATAACGTTATTTTTACCTGAGCTGAACAATGTCTAAATCTATGTATTATCATATTTGCTCTAATAGATAAAGCTCTGCGCTCTCTTTCTATATCCATATCGTCACGCAGATCCTCTGTTACAAAGTGTCCCAAATACTTAAAATAACACACCTATAATATCAGCCAAATCACGGTACTTTTTCCCGTTATTCCTTCTTGTGATCTTTCTGGTGTTTGTACTCACTGCTTCAAACAAAAGTGCCTTCGAACTTGCAATCTCCTCCGGTTTGAAAGCCGACACGCTTATTTGCGTCAAGCTTTCCTCATCGATGGTATCGATTTTATTTTGAATAAAAGCTAACAGTTCGTCCACAACTAGGTTGCAGGAATTACACTTCACCAGTTTAGCCATATTTAATGGCACACACACTCGCAAAAAACGGTCACTGGTTTTGTACCCCACTAATCCGGACGGCGTTCGGAAACGGACTTTAAATTAGTTTTAAAACTATTAATTTAATCTGCGAGAGTGAGCGCACAAGGCAGACGTGTCGCAAAATTTGTTTAAAATTTTCAAAGTTATCGATAGCCAATTTTGAAACGCTATATACAGCAAAATAATTCTCTTTTTTCTTGAAATACTTATGTGTGAGTTGTGACTAATCGTCTACGAGCGATAAGTGCCGTAACCGCTCTTCTCCCTGGGAGGAAACAAGACGGGCTCATTATTTTTCATCCTGCTCACGCATAACAGTGCACTTCATAACTACGTAAGTAACTAAAACAACGGATATATAATGAGCGTTCAACGATCGCCGACTGGATGTGGCAGTGGTTCAAGATTTGGAGGTTCTCAAGCCAAATTTGGCGGAAATAAACTCAACTTATGACACCCCTATTAATATCACACAACGCAATAAAAGGAAGGACATGGATGATAATGCTTGGATAAAATCAGAACTATCAGATTTAGAAAAACAAATGTCTGAAATGATGGTAGTAATAAAGGCAAGCAGCACTACACAAGCAGAAAATATCGGCAAACTTAGCGAAGACGTCACTGCTATCAAAAATCAAGTAAGTGATATTGGAAGAAAAATTGAAAATATAATCATAGATCAAAATAACACAAAACTGAAAGTGGACTGCCTACAGACCACAAGTGAAAATATTGAGAAAAAAATTGAACTTCTAGAATCCGAAATAAATAATCTTAAATATACTTCACCATTGCCACCAACTGGATCACACCAGAGTTACGAAGAGAGTGTATATGAGGTTAACGAACGCAATATACGATCTAAAAATATTGTAATTGTGGGCATACCTGAAGCTGGTATTACTAGTGATAGACATACCGATAACAACAATGAGGTTATCAAAATTATTAAAAAGATATATAATGAATGTCCTGAACCTCACAAAGTCACTCGTCTTGGAAAGTTTAAACCAGACCGTATCCGACCAATCAAAGTTTGCTTTGCATCAAAAGAAACAGTTACGTTTTTACTACGCAATAAAGCCAACGTGCAATTTGATAACAGCAACATAAAAATATTTTCAGACCGAACCCCAAATCAAAGGAAACATATGCAGAATCTTAAAGAAGAGCTTGAAAAACGCACCAACAATGGAGAGAATAATCTGATAATTAAATATATAAAAGGTACACCTGAAATTATTGAATCGACAGAAGAAAAACAAAAAGAAAGCATGAAAGTAGCAAAAAACTGACTGCTTCCACTGGTAAAATAACACACAAAATAACCAATAACTACAATGATATCTTGAGCACCAAAAAACCTCTTAAGTGTTTTTATATGAACGCCCGCAGTCTCGTCAAGCCGGGTAAATTCGACGAACTTGGATGCATTGTTGTCTCAATCAAACCTCATATTGTCATAGTATCCGAAACCTGGATTAAGAACAACAGTGACCTCCAAGTATTACAAATCCCAAACTACACTCACTATAGTAACTATAGACAATACCGGAGAGGAGGAGGGGTCTCAATCTTCGTTCATAATGATTTGAAGCACAATCTTATCGAGAAACAATGCTTTGATGACGATATCCACTATCTCTGGATTCATTTGGAACGGCAATGTCTTAATATTGGCGCTGTATACAATCCCAATAGAAACAGAGTAGACAATTTTCTTGAAACTTACGCTATGCAGCTGCAAAGTAAACAGAGAGCCATAGTGTTTGGAGATTTTAATTTTGATTTGCTAGCGCCCGACAGAGATACTCGTAAATACAAGGATACGTTGAAAGAAAATGATTACAGAATTTTGAACAAGATTTGTAACAAATATTGTACCCGCGAAACAGAGTCCACGAACTATTTTAGATCATGTCTGCTCCAACTTAAAAGATAATAACATCAACTTCAGTATTATTGAAACTTCTATTTCAGACCATGAACAAATATACGTAGAAATAGAGAATTACCAACCTGCACCTATTAAAAAAATTATGTACACAACGATAAACTATAGTAAACTGTATGAGATGGTGGAGAACTCTCTTAACAACAACGATGAAACAAATGCGCATGACTATAATACATTGGAACAAATAATACAAAACTGCACAGCGAAAAGTAAAATAAACAAATCTAAACTATAGAACCCACCACGAAAAGACTGGATAAATTAAGACGTTATACAAGATATTAATGAACGGAACATACTTTGGCACAAATATAAAGAAAATAAATCTGATTTAGGCTTAGAAGTAAAATTTAAAGAATTCAGAACCAGAGTTAATGAAACTATACAAAAAACAAAGAAAACATATTATTATAACTATTTCAAGAATCATATGAAGAAACCTAAGAAAATGTGGAAGGCTATTAATAATCTGTCACGGAACAAGATAAAAGACACAGTTGGTCCAAGCAAACTAGTTGTGGACTCAAGCACAATTGTTACTGATGAAAAACTGATTTGCGAGTGCTTCAACAGTCATTTCTCAACTATTGGCTCAATATTAGCAAGCAAAATCCCAGATACAAAAGTGACAAGACAAAATCACTCAGCACAAGTAACTAATTCATCAGAACCTACAAACTTAACAAACTTCGAACCAGCAACCACGGATGAAATCAATAAGACTATTGATCGACTTGATACTAATGCAAGTTGTGGTATTGATGGTATCAGTACGAAAGCCATTAAATGCATACAAAAACTAATAGTCACTCCATTAACAAATTGTATAAATGAATGTCTGGTTCGTGAGGTTTTCCCGGACAGCCTGAAAATTGCGAAGGTGAACCCAATTCACAAATCTGGAGACAAGTCTAATCCATGTAAAACAGTATGGTTTTAGACCTAAGTCCAACACGCTCTCCGCATCAATTGACCTCGTGACCAAAATAAGAAACAAAATTGACGAAAAACAAATAGTACTTGGTATTTTCATTGACCTTAAAAAAGCCTTTGATACAATTTCCCACAAAATTCTTCTCGAAAAACTTCTTGAAATCGGTATCACTGGCAAGGCTCATGAAATCTTAAAGTCATATTTGCAAAACCGTAGGCAAGTTGTTAAAATAGGTCAACATCAAAGCTCTGCTAATCTAATAACTTTCGGCGTCCCACAAGGTTCAATTTTGGGTCAACTTTTGTTCTTAATTTATATAAATAACATACAACACATAGGTCTAACAGCGGATATCACTTTATATGCAGATGATACAGGCTTATTTTACTTTGGCCACTCAATTAGAACTTTAATGTCAAAAGCACAAAGTGACTTAAATCTGCTCAATGGCTGGTTTCTATCAAATCTGTTTACAATCAACATCACAAAAACAAATTTTATCATATTCGCCGCAAAAAACAAAAGAATCAATAATTTTGAAGAGATAAAAATAAATACGAAACACTCAAAGAAAAAACTCATGAAAAGTATCTTGGCCTTGTTCTCGATCATCAATTAAGCTGGAAACAGCACATAGATAAATTAAAACCAAATTAACATCTTTAACAGGAATAATACGTAAAATTGACAAATGTCTTCCCCGCAAAGTGAAATATATCATTTACAATTCATTAATTAAACCACATATAGATTATTTAATAGAAATTTGGGGTACTGCAGCTAAATACAATTTAGAATCGATACAAATTGCTCAAAATAAATCAGAAATCAGAAATAATTTATTGTAAAAAGCTACATAAGGTCATAAAATACATTTAGTGTCAAAACAGCTTACCCAAAATTGGGTGTACAATATCCGCTGTGCTGTGAGGAGAACAAATATCCATAATATCTCCTTCACAAATTAATAAAATAAAATATGTCTACTAAATAAAACAATAAAATCGCAAATTATTTAACACAATAACACAATTCGATAAAATATAAATTTAAAAAAAAATATGAATTAAAATATTCCTGCACCTATACTATAAAATTCTTTACCAATTAACCATGTCTTAAGTTTCTTAAATTGATTTCCTTCAAGAGTTTTAATTTCAAGAGGTAGATGATTAAAAAATTTCACCCCATAAACAAAAATGCTTTCATACATAATAGAACTTTTATTAGATTTTGGAATACAAAAATCATGGATATAATTACTACGTAAATTGCTTCGATACGATGATCATTGTTAAAATATTGATTGTTGTTTTTTAAAAATAAACAAGTTTATAATCTAGAGATACCAGTTAATGTAAGCAGACCATTTTTCTTAAATACGGTACGCAGTGAATCCCTCTTACACATTTTATAAACAAACCTAACACATTTTTTTTTGCATGATAAATGTGGATTGGACATTTACAGAGTTGCCTCAGAAAATGACTCCGTATGTCAACAATGGATACACGTTACCATAATAAGCACTCTTTGACACCTCCGCTGATGCTATGTTTGACAAAATAGATAATGCATAGCAACAGCTGGATAACCTTTTGTTGAGTTTATTTATATGTGCTTTCCAATTAAGGTATGCATCCATAGTAATACCTAGAAAGTTTGTATCAGTCACTTCTTCAATTATCTGTCCACTGTTTGTAATATTTAAAGAGCTGCTATAACTGTTATAATTTTGAAAAGTCAATATTTTTGTTTCATTTATATTTAATTGTAGATTAATAGATGCCAACCAAGCTTTCGCTCCGTCCAAAGTATTAGAGAGTTCAGATTGATATTCCACGTTACTTAAACCTTCTCCTGATACAAAGATTGTGGCGTCATCAGCATATAGTATACACAAATGGTTGAAAATCAAAGGTAGTTCATTGATATATATAAGAAAAAACAGAGGCCCAAGAATGCTTCCTTGTGGTACTCCCAAAGATATCGTTTTAAAAACAGAACTAATCTTTTCTATAGTCTTTGAATTCTTGTTATAAGCATCGGTAGTTGCGGACTGCTGTCTCTTGTACATATATGACTCAATTAATTTCAAAGCAATCCCCCTGATCCCAATATGGTCTAACTGCTTCAAGAGTACATCATGTTTTACGCAGTCAAATGCTTTTGACAGGTCAATAAATAGTCCGGCACAGGGTACTCTATTGGAAATGTTTGTACAAATCTGATTTAAAATATTGAAAGTCGCCAGAGTCGTATTATATATCCTTTACGAAAACCGTATTGCTGTTTGCTTAAGATGTCGTTTTTGTCCAAAAAGTTAATTAACCTGTTGTAAATAACCTTCTCGTACACTTTAGAGAAACTCGGCAAAAGCGATACAGGTCTATAGTTGCTCATGATGTTCTTAGGACCTTGTTTATGCAGTGGTTTAACCATAGCTTTTTTGAGGTCATCAGGGTAGCAGCCTGTCTATAAAGATAAATTAATTATATAAACCAATGGTTCCACTATATAATCAAAGCAAGTCTTAATTAATGGCATTTGTATATCATCATGCCGCCAGCTTTTTTTATTTTTGAAACCACTGACAACTTTTTTTAGTTCATAAGAATCTACTGGAGTCAAACATATACTAATACAATTTTTATTCGTTAAAGGTTTAAAGTTATTTTGGTGCACCACGCTAGGATTAGTTTGATTATTAAGATACTTATTCATTGTTTGTGCTATCTTAGTTGGATCAGTTATTTGTTGATTATTGTTCATTATGCTATCAATTGTGTTTTTAATAGTATTTGATTTAGACGTGATTTGTTTTATAATACTCCACGTTGCTTTAGATTTGTTAGAGTTCTTTTCAATATAACTTATATTCGATATTCTTTTTGCACGTTTAGTGACTAGTTTCAACGTATTACAATATTTTTTATGCTCGGCAAGGAGTTGAGGATTGTTAATTTTTTTAATTTTGTAAATACATTTCCTTTTAATTTTGCTTGATACCAATATTCCCCTTGTCTTCCATGATTGCTTTCGTTTAAAGGTAACCTTTATTTTTCTCAACGGAACACACAATCTAAATATTAAACAAAAAATGACTATAAATTCCAAATAAGCTTTGTTAGGGTCAGTTTGTAAAAATACACTCGAGAAGTTTATTTGTGACAAGTACCTTATGAATATATCCAAGTATCTGTCCGTATCTCTACTGAAAATAAACCAAAAACGCTCCTGAAAGCTGAAAGAACATTGGATTGATATTAGTTGGCCCGTATGATCGGATAGACCGGTATTTAAGACTTCTGTATGTAAGTATGTTATTATATTGTCAATGCATGTTTCAGAGTGCGAGGTGATTCTCGTAGGCTGTTAAATAGTCGCTCTGAGTCTAAACGACTTAAGCGTATCCAAAAAAGTTTCAGATTTCAATTTTTTCTGTAAAATGTTGATATTAAAGTCTCCAAGTATAATTATTTTTTTTGTTTTATAGACATTTGTTACAGTTAATTTATAAAATAATAATTCCGCATAATTCATGAATAGCTCAAAATTAGTATCCGGAGTTCGGTACATACACACCACTACCCAATCCAACTCTAGAAGTACAATAGCACAGCACTCCAAATGTTTTTCAATAGACATTTTCGCTACCCATTCTAATTCCCTATATGCGCCTGCAATAAGAAGCTCCTAAATTGTATCCAGATATTTGTAAAATATTGGCTTCCCCTTCCTTAAGAAACACTTCGCTAAAACAGCAGACATGAAGCTTGTACTCTTTGGTAAATATTTCAATTTGATCAACTTTTGATTTTATGCCTTGTATACTAAGATGAAAAATATTAAAATGTGTGTTTTGCCCCTCAATTTAATCATTGGGGACGAAAAAAAGTATTGGATTTCTTAGTTTTCAAAAAATAGTCTGATATTTTCTTTTGTCATTTTTTAGGAAGTTTGGTATTCAAACTATTGTTTAAGGTAAATGAATTGTCTATGAACTTCTTCGCTACAGCAGTTTTATGTGTTTTAAATACTAAATTATTCTTGAACCATTTATTAATATGATCAATGCTTTCATTTAAATGTGCAGCAAAAGTACGCAATCCGGAATCATTCAGAGAGTCAGTAATTCCATCAAACACTGTATCAGAGTGATTTGGTATCAAATACATACGCATACTCATGCCTTTTAACGTCATTAAACATTATGTTGTTAAAGATTTCTACTCTGTGATTGAACAACATGAAGTCATTGTAATGACTTAATTTATATGTTGGAAGACAAATCAAAACATTTGTGTAGTTGACCCTAATTAAGGTTTCACGAGTAAATTGAACCAATTTATCAACATTCTTTGTAACTTTGAAGTCTTCATCACCAATGAAAATAACACAAAAGTCTCTATGTGTAAAATCCTTTAACTTAGCATCCAATCCACAGAGCAAGTACTTCAAGCCCCGTTCAGGCAGCAAATAGTGAAACAGTTTAAAATTCTGTTGAGTCCGAAGCATTTCCTTTGTAATATCAAGCATCCTATTCTTCTTATTTTAACTATATGTATTCTACTCTTATCTGTCACAACGCATGGACTGGTTTCAGGAGTGCTACTTGCGCACTGCAGTTTAGTGTGGCCATGAGAAGTTACTGCTTGGTCTATATGTATCAGAGAGATGTCTTTGTCTTGATCAAAATCGAGTTTGGTTCTTGTTGAACTTTTTGGAATTTTGTTTGAGATTCGCTTCTTAGTAGATGATCGGCAAATTTCCTTTAGGTTTTCCACACTGTTATTGTAGCCGATCATTTGTTTTTTTAGGGTACAGTTTTCAGATAGGAGATTTATAATTTCATAATTAGCTATGTTTAACCGCTCATTCAGAGATGCTATCGTTTTCTCCATTTCTTCAATTTTATTCTCTAAAAGATTCAATCTTAGATCCGGGCAACTTCTTGTTACTAATGGGTTATCTGACTCTGACACCTCTTCTTCCAAGTCTGAGTCATCCTCAATGGACAGAGAATGAAATGAGTTTTGAACTGACATATTAGGCTTACATTTCTGTCGCTGAGTTACAAACTCGCAGCTCTGAGGTGTTTTGAGAGAAATAGTACAATTCATGCATTTCCAGTTTCGTTTTCTATCTATTTCCATTATATTGAACAATTTTTCAGATATTTTTATACATGGTTCTAATTAATAAGATTTCTTGCAATGCGAGCAAGTTATGTGTCGATTATTGGATATATGATTTCATCTCGAACACAATTTATCCATTTAAAATGTTAACTTCTCCGAATAGTAAAAATGTTTGACTTGCCTTAGTATTGTAGTATCTTCAAAATGACTAGTGTCCGTTTTGCTTCCTTGTCAAAATTGTCCTCCTTGATCGCGCGTAGATAGTCCCAACGTAGGTCAGTCGAATCGGCGTAGTCGACTCGCGCAGCGCTGTGTATGACTCACCCTCACCGCACAAGCTACCGCCAGCACGGGCGCTGAGCGTAAACAAATCTGGTTCGTTATTTAATTTTGAAATTTGTTTCTTCTTGTAACTCGGGAACTATAGCATATTTTTCAAATCTGTTTTCACTACAGAGTGACTGAGATTAGCACCTACACATAGGTATATAACACTACTGAGAACTCCAAAGTATTCTACGTTATATGATTTAAAATATACGGAAGAACGAAATACGTGTGTGCTTTGAATGAGCGCGTAGGTAGTGTGTAAATTAATAAAATCTCTATTTCACTACAAATATCGTACACCAACTAAAAAAAATTATGAGGAGACTAAAATAATGACCATTAAACAAACGTACACAAACGTACATAAAATTTTAGGAATTAACATGCAATACATGCATATTAATTCATAAAATTTTAAATAAACAAATCCATACATTGTTATCATTCCAAAAAAGGACATATTCAAAAAATGAAACTCAGAAATGCAAATAGTGTAATAGCACGCACTCCGAGAACCAATTATGGCATAAAAAATATTGAGTTCGAAGGTGTTAAAATGGCGCTAGTAAGCTTTAAAAAACAACTAAAATTATTTATACTTGAAGAAACCATTTAATATTATAAAAGTTATACTTTAATAAAAATATTTCTATGTTTAGTATATATAATAATCATAAAATTAAAATCACTTGTTAAAATATAAAATTTAATTGTAATCATAAATAAATATTAATTTCATACCCTATTAATAATTTGCATAAAATATATTTTAACATAAACTTAAAATCGAACTGTTATCATTATGCCACATCCAGAATGCAAGTACGCTCTGCGCGCTTTATATCCGTGGTTGCTCGGTGCGATAGTAAACAACAGCAGTCAAGCTATCGACGCACATCTTTGCGACTTGTATCTACCCGACTTTATTATTTTTTTATTCTTAGTTTTATTTAAAAACGCTCACTGTCTTGCTTATTTATATATCTGTTTATGTTATTATCAGTGAGTGAATTGTAATATTCTTTATGAGTTAATAAAGTTCTTAAACCGTAAACCGTAAGTCTTCGGTCTACACGTTATTTTCCTATTATTAACGCTATTGTTAGTTAAATCTAAAAATATTATCTTCTGCCCACAATGATCAGACTTTAACTCAGTAACTATTGATTGCTTTTTCAATGGGTATACAGTTGCTAAATACATTATCCAGACAAGTAGGTGTTGTGGCTGTTCCTCGTGGGTTCATGGAATTGATAATCCAGACCAAAAGATTTAAATAGAGACACTAATATATTGCTTTCAGATGAGTTTACTAGCAAATCTTTATAGAAATCCTCACACACAATGATAGGTTTAGACTTAGCACTTAACTTACCTAAAGCTTCCTCCATAACTGTCTCAAATTTATCTAAGTTAGTTTTTGGGGGACGGTATACACTAACCACAACATAGCTCTCTAACTCAACACAAGACAACTCGACGATACGCTCTACGGACAAGCCTACTATGTCAGTGCGTTCTTTACATTTCAAAGTATTACATACATACCATCACGCCTTTATCCCAACGGGGTAGGCAGAGACCACATCTTTCCACTTGCTACGGTCCTGACACACCTCTTGCGCTACTTCCACTCTCATTAATCCTTTCATACATGCTCGTCGATTATGGGTACTCCTGACCTGACCTTTTCTGAGCACGTCTTGGACTTGTCCTAAGTACGTCCGTCTAGGCCTTAAAAAAAAAACTATTTACAGTAAAAATGAGTGAACCACCATGAATAGTGGTTTTTCTGAAGAAAGCGCTTGATAATCTGAAATTATTAATGACAAAGGACTGATTGTTAGCATCAGTCAACCAATGTTCAGACATAAAATATATTTTTTTTGGTTTTCCATAAAAAGTTCTATTTTTAAATAGTTGCCGTTTGCTTTGAATATTTTGGTTAAAAATAAAAAATCAAGTATTTGGGCTTGGCTGTTGTCCTAGATCCTAGTTTAAAGAAGACGCTGTGGGAACACCACATAAAATAGATGAATCAGTACTAGTACTAATGTCAGAATATGAATATAAATTTCTGCCAATAGCGGCATTGTTATTTTATTTGCTAACAAAGTAGCTAGTTTCTGCTTAGTCCTAAGTGGAAGATACATAGTATCTTTAGTTAACCTAAGGTATGGTACAAATAAATTTGTATCAAAAAAATTAATGTCACTATGACGACATGTCAGATTATATAAAGATAAATTAAGGTCATGGATGGCCTTGTTCTGACTCGAAGTACTTGAGTGTGGTAATGCACACAGAATAAATTTACACTTATGTTTTGCTTGAATGTCAATTATTTTTTCTATATTTTTAACTAGCCCTCTTTTTGTAATTGAACGGCTGTCTTCATGTAAAACCACCACTGTGGTGTTTTTCCTTAGCTTTTCTTTGGGTACATTATTTATTAAGTGGCAATAAGATTGCTCTGGGTAACATAAATTGCTAACATTTTGGTTGGTTTGGTTTGACAGCAAAATGCCAAAACCTTTACCAACCCTGTCAGACACCACAATTGTATGCGGAATATCCTGTAACTTTGTACAGATCACACTTGTTGGTTGTGTGACGTCAGCTGTTGTAGCTCTGACCTGCGATGACTCCAAATCCAAGTCCACCTGATCTAGTGGCTGTGAACATTTATTACATGTGCTGTGTTTATTTACTAACGAGTCAAATCTATCAGCATTATAAGTCGACATTTTGATTAACTCTGAGGTGGCTAAAATGTGTTCATTAATCACTTTTTGTGCTAAAGAGTACCTGTGTTGAGTGTCTTTAAGAGAGCTCTCCAACCAACCTATCTTTTGTTCCAGTTCAAAGGTCTCTTTTTCATAAGAGATTTGCCTCTTATGCAAAGTTATAATATCAAAGTATAAAACGGCAAAAAAGAAAATGAAGCCAGTTCCTTTCTGACACTCGCTGGCCGCTACCGCGGCACGCTCGCTTCCCTACTCTCAACCTAAATATAAATATAAATAAATATGCGCCAGACAACACACCTCTTGTAATGGTCTCGAAGTAGGGATTAATATCCCTGTGTTACGAGGTACCACACAAGGAAATAAGCTAGGGGCGTCTTCCAGCACACCCAGACCCGAGTCAATTCAGAAAAGATCGTTTCCTAAATTGACCCGACCGGGATTACTGACCGGACCGGACCGGGGATACTACGGAAATCGAGGCGAGAAACCGTGCTACAGCGCACTACGCCAACCGTGTCGTCAAAAAAGGTGTCGGGTTAAAAAGGTTTTCTGAATATAAAATTGAACAAAAAGAATAACCAAGCTATGCATTTTGCCAAAAGTTATTTATGCTTTACGTTGTTTGACTTTGAGTATCTCAACAAAACTTGATAATTAAAAGCAAAATCTATTTATTTCACACGTTACCAGATGACCACTGGGCCTTCTCTCCAATTGCCTAGGCAAAGTATGCAATGGACAATCAAATTCGTAATATTTCATACATGGCCTAAACGCAACCGGCACTGTGTACATTGCCTAGGCATTGTATACGATCCCTGAATTATACATATTGCCAGTGACATATATATCACTTTACCAATAATTAAGAAATACTTATTTATGTTATTTCAGATGGAGACCCTAAAAGCTTCTGAAGGGGAGGAGAGCCTAGTAGCAACCCTCTCTCTCCTATCCATGGGCATCAAGGCCGTCTCACAAGCAGTCCTCCGGAAGCAATTCTCCGACTCTGCTACCATCTTCACCGAAATACTGGAGAAGAACTCTCAGTCTGAGAATGGGACCCTACTGAGGAGTGCCCTTGGATGCCTGTCGGTGCTGCTGAGGGCTCAGGAGTATGCGCTGTGGGGGGATTCGTCTACTATGAGAGTCTTTGACTCAGTATTGGCTTTTGCTCTGCATTCTAAGCCAAAGGTAAGATCAGAATAGTACTGCTAGTCTCATCTAATGTTAGAGTCCTTACCTTACCTTGTTAGAGAAATTATGAAATTGAAAAAGTTAGGAATGCTGTTTTTTCCCTAAACTTTGAAGGCCATTTAAAAAAAAAATACCTAAATTTTTTTATCCAAATCTTTTTTAAAAACTTCACTACACTTTTTACTACTGACCATGTAAGTTTTAATAAGTTACTTCATCATACTTAAATTTTCACTGAAGTGTAAAATTCAAGTAATCTATGTATCAACTATAATATATAAAACATCTTAATGAAAAAAAAGCTATAAAACGCTCTCAAAATGACCATATACATACATACCATCACGCCTTTTTCCCAACGGGGTAGGCAGAGACCACATCTTTCCACTTGCTACGGTCCTGACACTCCTCTTGCGCTTCTTCCACTCTCATTAATCCTTTCATACATGCTCGTCGATTATGGGTACTCCTGACCTGACCTTTTCTGAGCACGTCTTGGACTTGTCCTAAGTACGTACTATGCAGATAATGCATCCTCAAAACATCTATAATCTATACTTAATATTATAATGCTGAAGTTTGTTTGCTTGAACGCGCTAATCTCAGGAACTACTGGTCCGATTTGAAAAATTATTTCAGTGTAGCCTATTTATCGAGGAAGGCTATAGGCTATGAATTAGGGATGTTACGAATATTTGTATTCGGTATTCGCATAAGCGAATGCTTCGCATCATTTTGAAAATTCGCGTCAATATTTGCATTCGCATCGAACGATGCGAATGTTTTGCGAATACGAATCTGTGCAAGTCGGTGCATGCTCGAAGTGGGCGGAGTCTCCCGCGTGGCAGATTTTACTTAACTTCATTGATGTTTTGAAACGGGAAATGACGAAGAAGTTTTTCAACTTGGAAGATAATTCCTTATTCACAATTTCGTCATTTTTGGACCCTCGGTACAAGAACAAATTCTTCAACGATATTGTTAAGGAGAGAGTCACTAGTGATATTGTCGCACTTGCCGTAAACCTATCCAACCAAGAACATGATAACCGAAGACCTTCTAATAGTAAGAAGCCTAGGGAACAAAATATCAATGAGCCGTCAACGAGTGCTGGTTGTTCTGGTAAGGGTCTGATTAGTAATTTAGCTGGAATTCTAGACTCCTCTAGTGAAGACGAAGGCTCCGGTCCAGATTTAAGGGATGACACGGATACACAAGAGCGTGAAATCAAAGCTTAGATAAAATCATATCTGAAAGAAAAACGCGCCCTAATCGATGAATGTCCTATGGTTTGGTGGAAAAGTAAATTAAAATTTGACAAATTGTCAGTTCTTGCTCGGAAATATTTAAGCGCTCCACCAGCCAGCGTTGCGAGTGAGCAATTATTTAGTGCAGCCGGGCTCATCTTGACGACGACAATCCGGGGTGACGACACGATTGGCGCAGTGTGCTGTAGCACGGTTTCTCGCCTTGGCTTCCGTGGTGTCCCGAGTTCGATTCCCGGTCGGGTCAATTCAGAAAAATGACTTTTTCTAAATTGGCTCGGGTCTGGGTGTGCTGGGAGACGCCCCTGGCTTATTTCCCTGTCTGGTACCTCGTAACACAAGGATATTTATCCTTACTTCGAGACCGTGGCAAGAGGTGTGTTGTCGAGCGCATATTTATTTATTTATTTTATTTTATCTATGAGCCACTCAGAAATCGCCTCATGGGAGAAAAGGCTGCCAAATTACTTTTCGTTAAATATAATTTACCATTATTAAAATTTGACTACTAAAGATTATGTTATGTATGATTTGATTTGATATGTTTACCTAACTACTTACTGTACCTTTATTACAATTTATATGCATAATTATTAATAAATATTGTGATGAAGTAGTTTTCTTTAGTATTATTTGTTATTTTAATGATTTACCTGAATATTCGTATTCGCATTCGCATTCGCACATTCGCATGACCAATATTCGCATTCGCGAATGTCGAAAATAACATTCGTAACATCCCTACTATGAATCATCATTCCACGCGGACGACGTCGCGGACAGAAGCTAGTAATTCAATAAATGAAACTTAAAGCGAGCATGTATTTTACAACAGATCATGTAGAATATGCATCTTCTGAAGTAAATGTGTGGTTGTTTTAATAAAAAAAGAAAAAAATATGATGTCATCAGATTTCTATAGAAATGGGTGTAAAATGTATCAACGTACTAAAACTACACAGAGTTGTTGATGTTTATTTTTAATAGCAACTCAGACAGATAACTGTAAGAGGTACATGGCTTCATTTTATTTTACTATCCTCTGTAACTATCAGAACATTGCTTTCATTTTTGAAAATACCTATCTCGCTCTGACCTGTTTATGGATGATTTTTTATTTTAGGTACGAAAAGCTGGACAGCATGCAATCACATCTATTCTTAGAGGTAGCTGTTTCATGCTACCATCTGCTGACCAAAAGGTAAGTGTTTTAATTTATTATATGTACTTCTGAAAGACTCCACATTATAAAATGATATCTGGACTAGAAAGATATCATTTTATTGAATATTCATATTGTATTTTACAAAAGATTAATAGTAAAGTAAACAAAATGTTGGGAATATTTCTTACTTTTACTAGTTTTTTTTTATTACAATCAGTTAACTGTTTCCTAGCGTGTTCCATCATTTTAGTCTCTCTTAAACTCAAATCGATCGAGGTCTTTTAGCCGATCTTTTCCAGCAATCGTTGTAGTGACTGGCAAAAACGGTCCTGAGTCTATGGATACTAGCAGAACCTGAGTTCCTTTTCCTTAACTGCTAGTATCCATAGACCTGAGTGAAGGATATAATTATGTATCTGTTATTTACTGCAATCCAAAATCTACACCATCCAAGCTACACTTCACTAAGTTTGCTATTATACGCAAACGCATAATTCCCACAGGCACCGAAACTCCACCCCGCGTCAAACCGCGTGGCAGAGTACTGCCTGTCGCAGATCAAGGCCGAGGCCCTGCTGTCTGGACACAAAACTGTGCTGCACACGCTCACCTTGCTTAGAGACGTGTTGCCTGTCTTCGGCAAGGATTATATCAAGGTTTGTGATTAAAAAGATACTAAATAAGCCAAAAAAAAACATTTGAACTTATTTTTATGAAAAGCGGTTTTCTCCCAGAACATCCTAGGTTTTGAAACCTAGAATGCGGTGTTTCTTATTTTAATCAACGCCTACGTAGAACCTAGACGTTCCCTAGAACTATTTTTATCGCCCATCAGTTTTTGGGGTTCTTAGAAAGTTCTAGTATTACACACAACAACATGGTCTAGGGATATAAACTTTTTTAAATAACTTATTAAGTACTGGCCTTACAAAAAGACAGATTATAAAAACATTTTTAATTAGTTCCTTTTTTAAATTCAAATTTGTATATAAAAGGTTTTGTTTTAGGATGAAATTCGCATTTATTGAATTTCTTCCAAAGAAGTAAATCTTAACGAACTTCTAACTTGATTAAAACTCCATAAATTTCTATAAATCTTTGTCAAACGCATCTCCGGTGTTCATTTAATCATGCCACGTAGACACTTGACCAGGAACGAAATGTTAAGAGCAGTGGGCATGATTCAAGCTGGCGCTACCCAAATTGCGGTTTCTGAAGCCATGCGGACCAGTCAGAGCGTTATATCCAGGCTTTGGTCACGTTATCGTGTCACGGGGGAAGGGGTGGAACGGCACCGAGGACCTCAACGCATTACAACACATGTACAGGACCGATTCATAGTAAATGCTGCACGAAGTGAACCAAATGTAAAGGCGATGCTATTGGTTCAAAGGCTACGGAGAGAGTATAGTTTGCTAGTAAGCGGTCAAACTTTGAGAAGACGACTGCATGAAGTCACCTACGTGCTCGTAGGCCACTTCGGGTACCAGCGCTAAGGAGAGGCAATCGCGGAAGAAGATTACAATGGGCAATGGGCACACGAAAACTGGAACCATTCTCAATGGTCACTTGTGCTTTTCACTGATGAATCCAGGTTTGGATTTCATCCTGATTCGCGAAGAGTACGCGTAGAGAGAGCCTGGACGTTGGAATCGACTGCAGCACCCACAAGTTCATGCATATCAAGGTTTCACGATTATGGTTCGAGCAGGAATTCGTCTCGGCGGTAGAACGGACCTCGTTTGGATACAAGGCAATATGACTGCTCTAAAATACGATGAGGTGCTAGAGCCTGTAATCTTGCCCCACAGACAGCAAATGGGACAAAATTTCCAGCTAATGCACGACAATGCCCGTGCACATAAGGCGCGTATCGTTACAAGTTGATTGCAACAGCATGATATTCAAGCTTTAGACTGGCCTGCACAATCCCCTGACTTAAATCCTTTTTTGCATGCCTGGGATATGCTTCAGAGAAGAGCTCTTAGGAATTTCCCTGAAGATATGGTGCATGAAAACCAGCTTTTCTTGCATCTTAGCAGGACTTGGGACAGTATTCCACAGCAGGATATTGACACCCTTGTTTTGAGTATGCAGAACCGCTGCAGATGTGTCAGAAGAGTCTTAGGTGGATCCACGGATTAATAATTAAGTTTTCAACAATTTTTATAAAAAAAATAGTTGTTTTGTTTAGGTTTTGATGTTTCAAAATAAAGTTAAGATTGAAATTTTATCTAAGTTGTTTCTCTTCTTCTAAGTTTTTTAAATTTAACTTTATCTAAAAGTTTATTTATCAGATTAGATAGGCTATTAAACAAGGTTTATTTTAATGTGTAGGTGTCCTAACAAAAAGTTAATACAATTTTAGTTGTTTAGGTTTAATTGAAATATCCCTAGACCATGTTGATACATACGAGTACATACATACATACCATCACGCCTTTTTCCCAACGTGGTAGGCAGAGACCACATCTTTCCACCATGTTGATGTGTGTATTATATCAGATGCCTGAGAATGTTTGCTAACTTTGATGCTCACTGAACTGTCAAATGAATATTGAAAATTTAACAGTCAATGTTTGCATGATATGTCACCTTAGTTCATAGAGTTTTTAATACCTACTAAGAATGTGGATTTTAACTGACATAAATTGCGAAACCAAACTCCTGTTTTTTTATATTTTCCGTCAGGATGACCCCACTCCACCTAACTAATGGAAAGCGGTCGTAAGGTCCAGATATGAGACTGCTGACAAGCATTCATTTCATTTCGCTTTTTTTGGGTGTAAAGCAAATACAGCCTTTATAGGTCCACTGCTGGGCACAGGCCTCACCTCAACTATGAGGTGGAACGAGCCATACTCCAACACGCGGTCTCAGTGCGAATTGTTGGAGAGGTGAATGTAAGGCCAGTGATAAACCTCACCGTCAGATGTTATCAAGCCGCCTTTTTAGGCCTCTGACTAGGCTTTACGACTGATATCTTGCGACGTCAGCCGGGACCAACTGTTTAACGTGCCTTCCGAAGCACGAAGATGCCCGAAAAACACATCACTTAAATTCGGTCGGGATGGTCCCGTAACCCGACCTGACTGGCGTTGCCTTTACATCGGATCGTTGCCGATCCGCTGCCGTCACTTAGCCGTTGGAGAGGTGAATGTAAGGCCAGTGATAAACCTCACCGTCAGATTTTATCAAGCCGCCTTTTTAGGCCTCTGACAAGGCTTTACGACTGATATCTTGCGACGTCAGCCGGGACCAACTGTTTAACGTGCCTTCCGAAGCACGAAGATGCCCGAAAAACACATCACTTAAATTCGGTCGGGATGGTCCCGTAACCCGACCTGACTGGCGTTGCCTTTACATCGGATCGTTGCCGATCCGCTGCCGTCACTTAGCCACGGGCACCGGGTGTGTTAAGCCTAAAATACACATTTCTGTAGCTCGCATGCTAGTAGCCGTCACAAGACACCAGAATCCAATCAAATGGTGTAAAATCGCAGGATCTTGACAGGTGCGACATTAAACACCATTTGGCTTACTGGTAGCATGAGTATTTCGGACTTTATTGCTGACCATCTTTGAAACCTTCCAGACAATTTGCGAAGCGATTCTCTCCCTAATGACGCACAACAACGTCTACATCAAGACCTGCTGCCTGCACACTCTCCACGCGTTGTTCTCAGCGCCGACGGAAGTGAACAACGCGCCGGCGGGCCTGGCGGTGCAGCTGACCCGCGCGCTGGTGGCCGCCAGGCCGCCCGCCAACGACACCGGCCAGGTCTTGGCTTGGTGCGCTGTGCTGCAGCAGGGGTTGGGCTGTTTGGCACGGTAAGCGTATTAGATTAGATTATTTATTTCTCATTGCAAAAATACACATTAAATTATGTAATGTGATTAAAGGATTTTCACAATAAGATCGTTAAAGAAAATAAAATAACACAAATTAAACACTAAATAAATAAAATGACAGAAGAAAAACACAAAATAAAATATTAAAAAAAATAAGAAAAAAACATGTCTAGAAAAATGATACAAATTAAAAATGAACAAATTTTATGAGAAACTGAAATCCTTTTTCATGAATTTCACTGTAGAATAAAATGGATTTTTCAATAAGAGTCTCTTTAGCTGGCGTCCAAATGTCTCGTCATATAGTTCGCTTTTAGGTTCAGTGGGCAGTTTTTCATGATATGTCGGACCAATGACTCGCGGGTTCTTCTCTGAAAGTGGCATGCTTCGAGGAACCGATTTTCTAACTATAGTTCAGCTCGTGAATCATAATCATTCTGAGACAATGTTACATGCGTTTAATTGCAAATTTGGTTTATATATTTGTATGCTTATTTATATTATAAGTAAATATTTATTAATTACCAAAGGTACTTTTTTAAGTTTTTTTTAACAACTCTTAAACTGTGGCTCATCGCAGAAAAAAATGTTTTACTCAAGTTATCTACATAAAATATCAACGTGTTCTTTATGAAACCAGGTCGTGGAAAGGTGGAGACCAAATGGTTTTCATTGCGTTAGCTCTTAGTAGTAGTAGTAGTCTAGTTTTTCTTTATTGAATGGGCTTTTATGCCCGAAACCGTATCGTGTTTTTCCCTTGAACAATATCTTATGAAAAGGCATGAGTGAGTGACCGCCTCACTATCCCCGAATCCACAAACGATGACTCAACTTTGAGCATACTTCAAATTGATGCTGTCCTGTCAACTGTCAGGAACGAAAGGGACAGCTATACATGTAAGCGCTGCTCAACTTTGATTGACATTTCTGGATTCGATCGTATGTTATTTATTACTCTGGTAAAGTAGGCAGGTATTTTGAAGGAAAAAGCCACACATTTTTCCAAACTCTACCCGTTGTTGGTGAACTTATTTAAATATATTTTGTCCACAGTTTGGATCTGAATCTGTGCATCCCGAACCTGGCGCCTTTCGTGAACATTTGCGTGACGGAGCTGTGGCTCTCGGATGTTGCTGACATAAACTCAGCTTCTACTAACGCTTTGAAGGTAATATCAACTTTTTTTTCCTTATAGACTAGGCAGTCTATGATGACTGTGCTGTGCACGTTGTATGTGACGTGAAGTGGTCTATGATGGTACATGTCTGAGCAGTAAATGCCAGTTCTGGTCTTCAAGGAACACGTTTATTAACAGATTATAGGTGAATGAGTAATGAGGGGATACTGGAAGCAGTGGCAAAGCAGTTTCTAACAACTATAGTACCAGATTTAGCCTTAGTTGGGAAAGGTAGGATGGCCACATGTGAAGAGAGAGAGAGAGACACAAACATAACTTTATTTCTTATTTTGAAAGTACATGTAGAAAACTAGAAAAGTATTTGAATAACATGAAATTTTGAATACGGTCGAATACGCTAATGCTAATTTCAGTCATAACGACACTTACAAAGTTTTGTAATATGATACAACATCACAAATATTGCCCTGGTCCCAAAGTAAGGTTTTCCTTTGCTGTATGGAAACCGGAAAGTTTGTTAGATACAAGAAACACCCAGACCAAATACAAATATCTGTTTCATCACCATCAACTTATGACCTGTCAAGTTCGTACTCTAAATAATTTCAGTCATTACGACCGACACTTACAAAGTTTTGTAACATGATACAACATCATAAATATTGCCCTGGTCCCAAAGTAAGGTTTTCCTTTGCTGTATGGAAACCGGAAAGTTTGTTAGATACAAGAAACACACAGACCAAATACAAATATCTGTTTCATCACCATCAACTTATGACTTGTCACGTTCATTTTCTAAATATAAATAAAATTGCGTTTATTGCTTTTACAGTACATGTAAAAACATCAGCATGTAATTTAAAAATAAAACACTGAAAGCAATTTGGAGGTGGCTCAGCTTGTGCTTACCTAGGATCAGGATCCTAGATAGCGCTGTTTATCAGCCACTTCCATGTCTCTTTCGGTGTTAAACGAGAATTAGTAAATGAGGGCTTTATTATTATTATTATTTTCAACTGGGGACGCTGGCAGTGGGCCGGGTGATCGGTCCGTTTGTGGTGGACCATTTCACCCATTTCCCCGGGCCCCCCTTGCAGCCCCGAATGAGGGCTTAAAAGTCATACTAAATAAACAGTCACACTACACTAAGCGTAGTGCCGCCCTCGTTGCTATGGTCATGTCTCACGGAGATCGGGAAACTACGTTGGCAACAAATGTCTGGCCATGCCGCCCCCGCCAGGTACCGGTCGAAGAGGTCGACCCAAGAAGCGGTGGCTCGACGTCGTCAAGGGTGACATGCGTGCCAACAAACAAACTCACCACTGAGGATGCACAAGACCGCGCGAAGTGGCCCAAGAAAACAAGAAAGGACCCTGGGACCCCACACACTGGTGTGGGTTCACAACCGGGATAGACCGCACGGATGATGATTACTACACTAAGCGTAGTGAGCAATTTCGTAATATGATCTATCATCCAGCCAGTCAGCGGTTACCTGGCACTAATACATCTTTTAGGCTGGATATTTACTGAAGCAATTGCTCGCTACGCTCAGTTTAGGAAATTACCTTGACTGGATATTCGTACATGCGATTGTAATTAAGCCCTTGTTCTGCTCTAAGAAATAAAACCCGTGACGTCTTAACCGGCGCATTATGTATTAAATTCATGGTTTTTTTCGTTCAACAGGCCGTCCTCCTAGATTGCGTGAAACCAGTCATTGACTCAGAAGTGTTCCCACGTCACAAAGCCCATATAGAGGCTTTGATCAAGACGATTGGAACTGGCCTGGACAACCCGTTCAACCAGGCCATCAAACATGTTATACTCACCATCGCTGTGTGCTTCGAGGTGAGTATCTTACTAATAGCTTTCCGTCAGCGGCTCCGCCCGCGTAGACTGTCTTTCCCGTCAAAATATAGCTTAAATTTTAAAAAAAAAATAGCCTATGTCACTCCTTGATAATGTAGCTTTATATTGGTTAAAGAATTTTGAAAATCGGTCCTGTAGTTTCGGTGTCTACTCAATTCAAACAAACAAAAAACAAACAACTCTTTCCTCTTTATAATAGTATAGATAATATTGTTTCACATTCACGCAAACTCAGGCATAAATTGCAATAGACGACGCGAGTGAACGTACTTGGCGTGTTAGAAAGGAGTGCAGCGCACCTGTTTTGACGCTACTTCATATTGTTCAAGCTTAACTATAGTGGTAACAGATATCAATATCAAGTAGAATAACACTTATCATTCCTCTTGTATGAACTATTTGAAAATCAATTGAGAAATGGTGCATTACTAAAAAGCTACACACACATTGACATTAACTGTCAAAAATGTGACACGCTTGGTCTTCATTCGTTCACGCACGACCACAGTAACCTTATATTTCATAAAAACAAAATCAATATTACAACACCGTTTTCACTGTATAAGTCTTGAAGTTAATGAACTGTTTAAGTTTTTAGAAATAAAGGGGTGTTAGTATGTCGTTGATGTCTTAAAACCCCGCGAGGAAAAACCAAATTATAACTACTCAATTTCACTCTTGCACAGTTTTTTTGCACTGTTACGCACACGCTCATTTGAGTACGATCATGTAACAGTCATCATGTCGAAGAAACTAAATAAAAATAAACATAAAGTCAAGTTTTTTATTGCCTAGTAGGCTATTTAACTCTAACTTTTGCTTCATTTATTTTATTCTACAGGTCGGCAACGAAAAACTGTCAAGCGTCCTCTCACCACTCCTCAAAAAACTCAACGACCGACGAGAAAGCCACAATTTCCACAACGACAAAGAAGTCGAATACGCCACTGGATGTGCCATCAAATCCTTAGGCCCCGAATTCGTATTAAAAACCATACCTCTGAGAGATGGGCCTGAAAGCATAAACTTAGAAAGAAGTTGGTTATTACCAGTGTTGAAAGAAAAAATAACCAATTCGAATCTAAAATACTTCGCAACAGAAATTCTAGAAATGGCAACGTTTTGTAGGAAGAAGGCGAGAGATTTGGCGCAAGAGAAAGATACTCCAGGATCTCACACGTATGATTTGTTGTGCAATCAGTTTTGGGCGCTGTTGCCTAGTTTCTGCAATAATCCGAAGGATATAAAGGATAATTTCAAAGCGATGGCGAGGGTTTTGGGTAAGTGGAGTGTCATTCACAAACTTTATTGTAAGGAATATGTTTTATAGAGTAACTGCTAGTTTTCTTGCTGGTGTGCAAACTACGCTGCCGCAGATATTTTATTTGGTGAGATTTGTGTTATTTCAATCATATGCGGTATGGTCTCATGATGTGGGGAAATAGCACAGACTGGAATAGAGCATTTATAGCCCAAAAAAAATGCATAAGAGCGATATGTAGAATTAAGCCTGGCGAATCGTGTAAGCCATCATTTAGGCATCTTGGTTTGTTACCACTACCTTCATTATATATCCTGGAGATATGCAACTTTGTAATGAGAAACAAAGATCTTTTCAAAAAAGCCAGTGACTGTCGAAACTCTAGGCAGCGTCGTAACCCACATAGATTGGTTTCGATTGACGACCGACTTGGTGTAATGGTTAAGAAGTTGGCTACTACACCAGAGGTCGCGGGTTCGATCCCCGCACAGTACAAACATTTGTGTGCATGAACATGTCTGTCTGTACTGGTCTGGGTGTCTCCTATGTATAATAAGTATGTATTTACAAAAGAAAATGTATTTAAGTATGTTTATCCGTTGTCTAGTATCCCATAACACAAGCTTTAATTAGCTTACTTTGGGGCTAGATGGCGCTGTGTGGAATAATGTCCAGGGATATTTATTTATTATTGGTAATAAACACTGTTCCCAAATCTGACCGCTACGGTAAAAGCTGTTTAGCTATGTACGTGAGAGTGTTTAACTAGATTCCTAACGAATTTAAAACCTTGAAGTGGAGCTTGTTTAAGAATAAACTACATAAATGGCTTAATAGTAATATTTTTTATAGTATTGAGGACTTTTTTGCCCATAAGAGATAATTTGACATGATTTTGCTGTTTATTGTACTTACTTTTTAACATTTAAATTATTTAATGAAATTACCACCAATGTCAAAAATGATTTGCTTGCTATTGTCAAATGGCAAAACATGAGGCCACTTTATAAAAAAATGTACACCTCCATGTTTTTTGCAAATAAATATTTCTATTTCTATTCCATACATTTTTTTTTTGGTTTCATTGACGATCTCAACTTGTTTTTTTTTAATAAATTATCGAGTTTAATTTACTGCGTATATTTGCAAAAAGTGACCTATCTATCTTCCCAGTACAGAATCAGCCATCCTATATCTGTGGTAGTCATTCTATTTGTGTGGTGTTTTTAAACTATTTCTTAGTATCGTTTGATCAATGAAAATTACAAATACTTGACAGGTGTTTCAGCTAACTGACGATATTTTTTCTTTCACTTCACACTAATATGCACTTATTGTTCATTCCTGCCATCTTTTCAGTTTCTATTTTGTGTGAAAATCGCCTAGATTCTCCACAGAAATCAAGTGTTTAAACATCTTTCTTAACTTAACGTTGAAGTTTTACTAGATTTTAAAAAACCTTTTCCCATTCTACAACCCAGGTAACGTCTTAAAAGACAATCCAGAATTCCGTCTATCAGTGATGCAAGCGCTTCGCAAGCTGATAGCCTGTTCTGCCGACAACGAAGAAGACGCGGCAGAACTTGGCAGATTCGCCAAGAACTATCTGCCTATATTGTTGAACGTGTACATGTCTCCCGCTACGGGCGCCACTGTCGGCCATAGGCTAGCTGCGTTGGAAACTATAGAGGTAAGGCTTCTTTTTTATAGCATGAGACTTCGCATTTCAGATCCTAAATATGATTTTCGTTGACTCTTCCGTGTTATTACTATTTTTTAATATGTTTTGGTACTTTATCTAGATTTAAAATTGACAAAATGTGTGTTCTGCCTTTATATCTTGGTACAAATAATATTTTAAAAGAAAATCTTCAGATATCGGTTTAGATGCTATGAACATTGAACTTTCAATCCTCACGGGAACAATTTTAACAATAATTTAGATAATCGTTGACTTCGTGTGCGTGTGTCACACTTCTGAGTAAAAATTTCTTGCAATTTACTACATAGATCTGTGTTTTATGGCAAGTTCTACCAATTTTGGTATGAAAACTATTTAATAATAATAATAAGTATTTACTCAGGAGATAACTACCTAAGAATAAATTTTTTGAAGAACGTTCTCTCGGCCATTGATCTTTTTTCCTTTTTTTTATTTTGGTAAAATGAGACCTTAGGGCAGAAATCTACAGCAAGCCTGTCCGGGTATCGGTTATCAGGTTATCGACGCATCGGCGGGGTTCACTTACGCCGCGATGACAGGTGTCAAAACGGGCCTATTAGATCTCAACGACTGTAGATTTGACCAACATCTTGACAGCCTCGCATATGTCCCTGTTAGGGCGCCACGTATTTTTTTGGTTCACTAAACAAAATTATTCCTATTTATTCACAGGTATATCTAACAATAAGCGACCAGTCCCTCCGCGAAGAGCTGTTCAAAAACTCTCTCCAGCAACTCGAGTCATCAACCGACAACCATTTCCAACGAGAAGCAATCTTGGATATTGTCCGTCTGCTCGTTTTGTACCAAAGCAGCGAGCAAATAGCAAGCCTGTTCGAACAGTGGGTCTTCCCGTTATGTGAGACCGTTCTAGAAGACCCGAAGACATTTAAGAAGGCGAGGAAGGAGAAACAGAAGAGTGAGGCTATGGAGGAGGGGAATGAAGACACTAAGAAGACCGAGCTTAGGTAAATGTTGTACAGTTTTCTTATTTTAAGATGATAGATTTTATTACTAACAGCTTGATGCGTTTTTACTTAACTTAGTTCTTCTTTCCCTCAATATAAACCCAACAATTTTAACCTTTTGTCTTGTCCATTCTCATTACCTAGAGGTTGACTTTGACATAGAGCACTGGGCAGCTGTCAAACAGTTGTCAACGAATAGGATCGACACGACGACGAAGAAAGAAAGGATGACTTAGTCAACCCAGTATTAGGCGTCTGGAAAACAGAGAACTATTAAAATATCGTCACAAATGTTTGTCCTCAGAATTACAATCGAACCCCCAAAAACAAACTAGTGTCCTTTTATTGATAAATGATTCAAATCCAGGTATAAAGACAAAGCAAGACTCCTAGAAATGGAACATAAGAAGGCCTACAGAATATTAGAAGAGTTGTTCAAGAGCGACAAGGACAACTGCAAAGAGTTCCTCTCAGCCAATCGCAAGAAGATTAAGAAGCTGTTGATGACGTCACTGAGTAAGGTTGCGGACAGCAGCAAAGCGGCGAGGTTGAGGTAAGTACTGTATTATTTGTCTTTGAAGATTTTAATTTTTATTGTTATCTCAATAACAAA
Organism: Udea olivalis; assembly: GCA_947369235.1. Classification (NCBI taxonomy): domain Eukaryota; kingdom Metazoa; phylum Arthropoda; class Insecta; order Lepidoptera; family Crambidae; genus Udea; species Udea olivalis. The sequence continues at coordinate 13,708,147 of OX376362.1, read as the reverse complement.
TAATTGTATCCGTTAGACAGAGGTAGCAAGGTGACTTTTTGGACTCTAATAATAAACACTGTCCCATAATACTACCCTGTGGAACTTCAAAAAATATTTGATGATATGATAATGTCTAGCTATGCAGTTTTCCTCAGTGCACTCAAATGTGTTCCGAACGGATAACAGCATGCTTACTCATTATTTGCTAACTCCTTCTGCAAACCTTGAACTATAAAATGAATGTTGGATGACAGAATTGTAGCGACACTTGTTCTTTATTATTATCAGTATCAGTGACTTAAAATAGAATCGATCGAATACGACTGAGTCCCTAAATTTTGTTTTGTTGAATAACTGTTTTTCTATAGTTGCTGACCACCTTGTTCTTAACAACAATGTTTGATCAAATTAAGGAACTGTTTTCTGTGGCTTTAAAGCTAGCAACTTTTGCAGGAGAGTGAAAAAACAATTAGCTTGAGTGCTTTTAAAACACTGATTCAATTCGATTTTTATGATTACGTTACACGATAATTCTGCTAGACACATTAGATTTTTCAATAAAAAACATTTCGAAGATATCAATGCAATTTACCCCTATCCTCAGATGCATAGAGCACCTAATCAACGCGTCCCCAAACCTGACATCTTCAAGCAAGCTGCTCAAAGGTGCCGTCGCGGAGTCAGTAGTTTGCACGCGCGACATCAACTCCAAGTGCCGACAGTGCGCCTTCAACGTCATCAACTGTGTGGGAGATAGGCTGAAGCCGCAAGAAGGAGGTTAGTTGGGAATACTAGGAAAATCAGGAAGTTCTAGGTATCAGATGGCGTTGAGGCCGCCATCTTTCGCTACGACTTCTCTTCCGATTAAGCTAGAGACCCTAGCTCACCTAGCAAATTCTTCTAACTGTAAGTATATCATCAAATTTTCTAACATGTTTTTACGGATATTTGACTTTAAACATGAAACTAGCCATTGAATTAGTATATTTGTTATTTAGCATTTTCAATGGTAAATTTTCCATGGAAAGATAAAAGCACTGAAAGAAATTTGGGCACATTCACACGAAATAGCTCGTTTATTTTCTACATCATTTGAGTCTCTAAGGAGATTGTATCACAATTGCCAATTTAAGTGTCCAAAACACACTGGGGTTCGGCTGGAGTGGATCCCAATACGGGAAAGCACTGGTGGCGGGGCGTTGCGAAACTTTTAGGAACCCCGCCTCGCCGCTGAAGTGTTGAGGTCGAGTACCGTGGGGTTTTAGTCGATAGAATTCCGACATAACATCGTCGTTTCCCTGGGCGGCGATGTATCCATGAGGATTTCCCCACGATAGTAAAAAAATGGTGCTTGACAATACACTACTTCATATTGTGAACGTTCCTTCATGTCACTTATCTTTCAGGAATGCAAGCATTCGTAGACATGCTTACATCAGGCCTAGAAGCTCCTTTACCGCGCATAGTCAGCGCAACGCTCCGGGCCATAGCCTCGGCCTTGTTCAATTTCTCCGAAGACATGGGCTTGGAGACTGTCCAGGGTCTGCTGGAGAAGGTTGTGGAACAGATGAAGACGAACAATAGGGAGATTGTGTCGGCTGCGCTGAGTTTTCTCAAGGTAAATAAATTCGCATTATTGCTTTGCCCAACTTTCAAGTTTTCACTTATACTTTGGTATCGCCGTTGTCTTGTACCATCATCGTACGTCATGGTTCAGTCATTTTACATCTCTAAGCCATATTTTACTTACCAGTTCTAAATAATCCCAAACAGGTATACACAAAAATCCTACCATCAGACGTGCTAGCCGGCAGCCTTCCCCTGATCCTCAGGAGCCTATCCTCAATGTCCGACGACTGCAAGCGTCACGCGCGCTTAGAAATCGGCTACTTCCTCACCAAGATGATCAGGAAATATGGGGCTGATACTGTGGAGAAACTAATTCCGTCTAACGACGGTGTGTTCTTGAAGAGACTGAGGAATTTGAGGAAGATGGAAAATAGAAAGAAGAGGATGAAGGAGAACCAAAGGTGAGTTCTTTTTCTTTATGGTAAAATAAACCCTATTTTAATTGATCCGTAAAAATCACACTTGAATAATATTAGCGCTTTTATTTGCACATCAATGAAATGGTACAAAATGCAGACTTAATGCCCACATGGTCCTATGCAGCTTAACCATAAATTTAAGCAGAAAAGAAGAGGAGGTCCATTAAGCAACATTGCAAAATACATTTTAATAAAAACCCTGACACTTAGTCACTGGTGTATTTAGCGAGGAAAAAAAGAGGTGAAAAAGGGCAGCCATGAACTCAAACTCAAATAACTAATAGTATAAGGTTTTGAAATAAATAAATAAATAAAACTATATTTAAATAGACTTTCACAGTAAGTACTTTCAAATTGTCAATGATTTTTCATCATAACATAAATGCTCACAGCTATATTATCCCAAACGGGGTAGTCAGAGGCAAGACTTTATTTTATTATTTTAGCATTATTATTATTTGACAATGCTTGTTTTCATATCTAAATTCCGATATCTTTTTAGTCCAGTACAACATTTAACAAAACAAAGATTGACTGGCCTCCACACTAGGCGCACTGCCTGTCCTCTGCAAGGCAGAATACTGAAGCCTTATTTTTTAACCGCTATTATTCTATCAATTTAATGAAAGCTGGCTCTCTAGGCTTGAGGTTCTCCCACCACTGATATCATCGTCGTATCAAACGCTAGCCTAGCGAAAATAAAAAAAACCTCCGACAATTTCAGAGACCAATCTGAAAATGACTCCGACATGGAAACACCAATCAGAGGCACCTCACAGACCCTGGAGGACATCCTCAAAGACTCAGACTCCGAAATGGAATACCTTGACGACGAAGATGAGAAGCCTAGGCCCAAACAGAAAGCCAAGAAGGGCAAAAACCAGGCCTGGATTCAGGACGACCCGGAGAATATTGTGGACTTGGCTGATGTGTCTGCTGCTAGGAAGATAACAGGTAATTATAGAATGATGCACCATTGTAGTTATGTCGAGATGGTCATCTGGTGGCGAGCTGTTTTTCGCCACAGTCTTTCAGCTGCTGAGTCTCTGCTGAGTTCTGGTGGACAAAGTACTAGAAAGTTTGGTTTCTTTTGTTTGCTTATTCTCTGGTTTTACCAAAATTGTTCTGAAACGCCCGAGGCGTATTGCCAACCTAGTGTTAAGTTTAACATATACTACATTACTCATTTTTTTATTTCTAGCTACGGACCCAACTCTAAAGAAGAAGGCAATAGAAATAAAGCAAAAGAAGAAAGACGGAGGCTTCAAAACTGCACCGGACGGTCGACTGATCATCGCTGATGACGGTGGTGATGATGACGATGAAGATGATAAGCCATCTAAGCCAAGCGGGGACATTGACACCGACACTGATGATACTGGTAAGTAAAGCCTTGTTAAATCTTTAGATTTCACTTTGTTCCTGTCAATGTTAAATGTTTACAGCAAATAACACTTCTTGCAAAAGTTGCCATCATAAAACGTTAGGTTAGGTCATTTAACACATACACATATACCATCACGACTTTATCCCAATCGGGGTAGTCAGAGGCAAGTGACTGTTGCCGTCATGGTGAACGGAACACTTAGAAGCCCACTTTTCACCAATGGTATTAGAACCCAACGTGGTAGGTGGTGAGCCTTCCGCCGCTATTCTGAAAGATTTGATTTTTTATTTTTTTGTTAGTCGGAAATTAAACAATGAACACAAAGATTTTTTTAGGTTCTGGCCAGATTTGAACTCGGGACCACACGATCCGCGAGTAAATACGTCTGAAATAAGAATCCACCGAGGATAGCTCCTTGCGGGACTGCCGTCTTAGGGGAAAGTCTCAAAGACAATGCTTCATTCATATCGAGCTAATGATTTGGGTCAAGTTAAAATATAATTAGTTTGCGAGTAGCATTCTTTTCAACGCTGCTCGCATTAAAAGAAGATTGTGATAAAATGAGGTCTCATAATTTTTACACAATCAAACGCTTCACCGATATCCGAAATATGACAACCTATGAAACCATAAAGTTTATTTTCATTTTTTTCGGCGACATGTTTATTGTTTTTATTTTCACAATGACTTAGAACAAGAAATTGAGAAGTCTGCATTATTGATGTTTATTTAAGACACACTGTTCCCAGCTAACAGCTTCCTTCCAAGTATACAGGGTTATTGATGAAACATCAACAACCTCGCAAGACTAGGTAGCTACCATCATACACAACAACATTTGTTCTACTACTTTGATAATTTTACACATTTTACTTTCATACAAAAATAAATATAAAGTTAATTTTACGTCTTATTGTTCTTATCTCTGTGCGCATGGCATCGCAAACATAAGGTAAACAAACCTTTCCGAATCATAGACTTACAAATGTCACGACAGTACAAAAAAAGCTTGCAAAATCATTTTTAATTAATGTGTCGAGTTATAATAAAACTCGTAGAACAAATGTTGTTGTGTATGTAGGTAGCTACCTAGCCTAGCGAGGTTGTTGATGTTCTATCAATAACCCTGTATAATATAATCAGTTATTTCTAGTTCCCTTCCCTCTTTACTGTTTAGATAATTTCACAGTAAATATTACCATGTCTATTATACCAGATGACGAAGGTGGCCCCAGCAAGCCGTCAAAGCTGATGAAGCCAGGAACGAAGCGGCGGTATGACGACATTCTCAGTATCAAGAGCGGGCGCTCCAACCGCAGCAGGGCTTCCACCGCGACTGTCGCTTCTAAGTATAAGACTGGAGGAAAGGGTATACACAGGTGGGTTATATTTTTGTTTTTATAGACTTTAGTTTAGTGTTAGACAGACCGACATTTTTGTGAACATATTATAGCTTTTATGTATGATGATGAATGAAAAAAATGGACTAATGATGATACCTTTTGAAATACATTTCCGTTTCAAATAAATGCAGGAATAGGGCTGTATTTAAAACCACTTGTATAATATAAACATTTACTATTGCTTTTACTACTATACTATTAATTGGTGAATGATGAAATATGGCAAGCGGTGCAATATTAGTGTTAACAATAATAATAAATAATTATCATTTATCAACACTTCACAAAACAATAGTACAAAATGACATTAAATTAACCCCTTTGAATCTTAGTGATAATAACCCACAACCGATAAAAACACAAACTGACAGACAGACTAAAATACAGGAATGGATGAGAAAGTCCCTCCACGGGCGGCATCTCCTAGATCTTTGCCAAAATAACGTCGACATTAAAGCGTCGAACGAATGGCTAAAGAGGGGAGAGCTGTTCCCGGAAACTGAGGGCTTTATCATTGCCATTCAAGACCAGGTAATTGAAACCCGTAATTATCAAAAGTTCATCATAAGATCTCCTATAAAAACAGATATCTGCAGACGATGCAACGCGGCACCCGAAACTATTCAACACATAACAGGAGCATGTAAAGCAATAGCACAGACAAATTATAAATATAGACATGACCAAGTTGCTAATATTATACATCAATTAATTGCACAAAAATACAAACTACTGACACAACCACAAACTCCCTATTACAAATACAAACCTGAAACAGTTCTTGAAAACTCAACTCACAAGTTATACTTCGACCGTGCCATCTTAACAGATAAAACGATACATTTTAACAGACCCGATATCACCATAATAGACAAATGCAACAAAACTGCCCATTTAATTGATATAGCCGTGCCAAACACCCTAACTCACAAAAAACAATAGCCGAGAAACTTTCAAAATATATAGAGTTAAAAGATGAAATTATACGCATGTGGCGATTGAACAAAGTTACCATAGTCCCCATAGTCATGTCAACAACAGGAGTTGTACCAATTCAACTAAGCCAATTTCTTAGGAGCTTAGACCTGCCCGAATACATATACTCCCAAATACAAAAAGCGTGCATTCTTAACACCTGCAGAATCGTAAGAAAATTCCTACAAACCTAATAAAATGTATATCATGATGGTCACTTGGTTTTACCCGTGATCTTCATTATACCGATGTCAAAAAACATCGAGCTGTTTTAACAGATACCCATAAATAATAATAATAATAATTCTTTATTTGCTTTAAACATGGTATTTGTAGGTGGTACATTAAGATAAGTGCACATGTTTTGCTTATAATTAGCACGCAAATTTAAGTTTTTGTTTCATACATTTCAGATAGGAAAAAAAATAATACAGGTGTCAAAAAAAAAACAAATACTATTTAGTTGTCAGATTCACAAAGTATGTCAATAAAAGTCCATATAATAGAAATCTCCACAAATGAATAAACAGAACAAATCCATAATTATAAAAGTTTCATGTCAATAAAATCTTTTAAATCATACACTTTACGTTCAATAGGTTAGGTTAGGTCTCCCAAAAGTATTTTCTAGTCTAGGCTGTAAAATATTGTGTAAAAAGATGAGCTTTTACATTTATACAGATTAAGATAAAACAACAGGTTTTTAGAACAGACAAAAAAACATGTTCAACTTATGCGGTCTTTGTAGTTTTGAGGTCATACTGAATTATATTTCAATTTGACTTTTTGTAAGTATGTCTTTGCAACACTTTGCAAAGGGTCTATGTACATTTTAGTTTTTACATTGAATAGTGCAAATAAAGAATGATTATGATTATCGCTAATTCTGATCAGCCTTAAGTAGGTAAATTCCTACAGAAGAAAAAGTTAGCCATTGACCATTTTTCCTTTCCCAGACCCCTTGGATCGGCCGCCTCAGTGGCGTCGACGGTGGGCACAGAATACAAGTCGAAGAAGGCGAAAGGTGATATCAAGAAGAAGGGGAAACATGACCCCTACGCGTACCTTCCTTTGTCCAGGAAGAATCTGAATAAAAGGTAAGCGAAAATACGAGGCTCTGATCTTTAGCATTGGAAACAGTAATCTATGGTCAGCAACAGAGGTATTAGCAAGTACTTTGTCATAGTTGTCATTTTATCTGCCATCTGTCTTTTTTTCCTCTATATTCTCTTTGACGATTTGGACGAAGTTCATGTCTTATGTTACTGAAAACTACATTTCATTAATTACAATTGATAAAATTTAGTTTAATAATTAAAAACACAATTACAATAATTAAGTACCAGTAAGTGTTTCTACAAGTTATTTATTTGAATTTATTTAAGTTAAAATCAATGTAATTCTATATAATTATGTTAACCTCACAAAACCATTGTCATCTTTGCTTTTTTATTGATATCTTTTGACCCTGTACGTACATGATGCATATTTTATATAAAAAAAAAAAAAATATGCTGGCTATACTATGCCAATATTTCGTGGCAGGCAAAGACCGTTACGGTCAGTAACGGAAGAGTTTTTGTATTTTTTTTCTCGTTTTACAGGGTTAAGGCAGCAACAAGCAAGCAGTTCAAGGGCGTCGTCAAAACGAAAACGAAGGCTGGAAACAAGATTAAATCTAAGAAGAAAATGTAGATAGTATTAACTCAATATGTAATTTATAATTAGCTAGCTATATTTCAAACAAAGTTTTACTACTTGAATATTTACGTTTTGGCGCTAAAAAATATTCGAATATCGCCTGTGAATTGTTGAATAATAGATTTGAAAATACATAAATTTAACAATGTAATAATTGGTTTCATTTCCTTGTAGAAATAAGAGACATCATTTACATTGGTTCCAAAGGAAGGTTGTGTAATAGTACGAGTACATTGTTCACCGAGAGGAGAAAGAGACCGATTACCGTCGAGGGTGTCCTTTAAAACACCCGAGATCGGGAATCGCACTTTCTCTCGAGTGATACATAGTGCTTTATACTACACCTAAGAGGAAAATAAAGAACTAAATCTTTACTAATTGAAATTTATATTGAAATTGTTGCAGTTAGTGAAGCTTAATGTAACACTTTTTCCATTAATGTTTGTTTCAACTGCGGCGGAGTTAAAAAATCTTCATCATCACTATCACTACTTATCATTTTGATAGTTTTATTTTACTTTCTTCGAAAACTGAATCCTCAAACAACACACAAATTGAAAATGGCGCCAATGGCGTCTGCAATTTTCACATGTTCTTTTTTCAAATTGTTTATCCTGCCGCCGCAGGGTCGCACTGCCAGCCCGACACCGTCTGACACACAGCTAGTGGCCAGTGTCATTTTGCGAACTTGGAGATAAAAACTCACTGTAAAAACTTTTTGGCTTTTGATATTTAGGTTACCGGCGCATAGTCTTACCCAAAATTAAAAAAGAAAAACCACGTAAGAAATGGATTTTCATACACTTTTCTCTCCCGCTCAGATGCGTTTTCTCCCCGCATATTTGTTCGATATGCAATGACGTACTTTCTACCGTAAATTTGATAAAGTATCAAGGTACTTTCCGAGCAGGTGTAGTATAAAGGTACTTTTTTTTAGTTTTTCTTGAACAATTCGTAAACGGTGCAGAGGCTCTTAGCAAAAAAATACATAAAATGTTCAACAGTTAATTACTGTCGTTCCTTAGGATTCCCATAATAAGATAATATTGTCTCACTGCCTCTATTGCGCGTCCTAAGCGGTTATACATAGTGAACGTGGGTGCAAATCATTAGGCAAAGCTTATATTCTTGTCTTTTAGTGATAGAAGTGGGAGTACCTCATCCGCAAGTGTTTTCCTTCAGAGGGCTCTTATCATAGGCGGGGGGGCAATGATCTTACTTCTTACTAATATTATAAATGCGAAAGTTTGCGAGGATGTTTGTTACTCTTTCACGCAAAAACTACTCAACGGATTTGGATGAAACTTTAAAGTAATACAGCTTAAACATCAGAATAACACATGGGCTACAATTTATAAAGATTTCATGTATGCATGTCACAGAAATGAAGTTTACTCGGGCGAAGCCGCGGGCGGAAAGCTAGTATTCCATAACTGGATAATGCACGCCAGGGGTTAAACATGGCGTCACAGTGACATCCTGACTTTGAAGATAACTACTAAATTAAAAGATATTTTAGCAAATAAAAAATTGTACGAGTAGGTCAGTGTCTTTAACTAAGGCGACAACTTTTCCAAAACACGATATAGCATAATTTCCCCGATAAAAAAAAACAATGAAGTACGTCGACGATTTTTTTGTTTTACTCTCAAATATTCATTATTAACATTTTACACTTAAATATATATAGATAGGTCTTTGTATATTCTAGGTCGACAACTTTCAAAACTTTTTAATTTGTCTAATGTTATTTCATACTAAATTCATTACACGAAAACAGAAGGAAGCCGTGGCGTTATTCCGTTCGCGCAGAATTAATCAGTGGCCTACCGAATGCTTTATCTTACGGCGCGCTAAATCCCAGCTGTTATTCTACCAAAGAGAAGCAAGCTGTTTAGCTAAGTATGTGTATGAAAAAAACCTCTCCAGTAAAGTTTGTTTGTATTCATTTTCTCCCGCATGAATTTGGCACTTCGGCAGTGGTTTTTTCACACTGGTTGAAAAAGAGGCTATCCCAATTAATAGGCAGTTGTGTCATTGCAAAGTCGTAGGCTAGAAGCCAACGGAATGCCTGATAGTGTGTCGACAAATATAATATAGCCTATATCAAGATCAATAAGACCCCAAACTGAGTTAGCCTAAAAGACATATAAGACAACTTATTACCTTATTGTCTTATAAGTCTTTTAAGCTAACTCAGTTTGGGGTCTTATTGATCATTTACTGCAAATAAAGAACTTTGACTTAGGGCACGCCTTGGCTTGAGGCGTTACTAGAAGAAGGGTAATCAGACTTTAAAAACGTGAGCTAGTTTGAATGAACCATATTTGACTGCCCATAATTTGGACAACTTTGGACACCATATTTTAAAATAAATTCCCTACTTGACATAATCTTCCAGTTACCACTTCAGTTTGTTATTATGATCAATGACCTACCGAACGTTGACAAGTATTCAGGTTGCTTACTTTTCGCGGACGATCCTAAATTATATATGCCAGTTATGGACGAAAAAGACTGTTAGCGGTTGCAGATTGAAATTGAAAAGGTAGTGGCATGGAGTATTATTAAACTGAAATTTAATGTGTCCAAGTGTGTTGCAATTTCTTTTATAACATATTTGCTCGTAAAGGGTCTCTTATTTCACCAATTTCAATAACGTAATGTATCTCATTACGCACTTGTGCGGTAATGTAATGTAAAACGCACGAGTTTTTTTTATTATGGTAAAACGTACGGTTTAGCAAGATGCTCCGTCTAAAACGAACGGTACTTTTTTAAATTTTAGCAAAGAGTTTTTATGTCAGAAAAGAGGTCAACATTTTATGAATAAAATTAACTTTGGGAGATGAAATATAATAAATAAACATTTAATTCTTTAATTTATTTAATTTTGACAATAAATTACAACCATCTGTAACAAAAACACAGAAATATTAATTTACTTTATTAGTAATACTGGCTGTTTTTAATGCCTTTTGCCTTAAAAAAAGCGCTGATGCGCGCGCATCGCTAATTTGTGAACAAGTAAACATTTTCTAACTGCTCTAGCAAGTGATTAAAGATTTTATTTGTTTTAGAAAGTCCGATTTTTATTTATTTCCTCTCAAATATGTTATAAAACGTCGTATGACATACGTGCGCTTTGATAATTACATACAGCCTCTGCTTTCTTGTAGCCCTCGCCTACGGCTCGGGCTAGCAATATCGCCTCGGCTGTAATTTTCAACTTACCGCACTTATATCATAATGTACTATTACAAGAGTGCGTAATCCGATCAACTATGCCTTTGCGGTCGAAGAAGTTCCAATGAAGAGAGTAGCGGGGGTCAAAGACTTAGGTGTGTGGTTTACAGCGGACTTACGGTTCCAGGAGCATATCGTTAAGTGCGGCAAGAAAGCCTATAGAAACTGGGGATTGATACTACGTAGAGTCCATGGTTTGACGAGTATTGGAGCTATTGTCGCGCTGTATAATGCACTGGTGAGGAGTCACCTGGAATGTAATGCGGTGGTTCGGAACCCGTACCAAGCACAGTACAGCGTTATGTTAGAACGGATCCAAAACAAATTTGTGAGGTAGGTACCTGTATCATAAGCAATACTGGGTATACCCATTCTACCCGTTAATGTACCCGAATTTGTTTATCTTGCGAATGGTGGGTTACAATGAGTTGCGAGTGCGCAGAGGCTTAGCTTTGGCATTGTTTGTGTTAAAAGTACTTAAAGGTAAAGTTAGTAACGCTATAATGCTGGGTCAGATCAGATAGGACTCTGGGCACCCGATTACTATATGAAACGTCGTCGCAGGCCGCAATTACTGGCCGTTCCGCGGGGAAGAACCCACCTTCTCAATAAGTCTTCTCTGACGCTCACACTGCCTATTTTAAATATAATAGCTAAGAAAATCGACCTATTTCACTGTTATCTGTGTGAATTCACAGGGATAACGCTATACATTTTATGTTATGAAAAATAATTTTATTTTCAATGTGTTTGTTTTAAGATGGTGTGTAGCTCTTCTATTGTATTGGGCCCCCGCCTGTAATAATAGATGTAAGCTTAGATTTAATAAATAAAAAAAAACCTTTAAACGACATGATTGGCGTAGTGCGCTGTGTCACGGTTTCTCGCCTTGACTTGTATGGTGTCCCGGGTACGATTCCCTGTAAACGATATTTTTTGATCTGAATGGACTCGGGTCTGCCTGTGCTGGCAGATGTCCCTGGCTTAATTCCTTGTCTGCCCCCGATTCAGAACAAAGTTATCGACCGATTCGGTTAAATTCAATTTTAAGATGGGTGGGTGGGTTATGAAAACTAAAAGGCCTTTGGCTTCAACATATTAAAATATTGATTGCAACCATTGAGCGGGTCATACACTTTCGACATTTTGCATCGGATGTCTATGAAAGCCGAAATCCAGCCCACAGTGCGTCGTCCCCGTAGACAATGTTTAGAGATCAATTTGTTTTTCAATTACAATAAGATATAGATAACTTAACATTATCGCCTAATAAAGTGCGAGGAAACTTAATATAGTTAAAACAAACTTACCGAATCGATCGATAACTTCGTTCTGAATCAGGGGGCTGGTACCTCGTAAATCTCGTAACACAAGGATATTTATTCTTAGGTACTCCGAGACCATGACTAGTGGTGTGTTGTCTGGCGCATATTTAATGATTTATTTAAGGTCCAAAACCGATGACAAAGTTAAGTACAAGACAGTCTGCCTGCCTTATTATGCGTTTAAGACAATACAGTGAGCTGCTTACTGCTTAGTTTATTAAAAGTATCATCTGGGATGATACTTTTAATGTGCTGACGGCAGCGCCATTTTAAGAATAATGCGTTTAATTATATAAAACATTTATGTCACCGGGATAGTTGATGAAGAATTGCTTTCATAACCACGCTCCCTAAATGAAAAACTGAAACACGACTTTCGCCAGTCCCAGGATTTGAAAACACGTTTTTTGGATGTGGGCTTACCGCACGGCCACCAAAGCGTTGGTAACAGATAAAAGTTGAAAAACCATTAAGGTCTATACAGACGACGGATAATCCGTGGCGTACTTTTTTGTCCGTCAAAATAGAGGTCTTACAAACTATCGAGCAACGCACACGAACGACTAAAAGTACGCCGAACCAAAAATCCGCTGAAACAACGCCCTTAGCGCGGACTAAAATCCGCCGTGTGCGTTAACTGCTCATAGTTCGTTTTATTTTTTTCTCGGACGCCCGCGTACATTAATCCGCTACGCTCCGTGGGCGTGGTGTTTCGGCGGATTTTTGGTTCGGCGTACTTTTAGTCGTTCCTGTGCGCTGTTTGATACAGTTTGTAATCTATTTTGACGGAGAAAAAAGTACGCCGCGGATAATCCCTCGTCTGGGCAGGCCTAAATACTCTCGGACAACAAATTATCGCACATCGTGTGCGTTGAGTCCGCGGTGAATCCGCGGCAGACTTTTTATTTGCGGAGCGTACTTTTTTTGCGCCGCGGAGAAAATTACGTCGTCTGCGCAGGCCTGTAAACATATAAGGAAGATAATAGTAATTTATTCTGTATTGGCTAACTGAATATAACAAAAATCAAATATTTGATTTGATAATAGAATGAGACTTTATAATTAAGTATGTACAGTCACGTGCAATGATAAGTATACTGAGATAGTTTTTCAAAATGATGTGATCACTATAATTTTCGGGTGGGGTCCCAGGGTCCGCCTTTCTTATTTTCTTGGCGCACTTCGCGCGGTCTTGTGCATCCTCAGTGGTGAGTCTGTTGGCACGCATCTGCCATGTACCGGAAAAAACTCCTCGAAAACCATGCATTTCCGTGCATGGAACAAAATGGCCGCCAGCGCCGCCGCCATATTGTTTTTTTTTAATCCGTGGATAGGGATGTCAAGTCGAGTATACGAGCACCAAGACATAGTAAGTGTACTTCATTTCAAAATTAAGTAATTTACCATTGCCTCAAAATCAGGTATACATTTTATTTCTTTGCAAAATGTTAAAATACATTGTTAGTATTTAAAGATAGCACCATGGGCTTGAGTCATATCAGTCTCCTTTCAGGATAATGTAGGTCCCACCTAAGACGCATCCGTGGCAGAGTGGTGACAGAGCTCAGCCTAAAATCTATAAGTCCCGGGTTCAAATCCCAGGGCAAAGTGCGCTTTCGAATTTCTCAGAACACACTGCACTCAGCGTGGTAATTAAGCCAATACCCATTAATTGGAGCAATGACCTGATTTCAATGATTAAGACCACACAAAAATAACAGTAAAACCGCAATAAAAAACAAATTATAGCCAGTATTTACAAACTGACTGCAAATCATAGGAAAACAATCTGCAAACGTAGAAGGGATCTCACGATAAAATCACACGGGAACCACCTGTGAGTACTTAATACAAAAGACACCCACAAAAGCCTTCTGCAAACGAAAAAGGTTGCCAGGGCAAGTTGTACGAAAATAACCCAAAAAGTTAATACGAATCATAGGAAAACCACCTAAAACCACAGGCAGTTATCCTCACCTTCACATAGCATAATACTGGTGGTTCACTTTTTTAAAACCACACAAATCATCTACGATCCTTCGTCTAAAAACTAACTATTGGACAAAGCATCTATAGCAGCGAATAGGAAATCATAAAAAAACCCCTGTAAATCAACTGAAAATGAAGGTCTCTTTCTAAAAACTAACAACAAACTATGTGCGAATCAGAGGAAACCCACCTATTAACGACCTGTTAACAAATGAGGAACCCCCTTCATACCTACACGGACAAAATCAAAGGAAAAGGCAATCCCTTTGCAAACCACCCTGCAAGTCATCAAAAAACTACTTAAATACGATTAGCAAATAATAGGAAAACCACCTTAAACCATTCAAAGATCGACCCAAAAATGTACATAAATGCCAACACATTTTCAAATCACAATTTGTAACAAACGCCAATAATGCCATTTCTAACACAAATAAGCAACGTTTACATTATTGTGCAACTGTATTATACATGTTTTTGAAATTACATATCGCATAATTTTGAAATGAAGTGCACTTACTATGTCTTCGGAAATAATAGCGTTGACATAATTTTAAAAAACTATTACAGAATACTTATCATTGCACGTGACTGTACAGAGATTTATCTTTTCACAGAATATGTCCAAGTAGGTTTTATATTAAGGGGTTTTTGGCTACCTGACTTAGATCATAAGCTACTATCCATAACAACAAAATTTAATTATCTCCCACACCTTTATAAAACTGTTAAGGCCTGCGCAGACGACGTACGCGGAGAAAAAAGTACGCTTCGCGAAACCAAAAGTACGCTCCGCGAATACGAAATCCCCCGCAGACTCAACGAACACGGTGTGCGATGATGCAATCATGTTTTCCGAGAGTATTTAAATATTCTGAGATTACGTTGTGCTGTAACTTACATGAAGTTTAAGCAAAAGAGAAGAAGTTTTAAAAGAGAATACTGCGCCCGCGCACTTTAATCCGCTACGCTACGCTCCGCGGGCGTCCGCGGTGTTTCGGCGGATTTTTGGTTCGGCGTACTTTTAGTCGGTCGTGTGCGTTGCTCGATACAGTTTGTAAGGGATCTATTTTGACGGAGAAAAAAGTACGCCGCGGATAATACGTCTGCGCAGGCCTTTACCATGACTGTTACAAGATTAACAAGCAGTTAAGTTCGTGGGAATTTAAATAATTGCTTACAATGCCGACGAGGCCCCATTGTAATGCCGTTTGTTTTAGTACATTCATAGGAAAGCATGTACCTAATTAAAATTAAAACAAAACCTTTAGTTATTGAGGTATTTTCCTTTATTTTCAAAAGGAGGCGTTTTACTATTACGGATAGACTTATTATACATTTATTTATATTTTTACATGGAAAATTTTCATCACATTAAATCATTATTAATCCTAGGCCATTTATCAGTATTCAATTCAGTTTCAACAATGAGTAATATGTCATTTCGAAAAAATACAACCATTCTGTTTAGGCTATTTTAATTTCCATTGACATATACCGATTTTTTCGCATCGTCGAACGATTTAAAAAACAATCTTATACAAATAATATACAAAATAATACAAACATTAGTTCGTTTCTCGATGAAAAAAGACATTTATCATAACATTAAATTCTGCGGGATTCATTCGTGATTTACATAACGAGTCTGATTCGATTGTTTACAGAAAAATAAATATACAAATTATGTGACTACACAACCGGTGATTGCTTATAGTTTAGCATTTCTCGTCGGCTAGGACATCGAGAGTGAAGCCTAGATCGAGGACAGCGGACGAAGGCAGCTTAGTGTGCTTGAGGGGCCCTGCGCGCGGCTTGCGCTCGCCGTGCCCTGCGTGCCCTACGTGTCCGTTCAGCGTATGTCGCACGTCCCCCCCGAACAGCTCGCTCAAAGTCTGCTGCACTTCCTTACTCCCACTATTCGCACTACACGTCACTATCAGTTTCCGCACTTCGGGTTTGTTCGTTTTACTAGCGTTCATATGCACTGTCTTTAACGAGAGCGCGTTCTGGTAATTGTAACTGTTCGCGCCCGTTTTGGACGACCTCGAAAGTGAGGATTTAATGTTACTACGGACGGTCGCGAACTTTTTGCCTAGGGTGACCGCGCCGCCCGCGTGCGACGCGTTGAACGTGCACACGGCGAGCGGCCGCGGGCAGGACTGGTACCAGCACACGTCGCTCGGGACTACAGGTAGAGGGCCTTCTTCAGGGTTAGCTTCGGTCGCCGCTGGCGGCACCGCGTCCACCGGCGACGCAATACTCAGTATTGGCACTTCCGCTATCTCCGCGTCATCTGGCATCAAGAAGGTATCGGGAAGTGGTTGACTGAGTAAAGAGGTGATGTTCGATGTGTCAGGAAGCAGCGCGGTCGCGTCTTCGAGGAGGCTCTGGTAGATGTCGTCGACTTGTTGCTCGGCGGTGAGGCCGTTGAACGTGCCGAGGTCTATGGGGGCGTTGACTAGGAGCGGTGGGATGTTGAGCGGGGGCGCTGGAGGCGGCGCGGGCGGCGGAGGAGCAGCGCTCGCGTCTCGGGACGCGCGGTGCTCCGCCAGAAGAGTGTCAAAGGGCTTCGCCCGCCCCTCGACCGTCCGCCGCAGCGACAGCGCGTGCGCCTTACACGTTAACGAGCGCGTGCAAGGCTTCGGGTTCTCTGCGGTGACAACACCGCAATGCTTATTCGGGTCGTACTCCCGAAGGTTGAATTTCGTTTTACTCGACTTTGATCGATTCGATTTCGTTGATGGAGTGCTCGGGGCCGGCGGCTTCGGCACCGGCGCGGGCGCTACCGGCTCTACCACTGCGGATAGCATCGGGGATGTGTTGGGGGCAAACTGGATATTAGATAAATCAGTCTCTGGTATTGAATAGGCAGATAGGTTTGAAGGAAGTACAGTTGGATATAAATCTTGTGACATTACTTGTTCGGTGGTATGAGGAAAGTTTATATCGGGCATATTTCCAATGTCCTGTATTATATTCTTCCAATCTGTTGCACTAGCAATATCGTCAGCACTAGATATGCCCTCAAATTTCATTATTGCAAATATGTCATCCGTTATATTCTCCCCGAGAGGTAAATCTTCGGTGTCTTGTATGCTAACCACTGGTAGCTCTCCGGAAGCTACACAAACTTGCACCTCAGCTGCGACAGCAGACGAAGGCCCTGCTTCTTCTTGGTATGGCTGTAATTCTGGCTGCGGTATGACTACCCTTGAGAGTGGCGCTGTGACAGGGTGTGCTGGTGATGTATCCATTTTCACTGGAAGTAGCTCGATTGGAAGTGGAGGAGGGGCTTCTTTTTTATGTCGACTACGGCTTTTGAGTGTGGTGACAGGCGGCGGGGGCGGGAGTATGGGTTCATTGCTGGAGTGTGACTCGAGCAAGTGTCTGTAGGCTGCACTACACTTCACTGTGACCCCACACATGTGGCACACAGCCGCGTTAAGATTGTCCATTTGCGGGAGGAGCCCGTGAAGGCTCATGGTCTCATATTTGAGGCGGTTGATTCCGGCACGACGATAGCGCGCGGGCTTATAAGGGTGCGACTCCAGGGCCCGGCGCGCCGAAGCGCCGCCCTTGGCCTCCGCCAACGGGGCGGCCACATCCTCGTCCCGCCGCGGCGACAGGTGTCCTATCTCATTCACCCATAGATCCCACGGTTTCTCATTGCACATGACAGGACTCACGATTTTCGCCGCGAACGAAAACTCGCCAGACATATTTCAGCCTTGCTCTAATCCAATTCCATAAACCTCACTTTGGGAGTCCAGCCATAGCGGGGTCGCTGGAACCACCTCGCTCGCTGATAGGTTATTATCCCATATCTGCTCGGAGTCGCTGCTCGTCGGCGTCCCGTTTAGTTCACATTTTAGCGTGATTGTTTACTTCATTATTTACACTCACTTAGCTGAAACGTGTTATGATTGTTTTAGCTTTTATATTTACAGGGACAGATGATCTATCTCACTGACAGCTGATTATGCAGATTGCAAGTTTTTCAACATCAAGGTACACTTCCATCTGCCGATGTTCGCTTCTAAACCACTCTTTGTTGCTTGATTGAAGGAAAGTAATGTCTATATAACTTTATTTAATTGATATTAAACTCGTTTTACACAAATGAAATGTCCGAAAATTCTGTTTGGTTGGTTGTAATTTACTATAGAAAGCATCAACACTTTTTTGAGTATTTGTAAAGACCGAATTGCTTTATGGTCCTTCATTCATTTTGTGAATGACGGCGTGACGTGACGAGATGCTATAAATTAAAAAAAAGAACCGCAGCGATTCTTCGCTTATTCTTAAATAAATAGTGAAATTTATTCGGTAAGATTACTTTTTTTTCAAAATAATTAATTGATACAATTTAAAGAAACTTTTAACAAAATAGAGTTAACTGCTTCAATTAAATTGTTGAGAACAAAGTCACTTTAGCGTTGGGAGGGTTACATTTTTATAAAGAGTTGAGAATACCCTCCTCTTATGACAGCCAGTGAGATTAAATGAATGAATGATTGATTGACCGTGTCAATGTCAAAAAAATGAATGGGGGACAAAAAACGCTTTACCTCAGCGCTAAATATTATTTTTAAAATGCTTTAAAAAGCCACCTATGTCCTGACTATGTCCGGCAATCTTCACATCCTCAAAGTCACGTGTAATATATCTTCATGTGGCTAAGAAACATTTGCAGATCCGTCCTAATCGGGGTCCCTATCGGTGTGACCTTTCTGGACACCGTCGGCTATGTCGCCAGGGTCGAGGGCATTTCCATGCAACCGGCTCTCAACCCAGAGTCCAGAAACACCGACTACGTCTTACTGTCCCGCTGGGCCGTCAAGGATTATGATGTGAGGAGAGGTGACATTATATCACTTGTGTCCCCAAAGGATCCCAATCAGAAGATAATAAAGCGCGTTGTCGGGCTGCAAGGTGACGTTGTGAGTACATTGGGCTATAAGAACCAATATGTGAAGATTCCCGAAGGCCATTGTTGGGTGGAAGGTGACCATACTGGTCATACTCTGGATAGCAATACATTTGGGCCAGTCTCTTTAGGTTTAATCAATGCTAAGGCAGTGTGCATAGTCTGGCCACCTAGCCGATGGCACCACCTTGAGGCCAAGCTGCCTGAGCATAGGAAACCTTTAAGTGGTCCTTACTAGTTCAAAGTTTTTGTGAATAAAAACATAGGTACTTTAGCAATGGTGTTGTGTTTGCTTAAGAAGTTTTTGAAGATGGACTAATTTCTAATATACTTTTTTTAGTTTCACTAGCAAATATTTATTTTCTTAGTGTTTTCAGTGGCTTGTATTTTTGAGTATACAATATCTGACTAGTCATAATGCATTACCTATACCAAAATCATTATTTCACTTCTCTATAAATAGATCTCCCTCCTAGTCTGATGTTCAATTTTGTGATGCTTAATTTGCTGTTCTGTACTTATCTCTTTTAAATTAGTATGTACCTACTGGTTGAGGCTTTCTGGTGAGACCAGAAAAAAGTTTATTATCAAACAATAAAAATAGTAAAAATTTTACAAATTGGTTACTTATAAGGCTCAAATGATAGTTGTTGTTGTGAATTTTGTATAAATAAAGTTTTGTTAACATATAAGTATTATTTAATCAATTTCAAAAATAAAACCGAAGTTATTAATATAACATTTATTTAGAAACTAAATAAACAAGCACAAGATTTAAGGAGTCAATCTGCTTTTTTCAATCCATTATCTTTTAAAATGCTAATAATTTTCTCATAAGATATTCCTCTTCTTACAATCTTATATAAACCAATTTCAGACAAATCAATAATGGTGGATCCAGACCTATTTTGATCTAACCCTTGACTGAGGAGACCTCCATCAAATACTGCTCCGAGATATCCATATAAGTGGTTAAACTCACTAATAGACAATGTGGAGGGCTCATTACTAAAATTGGCACTTGTCAAAGCAATAGGCATGTCAAATAATCTGGTAACTTTATTAATAAAACTGTGTTTTGGTATTCTGATACCAATTTTACTGGTGGAAGGATTAAGATATGGATTATTTAAATATTTCGCTTTTTCTAGCACAACAGTGACTGGTCCTGGGAGCAATTTTTGTAGCAACTTATCACTCAGATGTTCAGCTTCTCCCCACTTACGGACATCTGTTATGTGTGTAACACAAATGGCTACGGGCTTCTCCGAATCTCTGCCTTTAATATTGTACAGTTTCTTGATAGCTTCTGGACAATTCGCACTGCATGCTAAGCCATAAATTGTGTCTGTTGGGACAGCAATAACATGTCCATTCTGTAACAACTCCGTAGCCTTGGTGACTGCGATCTCATCAGAACAAGATAGTACCAGAGCCATTTTTTCTATCTTCATCTTCATAGGGGCACTTTCACTTAACATAAAACTACTGAAATACTTTAGTCTTTGGAGATATCTCATACTAAATCACTTTGTGTCCAACTACCTTTAAATGTAATGAAAACAAAGACTATTAATCACGCCAGTTATGAGCACACTTGTGATTGCAACAACGGTAAAACGTGGTCATAGGTTCATCTGCTGACCGAGTTTGGAGTTGCATAAAGAAAGCTTTACTATGTCCACACTTGGGGCATACAGCATCAGTTGAGTCTACATTTTCCCATGCAGCAGCACCGCCCATGATGTAGTCTAGTTCCTGAAATAGCAGACACATTTCAATTTTATTTGCCTTTAGCGCCGGAGGTCGTGGGTTCGATCCCCACCCATGACAAATATTTGTGTGACGAACATTTGTATTTGTTGTGTGTCTGGGTGTTATTATCAATTTAAGTATGTATTTAGAAATATTTAAGTATGTTTATCAGTCTCTGACGCCCATATTACAAGCTCTGCTTAGTTTGGGGTCAGATGATCTTGGTGTGAATTGTCCCAGATATTTATTTATTTATTATTTATTTATTTATACAGGCCTAAGGAACTGAAATGCAGTGGAAAGGAAATAAATATGTAAATTTGATTATACCTTAAGCTTTGGGAAAGTGCGCGATGAAACTTTCTTTCTAATATTGTAGACATATGGACAGGTGTTGCACCCGTATCTGAGGCCAGACTCGGGGCCCTCTTCCACCATAAGAATGTTAGAGCAAGTTGGGCAAAACAACATTATCTAAAAAAACATAGATCAAGGTTATTTCGAACTGTGTGTATGAGCAAAGATAAAAATAAAACTAGCAACGCATGCAATGTTTAGTCAAATTAAGTAACTAAGGACTTACCAAATAAATAAATCTTAGATTAGGTTAGGGTCTGAGACACCTCACGCGGACACGTAAAGGCATAACAAATACCAGACACTGATAAAGATGGGTTAATTTAGAATATATTTGGCGTTATATTATCAATAGCAATTTAATTAATTTTACTGTTTCCCAACTTGCTTGACACAGTCTGTGCTTGACACAAAACAAGTCCTTACATACTTTTAGAGGGTTCTATTTCTTTTTTTAAATATCAGTTTTATTTACGGCCTCGGTGCAAAACTGCAAACTATTGCTGCGCAAACAGTGTGACCAACTCTAAATTAGAGATCCTGCCCCGCTATGGCATAAAAACTGCCAAACTCTGATGCACAAAATGCCAAAATAATGTCAATATAATTTAAAATTCAAAATAAATAAGAACATGTTTTTTTGAAACTGAAAATTACAATGAGTAAATTATACATTCGTATTAGCGTCGTATTCTTCTTGATCACTTTCTTCATTTACATCGCTTTTATCATTCGTTTGATCATTTCTTTAGATGGCTGGAAGGAAACGCAGTCACCATATTCACTAATACCCTGTTTTACATGCAAAATAGAGGCGACATGTTTATTAATAAATCTATTCCGCGTTTTTGTTTTTATGAGGTTAATTTGCGAGAATATCCTCTCACAAGCAGCATTTAACATTGGCAAACACAACAAAGTTTTTACAAAATTAGAAACATTTACGTAGGTATTTTAAGTTTCCATTCGAATTTTTTATTTTTCCCACGGCACTCCAAAATTTATCAACACTTAGAATTGGCTTTGCATTACTTCCACCAGATTCTAATAAATCACTAACATCATTATCAAGTTCTAATTGTCTGTATTTCTTCATCAATTTTTTGAATTGTATGTTCATCAACAAGATTGGGAAATTGGGTAATAACATTTGCTATCGAAGAAAACTCCTTGTATACAACGTTTTGAGGATCTATGAACTAATTGTTTAAAAAGAGTGTTTATTGGTAGACGTGTTTTTAGTTGACTTGAAAGTTGAATATGAAATGATTGCGCTCAAGATATGCATGATATATCATGCAAGATATTGCATATGTTTTTAGTTGACTTGAAAGTTGAATATGAAATGATTGCATATGCTCAAGAAACACTTGTATCGCAGGTTTGCTTTTCCTTTTTATTTGACAGTACACCCTATGTACTGTCAAATAAAAATAAAAAAGCGTGTATTGCTTTAAACTGCCAAATACTGCCACATTTCTGAAACGTCAAACAAACATGCCAGAGAGTAAAATACAGGGCTAAACCTGCCGAAAAGGCAGGATCCTGCCACATATGGTCACACTGTGCGCAAACCACGCAGTCAGTCAAAACTTATTTCATTTTTCTTCCTTACGTACTTACTTTGAATTATTTTTATACTACATTCATTATTCACTCAAGTGTTTCACTTCATACAACCACGGTTGCATGAAAAAACAGACTTCCAAAGGCTCAAATAACTGAATCCTAGGGCCGTTTTTTTCCTACGTAGACCATGGACAACTACATCACTCAAAGTCATTCGTTCGCAAAGACCTAACTGGTCTTGGTTCGTTCGTTAAATTATCAAAGAATTTTTAAATAACAGTGACAGAATATGCTTGGTCTAGTCTTGTGCTTAATCGGACACTTTCCGGTGCGCACTAAAAACAGTACATTCCGAACAATGTACTAGTCCACCTTATTAGTACTATTAGTACACCAGTCTTTATTTACGGGATAAATGATGCAAGGATTACTGCTTTATTTACATACTTAGTAGATCTTCCTTCATACTCTAACATGCTTAGGACTGTTATTTTATTCTAAAGCGTACGTAGAATAAATGGCGTGTTTAAAAATCAACTTTTATGTAAAATAATTATAAAAAAATTGTATCATACACGAGACGCTTTAGAGCGCTTGTTCGATTACAATTATATTTTATGTTCAAGCATGGTAAGCGCTTTACTAGACTGAGTTTGTGTGAACGCATCACGCTTTAAAGTGCTTTTACGCTGCGAATTTACTAGATTTGTCATTTTGAGATGTAAACGAAGCGATCCACAGCGCTGAAAAAGTTTTGAGACAAAAACCACAGCGCTGTAAGCTGCTTCAAATAGTTAAAGTGAATATACCCTTGTCTCACTCACTATATCGCGCGTTTTTACTCTTGGAAACACTGCGTTACCTAGATAGAGGTGTTTTGCGACGGTGTACTAATAGTCCGAGTGTACGATTAAGAGCTGGCGTTCGGTAACGTTTCTTTTCGGACAGTGTCAGGTAACGTAACTTATTCGTACATCGTATGTACGTGTACGACACAAGACTACTTGGTGAAAATTGGATATTTTTAAGATGTATGACGAATTTATTAAAATCTACTTAAATAGCAGCTGTCACACTTCATTGTTCTCATTTAAAGCAAAGTAACTTCAGAATTTATGAAGGTTTTGCTTAAATAAATTGTTTTGTCTTGCATCAAGCTATAATGTCCCTGTAAAAACCTAAAAGAAGCAGAGGTTTTAATCCGAACACATTTTCAGTGCTACTATAACTCTACCAAAGCTAAAATGTAACATAATCCCTTCATAAGTTGTGGCGGAAGGGGTTTTCAATTTTGCCAGGTTGTACTCAGGTATGGCATCGTCATGGCAACGTCAAATTTTTTATTTTTTATTTATTTATACAAAAAACTCCGTGCTGACTAACAGATATATTCCAACACGTCGGCAGGTTAAACATAACAATAAATATTAAATTATACTACAACTATAAATTATAACAAATATACAATGTGAAAAATATAGAAATGTCCAAATAAAATTAAATAGAAAATCATAACAACAATAAAATGATACTTAGAATTCAATTAATTAACAAATAAAAATGTCATATCAGATAAAAATTGTCAAAAATGCTGGTCAAGGTACTGGTATGCGGCGGCCATCAAGCTCCCCAGTCCATCAGCAAACAGATCGATGGAGTCGTGCTGAGCGAGCATGTCCCCTAGGAGGCAAAGTTCGCGGCATGTACCGTGCGTGTGACGGGCTTCTGCAGCAGGCGCGGTCGCTGGCGTGGCGCAATAAGCCCACCACTATCTCGAGGGATTCGCGAGGGTACCGTCAGACATATACTCTCCACTACGTACGGACTATCGACTCTATGATGGATCACCGAGAGGTAATGGACCAAGAGAAGAAGTTTCCTCCTTAACGCGAGCGTATGCAGCCCAACCATGCCGTATACGAACGAGGATGGGTAAAGAAAGGTATAATACCCGTCGCTATTTTTATAGAGCCAACGAGCGAACTTTCTTTGCAACTTCTCCACCATTGCTAAGTATTTTTTTTTATGAGAAATCCATATGACCGCCCCGTATTCGAGTTTGTTTCGTAGGTACGCATAATAAATAAATGTTTTACAGTAAAACTAAATTCAGAGCAAGTTCTTATCACAAAGCCTAATAACCGACTCGCTGACTTGCTTAAGCTTGTGACATGCTTTAGGAAGTTCATTTTTTTGTCTAATGTTCTGCATAAGTCTCTAATTTCATCAATTCTTTTCTGAGGAGTGTCAAATAATTCGTAATTTGGCAAGCGATTACTTCCGCTCCATGAAGCCACAGAGTTGATGTCGCTTTGCAGAGCATCTGCGTCTGCTTTGCTGCTTACACCCAAGTATATTTTGAGGTCATCAGCAAATAAAAGGCACTCTGCAAAGTTTACGGTATCGGGTGAGTCGTTTACCATAATGAGAAACAGGGTTGGTCCCAGAGTGCTGCCTTGACTTACCCCGGATCTCGTGTAATATACTTCAGACTCGCACCCCTCCACCTTCACAAACTGACATCGATCCCTTAAGTAGTTTGCGAAAAAATTTAGAAGACTAGGAGCGAAGCCTAACTCTGATAGCTTTCGCAACAATATGTCATTATCGACTAGGTCAAAAGCATTTTTAAAGTCAAAATATGCTGCATCAACTTGCCTTACAGAGTCCATTTCCGACGTAACGTAGTCCTCCAGAGTTGTCAAATTAGTAGAAGTAGAGTGCGCCTTGCGAAAGCCGTGCTGACTGTTATGACTACTTATTTGCTGTCTGATGCGGCAGGCAAGCACACCTTCAAATATCTTCGCAAATACAGCTAGCACAGCGATTGGCCTGTAGTTTGCGATATCTGGACTAGGTTCTCCTTTCGGAATCGGAGTAACCCTAGAAAGTCTCCAGCATTTCGGGTAGCGGGCCTGCCTTAGCGAAGTCTTGAACAAATGCAGTAAGGGAGCTTTAAGGATCGATATAGTACAGTCTTTGACTAGAAAGACAGGTATGCCATCGGGTGTTTTGCTGGTCCAATAGACGATTGAGATCTGAGGCGCTTCACGGTTGCATTCAGGTCTGCTTCATCGATGGTGGAGACTGAAATGAGTCTGGCATTTGCGGTCATACATTCTCTGGCCGCTTCGTTGGGATCTTTTTCTAAGAATACAGCCCCGAAATGTCGCGCAAACGCCTCCGCAGCCTCTTGACTGGTTAACTCCTCATCTTGATATACAAAAGACTTTAAACTTCGTCTGTCTTTCCTTTTAACCTTTACATATTCCCTAGATTTCCACAGGCTTGTCAATAATATTTTTTTGGATAGTTTGCATGTGCTGTCGGTATGCGTTGTCAATCAGATTCTTGGTGTGCCACCTATAATATTTATACAATTCGAGATTCAATAATGTGCCTTTTTGTTTGTATCTTTTTAGGTTAAAATATTTGGATTTAAGAATATTAATCATGTCACTCGTGAACCATCGTGGATATTTGAACTTATTACCACTCGATGAACTGTTTTTATGTGGAACATATAAATTGATGCATTCATATAGCTTGAGGTAGAAAACTTGCACAGCCATATCTACGTCTACGATATCCAATAAGTCAGTCCAATCAATAGCGGCTAGAGCCGTGTACAAAGCCTGAAAGTCCGCCTTGTGCCTCCGCTCCGCACTTCAGTGTAACTGTTATGTCAAGAGCGGCGTGGTATTCGTCTATAGGCAACAAGGGATCCTCATTTAGAGAGACCGTTACCTGTCCGGACAACAGGTCTCTCAACACGAGGTCCAACATACTGTCAAATCTATTTTTAATGTGATTATTTTGTTTTAAATGGAAAAAAGCACTGAAATTGTCAAGGAGTTTAGTATTCACACTACACGAATTTAAATTAAAATCACCCACAATTAACACATTTTAATTAGGATACATACAAATAAAATTTTCTATACATGTTAACACACTTACATATTGGTCATCTTTATAATTAGGAGACAAATATACAACACAACATAGTAACTTCACATTTTTCTATTTTATAATTGCACAAATCAATTCTTTATCCGGCGTAAGGCCGTCAATATCCGCTACTACTTGAATCGAATATCATTCGCGTACCGCCAGCAGAACTCCGCCCCACCCGGTATCTCCGGCGCGGTCCTTGCGGACAACCGTGTAACCTGGGGCAAAAAGTTCGCCGTCACATACAGAACTTGTCGGAAATGTCTCCGTTAGAGCAACAAGATCGATGTTACGAGCACTCAAGTTATTGCGAAACATTGCAGTTTTTAAACGCAAACCACGCACATTTTGGTAAAAACTCTGTATTTTTTTGCATTGTCTATCACTGTTGTGTTTCCTGTTTAGCTCGAAAGTTCCGTCGCCAGGGTTTAATGCAGATACCCTCAGTCCAACTATCTGCGGACAAAACTTGTTTTTCGAGCTTAATAGGCACCCCGAGTGTAAAAGATGCGTAGCTGCCACGCGCTTTCAGTGCTTCCACCGAACCGACATCTTCCCCACACAAATATGTAAGATGGGCGCGTACCTGTTCAACCGTAATCCCCTCTCTCAGGTAATAAACGTGAAGAAATCGATTCCTTTCAGCCGCGCGCAATGAGGTGTCCCCTGGCGTCGCAGTGCCCCGTAGTACAACTGGTAAAGGTGCTCGTGTTCTTTTGTGCTTTACCTCTGTCCATCCTTTATCGTCGGGCCCGTCCTTACTTTGTGTAGAAGAGGGATCTGCGTTGGTGGAAACGAGGTTTTCAATCTGCAACTGTTGTGAGTGTCGCAGCACGGGACCACGAGTCGCAGGCGCCAGCGTATGATTTTTAATAGTTGCTACTTTTTTCTTCTTATTCTTCACCTATGAGCGTAGCTCCGAAGGTTTATGGGATTCTGCTGTTACTGGTTGAGATGATTGCGGACCGATGTTAGCAATTGACTCGCCCACCGCCCTCTCAGGCTTAGTGCAGAAGATTTAGCACTCACGACTTTATCAGCAAAAGTCTGTTCCTGAGACAAACTGCAAAGGAGTGAGATCATGACTGATGGTTCTTTCAAAATAATCTGCAACTCTTCTCTGATGACTTTCCGCAGTAGGTCAAGGTTTCCACATACGAAGCTACTAGGCTTAGCATACCCTCACGCCTCTGGCCACGGTACTTATTTACATTATTAAAATCGAAATCATGCTCGGATATGTCCACTGTGTCGGCAATTATATCGCTGTCGGTAATGGTACTCATAGGGAAGTGAACAGGTGTACTTAAATTGCTAGACATCGGCATTTAGCTTCTACAAGCAACACATTTCCATGCCTTTATAGTGTCATGAGTAAGGACCATGTATTTTTCCCTTGTTAATCCTGCGCACAATAAGTCATAAGTGTGACCACAACTGGAACATTGCATAGAGTAGTCGTCATCTCCTACCTTATGATTACACCTCGAGCAAGTCGCCATAGCTGTTAGCAGTTTCGTTGTGTTAAACGCTTAACTCCGGGCAGACGCGCAGTGCGTGCGCGGCGATGAGTGAATCAGCAAAGCGGGGCAGAGCCACCGATCCGAGCGTCGCGGCAGACGGTGGCGACAGCGGCCGACCTGTGTCACCTCCAGCGGGCAGCAAGCAGCAACGACGATGAAGGGGTTTTTAACGGCTCAAACTAAATGAATTCAAAAAAGCTTTTTCTGATTTCTTAAAGTATACAAAATATATTGAAAAACGGTGTTCACAGTTCAATAGTGTAGACTAGTAGCTTCAAAACAATATATAACACTGATAGAAAATCGAAGTTTTTGCAAATGAAAACAAAAATAGTTGACGTAGCGAAATAAAACAGGTCTGCCTTGAGTAACGTCTCGGGCGGATTGCAAATTGAAATGCAAATTGTCATTCGTTTTAGCACCCCTGCTTGTTATTTCTAATGTTTTAATGAATGAAGTATAGGTATTTATTATTCCCTTTTTACGTGCATGTGTATCTCAGCTTTATTATTAATTGAGAAGGAATTTCATTCATCGTTCCCGCCCGCAGATGGTTATTCTCACATCATTTCTTCAGCACATCAATCGGAAGATAGTGAACAAACGTTAAAATAAAACTCGGTCAGTTGAAACATGCTGTGACGTTTTAGTTTTTTTGTTTCTGTCTGGCTGACTGACAGACAGGACAGACAGTGTCAGCCAGTCAGTCACAGTTCAGTCAGTTGTCAAACTTGGCCGAGTTTGATCGTTGTGTTTGTTGTTATTCGTAGTTGCGCTTTTGGTTTCATTTATTGGGTGTACGTATTCTTCCCGAGCGACAATATTTTACAGTGACTAGCTGTAAGTTCGAAGTTTTTCTACACGTCATATTAGGTGTGAATTATGTTACGGCATTTTTTGGATAAGTTCTGGACCGAAGCTGTATGGTTGCCGCCGAATACCACTTGGGAAGATATTACTCCAGGGCCTGATAAAGCAGTGTCTTACACCAACCACTGGGATCTGCTGTTTCCGATACCGCTGTCATTCGTGCTCATAGTAATCCGATATGTCCTGAACAAGTAAGAATCGCGGTTTGTTTCATAAATTAAATCCGTGTCGGTTGTATCGTTCATGAATGTTCCGCTTCGTGAATCTATGCCGTTATCATTAGTATTAAAACTGTAATGCACATATTGATTAAATATTCTGGGTCTGCTGCATTTGCCTAACTGTTCCTAATTAACATCTAGAACTGCACTATGGATTTAGATGGCTTTCTTCTTTATATAGAACTAAACTTTTTAAACTGAAACAAGTGTGCATTATTTTTTAAAGATTTATTAATTATGAATATAAGAAAGATGTCAGGCTTTTAAAATATTTATAAGGATTTTTTTTCATGTACTAATTATTGACACATTGCTTTGTTTTTGTCTTAACCGATAACTAAGTTTCTTTATTTAAATAACAACTTTTTACTTCCCTATTGCAACTGCAAGCTGTTTTAAGGATATCAGATAGCCACTATAAATATAATTTTAATACTATTTTGCAATAGCCTTAACTTTGTTTATTTCAGATATTGGTTTGCTCCATTTGGATTGTCATTAGGTATTAAGAACACCAGACCTAAGAAAACTCCCAACAACCCTAAGCTAGAGGCAGCTTATCAGCTCACACCAAAGATCAAACATAAGCAGGTATGTAAATAACATAATAAAATTATTAATTCCTTCTTTCTTCAAGTGAAATATTGAAAAACATAATATATTTGTTCAACTATATCACATAATAGATAAATAAAACAAAAGAACACAAAAAATAAAGCCTATTAATAACACAAGCATTAAATTTTTCATAAAATAATCTACAAAATTTGTAACAATAAGTATGTAGGTACACTTAATTATAACAAAAATTGCATACTTGAAACATACCTATAACTGTGTCTTTTTTATAAATTCTACTACAAGAAGTCTACAATTTTATGGATTTAATTAAGGTTATTATAATAGTATATCTATCATGTTGTTATTTCCAAATAAATATATATTAATTATCAATATGCAGTGGCTTGGAATCTTAGAATAAATAATTGCATGTTTAATATTACCAGTGTATTTAATTTAAATAACGACACTTTAGCGTACCATATTATTAGACATTGTATGTTTGTCTTCTCTGTCCATAACTTCTTTAACCTCTATTATTTACATTTACTTCGTGTATCGTGCGCGAAAACTTTAGAAAAAAACAAAATGGCGGCAGATGTCTATGCCAGCCTCCATACAAAAATGTTCAAACTCCTTTCAAATAAGTTACATTTTTTGCTGTGCCGTTGATCCGTATTTAATTCAAAATAACATAAATAAATATGTTGCAGCTTTTTGTCTCTTTTTTACTTGTCGAATATTAATTGGATCTAATAACATACTACCTATCTTGATTGTACTTCAACTATCGTATTTTTAATAATCATCATTGCAAGTTTTTCTAGGCTATATGCAAATTAGTCAAAAATACAGAAAAGGCTCATAATAACGCTATCCAAGCTTCGAATAACTGTGCTTGTTCTCTTTTCAGTTGTTTTTGAGCAAGGACGAGGTAAATGTGGCACATTTTTAAGCATGTGTATGTTGTATTGTAAATGCACTATTAGAATTATCTACCTTCGGAAAATTTTGATTCTCAGAACTCCAGAATCTCCTGTATCTGTCATACCTGTACCTGTATATATCATCACTCTATTATAAAGAGGAAATTTGTTTTTTTTTATTCGTTTTTAAAATGATTTCACCCCTAAAAAGCTACACTATAAGCGAGTAACAAAGAGTATACTGTTTTACTATATTTTATCGGGAGCAATAGTCCGCGCAGGCGTAGCCGCTGGCGGAAATCTAGTGGTATCAAAAAGTTCAACCGTTCTCGCTATCCAAACGCGCTCGACGCACAGTAGTCGAGTTATTTTGAAAAAAACGAACTTAAAAGAACTTTTAGAAACTCGCACATAGTTTTTTGATTCAATATTCAAATCTGAATCAATCAACATCAAGCGCTGCTTCATCTGTTTTTTATTACCTTTTCTTAGATAAATCAACTTCCGTAGATAATCAACCGGTGTGTCTCTTTCCCGTTTAAATGCTCAGTACAAAAGGGACTAGTATTTTTTTAAAACAATCTTTTGTGAATCGAAATAACGGGAATTGAAGTATCAGTTAAACATGTTGACCTATTTAAAAAAATCGCGATAGTTTTTAATCCTTTTTTTGAATCACCTGAAACATTAGTAATAACGAATAACAAGGAGTATCAGTGGCTCCAACGAGTAAGTTACGCGATTCTCACCCCTCGGTCCCAATTAGGGCAATTACAGATATCGATATTCGTTTACGATATCATGTCTCTGATAGCTGCTTATTTGAAATGATACTCTGTAGGTCATTTAGAATCCATATAAGTGAAAAATGGTTTTTCTAAATTATTTTCGATACAAGATGCAAATGTCAAAAATGCCAAATGCGGTATAGTGACGATAACAAACCCGGGGTAGGTTTCGAAACCTCGGAAAACACACTTTGTCCTATCTGGGATTTCTACCTAGGACCTCTGCAATTCGCACCGAGCGGTATTCGGTAAAGGAGGCGTTATTATCTAAAATACTTATTTGATTTTCAATTAATGAATCATATTTTAAATACAATTATTCCACCTGCCAAAAGATAAGTAAGTAAGTAAGTAAAAAATCATTTATTCATTTAAGCTTGTATAAAGCACTTATGACATGTCAAAAAAAGTATACAGAAATAATAATAATAAACGTAAATAAAATAGTACAATATTAGTACACATCGTGAATATACATAATGTGAATCTACCACCGGTTCGGACGTTGCTTCTTATCGAGAAGACTCCGGCAAGAAACTCGATAGTTACTCTTTTCAACTTTGTGTTTTACAAAAAATAAATTCAGAGTACAGTCAATGCGAGTAGAAAAAAGAACACAATATTGAGCAGAGGAGCAGATTATTCCTACTATGACCACAAACTTTTGTCGTTCAAGTAATCCTCTACATTATAATAACCTTGTTTCATTAACTTTGCTTTAATTGCAGACTTAAACTTGTGAAGAGGTAGATCAACAAGACTTTGAGGTATTTTGTTAAAGTATTTTACAGATTGACCCACAAATGAGTTTCCCACCTTGTGTAGCCTAAGACTGGGAGTTTTCAATTTGTTTTTATTTCTGGTATTATGTTTATGAGTGTCACTGTTTTTTTTGAACAGATGCAAGTTTTTGCGCACATACATTATGTTATCTAAAATATACTGAGCATGCACAGTTAAAATATCGATCTTCTTAAATACTTCCCTAAGCGAGTCGCGTGGTCTAAGTTTGTAAATGGAGCGGATGGCTCTTTTTTGAAGTACAAAAATGGTGTTCAAGTCTGCAGCTGAACCCCACAACAGTAGACCATACGACATAACACTATGAAAGTAGCTAAAATATACTAGTCTTGCTGTTTCAATATCAGTCAAGAGTCGTATTTTTCTAACAGCACAAGCAGCGGAACTGAGTCTCCCTGCCAGGGCCGTTATATGCGGACCCCATTGCAACTTAGAATCTAAAGTTATTCCTAAAAATACAGTAGAATTTGTTAATTCTAATGGCTCGTCATTCATAGTTACAATAGTATCAACCTGTCTCACATTGGGCATAGAGAATTTGATGCACTTTGTTTTTTTTGCATTAAGTAATAAATTATTACTAGTGAACCAACATAGTACTTTTGAGAGAGTATTATTTACATCGTCAAATGCTTGCTTACCTCTGTCGACTTTAAAAATCAACGAGGTATCGTCAGCAAATAATACTATCTCACAAATATCTTTGACATAGGTAGGAAGATCATTTATATAAATAAGAAAAAGCAAAGGTCCTAATATAGATCCCTGGGGCACTCCCATACGTATGGTGGCACCGGAAGATGCAGTTCCGTTGATACTAACTTTTTGAGTTCTATCTGTAAGATAGGATTGTATTAATTGAGATGAGATACCTGAAACACCGTAATGTCTTAGCTTAATCAGTAATATTTCATGATCCACGCAATCAAATGCTTTTGAAAGGTCACAAAATATTCCTACTGCATCTTGCTTGTTTTCCCAAGCATCAAATATGTGTTTGATAAGTGCTACACCTGCATCAGTTGTGCTCTTGTGTTTAGTAAAACCAAATTGTTTCTCATGTAGTAAGTTATTTAAATCAAAGTGTGAAAGCAGCTGGTTCAATATAATTTTTTCAAAGATTTTACTGAGAGCTGGTAGTATAGAAATGGGTCTATAATTAGATGGGTCACTTTTGCTACCAGATTTAAAAAGCGGGATGACCTTACTAAATTTCATCAAGTTGGGAAACTGACCTTGGTCTATGCAATTATTAAAAAGTTTAGCTAAGTGGGGTGATATCGTATTAATGATTGATTTGAGTAGATTAATCGAAATACCCCACAAATCTTCTGTATTTTTCATATTAATTTCCTTAAATACCTTGAGGATGTCATGAGAATCAACATGATCAAAGCAGAACTGATTTGTGCACCCATCAACACTAGATGTTAGCAGGGACTCAGCTATATGTGGACTAGAATTTAACGTGCTTGTAGTTACAATAGGTATATTAGAAAAAAAAGTTTCAAATGTATTTGCTATTTCAATCTCAGACTCAATAACATTATTTTGAATTTTGAGAGAGAATGAGTGATCGCGAGGTTTAGACCACCGATACACACTGACTAATCATATCATGAATCACTTGTGGGGTTCTATCTATGTTTATCAATGATAGATAAAACCTGCGAAGCATACCTGGGCCCAGAATAGATAATACTTCGGTTTGATACAATATTTTGATGATTCAGTTTATTTTCGTTGATACAACACCAACTTCGAGTGTTTCAGTTCTTCACTAAGCTGCAAACATGTATGATTCATTTAAATTGCAAGTTTAATTTCAGTTTGACATAATATTTTACGTATTGAACCAAACAGATAGTGTTTTTTGACAAATTAAAAATACATGCTTATCACTCTAAGTCAGAGCCCGTTAAAACGTTACCTAAGGTGAGTTTACAACAGGCATAAGTTTGAGTTTGTATCACCGATAGCGCTGCATAAAAGATGGCGGTGTACCCGTTAAGATCACGAAAGCCATTGTGTTTTCTGATTAAATTTGTAGGCGATTTCATTGTTTTTCTCTTTTCTCGTTTCGCAAAAAGGTTCGAGATTATTCGGTTTTCGCTCAAATATCTTCTGTATAATATTTTTGCGTCCGTTCATCCGTTCGCGTAGTAGTGAAACATTCGCGCTAAGTTCGATTACTAAGTAATGCAACCTAACTTTAGGTTGAGTGAGGTAAGGATAATGGTTTAAGATCAGGTTAAGATGTCTACTCTTTCGTCGAAGGATCAAAAGTTTTAAATGAAACGGCATTCAGTTGTTAGTCAATCTATTGAAGATTCAATCGAACAATCACTGCAATGCGGGCTGCGTGTCAGATAAATTTATTATCTGCTAGTGTTAGAATTATTTTTATTGAAGAGACAACGATTGACTGAGAATTATTTATTGTAAGAAATGATCAGAATTTTAGAGGTCCAAAATATCTATCTTTATGTATGCGTGTGTTTTGATGTGGATTCTCGCGAAAACTGCATCTGAATGAAACAACGAACTCTACATGAAATTTTCATGTTCAGTCGTATAGAGTGCTGAGCAATCGTGATCAAAAGCGATATAGAAAAGACAATAAATTGTGAATATTACTTTGTTGAGTATGGTGCCATTACTCCACAACTTTATAAACGACACGATTGGCGTAGTGCGCTGTGGCACGGTTTCTCGCCCCGATTTTCGTGGTGTCCCACATTCAAGAAACAATATTGTCTAAATTGGCTCGGGTCTGAGTGTGCTGGGAGACGCCCCAGCCCCCTGATTCAGAACGAAGTTATCGACCAATTCGGTAAATTTGTTTTAATTATAGTAAAAGATCCGCAAAGCGGTAGTGAATCAATATTTTGATATGTTAAAGCAAAATGCCCTAAGTTTTCATAAACCAAATTACATAAAATCTATCCTACTTAAAAAATATTTTAAATAAAAGAAAATAACCGATAACTTTGTTCTAAATCGGGGGGCTCGTCTCCCTCGATTTCCTGTCTGCTACCTCGTAATCGTAACACAGGGATATTTATCCTTACTTTGAGACCATGACAAGTGGTGTCTGGCGCACATTTATTTATTTATAGAAAATCTTCCTAGATCGACACAACACAACAACACACAATTTAGTCCAGTTCAACCCCACTAAGACACAAGTTTGCGCGTTTACCACTAAGAAAACTCCATTTACTGTAGCTCCTCAGTTTCAGAACACTTCCCTTACCATATCAAGTAGTATTGGGATCCTTGGCGTTGACATATATAGTGACGTACAGTTTCGGAGTCATTTGGAACAAAAGGCGAAATTGGCAAAAAGCTCGGTGTGCTAAACAGGGCGAAGCAGTACTTCACTTCTAGGCAAAGACTGCTGCTGTATAAAGCGCAAGTCAGGCCACACGTGGAGTACTGCTGTCACCTTTGGGCAGGAGCGCCTGGATATCAACTCAGTCCTTTTGACTCGGTCCAGAGGCGTGCGATCCGGATTGTCGACGATCCCAAACTGACAAGGGGTTTAGAGCGACTTTTTTCTGAGGAGAGACTTCGCCTCCTTATGCGTGTTCTACCGCTTGTACAACGGGTTTTGTTCTGAAGAACTGTTTGATATGATGCCCACGGCTACTTTTCATCACCGCACCGCTCGCCACCGACAGGGCATTCATCCTCACACTCTGAATCCGCAATGGTCTCGTACAATTCGGTTTCAGAGATGTTTCCTTCCGAGGACGCTTAAATTGTGGAATGAACTCCCTGCCGAGGTTTTCCCGATGAGTTATAGTATGGAGTTCTTCAAGAGGGGTTTGAAAAGGTTTTTACAGGGTCGACAACGCGCGAGTGATACCCCTGGTGTTGCACGCGTCCATAGGCCGCGATAACCGCTTACCATCAGGCGGTCCGCGTGCTTGATTGTCACCGACGTAGTATAAAAAAAAAAAAAATCGTACCTATTTGCGCAGTAAGAACTGACCTGGGGCGGTCTCAGTTTTTGAAGGTGTCTGTCTCTAGAGGGAACACCCAAAAAATCCGAATTTAATAATCCTAATTTCCGAGCTAAGTTTTTCGGAATTATATCGTCTTTAGAACTAGGTCTAATAACTATTACGATCCTAAGCAATTAGTGGATTCTAAACTTCTTCCGACTTGAAATTAAAATGTTTAAAAAGGTATTTCAATGGCCTCATTTTTAATTAAATTATGTAAACTAACTGAATAACTTCGCTGAATAAATTTAGTTCACATACGGGCTAAGACAGATTTAGAATGTATTTTTTTTACATTTACCGACTTCCGAAAAACAATCCCAATTGGAATTTAAAATTTGTTTAACTCTTGAGTTGTGCTACATTTCACCACAATGGGTTTTTGACACTAGAATTTGAGGTCATAGTGACGAGAGTCACCTTCAAAGTAAAATCACACTCGAATAGATAATTTTGAATAAATGGTTGTCGTTAACAACATTGTAATACATTTATAATGCGCTTACAACTGTTCGAAACTTCGAACGTTACCTACATAATATGTTACGTGTACGTGTTGAATCCTCATATCGATGAAATATTCTAATGACAGCTCGTTTCTGAATAAAGAATTTCGAGCAAATGGGACTGACTCTCAAATTTCAAGAGTACCTAAAACAGTGTTGAATCTATGCTAGTCATCCGTCAATTCTCGATTGGTATTATTTTGTTTTGGTTGTAATAACAGACTCTGAAATATGTTTTGCCATTGCTACGAGTATAGGGGTCGTGGTCTGAAGCCTGAAGGCAAGAATCAGATCACTTTAAATAAAACTATTAAAAGTCTACAACTATCTTCCAGGAATATGACGTCAAAAGAAATCTTTATCATCGTAGCTTTATGAAAGTTAATATTTGTTGATACGAGTATACTTAGATGTCATATCTGGAGGTGTGTCGCCCGGAAACGCTGGGCAGTGAGCACACAAACAAAAGACAACGTAAATATTACGGAATAACCCGTTATCTCTACTGCTATCCCTAAAAGTTTTGATATGTTGTTTTTTACATAACCTTATTACAATAGCTTGAGAACATCACCACAAGCGCTGTGCAGTGGTTCAGACTTGTTATGTGATGCGGGGAAGGGTGTGAAATGTCCTGAATAACAGTTTTCCTCACTTAAATTCATAATTTTACACGGTAATTAATAATTATCTGAGGAAAACTGTTTTTTCTAATAAAAAAAATTTTGCACATTGAAAAGTATTTTTTTGGTAGGTAAATTCAATTTGATTTGATGATTTGAAAGTTCGTGTGACAGGTCCACTTGAATTTGTTTGTTTGAAAAAGCTGGTCGATTTATTTAAAGACGCAGGCTAGTAATACATCTGATTTCTGAATGATATAACTCAAGTTTGTGCAAGACCACAGGCTGGGTCAAATAAGAATCACCTTCTGTTAGTGTGTTCTATCGTTCTTTAATTATCAGCTCTACGCCTTTTGCATTAAGGTTGTGAAAGTTTCAACACGATTAATGAGTAACCCCTTACGCTGTGTTCCTTATACGTCCCTATGTCTTCGGAATAGAGGTTATTTCGGGATGATTCGTCGGAGAAGGAGTCTATTGAGCATTCCAGCAAATCACTGTAGGCATTTAAGACAATAAGCATTCATTGAGATCGCAATTATCGCCTACAAAAATAGGCCTTGGTTGTGTAGTTTGGCCTAGTTTAGGCTGCACTGATTCGCGGTGCTAGCACGTGACTGGCCGTTATTGCTCCTCCAACTTCAGGTAGGTACCCTGCAAACTTACAGACCGCAGCACAGGTTATTTTTTTATTATTCTTAGGGTTCGCTCTTGACTACAAGAGAAGAAATATACTGAGAGGAGGGATGAGATCTAAAATGAAGCTATCTTGCCCAGAAGGAGGCTATGCACTCAAATAAACTGGGTTGCATGAAAAACTGATAGTTTGCGGAGGCCAGTTGATTGGGGTAGACCTTATTTGGATTTAACGAAAGTCAATTCTGATAGGTAGGTAAAAAGGCAAGCGCTGTTTAGTTTAGTTTGGTCCCAAGACTCACCAAAACGAAGACTCGTAATATTTTTATTAATATCACAAATTATCCGACAAATTAACAGGGCACCAGTACGTCTACCACGAGTTGCCACTTTAAGTTTACATTATCGTTCGCGTAAAAAAATGTTTTGGGATTTGACATTGTCATGTCATGTCATGTGTCATCCCAATACAATTTTTTTACGCAAACGATAACGTAAATTTAAAGTGAAAACAACTCGTGGTAGACGTACTGCTCTGCCCCTTTAGTCTGCTATTATATTACTCGTACTAAATCATATCACTGATAATGATAACACATTGATTATTTCGACGCATGAAGAGGCAGTGGTAGTAGGAAGCAAAATTGATTGCTAGCTACTGTTTGTTGTCACCGAAACAAAACTAAAAACCTAAATAAATAACGTTATCTTATTCTATTGACGAATAAAAGATATGACAAAATAGATTATAGATTTAGATTTTCCTGCTACATTTTTGAACCATAATGATTTAAGTTATATTTCAGGCATTTATTATAATTTATCTTTGAATATTTGTTGCACTCTGTATGCAATTGTCTAGGAGATTTCCCCCTAGCTTACTTCTTATCTTTTCTAGGCGAAACCATTTGAAAAATAGAACTACATTACGGCAATGACGTCAACGCGCACACTCAACGGTCTCCCACTTAGTTCGGTATCATTTCGTAGGCGTTTTACTAAGATACGAGTATTACAATGTCTAGAAACATTATCTCATCTAGGTACAATATGCAGATAACTGTCAAAGACCTGTCAGAATACCAGCGCTGTTGCAGATTTATAGCTACAGCGGCTCATGTTGAGACAGGGACCTGGTTAGCCCTGCATTGAGGATCCTTTTATATATTTAAAAACATACCATCACGACTTTATCCCAAACGGGGTAGTCAGAGGCAAGTGACTGTGTCGTCATGGTGAACGAAACTCAGAAGCCCACTTTTTACCAATGGTATTAGAACCCAGCGTGGTAGGTGGTGAGCCTTCCGCTGCTATCCGGGTTGATTTGGTTTTTTATCGATGTTTTCCATCACCGGAGAGTTAGTCGGATATTTAACATTGAACACAAATATTTTGGTTCTGGCCAGATTTGAACTCGGGACCACCATTTATATATTTATGATGGTTTAATTATTTAAATGATTTATGATTATGATTTATTGTTTTTGTATTCATGTTTATTGAATTATTATACCGGGTGATTATCAAACAACTGAAATAACTTCCGATATGCCATCTCACTAAGTGATCTAGAAACTATCTAAGCGAAAATAAAATTCATTTAACTAACTTTAATTTCAAGGTCACCATACAAATCACTCGAACGGTCAGTATTTTTTGTATGGCAACCTTAAAGTTAAAGTTAATTGAAAAATAGAATTTTCGCTTTTACAGTTACTACTACATCACTTACTGAGTGAGTATGCCATATCGTTTTCTGAAGTTATTTGATAATCACTTTTTACTTTTACTAGATTTTTTCTTATGTGGTTGCTGCGTTGGCTTTAGTGTTAACGACTGCGTCAATGGCGCGCAGAAGTAGCCACCACAAAGGCAAAATACTGCCGCTAAAATACTTTGATGTATCAAAAAGCGCTATGCGAGCTTTCGCTTAACGTTCCACGCCATTATCAACGTCACATAGGTGCGTCTTTTGACACACGCATAACTCGTGCGAGTGTTGGCGCGCTCATAAGCTCGTATAATCCATGTAGATACTGACTCAGCACTTCCGGTTCGAGCGAACACACCGCAATAAGCCCATGTAAGCGCGTTTGCCAAAAACGGTAGACTGAAACTGCGCTTAGGACGCAGGCGGAGCAGCCTAGTTGTTTAAGACCAGCTGCTTAATAAATAACAGGAATCGCTATGTCCCACTCTAGGCCTATATCATGAGTGTGTTTTAACTTCGCTCGCGTAGACTGTTTTTCCTGTCAAAATATAGCCTTATTTAAAAAAATATATAGCCTATGTCACTCCCTGATAATGTAGCTTTATATTAGTGAAAGAATTTTTAAAATCGGTCCAGTAGTTTTGGAGCCTATTCAATACAAACAAATCTTTACTCTTATAATATTAAAAATGTGCACTTTTTAAATGTTTACTTGAGGAAGAAATCAAACCAACAGAAAATGTATAAACACGACGAAATATCATAATATATCAAATATTTGTGTACCTTCTATTCGTACGCAACATGCCCAAGTCGTATACGTATACATATCGATAAGATCAGTGATGATAATAAAATATCATGGACTTACTATGCCTAGAATCATATACCCGTAGTAAAATATTTAGCAATCCATCTTTGTCATAAGTCTCCGCATAATGAGATGCAATTAAGGACAAATATAAGCCATCTGACAATAAAATGTGACTGAGATGATCTTAGGATCAGGATTAAGCTAGTAATAAACGTTAATCAGAAATGAGCTGCGGTTTTGACGAAAGCGGCGATAGAGAGAAATGCACAAGCGTTGAAAAATGATCCCCCGTCCTAAATCTAAATCAGCTCAGTCCGTCCCACTGCGGGGCACAGGCCTCCCCCCCAATCTCAATCCCACACGATTCAAGGCCAATGTTGGCCAATCCCTGCGGTACACATCTAGTTCTACTCCCCCGTCCTATCATAAAATTTTATTTTTCTGGAACGCCAGGGCGAGTTGGGCTACGTGAGTCAGCCACAGCCTAAGCAAAAAACTGGACTTACAAGCCGGGATAGCAAGGGAGTTCATGGCAATGAAAGTTTCATTTGTACTGACAGTATCATAATCTATCTGCAGTAGACTGTACCACAAATGATACTGTTATATTGTATCATTTTGCTGTATCTAATATTTATTTCACAAATGAATTACAAATTCACTTACTGAGAAACTTATACTACTAATAAACTTGAAAAAACGCAATCACATAAATATGAAAATCGCATCAAAGCATCTCACGCAACAAAAATACTGATTCCTTGTGTTATCTATGCTTCACACCATTGTTGGCAATTTTTCCAGGATAATGTACGAGTACCATGTTACTTAAACCGGAAAAAGGTTTACTGTAGCAATATGTCATGAAATGTTAACAGTAAAAGCCGTCAAAGATTTGCAGGTGCAGCTACTATTGCTGCTTATAACTTGTTATTTTTATGCATCTTAAATATTTTTTACCATTTGCTTTAATATGATCTACTCCACTACTACCTTAAAGGCTGCACAAGCAACGTCTTTATTGTAACGACTCATTCATCCATCGTTTCCCGCTCGGTCCTCAGCCGCAGCCTTGCCGCTGATGCGATCTGATAACGTTATCGCCATCGCGATTATTTCTCAAAC
Organism: Udea olivalis; assembly: GCA_947369235.1. Taxonomy (NCBI): domain Eukaryota; kingdom Metazoa; phylum Arthropoda; class Insecta; order Lepidoptera; family Crambidae; genus Udea; species Udea olivalis. The sequence continues at coordinate 13,666,411 of OX376362.1, read as the reverse complement.
CTGAGTTACTAACTTACGGCTAAGGAACTGTGTCAACCGGCTAGTGATAGTCCTGATAAGAGATTTGTGTTGCTTTTAATTGATTCCATTCCTAATCTTATCGGTGTTACTTGAAAGAATGCGATATTTGAATAAATGAATTATGAAAAATTAAATAATAAAACAAATGCTAAAAATAATCTTAAATATTTTTATTTATCACTACTAAGAACGCAGCTAGTCTCGGAATCCACCAGTGTCTATTAACACTTCATAGATGTTTTTTCTGTATGGGATTTCGTGTTGACCGGCCGGCCGCACGGTTTTGCGATAGGGTACTTTTAGGAATATCAATTGTTTAAAGATAACAAAGCGTATGATCTGCTTTTAATTTTAAACGAAACAATACAGTACCTAGGAATAAAACAACGTAGTGGGTTTCGTTTATGGCAATCCGGTCTATTCTTTGTGGTGCAAACGCACCATCCTTGAATTCCCCAGAGAGTGGTAGACGTCGGAGAATCCGATTCTTTCTCTTTTGGAGTTTTGGACCCATGCCCAACGAAGGACGAGGAAAAGGAAATTTGACATAATTCATTTGTTTGCCGCTAGCTGCTATTTATACTGCTGGAGACGAAAATAAATAATATTTTGAGAAAGTTCTTCTATGTTAGGCCAACCAGTCCCCGGATGGATTCTAATTTCATTACCGTTTTTGCACGTTTTCTTGATTATTGTAGTGTATAATACATTTGTAATTTAGTTGAATATTATGTGCGATACCGGGTTTGTCGCTTTTTTGTTTCCTATACAGGGTTATTGATAAAACACCAACAACCTCGCAGGACTAGGTAGTTACCATCATACTCAACAACATTAAATGTTGTTCAACAAATTTTGTTCCATGACTTTTGATAATATGACACATTTTACTTTCGTACAAAAATAAATCTCTATTTAATTTTACGTCTGAATTTTCTTATCTCTGTGCGCATGGCATCGCAAATAAGGTAAACAAACCCTTCCTAATCACGGGGTGTGAAACCGAATCACTTACTATGTAGGTTCATATCACTATCAGCAGAATCGCGCGAGCTCGCGCGCGTCGTCTTTTCGTATTTGAATGGAACATAGACTTACAAATGTCACGACAGTGCATACAATAAAAGCTTGGAAAATCATTTTTAATTAATGTATTGAGTTGAGTTATTATAAAACTCGTAGAACAAATGTTGTTGTGTATGATAGTAGCTACCTAGTCTGGCGAGTTTGTTGATGTTTTATCAATAACCCAGTTTAGCTAGATCAATGCTAAACCTTTAAATACAATGAAAAACTCACATGACACGTTTTGGAGTTTCTCACTTTACACTTTATGAGCATACATCATCATAATACTTTTAAAATATGTATTTTCACTTATTGTTATGACTTTTATGACACACTTACAATGTTAATTATCTCTTTACACAGTAGTTTTTCTTAGGTGCACACCATTGAGTACCACTGAGTATTACGTATTTTAACCGAACACCTATTTTGACACTTCCTCTTGAACTTGCGTAGTTGTCTATAGGCCTATTTTGTGCACTTTCTTGGGTTCAGGATACTGCTGAAGGCTACGTTTATCTATGAATCATGCGCATTTCTGTTGGTGGTGAGAAAGATGCTCTGAAATCAAGGGTCTCTAGGTTCAGATCTCAAGTCTGGCAAAGAGTTCCCAAGATATCTAGATTGTATCCGCAAACATGTCGATTGAGCTAATAACCATCAATGGTAATGATGACTTGATTTCAATGATTTGCCTTTGCCCAACATTGGTACAGAATATTGCACATATAAATGCGTTAACACCAAACTATAATATTCTTCTGTCTCCTCACCAGCTAACTTATCTTTCACCGTCACGTTTATTCAACGAATACAATTCATCTCAACCCTTTCCAGATTCAAGCGCTTGCCAAGCAGGTAGACCTGAGTGAGAGGCAGGTGGAGCGCTGGTGGCGCCTCCGCAGAAGCCAGGACAAGCCGTCGAACCTGGTGAAGTTCTCCGAGAACGTCTGGTTGTGCTCCTTCTACGTGTACAGCTTCTCGTATGGCCTCTTCGTGCTTTGGGACAAGGATTGGCTGTGGGACATCGATCAGTGTTATGTGGGGTATCCGCATCAGGTCAGTTGGTTATTCTACCGTATGGTTTATCACAAGGTTAACATGGCCCTTAACTCTACAACCTAAAAGCAACTTCGATTTTTAAATTTAAAAAACCGACTACGATTGGCAATCGCAGGCAGCTACAACAAAACACTGTTTTGAACGCAGCCGAAAGCAGATTTTTGGAATCATTTTTGGAACGACTTTGTAACCTCTATAACAAGAACAGTGATGCTCTCGATATATCAGATTGTGTACGCAAGAATCGTAGAATAATTTATGAAATCATACAAAAATAAAAGAAAGAAAGAAGGCCTTAAACAATTGTTAAAAATATTTATGTTACTATCTACTAAACACATTGCATGCTGTGTTTTTCTGTAAGGTTGTGCTCTAAGATTAAGTTTATTCGCTGTCTGTATCTTCTACACATGTAATATTGTAACAACTGTTGATAAACTATAATAAATAAATACCTCAGCCTGAAACATTAAGTAGATGACGTATAATTTGATTGTTTCAATCATGCCTTTGAAGATAGCGGCTAAGGTGTTAGCCTCCTGTCAAAGTTTAAAAGCGGCCGTGGAAACGTCACCTCGGATGACTTGAAGTTCCGTTATCTAACCTAAACTTTTCTCACCTTGAACCTTCAATATGAACCAAAATTGAATCTATTATTAATTTATCTTCCTTATCTAACAATCATATAGGTAGTAGAGGTCTCGTCAAATTATGGGCAAGCCTCAATCTAATAGCTTTTTTACTATCAATGGCATTTAAATTATTTTAATGAACATCAATATTTCCGCCTCTTATCTAGCCTGGTACTAACTATATCAATGACAATCAATGTACTGAACAATTGCTTTGATAGCTGACTTCAATTGCTACGATGATACGAGTTTAATGATGTTAATCATTATAGTCAAGTTGTATTCGTATTTTAAAAACATGTAGTGAATTGAAATTGCTGTCAATAAAAGCAAGTTTGCATCGGTCTCCCCTTTAGGATATAGTCGTGATGGTACGCTCACGACGTATGTATATTTATTTAAGCATCGTAAAGAATTACTAAGGTTGATAGGTTTTTCCGAGTCATGCTACCTTGATACATAGTACTAAGAGGCATTTCATTAGTGTGGTAGGTATTAAAGAATAGTTCAATTACTAAGCTTCAGAATAAAGTGTTTGTGATAAAATGTTTGCAAGTATCGCCTTTTTTTCTAGTTGAAGAAAAACTGGCTTCATCTTAGTAACCCTTGCCTTTTTCTAAAACCACGGTATATAGTCGCCTAGTTTGATTTTTTATCTGAAACTTAACTTTAAGATGGGCACCCTTCAAATTAACGCTGGGCTGTATTTTATTTGACGTTTCAGAATTAAGAGGTAAATGGCGCTTTATATTAGATTCTAGTAAAAGTCTTTACAAGCTTAAAAGCAATCTTTCGATTTATTGGTAAATACTATTAATTTAAGCTCATTTAAAGCCCCAAGATAAATTAATAAGTACTCCAGGGTAGTATGGTAGGGCCTTTGCTATTCCTAATTCAAATTTTCCTGCTTACAGGGCTACACAAACGATGTGTGGTGGTATTACATGATCTCCTCAGCGTTCTACTGGTCGCTGACCTTCTCCCACTTCTTTGACGTGCGCCGCAAGGACTTTTGGCAGATGTTCATCCACCACCTCGCGACAATCGCGCTGCTATACTTCAGCTGGGTCTGCAACTTGCACAGAATAGGCACGTTGGTGCTATTGGTGCATGACTGTGCGGATATATTTTTAGTGGTAAGCTGGATATTCCTTAAAATAATTATGTCTACAAGACTGCTAGATATTTAAGCCTCCTATGACGGTTACGTGGTAGTTACCTAGATAAGTGAAGTGATTAGCCTAGCCTTCATGCTGACATAACTCCGATGTCCATATGTCTCCATCTCAGAAAACATGTCATTGTTATAACCGATGGATATTGGATTGATCTCCTCACTGGCCAAATAGAGATCACAAACAGGCTTTGGCCAACCTGGGCAATTTTCCCAGGACCCTTGGATTGCTGAGCCCTTTCCCTGCTATTCATCAGGGGTTGAAAAGGTTCTGGGCTTAGGGCGGTTTCAGCATAGTTTTTTTTTGCGTTTATACGTCGCTTTGGCATACGCACTTACACGCGCTACATTTCGGGCTTCAGAAAACCAAACAGGCGTACACTTAATGCGGCGTATTCGCTCGAACCAGTGTGTGGCAAAAGTATGTTATGTACGCGCGTACATGCTATTCCAAAAACGAGCTTATCTCTCGTCCGAAATCGCTTATAATATTGCCTTGCTTGACCAAGTTAATTTTTTCTATGTGTAAAGATGTCCCATAGATAATATTTTTTTTTGTTTCAGGCTGCGAAAGCTACCAAGTATGCCAACTTACAAAAGCTTTGTGACGTGATATTCGCCCTGTTCACCATTGTGTGGATCCTGACACGGCTCGGCATTTACCCGTTCTATATCATTTGGAGGTTAGACACCAACCGATATAATGTTTGTTCATTCATGCTTAATACAATGGTGTCGGTTTGGTTGGTATCATCTCTCTGTTAAATATAAGTTTCATCTTACTCGGAAGTCAAATATTTGCAAAAAAAAAGGTGGTTTTAGGGTGCTTCCCTTATTATAACATTGATGAAACAACGTTGGCTTACAACGTAAAATGCACTAGACAAATTCGCCAGGTCTGTTAATGGCCTTGATAGCTCAGTTGGAAGCGCAGACGCCCGGATTATGGAAGAAGCGGGTTCGAGTCCCGCTTTAGTCTAGGATCAGGTCGAATTTTTCTAGTTTCTATCGTTAGATGGGAAATAGTGCATTATCATAATGCGAAAATAAAAATTCACTTCATATAGGAGTTTGTATAAATTGTTAGTCAAATTTATTCAATGTCATTACAAAATATATGTTGAATTACATTAACACTGATTTACTGCTTGAGCTCTCCACCCGCTGTAGAAACTTAATCAACTTAATCACCTTTGATTATAAGGTTCTTAATGTGAATTTGCAAATAAATTTAAATGTTAAAAATGCTGGTGGATGCAAAAACAGGTTCATTTATCACTAAACCTAACATAATGATCGTGTGTTGGATCCAAGTAAGCGTCTGAGTGTGAATAGGGGTCACGAACCTCCTAGAATGTAGAAAAATAATACTTCTATCATTGAACGTCCTACGCGACTGCTAATCAGGGTTGTCAACACAATTCATTGCCTTTCCAGCTTTCAGACATCCTCTAGGAGTATGTAGCGAGCATTTGGTGAAGGTATCTGTGGTTTGCGTCGTCCCTTGTTTTCTTGGATGTTTTTTTTATTTTCGTGGTAATGTGTTTTGTTATTTTTTTGTATGTATGAAGTTGTAATAGAATAGCTTAGGTTGTTGTCATTTTTCAACTACAAAATTATTAATTGAAAATGTCTATTCACTTTGAAACTGTTATACTTAAAGCCCTTTTTCAAACAATTTATTTATGCATTATAAAGGTACTTCAACAGTGCATACATGTATAATGAAAAATTCTAATATACATCCAGTATAGAAAGACATTTTTTAAATATTTAATACATAAAATTTGTCTCAAATTCTAAAAACTAACCTATAATTGTCATGACTTGGACTTTTTCGCCTTTATTCTTTTTTTTACTCTTATATTATCTAACTTTGTTATAAAAATCTTAATTTTGGTCACTCGCGGTTTGCGCTTACTTAAGAAAGTTATTAAATTATTATTATGAAAGTTATTATATTATTAGTTAAGATAGTTAAGAAAGAGCAAAGTTAGATATCGTCACTGAAGTTTGCAGGTCTAGGAACTACAATTTTTTGCTAACACCGACTAACACCGTTCCATAAACTGCAAGTACTTTCAGCACGTCGATCCGCGCGCCGATGCTGCTGCCGATGTTCCCGGCGTACTACATCTTCAACGCGCTGCTTTGCTTCCTGCTGGCGCTGCACGTGGTGTGGACCTGGCTGATCCTGCAGGTCGCTTATAAGGCCATCAATGCTGGACAGGTGAGGAATTAACTAAGATAGGATAACTAGAAAAAAATTTGTCTTAAGTAATAGTATCGTACAGAAGGATCACTCTCGAACGAAATTCAAATATAGGTAAATTATACATGCACGCGAAATTGAAACTTATCGCGTGGTACGAGCGATCAAATTTCGCTGGACGCTGCTTTTTGACTGAATTATGAATGTGCGAGATACCTAGAAGATGGTGGCGGGGTGAAATTGAAACTTATCGCGTGGTACGAGCGATCAAATTTCGCTGGACGCTGCTTTTTGACTGAATTATGAATGTGCGAGATACCTAGAAGATGGTGGCGGGATGAACTTATTTAAGGATAATGATAAAAACTTGTGATTCAGACTAAGGACCTTAACCAAGTAACTCTTCACAAGTCTCAAGATATTTCATAATGGTGATCACGGTATAAATATTCTAAAAGGCATTCTCCGCCAGTCAACCTCACATTAATACTTAACACTCCATTCACTTATTGAGAAGCTGAAAGGTCGGTGTACAGTATATAGATGAAAAAAAAACTACTTAATAACATGTATTTATGTTAATATTTCAGATGGAAGGTGACATTAGAAGTTCAAGTTCAGAAATCAGCGATAGTTCCCATTCGAATCACAGTACGCCGAATCGCTTGAATAATAAAAAGTAAGTGACTTAGACATGTGAAAAGCATGATTAACACTTTTAAATTTTGTTCTATGCAGATATGAAGCAAAGGAGAATGCCTAATTTTGTATGGAAGTTGGACCAAGGTTGCTGCCTAGAATGCTCACAATGTTCCCCAGGCTATCACTAATCTGTAATTCAAAGCGCATAAAAATCATTCCCAGGAGTCCGAAGAAAAACAGCCTCTTGTTTAAATATTTGTATTAGAAAAAAATTGTGCATTGAATAATTTTTTTTTCCCTGGGGCCAAATTTTACGAAAATATTTTTTACAGTTAATGTTATTGCTACAGTACCACTGCACCAACTTCCATTCCTGGGCAGCACTTGGTCCAAACCTTGGCAATGTCTTTTAAAAAAAAAAGATATTATTTCATTCGTTTTTGGTAAGACCTTATAGTTTTTCGTTCTTTGATAAATACTGGGTCTAGTTGATTCTGAGGCCCGTATTCTGAAAGGACGCTCAAGCGTGAATCTTGACTTGAAACTTGATTTAAGAAGAGATCTTATTCTAGAACCGCCCCTGAGTACAGATTCATTGATCACAGTTTAGACTTATTCCGAAACGTCACTCAAGTGTGAATCGGCGCTCAATTAGAGATTTGATCTGTGATCACGCAAGTGTCCTCCGGACCACGCTTGAGTAGAGATTTGCTTGTGAAAAACGATGGATTCCTTCAAGGAAGGATCCTTAGATATTTTTGACGACCTCAATAAATAAGATAATTTCATTTTCTCATTCCTGGATTAACTACAATTTGTAATTACCCATAATTTGAAAGAAATTCATTACCTATAAAAAAACAAAGTGGGTGGTATGTAAATCTATATGTAGGGGTAGGTATAGTAAACCACACACACATATACACCAAGCACAGATTATATCGAGGGCCTCCCTTGTCAGGTTACAATTACGTTCCGTTACAGTTATGGCATAAATTAACAAATAACAAGATAAAACTTAAATAGAAATAGTTTCAGTGTAATAATTACATTACATGAACAAGTCAAGTATTGAAAGGCTAATTAAACCTTTTCTTGGTGCAAATCCATTGTGTAACGGTTTAATTTTTACAATAAACACATTGTATCTGCTTGTAATGGAACGTAAAAGAGGTTAAAATGAATTGTTGTAAACGAAAACCAGCTTGGTTCATAGACAAAGAGCAAACTCTAATCAAATCTTCTTTGAAACTCGATTCAACTGAGACCCGTTTGAAATTCGTTTTAGAATAAGCAACCTACTCAAGAACAGATTTTAGACTCGAGAGTAGATCAGGTAATCACAGTTCAAAGCGCGCTTGAGCGTCGTTTCTGAATACGGGCCTGAAACATTAACATTTAGAGCTTTAGTCAAAACTCTAGAAAAAAAAGGTTCCTTAAGTTTTAAAGGTTGTTTCAGCAAAAAGTTACATACTTTGTCATCTGTCTTTACTTACATCATGTATCTTCTTTCTTTCAGGGACACGTAGGGACCGCCGTTCCCTGCATATCCTCCGCTTGCACGCATATGCACTAGTCACGTGAAACCAAACAGCACCCTACGTAACCTTCGTTCCCTCGGACAACCAATGGCCTTATAGTTATAAGCCTAGTAGCGTCAAGGCCTTATTATAAGTAAGTTGTTTTTTTGCAAATATCGCAATATATTGTTAAATTGTGATGGTTCCTACGCGATGAATGTGTATTCCTGTAAGCGAAAACAGAGCATAGGTTAAAAACACTTTAGCTATACTGAACCAAAGAGAACAATGAACGAAGAATACGAAGCATAAAAACCTAAGTCCTATAGTTTTACTTTTAATAAGTACATATTTAGACTATTCATATTCAGTCATAGCTAAGCGAAACCCTATGCCCGTTGAAACGATTATAATCCATTAAAGTGCCTACGTGGGACTACGTTAGACTGCTCTTAATTAACATAAGCCAGGCCAATATGGAATGCATTCAGTTACAATGCAGTTTAATAAATATATAAACTATTAACGTTGTGGTGTGAAAGAGGATGTTGTCACAAAAATTGAGCTGCTAAGATGGTTCGGGCATATGGAATGGATGGATGAAAGGCGATTTACGAAACAAATTTACAAGGCGAGGGTGAATGGAGCTGTTGGAAGGGGATGGCCTAGACGGACGTACTTAGGACGAGTCCAAGACGTGCTCAGAAAAAGTCAGGTCAGGAGTACCCATAATCGACGAGCATGTATGCAAGGGTTAATGAGAGTGGAAGAAGCGCAAGAGGTGTGTCAGGACCGTAGCAAGTGGAAATATGTGGTCTCTGCCTACCCCGTTGGGAAAAAGGCGTGATGGTATGTATGTATGTATGTAGAAACTATTAAATTTCAATTCTTTATACGAAATAACACGAAAAGTTTGACGCTTGGCCATAGCTTGTGCTAGGCATCAAAGAATTTCAAAATTATGCATTGGATTGTATGTTTTTTCTGTGAATGAGTGCACATGATAGTAACTGGGACCACGCGTAGAAGTTTGATAGTATTATTTCACTAAATTATATCTGTTCACGAACAACTTATTACTATATTTAATTTATTGTTAACACATCGTACATATTGCCTAGTACATATTAGTAACTTTAATTTTGTTATAATTTTACACACAAAATAGACATTTTATGTACTTCATTCACACTGAGTACTTACGTGTAGGTTTAATACTTTATTAAGCGCACCAAATTATAGTTTTAAAGTTAAATATTTTCATATAATCAAGTTATAAAAGAAGTTACCTGTACTTATTTATAACCTAGATATAACAAATTACTCTGCTACTAAATTGTTATTATACTTAACTAGTTTATTATTCTGCTTAGGGCAATGTCTAATATTAATATAATCCACAGAAGGTACCTAAGAGAAATGTATAATTCAGGTTGTGGTTAAGTACATATTATCGGTTTACATTTAAGTGCATTTGTGATTGTATTTATAATAGTATAACTTATCAGTAAAATATTTTAAATAGGAAAGAAAGTTCAGAAATTATATATATTAAGACAACAGTCGGTTTTAAAGATTGAAATTGTATAAAAGCGGTAAAAAGTGGTACGGTACCAATATTTATTATACACGTAAGTATTTAAAAAAAAACTTTGACCTGCGTCGAATTTATTGCAACTAAACCATCGAAAGAAAATCTTATGAAAACTAAGAATATTATTATATAAAAAGCCTTAACTGGCAACAGCTGTCCTAGATATTTAACATTAAAAGCTATTTAAAATAAATATATTTAACATATAAAATTCATATATTTGACATATAAAATAATATATTTAACATACAAAATTCATATAATATTTAAGATGTTTAAAGCTATTTTACCAATTCTGATTAAGCTAATAACATAAGTCTGAAATAAATTGACAGAAAAGTATTGCAGTGAAGCTGCGATGTATGTACAGCCGAAACAGGTCACCCCTTTACTTAGCAGTTGGCAAATATCCTTTATTACGTTCAAATAAGATGATTCCAACTGTTAAAAGGTATACACATGACTTGTGACCGTGTATATAGTTCGCGTCAAACTCAGTCCACTCTGAAGTTGCTTCGCGCATGTGCAATACCTATTTTTCATAGCAAAAAAATAGGAATGCGGGACTCGTCCCGTGTTCAGAGCGGACTAGAAGTTTGAAGCGAACTATAGCATATTATTATGATTCAAATACATAGTCGTGCAGTTTATTTTACGAAAGGGACTAACTAACGAAGTTTGTTATATTAAATAACGATATCGATATCGTATCCTCAATTAAGTGCCTGAAATCTAGCGTGCGTTTATCCTATCCTCATATTAATATACAATATGTTAGGTGTATTCTTAGGTCCGTCTATAAGTATGCTATTTAAAATCTACTCTCGAGAAAATCACGCACTAATGGTATTGAAAGATAACAACTACAATTTGAAAAACTGAGGTCTAAAATTAGTAAGTTTACATTACAATCATTTTTAAATACCCTGAGTAATGTATAGATTCTTAACATTCGATGAGATCTGTTGGGCAATTCTGAGAAAACTCACTTTGAATCTCGCACATAATCTGCTGTGAGATTCAACTTTCGTTTGCTGTTAAACTCACAAAGGTGGACTGAGCACCTTCTTGCCGAAATTGTTTTTGAAAGAAACAATAAATTGTGTGTATATAGGTAGAAGAGTGTCTGGTCATTTCGAGAGTTGCGTAAAAATATCTTTATTCACATACGAGTAAATGTATAAATAGAGTGAGTGATTGTTTGTATGATTCTCTCGTTGGCCTAAGGGAATGTTTAATGCTTTATCTATAATAGCTTTAAATGGTTCAAAATGTCTGTAAACTGCCTTTGTTACCTTTTCATTTAATATACTTACACATTTTTTGTGTATAGAAATGAGTATTGTCACATTTAGTAGATCGCATTGGTACAGGGCTAGGACCCGTGATTATAAAGAAATAACCAAATAGCAGAAGCCATGCTACTGCAGCCATTAAAAAGATTCATTTCTAAATTTTTTTATCGAAGTAATTTCGTAATTATCAAAATATGCAATATCCAATTATTTATAATCTTGCTTTTGTGCAAGTCCCTCCTAGCCATAAATGGAATGTGGATGTAGTTGAATACTGATAATATTTTGCACATTTTCCTCAAAGACCAACAAGTGACGCGCACAGACTGTAGTCCTCATTTCCTCAACTGGTCGATACCTATTTACAAATGAAAGATTCATATCATTATATGTTAAAATAATATTTACATTATACCATGCACACTATTAACTAGTTAGATATATGAATAATGTTTATCGCCTGTAATATCTAACAATACTAAAAGATGCTTTATCTAGAAATATTAATAATACATTAATATGATAACATTAACGTAATTCAATTATGGCTTATACCTAAGACGCCAAGCATGCATGCAGATGCAAATGGAGATATTAAGTATATAATTTTTAATTTGATAATTTTCCATGTAGTTGTGTTTGTGAGTCGATTTCTGCTAGTGTTGTGCTGTTTATAGTATTTATAAATTTACGTGAGTAATATATACAAAATATTAGTTGCACTACTTAAATAATACAACTTTGTTAATTATTTTAAATGGCAATACTTTGTTTCTTGTTCATAGTTTTATAACGTTAATATATGTTAAACTGTTCTAGCTGGTTAAGTTCCTTTTTTTGTTGTATTTTATGACTTTAATTTTAAAGAGGTTCTGTGCCACTCTACAATAGGTGCTTGCAAGGGAAAATTCTCAAAAAAGGGAAGGAGTTTCTATCCCATCGTGTGTAGTATAATATGTGATACAATGATACTAAAATTTCATCAGTCATAGTGTTACTAGCGATTTCTTATGTCTACACGCCTTGCGTATATTTGCATCTTACTATCAGTAAGACAATCGCGTTGACGTTTTTGTATGGGACATCGGAACAACGCTCCTAGTGATTTAAAATGGAACCAAAAAATAGCATACAATTTTCTGAACGCAATCTCAAAAGCACCGTTCTCTACACGACATACAGGATAAATTCGTAGAGACGAGAGAGAGACGTTATGTAGGCAACTGAATTTTAGTCTCATTATTTTATCTGCGCATATTGTACAATGTTGATCCCTGTCGGGAGATTTGGTGCCTTTAAATAGTAATTTAATGATGAGTGTGAAATATTTTACAAAAATAAATAATCTAAAAGACGTGCCCTCGAGTGATAAAGCTACTTTTTGCGGCATTTTATTGTAATAATATATTTTATAACGGTAATGCGAAAATAAATACTAAATATTTACTAAAATAAATGTTTTTGGGCCATAGATAAAACGATTGACGAATCATGAATCCTTCATTATTTTTGCTAGTAGATGAAAGCCCATGTAAATGTATTTGAAAATAAATTGCACACAAATATTTCTATAAAACGATATGGGAAAAAATCCTCAAACTTAAGTGATATTTTGCGTTAAAATTTATACGAAAATACTGATCTCTATATTAGTTGTATATATATACATTTATATACAACTAATATAGAGATCAGTATATCATATATCTCTACATTTCAAATATCCTACTAAAGTATTTTATTGATCAAGCATTTTTTTCCAAATCTTGTTTATATACGTTCTGGTTTATTTAAACTAAGGTTTTGTTGTGTTTGTGAGATTGAAGCACATGAGTGAATAAACTGAACAGAGACAGAGCTCCAATAGCTGAGCTCTGACAATCATGTACGCTGTACACTAGTGTACACTGCTCGTGTGTGCGTGAGCACTACCTAAGCTTGAACACTGAGCGAGCGGTTATAAACCCGTTTCGCTTTAAATGTCCATTAGCATGGCAACGAGTCAGCACCACCGAGCGGCCGCAATGTTGCCCGAACTTGCCACCAGGTGGCGCTGACTTGACGCCGTATAAATTGACTTAATTCGAGACTAGACGAGTCCCGCATTCCTAATTTATTCAATTAAAAAATAGGCATTCGCGAAAGAACTTCAGAGCGGACTAGAAATTTGACGCGAACTATACATACCAGTCCCAAATCCCAACGCAATTATTGAAGCTTTATCTCAGTTTTTTTATTTATACATAAGATTCAAGTCCGTATTTAAAGAAGCCTTCTTATAATTATGATCTGCTCTTGGCAAGGGATTTGAATGACGTCTACCACGAGTTGCCACTTTGAATTACACAATTACATTATCGTTCGCGTAAAATAATTGTATTGGGATGACACATGACATGGCATGACAATGCCAAATCCCAATACATTGTTTTACGGGAACGATAATGTAAATTTAAAGTGGCAACTCGTGGTAGACGTACTGATGTTGTCATATCTCCCCTCAGTAATAGATCAAATTATGAGTAGCGTTCTGTGATACGGGTCTCTTACTGTTGTTTGTATTATTAGGTTTAGGATCTCTGGATAAAAACTTAGGAGGGTTTGCTTTTTGCTTTTGGGGTAGATCGTAAACGTCGCATTTTTTAAAGGTTTTCATGATTATTTAGCTGAATTCAAATTAAGTATAAATTATCTCTCTATTATTGAATGCACCTTTTAATTTCATAATTATAACTTGAACTGTTTACAGTAAATTCAAAAAATCTTATCAATTTAAAAAAAAAGTTTTTGATTTAATTTAGCAAATAATTAGCGACTGCCTAATTGTAGACAATCCAATGTGTTTTTAAATAGTATTATGCATACAATGATTGAGCAACAATGTAAGTTTGATTCAATTCAATGAAATAATCACGAAAATCTTACAAAAATGCAACGTTTTCGATCCACCCCCAGCTAACGCCCTTAATAAAAGTGAAGTGATTGTTTTTCTTAATTTTAATTGTAATGTACATGATTGTGACATGATTTGTTCATGCCTTGCTGTTTTAGTCATAAGTTTGACCATCGGGTCATATTAGGTTTCTATTCTTATTTTCTTTCTCTCATAGTTTTTTACTTAACAATAAGAAACTGTTATTTTTATCCAAAGTCGTTTGGTGTTTAAGTTAAAGCCTAAAATATCAATGCTTATTTGTATTCCAAATTTCGTTTAAATATTATTTCGTTAAAATAAACGTTAGGTAGGCACTTACGTTCTGCGAAATAATGATGAAATTATTAATGTTATTAATGAATAGTTTTATTAAAATTATTGCTTCGCCAGTTGATGTTAAACGAAATTCAATCGACGTTAAAATGGATTCCTTCATACCTTTTCAAGAGCAAATATACTAAAATTTAGGATTTACTACTTAACGTTGCATGCTAGAGGTTGGTTGGTCACTACAATATAAAGCTTATTTATTACTTTCAATATAGAATACCAGTTTTTAAAATTGATTTACTAGTTAGAACAGAATTTATTTAATCTTCTCTCATCAAGGTATGTTGGGTAGACTATAATATATAATTATACGAGTAATATGTTGTGTATAGTGGCGTGTATGTGGAAGCGGGACATGATGATAATTGAGCATTGTTATGCGAAATATTCTCTTTTGTATGCGAAAAATAAATAAAAGATTACAATGACTTCTTTTGTTTTAAACTAACCCTTGAAAAACTTATTTTTATTGCAATGGGAAACAATACTGCTTTTTGATCCCGTCAGAGGGCGTTCTAAGCGACCTGACCTTAATTATCTGTCAAAGCTGTCAAATGCCACACAAAATAACATAGAAAAAGTTTTCAAAATTCATTGTGCCTCAATGTGCTGCTTTTGGTTGTAAAACCAAAGGGAATTAAGGATTTCCAAATGATACTTAGCTAAGAAAATCTCCCAGAAAAATCAATTACGCTAATTTTTAACGGTTTTCCTTAACCCAAGACCCCCCGGTCTTGGGTTAAGGAAAACCGTAAAAATATATATATTTCGGGACACGCGAATGGTTGGGTCGCTGGTGGCGCCATCTACAATTAGCTTTGCGTTTTGTACCCCATTTATGACTTTTAATCTCTATAGAACGTCGTGTTAGTTAGTTGGTTACACCACTTATAACTCAAGAACGGGTGGAGCGATTTTTATAATTTTTGCGTTTTTTGATTTGTCTACATCGGGAATAGGATAATAAGTATTAAAAACATTGGGAAATTCACGAAAAAAAAAAAAACATTATTCCATACTAAATCTTTATTTGTTTATTCTTCATTGCACACAATTAATGATACTATTTGCGCACTTAATGCCAAAGGGCATTCTCTACCAGTTAACTATACGTTCAAACTGATAAATTAAACACTGTGCACGAGATTAAACTAAATAAATTACTTTTAAAAACAACAACAGATAATTATAATAAAATACCAGAACAACTAAATAAACTTCAACATAAATCGATAAGAATAAACATACATAAATAGAAGACATAATTTCGACATAGTTCTATTTATATAGAACCAACCAAACCAACAATTGCTTGCCACAAATAAACTAATAATAGCCATATAAACCACATTCACCTCAGAGAGACTCGAGGACACATTCCTAATGCGTGACCCGTATTTAAACCTGTAAGTATTTACTAATAGATTTTCTTATTAGAACAGGAAGTTTGTTCCAAAGACGAATCGCAGATACTTTTTTTTCCCCGTAAACTCGGAATCCTGAACAGAGTGACACGATTGAGCAGCTCTGTCTTTTGTATAAGACACAAGTTCGCTCGTGTGTGGAATACTGCTCTCATCTCTGGGATGGTTCCGCCAAGTACCTACTCGAGGCTCTTGACAGGTTGCAGCGGCGTGCTATCCGTATTACTGGAAACCCAGGGGCAACTTTGACACTTGAGCCTCTCCAAATGCGTAGAGACATTGCCGGGCTAAGTGTTCTTTATCGCTTCTACAATGGGGAACGCTCTTAAGAGTTATTCCAGCTTATTCCACCCTCACCTTTCCACTCCCGTACCACGCGTTCTGGACTACGGCGTCATCCACACACAATTCAGGCTTTGTTGGCCCGAACTAAAAGGTTCGGTGACTCGTTTCTTTGTCGTACCATCCAGACGTGGAACGCCTTTCCAGCACATGTGTTTCCTTCCTCCTACAGTCCCGGGTTCTTCAAGCTGGGCGTGAAAAGGCATTTCTGCAGGCCTTCAAGGTGAGGATGGCCAGCCCAGTGATTCGTTTGAATGACTGGGCTTGTCAGCCTCATATCTGGACCTCACGACCGCTTTCCATCAGGTGGAGTGAGGTCATCTTGACGGGCAATATAAAAAAAAAGATACAGCGAAAGAACTAGACATGAAACCGGAAGAATGAGAGGGCGTAAGAAGGGAAAGAGTATCTTTAGAACGCAGCTGACGACAATGTGAAGAGAAGAAATTGAAATTTACTTTTTAAATAAGATGGAGAATTGGGATCAAAAAGAATAAAAAAGAGAACATTTAAAATTCGAATGGACCTACGCTGGCGGATAGGCATTCAGTTAAGTTTAGAGCGGAAAATGGAGACGTTGTCATATTTACGCAGTCCGAAAATAAAACGTATACAGTTATTTAGAAGTCGATCCATTTTGTTCAGAAGCTCCTGTGAAACGTTACTGAGACAGACATCACCAAATTCAATGAACGGCAAGATAAAGGCTTGCACTAGCAGTGTCTTTGTAGATGACGGCAGTGAGTTCTTCAGGCGATAGAAAGCGCGAAGAGTCCCAGTTACTTTCCTGCTCACTT
Source organism: Udea olivalis (assembly GCA_947369235.1). Taxonomy (NCBI): domain Eukaryota; kingdom Metazoa; phylum Arthropoda; class Insecta; order Lepidoptera; family Crambidae; genus Udea; species Udea olivalis. Next base: position 13,649,363 of record OX376362.1, on the reverse strand, counting down.
CACTAATATGCTTGGTCCAGCTGAGAGAGCAGTCCATATGAATGCCAAGATTTTTCACATAACACACAATATGCCACCTTAAGGGACATCGGTATCCAAACCTGATCAATCTAAGAGAGATTGTCCAATTTGAACAGCTTGGTGGCGATCACAGAGATACGAAGAAAACCAATCAAGCGCTGAAGGGGAAATTCGAAGGTAAGAGAGGCAGCAAGGAGAATGTCGTGGTTAACGGTATCGAAGGCGTTAGAGTAATCAAGAAAAACAAGTACTGTTAGGCACGACTCCTCCATGCCGGTTCTGATGTTATCAGCAGTAGTGGTGCTGTGACTGGGGCGAAAACCAGACTGGTAGGAACTAAGGAGGTTATTAGCGTAAATAAAGGAGCATAATTGTTTGTGAGCAGCAGCTTCTAAGACTTTGGACAGAAAATGTTCACAGCTGATAGGCATTTGTCAATAACTTTTAACAGAACGAAGTTTGTCGGGGCCACTAGTAATAAATAAATAAATTTCTGAGACAAATTACACCAAGATCATCTTGTACTTGTAAACTAGGTATGGGTATCAGAGACTGATAAACATACTACAATATTTCTGAATTCATACATAAATAAACTCAAACTCAAATAACTTTATTCAAATAGACTGTATCAGTACTTTCTAATCGTTATATTTACTGCAAAATATACTAATTAATAGACAAATACCATAATAATGTGGATATATAAATGCACAGTATACAGACATAATGCGACTCTACCACCGCGTCGGAGTTGTTTCTTGCTGAGAAGACCCGGCGAGAAACTCAGCAATTACTCTCTAAACTTATTTTAGGTTTACAGAAAAAGATATTATCACCCAGCCACACAACGTACACATTTGTTCGAACATTCATTTGACGAATATTTATTTGTCAAAAGAATGTTTGTCATGGGTGGGGATCGAACCCACTACCTCTGGTGGTAAAGGCAAGATCGCTACTATTGCACCAACAGGCCAGTCAGTAGTATCTAAAGAAAGCACAAAACTTTGTATTCAAATGTTGCTATGCTACCGAAAGTAGTGCGATGGGATTTTGAAAACGATCATTGCTATTTGACTACATATAATAATCAAAATCCGGCCGAGAAGGGAACCGCAACCTAACAACAATATCATTATAGCTCTGTATTGGGCGCCAGTTCACGTGCGTGACCGTAACACCCCATACAAAGTTTAAGCAACAAGTGACGGCCCCGATTGCAGCACTAAAAGCTACCTTCCTTTAGAATCTACATAGCAGGGAATGAGCTTCTTAAATATTGGAACAACATACAATCACCTTCGTTTATTTGTGTTCTGTCTGTATTAGTTATTCACTAGAACTATGCACTCTCGTGGGAAGGGTAGGAATTCCGATTAGCATTCGCTGTAGTAAGAAGTTTCATATAAAGAATACTGAACGAACTGCTCGAGTTGATATGTTTACAATCCCTTTCCGAGTGGTCAAGTATGCATGCTACGATCGTTTTAAACAAAACAGCAATGCAAGAAGAACAAGGATCTGCTAAAAAAGATGAAGCCAGCGCTATAAACATAAAAACAACATTTTTAAGTCGGTCTGGCAACACGGTTTTCCGGCTGTCATCTGACAAACGGCGACCTGTCTGTCAGTTCTGTCACTGTCAGTTCTTCCTTCCTCGCTCGGTCTTCGGTAGCGTTAGCGGTCGCCGATTTTATAAAAAATCACCAAAATTTAATGAGTGAATCAGTTAACACGTGACTACTTTCGTGAAAGCAAGTGCAAATCATGCTTAAATCTGTGGTGAATGCGTTTTGGAACGAAGATGTGTGGTTACCACCAAATGTAACGTGGGAAGACATCGCGCCTGGGCCCGATAAGGCCGTCAACTACACAAACCATACACACGTTTGGTATCCCATACCGTTAGCTTTGGTGTTCATAGCTGTGCGATATGTTCTCGAGAGGTGAGTACTTGTTATTTTTAATTGGTTTCCATTGAGATCGGCGGCGGTCTAGGTGCTAACCTATTCTCTCTTGTGAGTCACGATGCGGTGGTGATGTTTTCGCGGTCTGCTGAGCTCGGTGCCTTGACCGTTAAGGAAATGCAAAGAGCTAATTATTTGCTCTTTTATTTACTGCTAAATTTCATGAATTCGAATGATTATGTGTGGTGAACTGATGGGGAATGTTATGTTGTCTGTACCTGCAGAGCAGACTAATGTTTGGTTTAATGAAATAGAAATAGTCTTAACTCATACTGGCAAAAAAGACCCAATAATTAAGTAATTTCATATAACTGATCATGAAGCGCATGTTTTTTTAAGTTGTCATTACACTGTATTTTCCACTGGGGATTGTTAGTTCAATATCTACCCAGGAAAAACCTTTATGAAACTTAAAATTCATGTGTTTACTGTCTGGCTGGATGATAATATCTGTGTAGTATATTGTGTGTATAAGAGTCTTACACTACACATTTCTGCTTAGTTTTAGGACAAAATCTTGGTAGGATTCTTCATTTGTTAGTAACTGATACAGGCTACTTTGAAACAAGATAATTAATTTTGTAAATAACATGAGCTTGTCTTTTTCCTTATAATCAGGATAGTATGTAATTTATGTTCTACTAAAATAAATACCACTCATATAAATTATATACTATTAGCAGGATGTAACAGATAACGGTTTTTATTTATGTGACTTGGACCAATGGTTTAATGGGTTGAGCTCTTACCCATAGCACCAATGCTTTGGGTTTATTAAGGACAAACAAGCTATGAAAAAAAATTTGTTACTTCTGTGCCTGGGTGTGTCCGTCTATTTATTAAGTATTAAGAAATATCTAATTTTGTTTATCAGCCCCTGATACCCAGGTTTGAGTAGACACAAGGTCTGCACCAGATGCATACATTTTTTTTATTAACTTAGCCTATAATGTACCACTGAATTAGAGGCCTCCCCATGGGTACATTAAAATAAAGAAATTTGTGTCTACTATTTTTTGTTATTTATTTGACAAACTTGACTTGAAAGGTTGCCTGGAAGAGATTGTTTTTAGTGATAAGGCCACCCAAACTGTACTCCTAAGTTATGTTAGTTGTGTCACCTTTTTTTTTGTAATTGTATATATTTACTGCCTATATACTGTCCCACAGCTGGGCAAAGGCCTCCATTGCCTCCAATGTGGAATAAAGAATAATAAAAATATCTTAGGTTCTCTCATCATTTCATAGGATTTCTTTACTGTACAAAATGGTTTTATAAAACCAAAATAATACTACTCTTATAATTTTCAATGCGAGTGCCTATTTGATTTTCATATTGTCTTTCTAAACAATGCCTTCTAAATAACATGAGTGTGGTATTTGAAGTTATTGCATGACAGTTTTCCATTAACCCCTTGAGTGTCAGCCGAACACACGGGTGTTCGGGTGTTCGTAAGAAAACCCTAAGAAAAAAAAGGCAAACAATGACTCACAATGCAAAAACCGGAACAATTGAAACACGAGACGGGTTAAATAACACTCATTTATTCTTAAAGTAATCAAATAAAATCTAACATCTCATGCAGATTATAATAATTATTACAAACAAGAATCAGAAGTATGTAGTAGCAAAGTTACTCAGCGAACGAATAACAAAAAAAAACGATTTCTGAAAATAAGTAAACAACAGTAAATCGCAAGTCGAGCTGTAAAAGTCAGGCAATTTTTGATTACAAATATTGCTGCAGTACAAATTGTCAATGAGAAATAAGAGCTCTGATAGTTTCATCATTTACTTGTTAATTTGTCATCATCAAAAACGCTGTGTGATTAGTTTCTTTTTGACTCTGGCAGTGGTCTGGCTGATTTTTCCACTTATTGTGGGCCATTTCACCTATTTCCCCAAAAAACAAACCTAAAAAAGATAACATAAGATATACTAGTATAAAAATGGAAGTTTAATTGTGTTTGTTTGCAACTTCAGAAGATATTATCTAGGAATCGAATATTATAGGAATCGAATATTATGTAAAGTCTTAAGGTAAATAGCACATTTTCACGGCGCGGCAACGGCACCGCTCCAATCGGAATTAACCTGTCTTTTCAAATTATTACATACATACATACATACCATCACGCCTTTTTCCCAACTAGGCAGAGACCACATCTTTCCACTTGCTACGGTCCTGACACTCCTCTTGCGCTTCTTCCACTCTCATTAATCCTTTCATACATGCTCGTCGATCATGGGTACTCCTGACCTGACCTTTTCTGAGCACGTCTTGGACTTGTCCTAAGTACGTCCGTCTAGGCCTTCCCCTTTTAACAGCTCCATCCACCCCCGCTTTGTAAATTTGTTAAATTATTGCATAATAATAACTAATGACAGTACATAAGCTAAAACAATGTTATAAGACTGATTGCATTTTATAAAGAGAGGCTTTAAAGTTTACCATAATTTACCACAGTCTAAATTTTCTTGTCATCAGTGTCCTCGTAATACATTAATTCAAAAAAATGTGCTATTGTGTTGGACTAGAGATTTAGTTAAACTATGTAAAGGTCACCTTTTTTTGTTAATCTTTTGTTGTGCAGTCAACTTAACAGTATCGGCCTAAGCTGTGTTCTCATATCTATTTATATAAAAGAAAGTCGTGTTAGAAAGTCGTGTTAGTTACCACTTATAACTCAAGAACAGGTGGACCGATTTTTATGATATTTGTGTTTTTGTATTTGTCTACATCAGGAATAGGATAATAAGTATTAAAAACATTGGGAAATTGACGAAAAAAAAGCAAAAACATATTTCCATACTAAATGTTCACAGCTGTCAAGCATTTGCCAATAACTTTTGACAGAATGAAGTGTGTAGGGGCCGCTAGTTTATTAAAAAACGTTGGTGCCATGCTAGCATGCGGACCGCCTGATGGTGAGCGGTCACCGTGCTGCAAGGTAGCTTTGCGAAGAAGAAGCGCAACCCGAGCTATGCTATATCGGCAGTGGGAAAGGCACGCACCGCACGCCTCCACAAGAAGCATCCATGTGTCATAAAAAAAAACTTCGGAAAAATCCATTACAATTTTGTTTACGGCCCCGTTTCAGGCAAGAAATTAAAGATACTTACTTGAGCTGGGAATACCTCGCTCCTCATACTAGTGCAGTCATTGAAGCATTATTGCTCCGAATTTTTTTACTGTGAACCGAATTGCATACAATTTTGGAATTAGGTTCATCTTACCCTTAACTTCAAAAGTGAAAATGATTTGAACTCCGCAACCACCCTGGGGGTGGTTGCCACCCCTTTCGGGGGTGAATTTTTTTTTGCAAAATTACCTCGGATATCGATAGAAGGCCTAATTTTAAGCAAAAAATCATCTCTAAAGTTTTTCAAAAAATCCAATACTTTTCAAGTTATTGGCAATTGAAAATTCGCAATTTTTTCACGTTTTTCATCGGTTTTTTGCAAATATCTCCAAAAATATACGTTTTATCGAAAATTTTACGAAGAACAAAATTGTAGCAGGTAAAACAATGAACAATTTCGTTTTTTATAAAGTATTCTAAGTGCAATATTAAGCTAGATATTAATGATCAAAGCTGTTTTTTATTTTGTCTGAAATTTAATCGATGTGGTCAATGCCATCTAGCGGCGAGCAGATGCATTTTATGCATTCTAATACAAAAGGGTTTTGTAGTGCTTGAAATAAGCTTTAAAATGAGCACTATTAAAAGTCTTTTGCACGTAAAATAAGTGAGCTGTATTGCAAATAAGGGGAGCATCTAATGTTTTTTCTTTTAAATCAATGGGTTTCATAAGTGCCATTTCCACCAAAATTAAAATTAATCGTATTCCGCCTAGAATTAACTTTATTATGAAGAGTTTGATAGATAGTATCAGTTTGGCTGCTTCAGGACACATATTTTTCAAAAAAGTCACGATAAAAAAAAAAACACATTTTTAAAAAACCCAATTTTTTTCATAATATCTCAAAAATGACGGCAGATACGTATAAAAGTGTACGGATTAAAAATTTAGGTATTTTTCTGACAAACAATTTGGTTTTTATGTTTTTTCTGTCAAACAAAAATTGACGGAGATATGATTGTTTAAAGAGCGCGTGGCAGCGCAATCACAGCCTCTCTTAAGCCCTTTAACCCTTCACCGTTTTAGAAAAAGGTTTTTTACTATATATTGCAATAAAGGATGTTGTAGCTCTCTTAATTACCTTTACAATGGTTTTTTATAAATTGTGATAGCATGAAAATTGAAGGAGTTATGGTCCAAAAACTTATCATATTTTTTTCTACTTAGTAACTGAATTTTTTTTTTTTCAAGGGGTTGAAAATGATTTTAATATGAGGTAATTATGTTAGAAAATACTTTACCATTTCACCACTTACTATTAGACATGTTTTCTAGCGATAAAATGGCTCAATGTCAATTTTTCCATTAAGGGGTTGTTAACACCCCTTAAAAATAATAGGCGGAGTTCAGATCATTTTCACTTTTGAAGTTAAGGGTAAGATGAGCCTAATTCCAAAATTTCATGCAAATCGGTTCACAGTTAAAAAATTCGGAGGTAAGACCGTATTTTTCGCTTCAATGACTGCACTATACGCAGGTGTAAATCTTTAATAATGTAAATATTAATCTGTGTGGCTGTGTGTCTGTGGCTGTGTGTCTGTGGGTGTGTGAGTGTGTGCAAGTGTGTGCAAGTGGTATATATTGTGCCTGCTTTTGTTAGTATGCTTTGTGGTGGGTGTTTCATTTAATTCCCGAAGATAGTCTCAAGAAGTTAATAAAACTTAGTATCTTGACCACTCTGTCATCTCATGTATCTTATTAGAAACATAGCTTACTAGACCCCGTCTCCGCCAGTGCTATGGTATGTAGACCAATGATATAACTTCACTATTTGTTATGAGAGATAATTCTGAAACGGCTACAAATTTACGACAGCAAGCTGAAGGCTGCCGCCGTTAGACAATACCCAAGTATTAAGTCACCCACTGTGCCTACGCGGCTCTGCTCGTCTCGCTATGACATTTAAATAAATAAGTAAATTGCACACTTGGCCTCATTCCTATTGGGGTCAGCAAATAAATCTGTTAGCATTACAGATTGAGAGATTATGGAAATGCATGTGTTTGAGGTATTTTGCGGAGGTTTGGAATGATTTCAGCCTTACTTAGATCAAACTGGGATTGAACATCGAACTTGTCATTTAGCAGGCAGGTTGATTCTTGAACAGCCTACCTCCGCTTCATGTAATAACAGAAAGGATCAGGCTCTTGGTGCCAGACATATTGTCTTAGAACACGTCCACCTTTCACCCTATCCTAGTTAGGCAGCAACCAGCAATAAACAGTAAGTACAGTGTAAGCAATAAACAGTGTCATGTATTAGGCGTTGCGGTAACGTAGACACTTTTTGTTGCCAACACGGCACACCATCACAGAGAACCGTAGTTGCTGTGTCCTGTAGCGGTGATCGGACACAGTTTACGAATGCGCTGGGAGTGGATGATTTTTATACTGGTTCTGAAGAAATCAAATATTCATCGGTAGCTTGTATCTGACACAAGACACAAAAGTGTCCACATTTGCGCCCTGCCCTAGGCGGCTAGGCTATAATATACAAGCTATGCACCCGTATTCAGTTAAGGGGTGGCCGGATTCGGACCTCCAAATTCAAATATGTAGCTGCCCTTCAAGAGATGCGAAGAGCGCCCAACCCGTTGATCATCTCTTGAAAGGCGGCTCGGGTTAATAGATTTCTGCAGTGTCAACAGAAATCAACCAACACCCCTCTGCAGATTTTGAAAAAATGTTCGCTTATGTGGGTTGAGAATCAGTCTCACTCTACCTTTATCTAGAGTTAACGCCGTAATTGGGGGCATAGCAAAACAGAATCGGATATAAAATGGACAGGACGGGTCACACCAACCAGTGACCAACGTTGGCCACTATAATGGCAAGGGGTACCTGCGATGATTAGGTGCGAAACGCGGCATCCCCCTTCACGGTCTGGCGGTTTATTGTAACGACACGAAACGGGGCCGTTGGCCATAGTTGTTAACCTACTTGGTAGTGTTGGTGCAGTGTGTCAATTTTGGGACGAAATATAAAAACAATAGAGATTTGACTTCCATTTAAGTCAGCTGAATCGTCAGGTTTTCTCGAGTTAAAAGCTCGTTAAGTTTTATTCTGGGGGCTTGTTAGGTGCTGCTGCCTAACTAAGGCGATTATTTAAAAATCGGGGCATTCGACGACCTGCAATGAGTTAATTTTAACCATTTGAGACCTTGTAATAAATACTCTGTAATTTACCCAGCACGTTATTCTAGATAACTTTGCAATATTTGCGGTTTCCCTATCCATCAATGTTTACCTAGTTATTTTAACTGGAGAACCTTATACATCAACTAGCTCGTGATATTATATTAGTATCGATTGGATAGCCATCAAATCGATACTAATCCATTAGAGAATTCATACGGTAACTAATTTATGAAAAAAAAATCGGGATAAGCTGTCGCTAAAGTGAACAGAATTTGTAATATGAGCACACCGCTTGCACCTTTTTCCTAAACTTGCGTAAACCGCCCAGGGTTACTACTATATTCCCTCTGAATTTTTAAAATGGAGTAAGTAGGTTATACCTACTTGACAGAACCGGCCAAAAACTAAATTCATCATGTGAAAAATTGCACCAAGTTCGACAAAAACAAAAACACTCGTGACAGTGCGACTTTTCGACTCACTGAAACTCACTGACTTCGCCTGTAAACTCACGTCTCTGTGTGCATGCGTCAAAAATGGCGCATTTTTCTAAGCGGGCTGTCAGAGGCGCCGCGCCGCATGCGTAATTTGTGTTATGAGTGTCTTCATTGCTAGGCAAAGGCCACCAGGGTTTAAATCAAGTCTTAGTAACAATCGAAGGCTTTATTGATGATCACTCAGGCTATCCGAGAAATTGGTAAACCTTGCAGTTAAACCTGGGAGTTTTGCATTTATGCCCGAGCGCTTTTACCACACGGCCACCTAACGTATAATATTTGTTAGTACGAGGGTCATTCAATAAATACTTAGCCTACAAAAAGTAAAAGAAAATTTTCGAATAGTGGCAATTTATTTTTCAACATAGTCTCCTTTTAGTTCGATACACTTAGCCCAGCGATGCTCCAACTTTTTTAACCCGTCCTAAAAATAGTTTTTGTCAAACTCTGCAAAATAGGCCTCCGTGGCGGCGATGACCTCCTCATTTGATCCATATCTATTCCCGGCGAGTGATTTTTTCAGATTAGGAAACAGAAAGAAGTCACAAGGGGCCAAATCTGGAGAATACGGTGGATGGGGCAGCAATTCGTAGCGTAATTCGACCAATTTGGCCATGGCAACGGCAGACGTGTGAACCGGTGCGTTGTCGTGGTGAAACAGCACTTTTTTCTTCGCCAGATGGGGTCGTTTTTTCTTTAATTCGGCGTCGAATCGGCCCAATAAATCGGCATAGTAAAGCCCTGTAATTGTTTTACCCTTCTCGAGGTAATCGATGTAGATCACACCTTGTGAATCCCAGAAAACGGTGGCCATAACTTTTCCGGCCGATTTTACAGTTTTCGCCTTCTTTGGAGCACGTTCCCCGGTCTGGATCCATTGTTTTAATTGCTCCTTGGTCTCTGGTGTGTACCAGTGGATCCAGGTTTCATCGACGGTCACAAAACGACGCAAAAACTCCGCTGGATTCCGCTTAAACAGCGCCAAACACGTCTCTGATGTGGTCTCACGGTTGCGCTTGTTTTCCGGTGTGAGTAAACGCGGCACCCATCGCGCCGACAGCTTTCTCATGCTGAGTTCCTCGTGAAGAATATGGTGCACTGTTCCTTCTGAAATAGCTACAGTCTCAGCTAGCTCCCGAACCTTCAATCGGCGATCTGCCAATACGAGATCATGGATTTTTTAAATGTTTTCCTCCGTAGCAGCTGTTTTCGGTGCACCTGGACGTGGTTCATCAAAAACCGACGTACGGCCAAGTGCAAATTCGTTGAACCAATTCTTGACGGTGGCTATCGATGGAGAAGAGTCACCGCTCTTTGATTTCGATGCGCGTTTTCCCTTCCAAAAATAGGAATCGAATCACCGAACGATATTGCTCTTTTTCCATTTTTGTAAAACCGATCGAAGCGAACGGCTTCCATAAGTTGTCAAATTAAAACAAATGAAGGGATTGGAATGAAAATTTGAAAAAAGAATTTAAAAAGAATGTGCTACACTGTGGTAAAACTCTTTTGAAACTACAGCGCCCTCTGGCGATGAGGCTAGGTACTTATTGAATGCACCTCGTATGTACAATATTCTGTTCTGTTAGGTAATATCTCTGTACCTTATGTACTATGTGTTACGTGTTTAAAGTTTACCACAATCTCTGAAACATTAAATCGACTTCGCTTGGTTTATACTGTTATTGAGGTAGTACAAGGTAAGTTATTGATTCGCTAGTGTTCTTCTTGAACATTTACTATTATATCCATCATACCTTGCATTTACGACCAAGCCAGGTCAGTCGGTAGTTAACTATCGCTTGACAAAAATAAACTTCTAGTTCATACTCTATGCTCAAAGGGCCTAGCCTAAGAATTGAAGGTAGTGATTAATGACATTAGCACTATCCAATCTAGCGATTCGCATATTTATTACGCCCTTGCTGACCCTACATTAAATAATGAATACCTTTCTAATATTAGAGTAGAGCTGTAAACGGCGCCTTAACATTTAAACTAATATATAATTAAAGATTGAAACTCGCACTCTAAACTATTTTCAAGAACTATTGAAGGTTGCTGGTGCTACATTATGTGCTGAGACGGTACAGGGAACATTATCTGCCCCTACCTAAGTATGTTTTTATTTATATTTCTATATGACTTTTTCCTGGATTCTCAACCGACAATCAAAGTTCAGTCCCCCCTAAATTGATTCTGTTCTGTCGAATGCCAGAAGATGTACAAAGGGCAGTCTATTCATGAAGGTCGCTCCCCAAGAGTGAGTGCTTTTTTGACCGGCAGAGTTTTTAGCAACAGACCCTACGAGCCAGCTTAGACATTTAGTAAATCATGACGTTGGGTTTACTTTCGTCGGGCGCTAATGAACGTACCTTCTTATGTACAGTTCGAAATCTGTCTTGTTGTATCTGGTATATTGTAAGTAAGCATCATATTGGCGATCCGTCACACAGGCATTACCCTAGTATGGACACCAGTCCACCAGAGGTAAAATTGGCTTAACTTAGACTGTACCAACACTTTATATTGTAAAACCTAAAACCTATTATTTTTTATACCTAAAACCTATAATCATCACTCGTTGGTTTACTTTTTTAGCCTTTCAAAGCTTAAAGGAACTTCGTGAAAGTTGCACCTGAGGAGAGCTCCTGGCTGGCTTACGCCCGAATCCAGAAACGACAATCAAGGTTGAGCAGAACTCAAACGTATACCTGTCCCTTTCACATCAACCAACAATGTGACAGGAGAGCATCAATTTGAACTGAGAGTGACTTTTCTGAATAGGGCGTTGTAGTGTCGCTTTTAGATTTTAGAGGGACCTCCCTCTAGGTTTTATTTTAAATAGATATTCGTTAGCTAAACTGCAAGAATATACAAATTTGCTTGCTAGATCCCTTAGTGCTTGTATCGCGTGTTTACCTGAAGTTAGTTAACTAATGCAAATCTAATCGTCGCATTGCGGGGCAATTTCAATGCATTTCACGGAAAAGAATAAAAGCGATCACGATACAGCTCGTACAACCGGGGTGTAACACTGGTAGTGCGAAGTCCACCCTCAGTGCTACTTCCAAATTGCGGCGGACTAGAATATGGTATACCCTGTGCCTTGAAAACTTTGAATGATTAACTTATTACACTAAATAATGACACCAGTAAAACAGTATTAACATTTAGCTGTTGCCGCCCGAATTATGTAAAAATTCCACTTAAAATAGTTTAATTCCCCGACCCCACGATCTATCTGCCTAATTAAATAATTACGTGTCATTAGTCCGTTAGTATAAACGGCTACAAATCAAGCGTATTGAATTGGCTCTTGGCAAATGACCTCTAAAGCGTTGTGTTATATTTCAAAGGAACTATCCAATCCGGTAAGGCAACTCAAAGATGAGCACCCTTCAAATTGATGTGTCATAATATGGGGACAATCAACTTGAATAATCTATATTCTATACTAATATTAATGAGAGGAAAGATTGGATTGTTTGTTTCTTTGTATTGAAAAGGCTCCGAAACTACTGGACCGATTTTAAAGATTCTTTCACTCATATGAAGCCACATTATCAGGGAGTGACATATAGGCTTTAAGTTATTATGATTGAACAACACATTCAGTGAAAAATAAAAGAACTTATACTTAAAGGACTTATTTGTTTATCAACTCGGAGAAACGCGGGCGATATGTGCTGCTTTACCGACGCCGCGACGTGCAATTACTTTTAACAGAACGAAGTCTGTCGAGGCAGCTAGTCTATACTCCAGTAGTTTCGGAGCCTGTTCAACACAAACTAACAATCAAATCTTTGAAAGATTTGTTCTATTTGTTGAAAATATAAATTCCGTGAGTAGAGTGAAGTAGTTTCATTAAAATCTTTCCTCGTTATATGATATTAGTTAGTAATACTAGGGTTTCCTCTTTATTGAAGAAAGATGAGGAAAGATTTTAATAAAACAACTTTACGAATTCTACTCCCGGAATTTATATTTTTACATTTTCTAACCCGAAGTTTCGAAAGATCACGGGATGACTCGGATGTTATATATCAAGAAAGTAATTATTTACATAGCAACCGTCACTCAACTACCGTCATTTTCACTATCATCCCCGGAAACGTTCCTATCCACGCAGAAAGAACTAATCGTATTTTGAAGTCTTACAGTATTGTGCTGCCCCCTAGGCTTCATGAGTTTTACTACCGGATCCCAAGCAGGTGGTGAATTCCAACCATCTTCTCTATTGAAATTTGGATGTTTTTTAATTTAAATGGCCTCCCGTAGCATCTCAGAAACATATTTTTTCTCCCTAGCGAGGACGAGGCTTATCAAATCGGATATAATGATTGGGTCTTCCGAGAGCATGTTCACATACTGCTGGCTTATTACTTATACGATTTTTGACATCACCGATATGCTCTTCAATTCGTGTACCGATGCTCCTCTTGGTCTGTCCAATGTACGAGAGCCCACAACCATAATCAAGCTTATACACGCCCGCTGACTGAAGAGGAATATTACACTTGACAGGTCTTAAAAATTGGTTATCTTCTTCGGCGGCTTGAAATAAGTTTTAATTAAAGCCCGCTTCAAGATGTTCCCAATCTTGTAAGTGACACCCTCCAATAAGGTAAAACAGCAGGTTGAGGCTCGACTGTGGCTGCTTTTACTCGGTTTCTGTGACGTCGCGGTACTTTAAGTTGGTGGTGGTCTTCATCACAGATCGAGTAGAATCCGTGAAGTTGTTTCATTCCAATGTGTGGTGTTCGCGTAAATATTAGGTCTTTACCTAAAAATTTAAACGATTTTTTTTCATGTATTTTTTATTTGTATTAATCGAAGTAATCACCCATGCAGTTAATGCATCTTTGCCAATGCAGTGGCAGTTTATGGATGCCCTTTTTAAAGAAATCAGCTGGACGGGAGGCAACCAATTCTTCAAAGGCATTTTGTACTGCCTCTCGGGTATTGAATTTTTTTCCCGCCAAAAAGTTATCCAAATTCTGGAAAAAGTAGTAGTCTGTAAGCGCAAGGTCTGGTGAGTAGGGCGGATGACGGAGGGCTTCCAACCCCAGTTCTTGCAACTTGGAGACGGTCTGCTGTGCAGTATGAGGTCGCGCGTTGTCGTGCAGGAGCAGCGGAGACGAGCGATTGACCAATGCTGGTTGGAGATGTGCCAGCTTCTCCATCATTGTGTTCAGTTCTTCACAGTTCACATCTGCAGTAATGCTCACCCCGTTGGGTAAGAAGCTGTGATGAATCACACCGGCGCTAGACCACCAAACAGTGACCATCACTTTTCTAGGGGTAAGTTTTCGTTTAGGGCATTGTTTAGGTGCTGAACCAGGATACAACAAACTTGGTGAGCGCTTGCGGTTATCAAACAGAATCCATTTTTCATCGCAGGTAACGATGCGGTTCATAATTCCTTCATTTGTGTGTCTGTTGAGCAGTGCAAGGCACGTCTCGACGCTCGTACTTCGCGCTGGCGATCATTGAGTTCATGGGGCACCCATTTGGCAAGCTTTTTTACCTTGCCAATTTGACGCAAATGAACCAATATTGTTTTGACTAACGTCGAAAGCTGCTGCTAATTCAGAACGGAAGCGAGCAAACTAATAACAGGTGGTGCTTTGGTTTGTAGTGTTAGCTCCGTAAACGTCGTTGATGTTGCGTGCCGCTTGTGCCGCGTTGCTGCCACGACGGTACTCATATTCCATAATTACTCCATTTTTTAACGTATCCTTGATGACGAAAAAGATTGAAATGCGATGAAAATGTTACACTAAATAATAAACAAATGACTACTTTTGGAAAAAGAATTCCATGTTTTTAAAATAAAATAAATTTGAAATTTGCATTCTTAGCCAAACAAAAAAGCTTTTGATTTAAAATGGCCAGTATTGCAGAACGGCAATTTCATAGGTGAAGATTTATTATAAGAGAGGAAAGATTTGTGAAAAAGAGCTTCGTGGCCTAGTGGTTAAGCACTCCAACTCGGATCGCGGATCGTGTGGTCCCGAGTTCAAATCTGGCCAGAAGCAAAATCTTTGTGTTCATTGTTTAATTTCCGACTAACTCTCCGGTGATGGAAAACATCGATAAAAAATCAAATCAACCCGGATAGCGGCGGAAGGCTCACCACGTTGGGTTCTAATACCATTGGTGAAAAGTGGGCTTCTGAGTGTTCCGTTCACCACGACGGCAACAGTCACTTGCCTCTGACTACCCCGTTTGGGATAAAGTCGTGATGGTATGTATGTAAGATTTGTCTGTTTGTTTGTGTTGAATAGGCACCGAACCTACTGGACCGATTTAAAAAAATCTTTCACCAATATAAGAGTAAAGTTACATTATCGGGGAGTGACATTTGCATTTTTTTTTTCATTTAAGCTATATTTGGACGGGAAAGACAGTTTACGCGGGTGAAGCCGCTGACGGACATCTAATAATTTCTAAATTCGGACGGATCTGTTGTAGTGTGTCTTGCTTGAATTGACATGCGGCCTGGACGGAGTACACCAGGTGACTCTTCATAAACCATTGCCAAATGGCTCTTATCTTGCCTGCAGAAGGTGCCCAAATGTAAAACTCGACGTCGTGAGTACAATTGCCCAAGAAAGTGGTCTACCAGTTTTGACTAAAGTTTCTGTGAAATCTAATTGTTGCTTATATTAACTTTTCTATCGAAGTGTAAGAGAAATTGGCCTTGTTCTTTCATGACGTTCAAATGTACCTAAAACGGTAATGGACCACATTATTGGGTAAGCAAATTTGTCAATTTACTGAAATTTCGGAACGTTGAAAAAGTCCGAAAAATGATAGGGCTTTGTAAAGTTAACAAATACGAGAATATAAAACATGACAAAATTATTGATTAATGAACAAATTGAGGTTCAGTAATTAATATAAATAGAAATATTCGGCGCCCCATCAAGGTTGTGTTTTGTTTTATAGTCAGACTTAGTAATGTCTACGTCCCTGAACCTTAATATTTTCTTGGCCTTGGGGTTTTATGGAACTAAGCAAACGTTGACCCTACAATTCACAGAAGAACCGCCAGTTATAAGGTAAATGGCTCTTAATAATAAATGAATTTACTAGACCAATATTTTGGATCGATGTTACGAACTTACGTATAGCTTATCGTATTTTAGTCTGGCTACAACAGCTCAGACAAAAATGTATCATAATAATATGTATGGAACGTGGACTCATGGACAACTTTCTTAATTTACAATTATCTAAAACTTTTATTGTGGGCTAATAAGGCCCACTCAACGATAGGGAAAATAATTCGTGTAAAAGCGAATTTTGGTACAAATGTAGAGAATGGTGTCTGAAGCAACATACTCAAAGTACTGATGGATGGGGGTGGAGGTGGAGCTAACGGGCAGGGGGGGTGTAAAGGTACTTTTTTAAAGTTTTTCTTAAACAACTCTTAAACGGTGGCTCTTAGCACAAAAAATCTTTCACTCAAGTAATCTACATAAAATTTTCTACAAAAAAGGGTTCCATTCACTTTTTCCCTGGGATCCATATTTAGTGGAGTTATGAAGGAATGAAGATGAACAATAATAAAATAAACTTATGTATTAAAACGACCGACTTGGTGTAATGGTTAAGAAGTTGGCTACTACACCAGAGGTCGCGGGTTCGATCCCCGCACAGTACAAACATTTGTGTGCATGAACATGTCTGTTTGTACTGGTCTGGGTGTCTCCTATGTATAATAAGTATGTATTTACAAAAGAAAATGTATTTAAGTATGTTTATCCGTTGTCTAGTATCCCATAACACAAGCTTTAATTAGCTTACTTTGGGGCTAGATGGCGCTGTGTGGAATAATGTCTAGGGATAAAAAAAAAAAACAATTCTAACTATCATCTAAAATATCTTTATCAACATCATTGTCGATAGTGTTTTCGATGGGGGCTCCGTTAGTGCATGGAGCAGGAGCATCCCGTCGCATACACTGGAGCAGGCCGATGCCTGCTTTCCGGCAGCAGCATCGCACTCCATTATCCGTTGATCGCAGAGGTGGTGGTTGAGTCGCATCCGGAGAAGCTGTGGAGGAGGAGAATGGTCTTGGCGAATGGAAGGTGTTGAAGTTGTCGCACTGAAAACCATTTGGTCTCCACCTTTCCACGACATGGTTTCTTAAAGAACACGTTGATTTTTGGTGGAGACAATCCCACAAGGAGGACTTTCAAATCGACATTCTCTCTAACTTTTCTGCTTCAATATGTCGCTAAGATTACTTATGTGGAAGATTGACCCCCCTTCATTATTTCCCCTATTTGGCAGTTTTTCGTCTTCGTTGACTGGGCTATATCTGAAGCATTTGTTTTCATAAATTTACGCGTACGAAAATATACATTATAAAAGCGAAATGATACCTTATTTTTCCTAAATGAAAATCTACATTTATTATTATTATTATTTTTAATTGACTACTTTGTAATAAATTGTGACATTCGGATTAAAATTGTTACTATTGTATGCCAGTGAGGCGGAACACAGTGAGACTCTTAAATATGTATGATCTGAACATTATTGTTATACCTGTGATTCACAATAAAATTTATTTGTATTCGTATTTGTATTTACAATCGCTAGAGTGAATAACGACAACTGTCAAAGATTAAGTTGAAATCATCATAATCGATACACCGGCAAAAAATAAACAAAAAAATAAATAGCTCCCAAAATGAGTATATATAGGTAGGTACAATAGTCCATTAGATGATTTGAAAAAAAAATTTGTAAGAGCTAGTAAGTATTACAGAAGAAGTCTCATATTTTTACCTACCACGTTACGTTCTTAACCTACCGTATGATAGGAAATGTTGTCTTTCGTACCTATCTGTAATACATTATTGTAATCTTCAAGTAGGTAAGTACGCCCGCTATGACCAAGAAATAATTATTAACCTACAGTCTCATGTTCTTGTGTATACTGAAAGGGGGCGTCTCCGTAACCCAAGGGTCGCTGACGTCACAGAAGTATTTTTTTATCTTCTTTGCAATGTACAATAAACATGATTACTATACCAATGTGTAAGTAAACACAAATAGTCAACATCATCTAGATTTCTAGGTATTATCTAGCTTCTTTCATCGGGTCATTAGTCCTCATTTTAAGGCGTCCCAAGTATGCCTTCAAATTAATGGTCTCGCAATTACAAATATAGGATCTTTAGGCCAGGGCTACACCTACACATGACGGACATTCCGTCGCGGAAGATCCGCATATAAATCACAAGCGCGCACACTTCGCGGAAGATCGGTCGCTCTGTGAAGTGAAAAAGGAATTTCCGTCAAGTGTAGCCCTGGCCTTAGATGTCGCGCCGATTGTTCTTGCCATTCGGCGACTCACTTAAGTTATTTTAAATGATGCTGTCTGAACTTTGACCGGACTAAGCGATTTTAAACAAATAGACTTAAATGACTTGCTTTGCATGATTATTTTGATTATATGTACAGTACAGTACAGAGGGCGCCTCTGAAGTGTAAACATCACGAATAGATTGTCTCCGACTTAAGTTGGTGTTATAAATAGTAAAAGTGATTAATCCTCTCCAGTGTACACATTATTCGAAGCGGAAAGAAAATACCTTTCATAATATATAAAATATGTCGTAAACAAACAAAGAGTGTAAACGTAAATTCGCAAAACATTAGTGGTTTTAAGCAGTTAAAATTTATTTTTAAAAAATCGAGGTGAATAAGTGAACGGTCCAGTCATTAAGAACAAAAGAAGTGACCTTGAAGTATTTTTTTTTGTGCTTACGGAAAATGACCACGCACTAAGTACTCACCGAACCAAAGGCTAATTTCGTCGACAACTGTAATGATATCGTAGCCGGGAGGCACTACTAGGCTGTCTGACGATCAAGGATCGAATCCAACGTCTACCCAAAAAAAAAAACTGAGTTATCTTTTTGGTGTTTTTTTTTCTTTTCCCAATCTTCGTAATAAGCGTCTGCAAATGGATCAACAAAATATAACCTTTCGTCGACCATACCGAACAGGCTCGTTGGATAGTCTCAATAATAATTTATCGTCATCGTCATTGTTTGACACTACAATGATGAGTCTGCCAGACGCCTCTTCTAATAACAGTGGATTAATAACAGATCTGAATGATAAAATTCAAGCACTGACCTGTGACCTCGAAAGTGCTCAACAAGAAATAGAAAGTTTAAATAACGAAAATATTAGACTAAAATCAGATTTGCAAAAATGTTTGTCACTGATTGATACTTCCAATAATATAAGTGTTCCCACAGAAATGAAAGACAAGACTGATACCCGTGTAGTAGCTAGTTTAGAAACAAACAATTCAGGATTAAAATTTGTTCAGACAATGGAAAACGAGGAGCAAAATGTAAAAAACCTGCAAATAAGCGAATCAAATGATTCAAGTAATCACAGAAGTAGTGTTGATTTGAAACTAAATCAATCAGGCACACTGAATATAGAATCAAGTGAATCTAAAACTACAACTGTAAGTTCCTCTCAGCTTACAAGTACTGCATCAAACAATGAAGTTTCTGAGATCGCAAAAAAGAAAATAGGCTACTTGACTCATGTCTAATTTCATACAATAAATGAGAATTTCCTGCAGTATTTGGCTTAGGAAAACAAAACATATCGATTAAAGTAATTTAAAAGAGCATAATTAATTTTAAATCCAATTTCAAAAATCCTTTTTTTGGTTTCAACTTGAAACGCCAAAAACGCTGTCGGCCATGATGTGACGTCATACAAATTGTAAACAACTAAACATCATCCGTATTTCACTCGTGACTTTTATCGTGGTTTAAAAATTCTAAATCTTTGACGATTCTTCTATTAACGAAAAACAACAACATTAATAATCATGGACGTTGAAGTCTTAGCCATTTATTGCGCATATTTGTTTCAATAGGCAGTTTAAACCACAACTTTCCTGGGGTCTTTATCGATGTGTTCTTGCATTCTCGGACGATGCAATAACGATAATTACTATATTTCTCATGTAAACTAGTAGAAATCATGTTTTTATGTTAAACTTTTTGTGGTTATGCTAACCGCGTCTTGTCAAATGTATGTTTACAATGGGTATGACGTCAGAGCACAGATAATCTATAGACTAACATGGCGGACAGCGTTTTCGCTCGTTTTAGAAAACCATTATTTTTAATTATAGTTTTGCGGTTTCACAGGCGTTAAAAAAATTAAGTAATATTTTTTCTGGCTTAGTAGAACAAATATCAACCATCTTAGACCTACTTTGAAAAAGAGTCAACTAGCCTATTGTAGTTATTGCAGATCAACAAGGCAGAAATATAAGAAGATTACTCCAGCCATTGGTGGGAACTGACTATCTAGTCAGTTGCTTCTGGAAATCTGGTGCTAAAATAAAAGAAGTCTTAAAGTCGTATAAAGAAGGTTTATGTAATTTGACGCAAGATGATTTCGTGGTAATATTGGGGGGTATTAATGACTCAGACCCTCGTGAATTTCAATTTTGCATAAGAGATTTCATTAGATCTGTTTCGCACACCAATGTGTTAATATTTGAGATTCCTTTTAATAGGATTTTAGGAGAAGAAAAACTAAACTATGATTTAAGATTTGTCTCCACTGATCTCGACAATGTATCTTTTATTGATATGAACTATAGGAGATTCTTACCAAGGCGCAATGTTTTTGCTATTAACACATGCCGATCAATTTTAAGAGAAATATTGCACCTTGAATATAAAACTAGAATTAATAACTTTAATAATAGGTCGCAGATAACCCAACAAATAATAAAATTTGTAGTTAGTAAAAGTACACAAACTGACTCTGTGAATAATGTACAAAATCTTGACCCTATACCTTGTAATAACGACAGCCAAAATGACGTATCTGTAAAGAATGATTATAATTGTATTGATAGTAATGATTTATTTCGTTTATAAGTATATTAATGTAATGCATCAAAACCTTAATGGGCTTGTAAACAAATCGGATTTATTGACAGTGTGTTTGGATGGACTGGCGTCAGTCCAGAAATCAATTGATGTTTTATGTATTACAGAGCACAATATGATAGATGATGATATATATAATTTAACGTTGCCAAATTACAAGCTAGGTTCTTTCTATAGCAGGAACTTTAGACACGGGGGGTCATGCATTTTAGTTAAAAACCATTTTCAGTCTTTAGAATTGAAGGAAGTAAAATCACTGTCTATCCCAAAAGTACTGGAATGCTCCGCATTGGAATTACCGCAACACAACATAGTGGTGCTTTGCATTTATAGGTCTCCGACCAGTAACTTATCAGCTTTTTATTCATTTCTGTCTCGCCTGGAAGATATACTGAAAATTTTATGCCGGAAGAGGAAAATGATTGTTTTATGTGGAGATTTTAATATAGATGTACTCAAAAGCACTACTTACTCTAAGGAATTCACAAGTCGCCTTTTGAACTTTAATCTTAAGCTTCAGTTCAAAGTTCCAACCCGATTGGCTAGCGGAACATGCATCGATAACATTGCTCATAACATACATAGGTCTAAGTGAAATAGTTGAATTAGCGCTTTCGGATCATACTGCTCAGATACTTAAGTGCCCAGTGAAAAAATCTTGCCTACTAAAATACTGGTACGTAAGAAGGCGCGATCTTTCCCTCGAGAATCGTATTAAATTTATTAATTGCCTTAGTAATCTCAGCTTCTTTGAGGTATTTGAATCGGAGGATCCGAATGTGGCGTTTAACAATTTTTACGACCAATTCAAATTGTTCTACGATCTGTGTTTCCCTGTCAAGAAAATAAAGTTATTTAGTCGTAAAAAATCAAAATGGATCTCTAATGGAATAAGATTGTGTAGCAAACGAAAGCGTTGCCTTCTTTGGAAATATCGAAAGAATCCTTGCTTACAAAATAAACAATTATTTATACAGTATTCGAAACGTTATAAAAATATCATAAACTTAACTAAAAAGGCGCAAAATAACTTTTATATTCAGAATGCGGTGAATAAATGTAAAGCAGCTTGGAAAGTGATCAATGAATCTAGAAATAGCTATCCAAAAGAAACCATAGGTTTATTAACTATAGACGATAGAAAATTGACTAATCCATTTGACATTGCCGAAGCATTTAATAACTATTTTATTGACGACATTGAACTAAACATAAATAAAAATAAAATGAATCGAATTAATTTAGACAATAATGTAAAATCAATTTATATGATGCCAACTGTTCCGCATGATATTGACAAGGTTATAGTTTCCCTAAAAAATTCAAACAGTGCAGGTTATGATGATATAGTTACACTGATAGTTAAAGATGTGTCCGAGATAATTGCACCTGCTATGAGTCATATTGTAAACCTGTGCATTGAGACTGGCGTTTTTCCGCGGACAAACTCAAAATATCAGTTGTTAAACCCTTGTTTAAGAAAGACGATAAAACTATCATTAGTAACTATAGACCAGTTGCTTTAATACCAATATTTGCTAAAATCTTAGAGAAGATTATATACAAAAGTCTCTACAATTTTCTTGAAAGCAACAATCTTTTTGTTTGTCAGCAATACGGGTTCAGACAGAATAAGTCTATAAATATGGCAATTTATGACTTTCTAGCACAGGTCTACACGAATGTGGATAAAAGAGTACCAACAATTGCATTATATATGGATATGACTAAAGCATTCGATCACGTGGATCATAAGATACTATTGGATAAGTTGCATGCACATGGAATAAGGGGTAATATAAACAAATTGATAGAATCATACCTCTCAGAGAGACAGCAAACAACACAAGTCGATACGATTGATTCGAAGACTAATATCGAGACTTGTTATCAATCTAAATTTAGGACAATGAAATGGGGTGTGCCTCAAGGTAGCGTTCTAGGACCTCTTTTGTTTCTAGTTTATATTAATGACTTGCCATCTGCATCAGATCTACATAGTAATATGACATTATTTGCTGACGACAGTACCATTCTATTCACAAATAAAAATATATCCATTCTTGAAAATGACATAAATCAATCTTTAAAATCAGTTATAACCTGGCTTGAATCTAATAACCTTAAAGTGAATCTAAGCAAAACAAAAATGATGTCATTTTCTCAAAAAGATGATGATTTTAAATTGGACATAAATTATGACGGAATAAACATTGACAAAACTTGTGTAACAAAGTTTTTGGGATTAAATATTGATAATAAACTTAAATGGACGTCTCATATTGAAGTTGTTTGCAAAAAATTGAGCCAGTTTTCATTTGCTCTATACAAATTACAGAAAACTGTTACCGAGGCTGCTGTTCTTACAGCCTACCACGGTTACGTAGGATCCACTCTCAGATACGGAGTTATTTTCTGGGGTAATTGCTATGACAAAGAAATAATACGTGTGTTCAGAGCCCAAAACGATGCATCCGATCAATGTTTCGATTAAAATCAGACGACACGTGTAAACCATATTTTAAAAGACATAAAATCTTAACACTTCCCTGCATCTATATCGTGGAAAGTGCGGTATTTGTTAAAAATAACTTGGAAAAATTTCAATTTAGAATTCGTGAAAGACAAAAGAAAAAAATGTGCTCAGTTTTTAGTAAGACCACTTTGCTAAGTAAGTCTATATTTTGCAATGCTCCTCGCATTTATAATCGTATTCCGGAGGCCATTCGGGACATCAATGATGTAAAGATTTTCAAGAGTAAGCTTACAGAATTCCTTATGGTAAAGTGTTATTACTCCACAAATGAATTTTTAACAGATAAAATGTCGGTGTGAGATTGTGAATTATATTTGACCACTTCTCTCAAACAAACCTTATTTTACTTACTTTAGTGTGTGTGTAGCATGTTTGCATCAAATACCTTCAACTCTGTTGAATAATTATTGTACGCCCATAGAGGTAGGTCACAGTTGAACAATTAAGACACTTTTGTTAACATCTGTAATCTGTATATACCTGTGTTCCACAATAAAGCATGATTTATGATTTATGATTTATGATTTATATTATCGTATAGTGTTATTGTAGTGGGAAGATAATCAAGTTATTATAAGGGCTAAGGGACGCCACGTGACCCACCTCAATGCATACTTTTAAGTTCCTACGGGTCTATTATAATGTTAAATTACCAATAAAATTATAATTTACCAATTGGGATGACTGACGTTTTTTTTCTGCCTGTATGTCTTAATTCGTTTATCGTCAAGAAATGTTTTTTGACGACAAATAGAGATGCAGTAGAAAATTCAAATTGATTTTGTGATATTTTAAACATGATGTTATATTTTGCAGTCTAAAATTAACACAATGATATAAAAAACACGCCGTAACTTTATCTTTATCTAACCTTTTAAGTTTACCTAATACTAATAATAACAAACATATAGAGCTCAAGCAAGACCACAGGCTATGATGGTACATGACAGCCGGGTAAATAGGCGTATTGATTCTTGCGCAAGCAGCTCTAGCTTTAGCTCTTCTGTAGCGTCTCAAAGTTTATCTAAAACTTGTAAGGTTCGCCCACTAATCTTGTGAGCAATAACATGTTCTCTCCATTGTTTCAGGACTGTACTGGCACCCTTCGGACAGTCCCTCGGCATCAAAGACACGCGGCCCAGGAAAGCCCCCAGTAATCCCAAACTGGAAAATGCGTATAGAGCTTCGTCCAAGCCAAGACAGGTAAGGAGTTAGGGCATTGATGCATTGATGGATTTGCCCGCCAAACTAGGAAATCACAGCAAAATCCACAAAGAACTGCAGGAGCATACAATCAGCTAGGTTATCATACTCACCGTAAAAATTTATTACACGCTTTTTCTAGATAGCACCCAGACCATACCAAGTGCACGAATTAATGGGCGACAAAATTTATCGCGGCGCGCTACTGAACTAACAGGGTAGACGGAGGCCAGTTGACTGCTGCCGTCATAATGACTGGATGGAACCCCTAGAACAACACACTTCACCAAATATTGAAAAACGAAACACTTCGAGAGGCAGCACTAGCATAATATTGGAAGTTGGACCCAATGTGGTAGTGGCGAACCTGTTGCCGTGATGCGTTGCTTTGATTTTCAGCGTTCTGTCTTCGTCGTCTTGTGTTGTTCAGTAGGTCTTCTGACCACAAGTGAACAGGACCGAGCTAGAGTTGTTAACACGAGACACTACGGCAGCATATCAAACTTAGCGGACATTTCATGAAGTTAACACCGCTCAAATTACCATACCGCGCCTTTGTTAGCTACCGTAAAACTGTGTTTGAGGAAATTTTACCTGCTCTAATGCTGAGAGAACGGGCTGGTTGATCTGTGTTTGAAATGAATTCCAGCGATTTTTGCATGCGTCGGTCGGGGAAGTGTCGGGGAAAACCAAAGGCCTGCGTGCGCAGACAACGTACTTTTCTCCGCGGCGGAGAACAAAGTACGCTCCGCCAATAAAAAGTCTGCCGCGGATTTAAAGGGGACTCAACGCATCATTTGTTGTCCGAGAGTATTTAAACATTCTGATATTACGTTGTGCTGTTATTTACATGAAATTTAAGCAAAGGAGAAGACGTTATAAAGGAGAAGGCTGGGTCCATCCCCTTATTTCAAATCGATTTTTACCGCAAAGTAAAGTCCGCCGTGTGCGTTGACTGCTCATAGTTCGTTTGTTCTATTTTTTTCGCGGACGCCCGCGCACTTTAATCCGCGCCGCTACGCTCCGTGGGCGTCCGCGGTGTTTCGGCAGATTTTTAGTTCGGTGTACTTTTAGTCGTCTGTGTGCGTTGCTTGATACAGTTTATAAGAAATAATCCCTCGTCTGTGCAGGCCTTAATTGATTTATGAGACCTTGTGTTTTTTATGTAAAAATAAAAAAATGGCGATATAGAAAAAAGTGTGCTCTATATTTTAGAGGCTACCTGGCGAACACGCAAAAATCCAGTAGCAGGTTCACTTCTTTCCTTATAATCAATACTTTTTTATGATAAAAAGTCTCATATCTACATAAGCGTCCCATGACTGTGGGCCATAGAACTCATCTTAACTATACTTACGACGAGTGATAATCTTTCAACACGCGCTCAGTGCGTATTGTTAGGTATGTACGGCAGATCATATCAAGCCGCCCTGAGGGCCCTCATTTCATTAGGACACCATGGTTTCGCCACCAGCGGCTGCCAGCAACAAATGTCGTGCAACCAAGCTCATACCAGTTGAGATACCCTACATACTGAAACACCTGTACACATTTTGTAGGTAACGCGACCGATGACACCATGTTGTCCTAATGAAATGGGTCCCTAAGGCATCCGACTAGACTCTTAAAAACTGAAATAATAAGGCGATCAGCTTTAAAAGGGTAATTAAGTTAACTCTGCCTAAAATTGTCTCAAGTGGTTAAGGTCATAGCACATAATCACGGCGCGGAAACGGCACCGCCCCAACCCGGCATAGCCTCGTGTTAAGACTACGGCTAGCTAGCCGCCAACGCGCTTACTACGAGCCGTCCCCGGGGGCTACATACAATAAAGCCTCTGCTTTAGTGTTAAGTGTAGCCCTCGCGGACCCTCTGCTGTAATTATCAAAGCGCACGTATGTCATACGACGTTTTATAACATATTTGCGAGGAAACAAATACAACTCGGACTTTCTTAAACGAATAAATCTTTAATCACTTGTTAAAGCAGTTATAAAAAGATTTACTTGTTCACAAATTAGCGATGCGCGCGCATCACCGCTTTTTTTAAGGCAAAGGCATAAAAAACAGCTAGTATTACTAATAAAGTAAATTTATGTTTTTTATACAGATGAATGGTTGTGATTTATTGTCAAAATTAATTAAATTAAAAAATCAAATGTTTGTTTATAATATTTTATCTTCCAAAGTTAATTTAATTCATAAAATGTGGACCTCTTTTCTGACATAAAAACTCTTTGCTAAAATTTCAAAAAGTACCGTTCGTTTTAGACGGAGCATCTTGATAAACCAGCGTTTTACCTTAATAAAAAAAAAACAATAACGCACAAGTACGTAATGAGATAAAAGACTATATTGAAATTGGTGAAATAAGAGACCCTTTACGAGCAAATATGTTATAAAATATATTTTAGGACACACAATTTAATGCTCTTATTTTAATGGCAAGTCAATTGCCGGGTCGGAGGGTTGCCGTTGCCGCGCATGAAAATGTGCTATGACCTTTACTTGTTAATTGTAACGACAGTCTTAACTAACAGTTTTATTAAGAGTATTATTAGTACAGTTCATTCATATAGTGTTATTCAAACAATGACTCATACAAAACTCTTCAATGGTGGGAATAAGATTGATTAATAACAGTTCCATTACAGTTTAGAATTAGGATGAGAGAGCTTATAAATATTTTATCATAACTATCTGATAGGTATAATATTATCTTTTTACTGTCTCTAAATTGTATAGTTTTCCGAAGTAAGTATTTATTTATTTAATTCTGAATAGCACAGCACTTGATAGCATCTTTTGCACTTGTTTACAAAAAATAAAAAAATGTGCTAAGAGTAGAATTACAAAAAGATGATTTTATTATTGCATAGGACAAACCACAACAACAACTAAAAACAAATCTAAACAATTTTTCGGTTATCTTGACTTTCAATTTACCGTAATACTGCCCCCGGTTATTTCCTATGATATCAGATCCATGGGTACGATCGATCTAAACATGCCAGATAATATACGATACATTTGTTTCTGGTAACTTACTACGAGCCAACGACGCAATACTTACGAATTTACGAGAAATATTAGAAGGCTTCCAAATATCGGATAGAACCTTCGGGATAATCCAATTTTTTAGATTACACATTACCAACAGGGCTGTTAAAAGCTGGTTGGTTTTTGCATTGCGAGCGATAAACTCGGAAGCCTTCAGTGATGATGACTGAACGATTAGATCCCAAGAGGGATTGAGAGAGGTGATGCTACCGATAATAACGAGGTTAGTTAGGTGGTTTCCATCCCCGAATAGCTAGGTGTACATTAAAAGAGAGATCAGGATGTATGTTATATCCGTGACATGACCCTGGAGTTCTACTCTAGACCAGAAGAGCTCCAGTATTGAATAAATAAATAAATATGCGCCAGACAAAATACTACTTGTCATGGTCTCGAAGTAAGGAGAATAGACAGAGTGCATAAATTACGCACTAATCTATCCATTATGAAAACTCATACAAAAATTTGCTTTAGCATTGTTTTTAAGTTTTTTTTTGCATGAAACCAATCAGCTTAAGATTTTGCTATTGTTCTTAGACTGAGATATCTTAATATGACGGCTCAATAGTGGATTCACTCGTATTTGAGTATTTTTTTGCTTGACTCGATTAGCTACAAAATTTTGCTATTGTTTTTGGATTCCGATATCTTTTTAAGATGCCTCAATAGTGGAGTAAGACTACTCTTTACTTATTTGATTGACACTGGCAAGTTATACACCATCTTATAGGCTGGTTGTTAATTGATATATTTAAAAATAGAACACACATATATATATATATTTTATTTGAATGAGTATCATTTTTCCGAGAATCTGGCAGGAATTCGCTTGCAGCAATGAAGCTCAGTCAACGTGATTTTCGCGCTATGATTTATTATGACTGTAGAAAAGGTTTGAAGCCTCAAGAATGTTTCGAACTTTTGGTGAGTCCACTTGTTCACGAGCAACAGTATTTAATTGGTTAGCTGAATTTAAAAGAGGACGAAGATGTCTCGAAGATGAAGCGAAGACAGGTCGGCCGCCAACCGCGTTCACACAAGAAAACGTTCGTGCAGTCGAAAAACTTATTCGCGAAAACCGACGAATTACGTATGTAGAGCTGGAGCGAGAACTGAGATCAGCAGCAATGCAAACCATAATTCACTACCACCCACCACCGCCGCCACCCACCGCCGCACAAACTTACCGATGAGCAGGAAGACCGTCGGGTGGATTTGTGCCTATTCATGATAGATAAATTCGACGGTGGCTAGAAAAAAAACCGTGTATGATATACTGACTGGTGAAGTGGTGACGAAACATGGCTATATAACTATGATCCCGAAACATAGCGACAGTCGACTGTATGATGTTTTGAAGATGAACCAACTCCAACGAAATGTCGCCGTGCACGAATCACACAAACAAATGGTCGCCTCGTTTTTCTGCAAAACGGGTCATATTGCTACTGTAGTGCTAGAGCAGGGTAATTATTATTACCGTGGCTAGAGGATCAAAGAACGGTGAACTCTGAATGGTATGTGACAGTTTGACTCCAACAGTAATATCAGCTTTCTCTCCGTAAACATTGTTCGAGATGGGTGCCGCACGAACTTACCGATGGGCAACAAGACTGTCGGGTGGATTAGTGCCTTTCCATGATAGATAAATTCGACGGTGGCGAGAAAAAAAACGTGTATGATATACTGACTGGTGACGAAACATGGCTATATAACTATGATCCCGAAACATAGCGACAGTCGACTGTATGGTGTTTTGAAGATGAACCAACTCCAACGAAATGTCGCCGTGCATGAAGCACACAGAAACAAATGGTCGCCTCGTTTTTCTGCAAAATGGCTCATATTCCTACTGTAGTGCTGGAGAATCAAAGAACGGTGAACTCTGAATGGTATGTGACAGTTTGTACTCCAACAGTAATGTCAGCTTGGTGTGACAAGCGACTGAAGTCAGGAATCCGGCACCTTCTCTGGCACCACGACAATACAGCGCCGCACACGTCTGCCAGAACAGTTGTCTTTTTCAACTTAAAAAATGTGTCAATCCTTCCTCACTCACCATATTCCCCTGACCTAGCGCCTTGTGATTTTTACCTGTTTCTGAACTCTGAAATGTAGCGCACGTGTAAACGCGTATGCCAAATTAACTGTGTACGCGCGAACAAAAACATGGCTATATAACTATGATCCCGAAACATAACGACAGTCGACTGTATGGTGTTTTGAAGATGAACCAACTCCAACGAAATGTCGCCGTGCATGAAGCACACAGAAACAAATGGTCGCCTCGTTTTTCTGCAAAATGGCTCATATTCCTACTGTAGTGCTGGAGAATCAAAGAACGGTGAACTCTGAATGGTATGTGACAGTTTGTACTCCAACAGTAATGTCAGCTTGGTGTGACAAGCGACTGAAGTCAGGAATCGGGCACCTTCTCTGGCACCACGACAATACAGCGCCGCACACGTCTGCCAGAACAGTTGTCTTTTTCAACTTAAAAAATGTGTCAATCCTTCCTCACCCTCCGTATTCCCCTGGCCTAGCGCCTTTTGATTTTTACCTGTTTCCAAAAATTAAAGAAAAACTAAAGTGGAAGAGCTTTGAAAGCAAAGAAGATGCACTGGCTGCTTATAATTTCGAGATTTCTGAGGTGTCTAAAGAAGAGTGGTCACAGGTATTTTCTAATTGGTTCAAACGTATGGAAAAGTGTATACGTGGTCAGGGTGAAGACTTGAAAAGATGGATACGTTTTATAATTTTTGAGTATCTAATTTCTTTTGGCATGCCCTTCGTACTTGATGCGTACAATCCACGACTGTGTGCCCTATCCATAGGTAGAAAAGTCCAAAAAACATAAGTGTTTAAGCAATACAACGGTAATAAATAATTTGATTATCCTTAAAGAATTTTATATGTATGAAGGACGAAAGAGATACGTCAAGTAGGTATTAATATTAACTGCTTACAATAAAAACCACAGATTTTCTTGATTATTTTTTGAAATGCGACTTTTCGGGCATTAAATTCGCGAAAAATAGTTCAGCCCAGTTTTAGTGGTCCAAGTTTTTTTCAGCTTAAGAGCGGTTTCAGACTAGCGTTTTATACGCGCGTTCAAGCTCGTTTAAGGAAGCTCATGTAGGCTCATACAGATGCGACTTTCGGTATACGCGGAACTCTTACGAACGTGGGCGCTTATAAGCTCGTATAATCCGAAACTAGTCCACCGGTTTGAGCGAACTGCAATAGGCCCGTGTACGCGCGTTTGGTTTTCTGAACTCTGAAATGTAGCGCACGTGTAAACGCGTATGCCAAAGCAACTGTGTACGCGCGAACAAAAACGCTTGTCTGATACCGATCTTAAACCGTCATTACAAGATTCGCAAGTCATTTAAACAAAACATATTTCCCGAAAATCTAGTTCGCAGTTAGCAGTTATATTTTATTAGATAATTTGTTTTTTTTCTCTAATCTGTTCATGAAAACAATTTTACTATCCAATTAAACAATTTTAATTTTGGCATAGAGATATAATTTTTTTCTAGTGTAGTCATGTACTTAGCTATCGTATAATAATGCATCGATTGCATTTTCAAGGAATACCAAGACAGTTATTTCACTTTTTTTGTAACTTTTTGTAAAATTACGAACAGTTAGACTGTTTTAAAAATCACTGTGGTTCAATAAATGTGGTAAGTAACCAAGATTTGTTCTCAGCTTCAAAAACTGCCTTAAAACATGTTTATTCTCTGGACAAAAACTGCTTCTACGTTAGTTTGGTAGCATCGTCAAAAATAACATCATGCAAAGTAACTCGATGGAAAATTTGCGAATTTTCCCAAAGTCATAATTTGGAGAAATCGCTTTAAGAAATTTTTGGACCACTGAAACATTGCCATCCTGATAAGTAATATTGATAAAGAATTAAGCTTAGACGTATAGGGTCAATTACAAAGCGCGGAATTTCAAACAGCCTTGCCATTCATGTGCTAGCAATACTAGCATATTATTAAATTTGTTTATTTTCGCATTTTACAATGCTTTTTCATATCGAAAGATAAAATAAAACTTGAAAAATTCGAATTTCGGACCTTCAAGAACTCTGACCCTGCCTGATTTCTTCAATGTCCGAAATTATTTTTTTCTAGTTTTCGATCTTTCGACTAGCATATTAATTTTGTGGCTGGTTCTGGTGCCCATCCAACACGTGATGCCCTAAGCAATTGCTTAATTTGCTTATGGGTTAATCCAGCACTGTATCTGCTTTGCTACAGATAAAAATATCCAATATGACCTTGAACATCAAACTACATTATGTGTTAACTGTCGCTTTATCATTATGTAAATTATATGACGAGATATGAAAATGTTACAAAAGATATCACTATCTTTTTGTGAAGGTGCCAGAGCAAATGTAGTTTATAAATTCATCATCATCATTCTGAACCATTAGGCGTCTGGGGCCGTACAAAGGCCTCCACTGTCGATTTCCAGGGTTGTTCCAACCGGAGTTTTATGACCTTCAGCAGGTCATCCGTTCAACCAGCGAGTTATTATTGTTTTAGGTTGCGTTGTGCGATACCCTTCGCCAATTCTATCAGAAATTATCAATTTAGGAAGTAAATAATGAATAAAGTAAGAAATAAATTTGCCCTGAATTTCGGCTGAGGCGCTATTTTTACTAAGCCACGCCGTCATCACATTAACTTATCGCTACCATTGCTGTTTGGTGCTTAATCACCTTGCTGGTTAATTATCATAAACCAGGGCCAAGTCCCTTTTCTGACCTGACTCTTGAATCACGTTTTGCCAGATTGGCATTAGAAAAAAAAATACGAATGCTTCATACATACATTTCCTGTTTGATATTTCTTTAACGCCGATGAAAAGGCAATGAAGATGGATGAACTGAAGAAATTTGGATTACGAATTAGGCGCTGTGACCAACCACCAACAATTCCCGTAAGTCCTAGTCAGGGGTTGAACATTCCGAATCTTCTGATTTCGTCTAACAACGAAACGCGAATGCTACGTATGCGTTTACACCATCTCTGGCTTTTATTACACTCATAGCTTACTTTAGCCGACCACGTGGCAGCATACCAGGGTTCTCGAGATCAGTGAATAAATAACAATGGCCGAAAATAGACCAAATATTTTTAGAAATAGCAACGTTAATGTATTCAAAATTTAATTGACTTTGAGTTCTTTGTTGTTTATAACTAGGTAGTCATTTGATCACTAGCGGTATGTGACGATTTGGTCCATTACAATGAAAAGCTAAAAAGTGGAACTCACTGCCCGCATTTTACGTTAAGTAGTCTCGTCAATTAGGAATTTCTCAAAAATCATTGAGAATAGCTTGGCATGGTTCACTCTCAATCAATCTCAATCGCAAAAGTCGCAGTCGCACGATCTTGAACGCGCGTATAAAACGCTAGTCTGAAACCGCTTTTAAGCTGAAAAAAACTTGGACCACTAAAACTGGGCTTAACTATTTTTCGCGAATTTAATGCCCGAAAAGTCTCATTTTAAAAAATAATCAAGAAAATCTGTGGTTTTTATTGTATGCAGTTAATATTAATACCTACTTGACGTATCTCTTTCGTCCTTCATACATATAAAATTCTACAAGGATAATAAAATTATTTATTACCGTTTTATTACTCAAAAATAGCAGAAAATACATGGAAGAAAATGGAGGTGATTCGTATGGATAAGATAGTGACAGCGTTAGAATTATGAAAGCTGGTAAGGCTGCAGGGTATGATAGTGTCTGTTGAGATGCTGAGGGCCGGGCGAGGCATAAGCTGCTAGTCAGTTGAACCGCCTTTTTAATTTGTGTTGGAGGGCCGGCCGGGTACCAGAAGATTGGTGCAAGGCTGTGATCGTGCCGCTTTTCAAAGGGAAAGGTTCACAACAGGACTGCAAAAATTACCGCGGAATCAGCCTTCTCAGTGTTGTCGGCAAACTGTGTGCTAAGGTGTTGATTAATAGGGTTGTGAAAGAGACGGAAGAAAAGATTTGGGATGCGCAAGTGGGATTCAGAAAGGGAATGGGATGTACGGATCAGGTTTTTTCCTTGCGTTGCGTAGCGGATTTTTTTTTTACTCTGCTGGTTGTTCCTGCCTGCTACGCTGCGGGTCGTAGTTTAATTCCCAACCAAATACTTAGCATTTATTTTTGTAATGTGTTACCAAATAAGCTAATTATCAATTCGCACAATAACACCAGCACAACACAATAAGTCCAGCTAGGTAAGTCCAACTTCGAGAAAGAGATCTCTCGTCGAATCCAGCTCGGATGGGCAGCGTTCGGGAAGCTCCGGCATATATTTGCGTCCGAAATACCTCAGTGTCTCAAGACAAAAGTCTTTGACCAGTGTGTGTTGCCAGTAATGACCTATGGGAGTGAGACGTGGTCCCTTACTATGGGTCTCATAAGAAGGCTCAAGATCACCCAGCGAGCAATGTAGAGAGCGATGCTTGGTATTTCCCTGCTCGATCGAATCAGAAATGATGAGATCCGCAGGAGAACAAAAACAACCGACATCGCTCGAAGGATTGCATCGCTGAAGTGGCAGTGGGCGGGACACATAGCGCGGAGAACCGATGGCCGTTGGGGCGGAAAGGTTCTCGAATGGCGACCGCGTACCGGACGACGTTCCGTGGGCAGGCCCTCTACAAGGTGGACCGACGATCTGGTCAAGGTCGCGGGAAGCCGCTGGATGCGGACAGCGCAGGACCGATCGTTGTGGAGATCCTTGGGGGAGGCCTATGCCCAGCAGTGGGCGTCGTTCGGCTGAAATGATGATGATGATGATGACAATAACACTAATATGATAATGTATCTATCATATAATCTATTAAAAAATACTTACCCTTAAATTCCTTAGTATGACTGTATCTTATCAAAATCAGCTGATTCAAGTTGCTTTTAGCGTATACATTGTACGCATGAGTGAGTCAGTATCTACGAACTCTAAAGTACATAATTAAACACCGATCGATAATCAGTCGTAAGTTTAAAAGATAACATTGATTGAATATACAAATAATGACGAATAGACTCGACTAAGGTTGACTCAAAACATACAAACAATAGTCAAAATTGCATACGTATTATACGGGGGAAGACAAAAAGGTTTTCAACCTAACTGTCAGACCTGTATGATAAGCTTTATTTTAATTTTAGTGTTAACCAATCAATTCAAATAAATGAATATAAATAAATAAATATGCGCACAGACAACACACCTCTTGTAATGGTGTCGAAGTAGGGATTAATATCCCTGTGTTACGAGGTACCACACAAGGAAATAAGCCAGGGGCGTCTTCCAGCACACCCAGACCCGAGTCAATTCAGAAAAGATCGTTTCCTGAATTGACCCGACCGGGAATCGAACCCGGGACACTACGGAAATCGAGGCGAGAAACCGTGCTACAGTGCACTACGCCAATCGTGTCGTCAAATAAAGGATGTCCAAATTTTTAATTCGTATGATGATTATCTCAAATCTTCTAAAGACTGACTGGCCTGTTGGTGCAATTGTAGCGATCTTGCCTTTAGTACGGAGGTCTCCTTGCCTGGAGGTCGTGGGTTTGAGCCCTAGACCCATGGCGAACATTTGTGTGACGAACATTTCTGTTTGTTGTGTTACTGGGTGTTATTATTTATTTAAGTATTTATTCAGAAATATTTCAGTTTTTCATCTTTATCAGTCTCTGATATGCTAAGTTTAAGCTCGGCTTAGTTTGGGGTTAGATGATCTTGGTATAATTTGTCCCAGATATTTATTTATTTAATGAATTAATAATTGTAAGTCTAGTGGATCAAAGAAAAGAAATTAGCTTCATGCCTTGCCTTCTCACTTACTTCAATTTATGTCATATATTGTAATCAATACTTTTGCCAAGTGGTATCTTCTGTGCTCTTAGGACTTAACCACCGTGTGGTTCTCACTAAGAATGTATTCGTATTTTCTAGAAAACGCATCGTAGGCATTCCTTCAACCCAATGAACCGATGACCTGTTGCAGGAAGCCGTTGGACGTCCAGCATTGGTGATAATAATTCGTCTTATGTAAATTATCTCTGTACTGTGATCTAGTTCAATATAGCATTAATTATAGGCACCACCCTTTGCCAAAAATCCTTATCCAATTCTTAACCCCCTCTTTAATTTGCAGATCCCAGAACTGGCCAAGCAGACAGACCTGAGCCCCCGGCAAGTGGAGCGCTGGTTCCGCCTCCGCCGCAGCCAGGACAAGCCGTCCACGCTGGTGAAGTTCTGCGAGAACCTCTGGAAGGTCATCTTCTACGTGTGCAACTTCGCCTTCGGTCTCTACGTGCTGTGGGACAAGCAGTGGCTGTGGAATATCGACCATTGCTACGTGGGATATCCGCATCATGTAAGCGTTTTCATTTACCTACAGATCAAAAGGTGACAAGCTAGGCGACAGTGAAGCTCACAATTTTGTCGTACTTTTTAGATTTATAAGCTTTCCGTCCGCCCGCGGCGTCGCCCGCATGTACTTCATCGTTACATATTATGGGTATAAAAATTACACAAAATCTTTATAAATTGTAGCCTATGTGTAATTCTAATGTATAAGCTGTATTATTGTGAAGTTTCATCTAAATCCGTTCAGTAGTTTTTGTGTGAAAGAGAAACAACTTTCCCAGATCCTTATTTATTAACTTGGGTATGGTTGCTACATCCAACGACGAACTAGATCCGCTGAATGTTGAGGAAAACTACTTTATTGTGCGAAAGCAAGTGATTTTTATGTCTTCTCTCACTGCTACGTGTTTTACGTATAACAAACATTTATACATACATACTCACAAACTTTCGCATGTATAATAATAGTAAGATTAGTAGTAAGATTTATAAGATTAGTAAGATATTCACTCACTGCAGGTCTTGGCCAGCATTATTTTTTGATGACTATAAATCAGGTTCCTATCTTGTGGTTACTCCACAGAATTATTATTTCCGTTAGCAAGAAGCTGTGTTGCCACAGACAAATCCGAATAGGTAACGCAAGGCGCTCCGATGGTATAAAACCATGCGTGCCACTTTTTGGACGCTTGTGACGTCACGATAGCGTTTTAGTGATAGGAATTCCTGGAACCTTTTTAATATGATTTATGGATAGAGTAATGATCGGGTGTAAATCTAGTTGATTCCCTAAATATCTACTCGGCAGCCCTAGAATTATAAACAGGACGATCTGGTATCCTTCTTTTAAAGATTGATAGATTGCGAAGAATCGACGGATTAGAGCACTTTTTATTGCTACGTGAAGACCAAATATTCTTTTTTCACTTCTCATGCTCTGAAAGTACGCCAATATAGCCCTACGAAGCGGGACTAAAGTGACCACTTTAGGCCCTAGGGAGTAAAAAGTAATTAGTTTTTAATTTTCTTCATGTGACGCAGACAAACTCAACCAGCCAGTAAAAATATACTATTATCTGTGGAGTGTGGACCATTTTCATTGCGCAAATGTTGAGGGTTTATTTCCATGGTTTGAAGGTGGCGCCATGTTTTTATATTGTTAATCTGTGACTGGTTCAGTTCGGAAAAAAAAACTGACCGCGAAAATAACACAACTTTTGTAGAGTGTAAATTTGTTCGGTTTTAAATGCTTTTGTACTAAATTGACTATTTTTCTCGCACTCAAAGTGAAAAGTACAGTTTGCACCTCGAGACTATTAATATACCCTCGGTTTCATTGACTCCCTCGCACGCTCGGGAGTCAAACCACCTCTGGTATATTATGGCTTCGTTTAGTCCCTCGATATAAAATATACTATTAAACAAACAACTGCTTTAAAAGTATTTTAGCATTGTTATTTCTGTAGAAAATAACACCGACCCAAATGTTGCGGACATCACGTAACGTAATCATGACTCTTTAAATCGCATGCCTCATTATGTTCTTGGAGCGTGATCGGTAACATGTTGCTGTAAGTAACCACTTTACTCGTCAAAAGATTAGTTATTTACGAAACATACCTAAAAAGCAACATTGAAACAAATTTTCGGTCTAAATCTGGTTACTAAACACAGGATGTGTAAACTATTTATTTCCAATGCTTCATGATCGCCAAGCCGAAACCGCTGAAGGAAGTAAGCTGTATTGTTTTTAAACACCAACTAGGGTGGCTACAGCTGGATAATAATAGGTTGGGGAAAAAGTTTCTTCGCATTTTTTAAGTTAATTCAAAACATTTTAATATAGTTTTTTTACATTTAACTAAGGTATGTAGGTGCCATTTTGTTCGATTACCTTTTGCCTTCTTGTAGGTAGGGACATGATCCCAATGCTTTAGGAATTTTGAGGCTTCTGATCAAAATACCGCGACAAGTGGGTTTGGCAGTCCTCTCGTGATGTTAACCTGACACTGCCTAAAGAATTTTGAAGAGACCGAAACAGGTGGAACTATACGGCGGATACATTAACACACATCACAGCCAAACTCTCTTAATTTTTGCTGGGTGGCTAAAGATGTGCGAGGTCTAGCGTTATCATGATGGAAAACCACACCCTTTCTGTTGATTAATACCGGCCGCTTTCTCTCAACTTCTTGCTTTAATCTCATCAGTTGTTCGCAGTAGAGTTCAGAATCGATGGTCCTGCCTGGTGGTAACAGCTCATAATGAATAATGCCCTTCCCATCCCACCACACACAGCATCACCTTGTTGCGAGTTAACCCGGGTTTCGCCACAGTCTGTGAAGCCTGACCGGCCTTTGACCTCGACCTTTTTCGCACGTTCTTGTCGTACTAGATCCACTTTTCATCACCAGTTATCAGCTTCTTCAAAAATGGTTCGGTCATTACGTCGTAATAAAGAATCACAAATGAGAACACGGTTCATTAGGTTTCTTTCAGTGAGCTCGTGAGGTACCCAATATCGAGCTTTTTTGTGTACCCAGTTTTTTTCAAATGCGCCATACCTGTTTTGTGGTCAATTCCTATTTCTTCAGCTACGTCGTAACTACTAATATGCCGACATTGCTCCACTTCTTCAAAAATCCATTTTATCCGTAATAGGGCGACCAGAGCGACGTGCATCTTTGACATCAAAATTTCCGTATTGTAACCGCTAAACCAAATTTGTGCTACTCTCACAGACACTGCACTAGGTCCATAAACATCCCAATTTTTTTTGCGGCTTGCGTTGTATTTTTACCTTTTTTGTACTAAAATTTTAAAATGCATCGAATTTCTTCATTAGATTTACTCATCTTGACAGTGAGAAAAACAATTGAAAATCACACATTTTCCTAATTTGAGTTTGGAATTGTCTTCTTTAAAATTTAAACTTTTAATGATACCAAAACCAGCCAGATACAAATAGTATAGCCAAAGAGATTTTGTTACAAGTTCATACATACTTTATGCGAAAAAACGTTTTCCCTAACCTAATAGATAGGTAGTATGCTACTTATATAGAATATTAAGCCGGATGTAGTCATAGCGATTATCTTAAAAAGCTCGTATGGAGCCTTTGATAAAATCTAAATAGGAAGATAGGTGACTCGCCTCTAACGCGTGGATCGCTTAAATCAGGCCCCCCCGTCGCCTAATTTTTGACAGGACTTCACTCTGACGCAAGGTTGTCTCGCTTACGCTAAGGTCAAAACAAATAGGTTTGTCTCTGTCCTTCACATCGCACAACGATAATGTAGTGGTGCATCATCCCCGTTCTCAGTTGACAATTTTAAGAACGTGCCGTATCTTCGCTATTTGATTTAATCTAAGCATTAAGCGTTAAGTTGTGAGGGAACAGTCACTTTGCATCACATGGAATAGGCTTAACAAAATCGCACCTCATCCGCATTGTCGATACCAGAGGGCCAATTGCGAATGGCGGAAAAAGGCAATTGATATGGTTAATTAATATATCCAGGCAACACACTATTAAAAAACCTTAAAATACAATGTACATAAAGGCCGGTATTCACTTTGCTTAGTGCGAGTGCAGGTGACTAGTAGAAGCGATTGATTAGTGCAGGTGTGTAGTGCAAGTAGTGTCCAATTATGTTTAGTGGATGTGTTTAGTTGCTGGGTTCAGTTTATCTCGGACACCTTTAATTTTATACCTAAGGTCTTTACAATTTAAAGTACATTCATTTTTACATACTCCTGCACACATTTTTATGGTAAATCCTACGTCTACTACGCCATTTTATGCAAGTTTTGCAAAACGCTAAACACTGAACACTAACACCTGCTGTCCAGACGTGTTTAGTGGCAGGCACGCGGCGAGTGAGGGGAATGGGAAGCACGCGGGACGAGGCCACTCGCAAAAAAATTTAACACGCTTCTAATCGGTTTACTACGCAAGTTACTAATCACTTGCACTAATCTATCGGTGTCCACACGTGTTTTCTACTAACACTAAGCAAAGTGTAAGCCGGCCTTAAATTATGCAGGGACCCTTAGTTTCCGCTGTTACATAGCACACATTTCCGAGCATATAACTGCATGCTAGTTCATAGATACACCTTGCATAATTATGACCTTAAGCACTTCATAAATCGACGACACGATTGGCGTAGTGCGCTGTAGCACGGTTTCTCGCCTCGATTTCCTTAGTGTCCCGGGTTCGATTCCCGGTCGCGTCAATTCAGGAAACGATCTTTTCCGAATTGACTCGGGTCTGGGTGTGCTGGGAGACGCCCCTGGCTGATTTCCTTGTGTGGTACCTCGTGACACAGGGATATTAATCCCTACTTCGAGACCATTACAAGAGGTGTGTTGTCTGGCGCATATTTATTTATTTATAAATCAGTAAATATCTAGATTATGATTAGTATCACAAATATATATTACTAGACGACAAGATCAGCGTAGTGCGCTGTTGCGCGATTTCTCGCCTTGACTGGCCTGGTGTCCCGAGTTGGATTGCCGGTCGAGTGATCGGGTCAATTCAGAGAAATAATTTTAATATAGGTGGTCAAACTTGTAGTAGTTATTGACACATCATTGGGACAGGTAAACAGTAAATAAATAAAAATAAAATAAATATCCCTGGACATTATTACACACAGCGCCATCTAGCCCCAAAGTAAGCTAATTAAAGCTTGTGTTATGGGATACTAGACAACGGATAAACATACTTAAATACATTTTCTTTTGTAAATACATACTTATTATACATAGGAGACACCCAGACCAGTACAAACAGACATGTTCATGCACACAAATGTTTGTACTGTGCGGGGATCGAACCCGCGACCTCTGGTGTAGTATCCAACTTCTTAACCATTACACTAAGTCGGTCGTCAACAACAGTTTACTGTCAACATACTTATCAGTTATCACCACCAATTGTTTTTTTTTAATAAGTCGTTTTCACGAGAACAGATACTGTAAGTAAACCAAAAAAATAAAATCAATTTCCTCGTATCTTAAATAACTTTTCGATAACGAATTCATATTTTCGCAAAGAGATAAAGTGATTCTATTATCTAATATTGATGTGTATTTTTGCAGATATTTTGAGGGGTGTTTTCTTATGAAAATAAAACATTAATGTATGAGAGTGTTTATGCATATAATTTTATTGTTTGGGCTTGGTGGAGATTGAACATGCCACCTGAGTTATTTCTATTCCCTATATAAGTTGTTAACTGAACTGGCCTTTTGGCGCACTGGTAGTTATCCTGCTTCAGCTCCGAAGGTTTTGGGTTCGATTCCTACCTAGGACGAACATCCATATGTCGAACATTTGTATTTGGTATTAATATCTGTTTAAGTTTTTATTGAAAAGCATTTAAGTAGGTTTTATCACTCTCTGACTACCATAACCAAAATGATCTTGGTTTGGGGTGTCCCAGATATTTATTTATTTAGTTCAAAAGTGCAAAGATTCTAACAATAAATTAAAAATTCGTTGTGTACAATCTACTTGTTTATATTCGAAGAATATTACGATTTATGAATAAGTGTATTATTATAGTCCGAAAATACGACGGAAAAGATAAACCTATCTGGGACGCAAATTATTTAACGAAGAGATTAGTTTTTTATAAACGTTATCTCTGACCCTGAAATATTTTCTAATCAGGCTTTTTTGTTCAGACGGGTACGCATCCAGCGCGACATTGCAGTTGCAAAACTATCTTTATTATACATGACAGTAGAGTAGATGTACCTTTAAAGTAATTACAATATTATTTCAAGGGTACATCTACTCAACCGTCAGAGCAGAGGCATAGACTTGATGGGAGGCCATTAAGTACAGTCGCAAGCAACGATTTATGTTTAATACTGACGGTACACATACCTTTAGGGAATAAACAATACTTTATTCACTCACTTTTACTTTTATTTTTAACTTTTGTAATGCTTCAAAAATGTATATTTTTTTAGGCAAGTTTTTTTATTCAGTTCTTCAGATTGGTAATTTTCATCTTCTTCAGTCATCTGCACCATTTTGGACCACATTATAAGTTATCACTTAGTTATGAAATTTAAAGAAAAACTTATTGCAGAATTCGGTTTAGACGAAATACTAGGAATCGAGTTTTTAATGCGCTTCAAAAATGTATGATTCACTCATATTGACCCGGGTACTCGTACACTTATATCTTATCGCCGGGGTCGCGATAACCAGCTCCACAATCTACATATATTTATCACTTATCAATCAATCTTTGTGCTTCTCATAAAATGCTACCTTGGGTCGAATTACGGTGAAGTTTTTTGTAATCTTATTAAATGAATTCAATTGAAAGAAACCGTTAATTGAACTTTATTTTTAGTTCAGCTTATCAGGATGTAAGACACGAATTATGACTGAAAGGATAAATAAGTAATAGGGAAGGACTCTTTAGGACATGTCGACCTTTTCAAGACCATAATGAGAGCAAGGAAAAAGGGCAAAAGAAAAATACAGAAAATGACAACATCATATCATAAATGAACTATAGTAGTTTAAACTCGTATTAAATGACTTCAAAGACTAAAATAAAAGTAACCAAGAAACCAAAAAAACAAGACATTTTCTAGGTTTTCTTTACTGACTATGCTATTCCTTGATCAAGTAAAATGAAGTGCTAACACCGGAGAAAAAAAGAGAAACGAGTCACCAAGAGTTCGGTGACTCGTTTCTCTGTCGTATCATCCAGACCTGGAATGCTCTACCAGAGCATGACGTATTTCCTTCCTCTAAAAACAGTTCTCTGTGACGTTGCTTATTATTGTTATCCTTCCAGGGCATCACAAACGACGTGTGGTGGTACTACACGGTCTCCTCAGCGTTCTACTGGTCGCTGACCATCTCGCAGTTCTGGGACGTGCGCCGCAAGGACTTCTGGCAGATGTTCATCCACCACGTGGCCACCATCGCGCTGCTCAGCTTCAGCTGGGTCTGCAACCTGCACAGGATCGGCACTTTGGTGTTGTTGCTACACGACTGTGCGGATATATTCGTTGAGGTTAGTTCGCAATTTAAATTTTACTAGGCAGACAGTTTCTTCAGACGACGCTATAGTAACAATAGTTTTTGTAGTATCATAGACGGCGCTTATTCAATCCTACTTTTATCCTACAACGTGCTGATTTTAGTGGCGTGAATTTAGTCAGCGTAAAATACACACATCAAAAGTGTCTAGGGATCAACATATATTTTTGCAATAACTTTTCTCCTGATTGATATTAATTAAAATTTTCTTTAAGGATTCATCAAATAAAGTGTTTTCGTTTGTCTACAGTAACGATAAACCAAGTCACCTTTGCATTAATAAAGAAATTTGCCATTTTCCTAATAAAGGGATTTTTGACATTTGAACCACTAACATTAAAGTTCGAAAAAAAGACTGAAATAACAGTTTTCTTAAAAAATTTAATTGGGTAACTTAAACAATTAATAATCCGTGTTTCTACCGCGAACACTAACAACACAAAAACATCGGTTTGGCATACTCAAAATGAGTTCATCCAAATCACGCTGTGGAATGGCCGCCCATGTTCGTTGCAACAACAAAAAAAGGTCTTCTTGCGACTGGATACCCTCCATATTCGGCAGAGCTCTTCTCTGTAGCTTATCCCATGCATGCTCAATCGGGTTCAAGTCTGGCGACTGAGCAGGCCAGGGCAGGACATTGATGTTCGCTGCGGCGAGAGTCTGTCTTACAACTCTTGCGGTGTGCGGTCGTGCATTATCATGCATTAACTGAAATAAGGGACCGATTTGCACTTGTAGAGGAACGATGACGTCTGATACAATCGTCTCAGCATAAATTTGAGCGTTGAGGTTGAGGAGGTAGTCAGAGGCAAGGGACTGTGTCGTCATGGTGAACGAAACACTCAGAAGCCCACTTTTCATCAATAGTATCAGAACCCAAAAGCTTTCCACCATTATTCGCGTTGACGTTTTCGTCGGATATTTAACAATGAACACAAAGATTTTGGTTCTGGCCAGATTTGAACTCGGGACCACACGATCCACGATCTGAGTTCGGGTGCTGAACCACTAGGCCACGAGTCTACAACCTGCTTACAATACTATGCATTTAAGCATTTTGAATAGCTTGGTCGATATTGATCGTACTATGATCGTGAGTTATATCATTATATCCACCCAGAAGCCTGAAAGCACTTTCCTGTTACTGAATTTGTAAAAATATGTGTTTAATTATTCCCTTGTTTTCCTAACTTTAGTTATACCTACCTACCTATTATTGATGGCACGATTGGCGTAGTGCGCTGTAGCACGGTTTCTCGCCTTTAATTCCGTAGTGTCCCGGGTTCGATCCCTGGTCAGGTCAATTCAGGAAACGATCTTTTCTAAATTGGCTTGTGTCTGGGTGTGCTGGGAGACGCGCCTGACTTAATTCCTTGCCTGGTACCTCGTAACACAGGGATATTCATCCCTACTTCGAGACCATGACAAGAGGTATGTTGTCTAGCGCATATATATGTATTTATAATTTTTAATGGTTACGAGCTCCG
Source organism: Udea olivalis (assembly GCA_947369235.1). Classification (NCBI taxonomy): domain Eukaryota; kingdom Metazoa; phylum Arthropoda; class Insecta; order Lepidoptera; family Crambidae; genus Udea; species Udea olivalis. The sequence goes on along the minus strand of OX376362.1, from coordinate 13,604,860 downwards.
GTTGAGTCGCAAAGGGTTGCGAGTTCGATTCCTGTACCAGCACAAATGCCTGTTACTAAAACAGATATATCTGTAGGGTCTGGATGTTTGTGGTATGGTGGATATCAAATTTTGGGACCAGCTAAGTGTAATTATGTTGGCTAATATGACTAATTATGCGTTTCTCCAGGCGGTGAAAGCGGCGAAGTACGCGAACTACCAGAAGACCTGCGACACACTGTTCCTCATGCTGATCGTGACGTGGATCGGCACCCGGATTGGCATCTATCCCTTCTACATCATCTGGAGGTGAGCACGAACCTTTGATTAGACCCTGGCGGTCAGTGCGCATTTGAGGCCCTGCGGTCTGCGTCGAGTTAATAGGGTATTTGACAAATATCGGATTCTAAAAATAATTAATATAATCAAAATACATTAAAAAAGGGCCTTATACAATTTTCAATTTGTTTACTTATGTGCGATTTTAAGGCCCTCGAAACTTGGGTGGGCAAATCCATTTTTCAACCGACTTCAAAACAAGGAGGAGGTTCTCAATTCGACTGTATGTTTTTTTTTTTAAATGTTTGTTACCTCATAACTTTCGACTGGGTGAACCGATTTTGATCGTTCTTTTTTTATTCGAAAGCTGGTGCTTCCCGAATGGTCCCATTTTAATTTGGTCTAGTTCTGACATTGGCATCCACGAGAAAACCATATAAGTCTTAAATCTAGATAGACAAAATGCGCGACAAATGGACGACAAATGGACGATTAACTTAATATTACGCCAACCGATTCTGATAATTCTTTATTTATTTAAAAGCTGATGGTGCCCGTGTAGTCCCATTTCAATTTGGTCCAGTTCTGACAGTGGCATCCATGGGAAATCCATATAAGTCTTAAATCTAGATAGACAAAATGCGCGACAAATGGACGGGTAACTCAATATTACGCCAACCGATTTTGATAATTCTTTTTTTATTTGAAAGCTGATGCTGCCCGTGTGGTCCCATTTTAATTTGGTCAAGTTCTGACAGTGGCATCCATGGGAAATCCATTTAAGTCTTAAATCTAGATAAACCATATGCGCGACAAATGGACGAATAACTCATTATAACGCCAACCGATTTGAATGCTTCTTTTTTTATTGGAAAGGATATCCTACTTCAAGAGTAGTTTGATGAGTGTTAGGTTCTGATTATGGGATCCATGACAAAGTAACGGAACTCTTCAATTCTTAGGAGCAATTGGACGATGCTTTTTCGATGTATAAAATAAATGAGAACTATTCACAGAAAATCAAGAAATAAACAAAAATTTTAACAAAGCAAAACCAACTTCAAAAAAAACTATTCCAAAACAAAGCACTAAAAAGTAAAGAAATAATTGCGTATTCTTCTAAACTTAATCGATAATATAATGTAGGTACAATTATTGTTATTGTTGGAGTCGGTGTCAGCCAAGGAAACACTATAATATAATAAATAAATAAATAAATAAATATCCCTGGACATTATTCCACACAGCGCCATCTAGCCCCAAAGTAAGCTAATTAAAGCTTGTGTTATGGGATACTAGACAACGGATAAACATACTTAAATACATTTTCTTTTGTAAATACATACTTATTATACATAGGAGACACCCAGACCAGTACAAACAGACATGTTCATGCACACAAATGTTTGTACTGTGCGGGGATCGAACCCGCGACCTCTGGTGTAGTAGCCAACTTCTTAACCATTACACCAAGTCGGTCAAAAAATATACCTAGCAATATACCTATTTCTTACATATCACGTTTACGTATGTATGTAGGTAGTTACAAACCTACATTGGCTGACACCGACTCCAGCAATAACAATAACTGTACCTACATTATATTATCGTATAAGTTTAGAAGAATACGCAATTATTTCTTTACTTTTTAGTGGTTTGTTTTTTTGAAATAAAACAATCTACTTACACAATTTACAGCAACTTGTTAAGAAACCATATTCATAAACGCAAAATTGTATATAGCTGCGAACAAATGTTATGCAGAACGCAAACAAATAGATGGCAAATGACGTCACTTGCTAGTGGCAGTTTGTAGGTAGCGTTTTGGGCAAGTCACAAAAAAAGAATTTTTAGAATTGCTATACCTATCTCGGGGAGTTTTGGTGCTTTCGAAAATTATTTTTTACAAATGTTTTTTTGAGGTCTTTCGATAACACCTCAACAAAAAAAATACTCAGCTACCCTATTCGGAAGATACTTCCTATAAAAGTATGTTCCGTCGGGCTTAATTACGGTCTCTCTCACAGATATAAGTTATCTCGTGCAATTCGCACGGACTGTCGCGAGAAAAGGAGTGAGATATTTTTGTCACTGTTCGTATCTTAGTCCTGCAGGTTGCATGCAGCCCATTAGGAATGTTTGCAGTGGCGCACATTAATTGTTTCGCGCGAAAGATTGAGCTTAATGTTCAGTTTCCACAAAATAGAAGCCTATTATAATAGTACATTATGGTACAAGTGTGTAATATTGGTGATTACCGCTGAGGCGCCATTGAGCCCCAAGCCGTTAGGTGAGGGGCTTGAGAGAGCCGAGGACGGTTATCATCAATACACACGTGTATCATACGTAGTTTTTCAACACACTTGTGAAATAATACTAAAAACAACTGTAATTTTAACAGTGAAAACGAGTTGTGAAAAGTTTTTCGCAATGGCGGGAAAAAATAATCAGTTTTCCTATGCGCGCGCATCTTACAATGGCGATCGGCCATAGACCAAAAGAATGAGGTTTCTTTTTTTTTGTCTCTTCGCGGATAGCGTTTTAGCCACGTACAAAATGGGGAATTTGAAGTTTTCTTCATTACAAAAAAAACAAAAATTATATTTGAGTGAAAATTTTATTTATTAAACACGTACAAGTTGAAATTATCTATTTAAATACGAAGTTGCATGAAATGAGCTAGCAATAGGTACAATTATTTATTTGTACTATTGAACACGATGTTTTTTGTACCGAAACTTTTTTAAAAACAAAGCAACACAACCAATAAAATATTTTTTTTTGTTTTTAACTCACTTGTGAATAATCGCAATGAAAAAGTCACAGTTTGATTACAGGTGTCATTATGTGCCTAATTGCGGTGAAATTAGAGCCACTTTATGAGCAAGTGTGTTAAAAATGCAATTTTCTCTAGTGTAAATATCGTTTTTTGCCTATGACAATAAAAAAAGTAGACCCCTAAAGGTCGGCCTCATTTTTCTTCTTAACTGATACAATTCCGCCAGAAAAATGCCGTCCTTTTTGTAAATATGAGGTTTTTTAAATGACCTTTGACGGTTTCTGGCTAAATGAACTGGCAACACAAGAAATTTAGTCCGAAGCCAAGAAATAAACCTTTCACATGAAATTTCTGGTTTCTTTACTTTTTCCTCAAATCGGACAGCAGCTCAAAAGCTTGTTCAGTTGAAGCGTTATCCGCGCTAGCTGACGCACGGTATAAGTTACACTTATATTGAACAATTATTGACAAACCAGCTTAGTTCTCAGCGATCGATGTATAGCATAATCGCGCGTCGATCGTGCGTTTGTCTGGACAGGGTCTAACTTACTGCCGTGTTCCAGTACCTCGATCCGCGCGCCGATGCTGCTGCCGATGTTCCCGGCGTACTACATCTTCAACACGCTGCTATGTCTGCTGTTGGTGCTGCACGTTGTATGGACCTGGCTGATCCTACAGATCGCTTACATCACCATCAAGGCTGGACAGGTATGATATCATTTCATTGCCACTGGTATTCGATCTCTGATGTTTTTAACAGGATTAAGAGGTGGAGGTGGAGGTGTCCCGTTAATACACTGGACCGCAAGTGGCCGCCACTATCTGTGCTTGGCAACATTTTCTAATTGAGGTCTTTTAATAAAAGTAATGTAACGAGACCTGCCCCCTGATTCAGAACGAAGTTATCTACCGATTCGGTTTTTTTTTAGTGGGCCTTTGGTTTTTTTTTTGGGGTTCATGCCTGATAATAAATGATTTTTTTATTTTTTTTATTTTCAACATATCAAAATCTTGATTGCTACTGCTTAACGGATCATTTACTATAAATAAAACAAATTTACCGAATTGGTCGATAACTTCGCTCTGAATCGGGGGGCAGACCCTAATTTGATCCATCGTAGACACTATCTCCAACATTTTGTTGTTTTTATAATTCTTTGCGGTTAATTTCAAGGGCGGAAGGCTGTAATTTGGTGAAAATCCGTGAGTGACTTTGAGGAATGAGTAGTGATTTACGTCTTTCCCGATGGTCTAGCTAGCTGTGGCAAAAAAAATAAAGTTTGTTTGTAAGATTTAGTGATTATCAATACCCATCAATTGTAGTGATGACTTGATTTCAATAAATAAATATGCGCCAGACAACACACCACTTGTCATGGTCTCGAAGTAGAGATAAATATCCCTGTGTTACGAGGTACCAGACAAGGAATTAAGCCAGGGGCGTCTCCCAGCACACCCAGACCCGAGTCAATACAGAAAAGATAGTTTCCTGAATTGACCCGACTGGGAATCGAACTCGAGACACTACGGAAATCGAGGCGATAAACCGTGCTACAGCGCACTACGCCAATCGTGTAGTTAATGATGGAGGCCTTTGCCCAGCAGTGGGACAGTATAGTAAAGTAAAATAAAATTTATTTATTAGCAAACACAATGAAGCATACAAAATTAAAAGATAGAAAAATATATAACAACAAAATAAAGATTAGATAGTAAGACAGAAATAGAGAAAAAAAGTATAAAAGCTTTTGTAAGATTCGGGCAAAGAATAACCATTAAATCTATGATTCGGGGGAGATGATTTGGCTTTTCTGATGAGTATACGTGACTCAACCTTCACTGGCCTGTTGGTGCATTGGTAGCGATCCTGCCTCTAGCACCGGAGGTCGTGGGTTCGATCCCCGCCCATGACAAACATTTATGTGAAGAATATTTGTGTTTGTTGTGTGTCTGCGTGTTAATATCTATTCATGTATGTATTTAGAAATATTTAAGTATGTTTTCTTAAACATGCTCGGAAATATTGTCATTACTTTTGAATAAAGAACACGCGAAGTATCATATTTACGTAGACTGAAAACCCAAAATCACTTCCCGGCGCGTTCTTTGAATTTCGAACGAAGAGCGCGCCGGCAATGTTGTATGAAACGGTGTGCTGTTTGAATTTAGAACTCTTTCATGTATCATACACATTGCGTTCTCGTGGCTGTATAGCCACAGATGCGTTTACCTTTCGGCACAAATTGTAAAATAAAAAAAAACAAATTGGCGGTAAAGCGGAGTTGTTATTTTGTTAATAATATTAATTAAATTTATTATGTAAAAGGCCCTTTTTATTTCCTTGCATTTTTTTAAGAAAAGCACTATATATGCCTCGGCCGAAATGGCAATTGCCTGTCTCGTATCATTGAAGTCCTCGCCTGCGGCTCGGCCTTCGAACTCATACTCGACCTGCAATTGCCTATTTCGCTGCCTTTGCAATAATGTACTATTATCAGTCTCTGACACCCATATTACAAGCTCTGCTTAGTTTGGGGTCAGGTAATCTTAGTGTAAATTGTCCCAGATATTTATTATACATACCTGCCATCACGACTATGACCCAAACGGGGTAGTCAGAGGCAAGAGACTGTGTCATGGTGAACGAAACACTCAGAAGCCCACTTTTCACTAATGGTATTAAAACCCAACGTGGTACGTGGTGAGCCTGCCGCCGTTATCTGGGTTGATTTGGTTTTTTATCGATGTTTTCCGTCACCGGAGAGTTAATCGGAAATTAAACAATGAATACAAAGATTTTTGGTTCTGGCCAGATTTGAACTCGGGACCACACGATCCACGATCTGAGCCACGACGATCTCTTTATTACCTCTCTCTGAAGGGAAGTATTCAAAAATAATAAATTTCTAACTCTGACATGTATTTATAAAATGGATATTTCTGTATTTGTAAAAGATAATAAGGAACATTTTAGAATGAAAAGTCTGACAAAGGGTAAATTACGATCTCAATATGCATTTGACATTTTAGCACTTCGATTACTGGAATTCGGATATTTATCTATAAGTATCAAGTCACTCGAACATCCACAGTTTAGGAGGAAGCTTAAAGGCCGGTTAATGTTGAAATTTTTTTATAATTTAGATGAATTTTTTAGTTGTGAGTAATTTTTTGTATTGTTCAAATATTGTACGTCCGAAATGGGCAAACTGTTGATGCCATTATGCTTATAACAATCAATGTACACAGTTATCACAATAAATTATTATCTTTTCGTATCTTATCTCGCTGCTCTGATATTTATTTATTTATTTGACTGTCCCAGATGGAGGGCGACATCCGCAGCTCGTCGTCGGAGCTGAGCGACAGTCCGCACAACTCAGGCCGCGTCACGCCGAACCACCTCGAGAACAACAAGTGAGGGACTTTCACATTGACACTTCTCAAAATATCCATTTAAATCTAATTGTAATAAATTTCGATCGTAACTATAGTCCATTCATTATAACATTAGAAATAAGAGGCTCATAGAAGCAGGGGTGCTAATTTGAATGACAATTTGCATTTGACGTTGCATGCCGGATGACATTCCTGAGTATAACCTGGCTAAATTGAAAACGACCTCAGCCACAACGTGTGAAGGGATTATGTAACATTTTAGATTTGGTAGAGTTATACTGACAGTAAAAATGTGTTCGGATGCTTCTTTTAGGTTTTTAACATCGACAATATAGTTTTATGCAAGACAAAATAATTTATATAAGCAAAAGCCTCATAAATTCTGAAGTAACTGTTCTTTAAATGAGAACAATACAGACGTGTGACAGCTGCTATATAAGTAGTTTTTAATAAATTCGGCAAAAATCTTGTTTATTGTACTTTTACCACAAAGTGTACCCAAAAAAGAACCTTTTTTACTTCCGTCTCATGCTATAATGAATGGAGTATAGTTAATATTATTTTTTACATTTGCATGCCGAATCAGGCTGAATATGGTGACACAATTTTTTAATTTGACATCTGTTTATAATACACCCATGTTTTTTGCAAATAAATGATTTGGAATTCGGAAAAAAACCTCACCGTATTCCTGTACTATGGATTTGTTCATTCGTGTCTAAAGGTAGGGTACATGCCTGTTCAAACCAATTATAAAGTATCAGAATTTGCGGTGCCCGAAAATAAAGTCTGATTTTCAATTAGTGTCAGTCAATCACTTTGTGAAATAATGTTGCCAAAGTCCGGTGTTCAAGCCACTCACTAGGCTACCGAAAGTACTGTATTTTTTTTATGTGTTATTTGAGAAAAAATGAGGTGCCCGTGGCTAACTGACGGCAGCGGATCGGCAACGATCCGATGCTAAGCAACGACAGTCAGGTCGGGTTATGGATGGGTGACCACCCCGACCGAAATTAAGTGATGTGTTTTTCGGGAGCATCTCCGTGCTTCGGAAGGCACGTTAAACAGTTGGTCTCGGCTGACTTCGCAAGATATCAGTCGGAAAGTCCTAAAAAGGCGGCTCGATAACATCTGACGGTAAGGTTTATCACTGGCCTTACATTCACCTCTCCAACAATCCGCACTGAGCCCGCGTGTTGGAGTATGACTCGTACCACCTCATAGTTGAGGTGAGGCCTGTGCCCAGCAGTGGGACGTATAAGGCTGTATTTGTTGTTATGAAAAATAATTGTAATATGATTGTTCCATTCACTCACTTTTCCTCGACAGTTTTTTGTTAACGTCAGTTTACTCCGTCTAATTAAAAATACGACTTTATTTTCGGGCACCGCAAATTCTGGTAATATATTTGGTTTGAACTGACATATCCCTACTTTTAGATACGAATGAACAAATCTATAGTACAAGTATACGGTAAGTATATATATATATATATAAGTATTAATACCTAAATGTAAAATTTAGTTAAGACTCTTCCAGACAACATAATTACTCGTAAATCAGTGGTATTGACTATGGTATGCTATGTAGGCCATATATATCATCATTTAATCTTAACAAATGTTTTTTTTATTTTCAGAAAAAAATAGACTGATTTTAATTCGAATATACATTGGGAATTTACATCAAGCAGGCGACCGCGCGAGCGCTCCGGATTCCAACCTACTATAATATTATATTTTTCGATCCCCATACTGTTTTTAGACGGGATATACAAGTACTGGTGACAACCGATATCTGCTAGGTACAGTCAGCTGATTCAAGGCCTTGTCACAGCTGACCAATCAGAATCAAGATCACAAATATATTAATTATAAGTACACCAATATACTTTAAAAAGTCCTTTGAAAAACATTTGAGGCGGTGGATGATGGCTAGAACCGCCAAAAATTATAATAAACTTCCACACAAGAAGATCTTACGCTAAGCGGGAATTTGTCAACAATCAATCGACGAGTTCGAACTTCCAACTTCTTGAAGAGACAAGTTTTAACATACCAGATAAATTCACTTTTTTCTCGGTAGTAACACTGGCCGAGACTTCTTATTCTATTGATATTTAATATTTTCTACTATTAAGGTAGCGATGATATCGCTCAAAATTGTTTAAAACTTTCTTAAAGAAAATATTAAGCCTGTATCTAAACTATTCGCGCTCATACATTTTCGAAAATTTGTAAGACAATTCGTAAAATCATCACTGAAACCTACCAAAAATGGCGGAACTTACATAGGGGCTATTCTGGTAGCCCTAGTGATGCTCTGTCACTGGGCTTCCGCTTAAGGGTGCACCAGAGATGTGCGAGGATGCGTTGCGAGGAATGTGTTTGTTAAGAACCAATAGAATCGCGAAGCTAGGTAAATGAAAGCGATTCTATTGATTCTTTACGAACATGAAGTGATTTCATTGGTTATTAACAAACACATCCCTCGCAACGCATCCTCGCACATCTGTAGTGGAAACGCACCCTATTTGTCCGCACCGCATCGCACTTTCCTATGCTTCTATCCTTTTCTATCACTCAGAACTGTCATTAACTAGAGTGAGAAAGAGAACAAGCGTGGAGCGCCTCGTCGGTTCCGCGGCGCGCGGTCGCATTCTGTTCTCTTTCTCGCTCTAGTAAATGACAGTTCTGAGTGATAGAAAAGGATAGAAGCATAGGAAAGTGCGATGCGGTGCAGCCTAATTTAGCTCAACTCTAACACTACCTTTTGGTACACCTGTGTAAGTTTTTGGGTACTGTTAGTATTATTATTATTTGCAGGATTATATATGTATCTTGTAACATGTCTGTTTGATACCAAACAAAGATGAAAAAAACAATCAAAATAGATCTATATCAAGTTAACGATAAGTGCTGCGTATTTTGTGACAAGGTTCTGATGGCCTACGTCTAAATCCGTTGACAGTACGCAGTGGATTAAGTGTTCCAAGGAATTAGGTAATTCTACACCATTAAGTGGCTTCATACGTCATAATATTGTACATTTTGTTTTGTTTATACGGAATTGATTTATATTATAAGCGGTTAAAACTGGAATCTTGAGTAACGAAGTTACAATGATTGCTTGGTCACATTAGTGTCTATTATTATTTGCAATGTATCATTGCTTTTTCTGAGGTAGTTATGCTGTGTTTTGGTGTCGAGGAAGAACTGTGTTTCATTAGAAATTATACATACAGGTGACTTTAATTGTAATACCAGTGAAATTAAATAGTGTTTCATTTTAATTAATCAATAAAATATTTCAAATAATACGAATATACGTATTATTAAAAAATGTGTCTTGAATTTAAAATCTTAAAGTATACAGGTAAAATGCAGTTACCTATTTTAGGGAAGTCATAATGATTGTTTTAGTGGTGTGCATGGGAGCACAAGGAACTAACAAGAAATGAAACCAAAAATATGGTGATGGCTTGGCTTAAAAGAGTTTCTATAATATTTTCTACACTTATTTCCGATTTTTTTTTAATTAACTTATTAATTTGCACCGTATACATTCTATTTTTTTTTCCATGAACGCATTTATTTTTAATATTCTTTTTAAGTATTTCTATGCCATCTGCGTTTGATCAAGAGGCTACGATCTAATTGTATAATAAGCATGATAGAGTTGTATAAAATAAGTGTAAATGTTTGCCCAATCGGGTATTAAAGTGTATTAGTATGTATTCTAAATTTGAGTAAATGTATTTTAATTTTTTTAATGTGTTATTCAAGTAGAGATCCCATCAAATATCTTTTATTGTGACTTTTATTACAGCTTAGACTTATAAGATTTTTTTCATTATTACTTTACGCCAAAGGTTTTTGAAAAAGAAATATGCCCAAATTCTACCAACCCTTCTTGTGTGAAACTACAGATGGCATAGTCCGACCGAATTGTCTTGAGACACGCATGAAACCGTAAGTCTCAGCGCGCTCGGCCTTCGGGGACCATGTAGTATGTTTAGATTTTATTATCTGTCGCTCTAGCGTAGTTTAGAAGTTGCTTAGCGTATCCAGGATTCGGTTACAGAAGGGATCTCCAAAGTTGCAGTAAATATATACAAAACATATAAAAATAATATTTCTACTGTAGTAAATCAGGGTTTTTGCTGTAGCTTTGTTCGAAATAGTAACAGATTGGTTATTGCCAATAAATATTTGTAAAGAGTAACTTAATTAAGTAGTGAAACGTTTTTTTTAATAAGTGAATTTGAATGAAAGCTTCAATTTGAATGAATGTTTCAAGTCACGTGGTCGGACTGCATCGAATCTGGAGATCCCTTCAGAATCTTGTGCAGGGTACTAAAACGATAATCTGATTTAAATGTTACCATCATGGAAAACTTGGCTAGTTCTTACTGTTTTTAGTAGGTAGGTTATTCAGCAACGAAAGTAGCTAAAGAAATTAAGATGACTGTCTCAATATTGTTTTTTTATAAATGTATTTTTGCTATGTTATATTTATCTCGGTACATAATAAATAGCCCACTTCCACTCAAAGCTTCAATAGGAAGCCCTTCCGACTATCGTTTTGATGCACTCGGTTTTATTGATAAGATTCCTATAGCTAGTTTAGTTGTCTTTGTCACGGGTCAAGTTGCGCACATGCATCGTATATTCATAATAATTGAATCAGACAACACTGTCTTAGCTAACGAATTTTTCATTCTTGACACTGTCAACTCACTGCGAGAATGACACTGAACAGTAATTAAGCTGATGCAGTGTTCTGTGACAAATTGCGTTACTACGATGTTTGTACGTCTTTTAGCGTGACATCAGGCTATTTGGTTTTTAAATCATGAAGAGGAAATTCCTCATTCATAGGCAAGTTAAGTATTTTAACGACTATTTATTGAGAACCTAATTAAGAGTTTGTTTAAAGGGTGTAAAAAGACCCTTAACGAAGCCGACACCTACGTATTCTGCACATCATCAGGACCATTTTCTCTTTCTAGCTAGACCATACCTGGGAACTCAATAGTTACCAAGTTATTGAAGGTCAAAGTCAAAAAAAAAACTCGAAGATTTTGATGAAAACAAACTAATCATTATTTCTTAATTTTGTCCTAAGAAAAATTATCAAAATTTCAAGTATTTCCTAGCAAATAATTGCTTCAAAACGTTCAACTCGCAATGCACATTGTGCGTACCCCTTGATTACACGTAACAGCCACGCACCGGCACAAAAGCGCAGGAGCGGTCTGTTGCACGCGTTACATTGCGTAGTCCGTTTTCAGGTTTAAAAAAACACCTAAAACAAAAATTCGTTTCCTATCAATAATTTATTTTTTCTATGACTTGATTGAATGGTCTGAGTGCGTAGACGCCGGCTTCGTTAAGGGTTTTTTACACCCTATATTTAGCGCATACCTAATAATAATATCGTAGATAAAGAAGAAATCTTTGACACTGGTTTCTCACAGCATAAAAAACTGTAATCAAATCTCTTGTTTTTGCAGAATGCGATTATAATACTCTCGAAAATAAAAGTATTATTTTATGATGATTCATTATCTAATGATGATTATGTATTTGAGAAACTTGTGTATCTGAATCTAAATGTCAAATTGTTATGTTATGTGTGGGTCTGCGCAGACGAGGGATTTTCGGGCCGTACTTTTTTCTCCGTCAAAATAGATCCCTTACAAACTGTATCGAGCAACGCACACGGACGACTAAAAGTACGCCAAAGCCAAAATCCGCCGAAACACCGCGGACGCCCACGGATCGTAGCGGATTAAACTACGCGAGCGTCCGCGAAAAAAATAGAACGTACGAACTATGAGCAGTCAACGCACACGGCGGATTTTGGTCCGCGTTAAAAATCGATTCGAAATAAAGGGAGGGACCCAGTATTCTCCTTTAAAACGTGTTCTCTTTTGCTTAAATTTCATGTAAATTACAGCACGACGTAATCTCAGAATATTTAAATACTCTCGGACAACAGATTTCAATGATCGCACACCGTGTGCGTTGAGTCCGCAGTAAATCCGCGGCAGACTTTTATCCGCGGAGCGTACTTTTTTCTCCGCCGCGGAGTAAAGTACGTCGTCTGCGCAGGCCTTATGGGGTAACTTCATCACGTGTGGATAGAGGTCCTGTTGCCCGTTCAAAACGAAGTTATCGACCTTATTGATTTGTATTTAAGTCTATTATTCAGTGAGGGAAGCGTATTTTATTTTGTTCCTAGACACTAAGGCCTTTGGCTTTTACATTTTATGAAAAAAATACACGAAATACTTAAAATAATTTTGTCAAGTCGACACACTTTCGTAAATACAAATGAAGAAGATGCATGTTATTACAATGTTACAATTTAAATAAGAATATTTATTAGATTTAATTCAGAAGCAAAATTAAACTAAGTATGTCATTGTAACATTAAGCAGGGATTGTAAAAAAATGTTTTTCACTTCCTTTCTGAATTCCATTCTAATGACTATTCCATAATGAGTTTAAATTAAACAATATATATACCTACATACTTACTTTTGTTCATTTTAGGCATTCATAGAAACTCAAGTCCTACGTATTTGGGAAAATCTCAGTAGGCCACCTATTAAAAATGAGGACCTTACACGAGCAAATTATTAGTTTTCTATTATCTCATAACGTTACTATGTTGGGTGCCCATTTAATATGTTGTTGCTGATAAATCCTTTAATTGATGTAATGTAAAGTACACTGAAATAAAAAAAATATTTACGTTGAAATAATGCTGATATTAACTTGTTTCATTTGATGTCTTTTTATACCTCTTTACTTTTCATAGGCTAAGCCTGTGCACGGTATTTATTTTTCATAAATATATATCTAAATCGTCTAAAAATCAACATTTTTAATAGTACGTTATTACCCTAGGGGTGAAAGTAACTTATTTAGTCCCGAGACGGGGTTTGGCGCCCAGAACGAAGTGAGGGCGCCAATAGTTCGAGGGACTAAATAAGTCTTTAACCCGAAGTAAACCCTGTGCTTTTCATTACAAATATAAGGAAAGTAAAGATAAAAACATGAATTAGCTAAAGAAAAAATGAGTAAATTTTATTTTCCACTACCGCTTTAGCCTCTTCTCTTATAAAATCAGGCGTTAAATTCATATCAGAATCAGATGAACTCATTTTATAGGTACAAATCTCTGCTATACGTATAAACAAGTCTTCAAATCGAAAAAATAAATGAAGATCGAATTGCCGCTTTCCCGCCTATTTTGTTTGTTTTTTTTTCTGTGTCCGGCCAGCTATTCAGCCATATTTTTTTATTTTCATCATTGGAAAAAGGCAAATATTTTGCCCAAATCTTAAGTTATTTTCAAGAAATTACTACAAACAAACGATATTATGAAAAAAACAAAACATATGCTACTTACTACATATTATTAGACACACACACACATGGGCGGGAGCCTTCTCTGATGTATATGGATTGAGGTGTGGAGTAAGACAAGGGGGGTTGAGCTCGCCCCGCCTCTTTAATTTTTATGTCAATAAGTTGATAGATGAGCTCAATAGCTCTCATGTAGGATGCTACGTGGACGGGCTGGCCATGAACAATATCAGCTATGCTGATGATATGGCGCTCTTGAGTCCGTCTGTTAGTGGAATGCGTAGGCTTCTAGCTATCTGTGAATCTTATTCGAAGCAGCATGGACTTGTGTATAACACTAATAAAAGCGAATGGCTTCTCTTTAAATCAAGGTCTTTAAATTATACCAACGTTCCAGAAATTTCACTCTGTGGATCGCCCTTAAAGCGCGTTCATTATTTTAAGTACCTAGGTCACTGGCTCACTGAGGATTTAAAGGACAATCTGGAAATAGAGAGAGAACGCAGGTCGCTGGCTGTTCGCTGCAACATGCTGGCCCGAAGGTTTGCGCGTTGTACTAGACCAGTCAAGCTTACGCTGTTAAAATCATACTGCCAAACATTTTACACGTGTAGCCTTTGGATAAGTTATAACCAGCGGACATACAGCGATCTGCGGGTCCAGTACAACAATGCCTTGAGGATATTGTTGGGGTTGCCTTGGCGGTGTAGCGCTTCTGGAATGTTCGCCGAAGCGCATATCGATGGTTTTACCGCTATTATGAGGAAAAGGTGTGCTTCGGCGTTAACGCGTTTACGTGGCAGCACCAACACTATTCTTAAGGTATTTGTGACATACCGTTGGGACCGTTGGGACTCACCGTTCCTTGCTAGATGGATGAGGACCCATATATTTTAATAAATATCATGTACCTACTACTCTTTACTAACATTAGTTTTTTAAGAAAAAATTGTTACTAACTATATATGGGCTACCTGGCCTGAAATAAATGATTTGAATTTGAATTTTAATTAGGATAGAAGACAAATTAAACTACAAATTAGAAAATTATTTTTGTTTATTTAAAAATATCTAAGTAATTTACTTTTATTACACTATGATGTTTAGCTACTAATTTTTAAGTAACTCGAACGTACAGATAAAAACTAGATAAACCGAATACGCGCTTCAAACGAAATCGCAATGATTAATAATTCACAGTCACAAGTTGTCAAGTCCCCGTTGCAAACGGTGGTGATCGTTCTATTTCATTATCACGAAACACAATCACATATTTACAAATGTACAGTCTCATCAGAGTCAGAGCCCGACTCGAAAGTTTTCGGTTAAAGAATAGTGAGGCTGATCCTCCGGTCGTGAATGGTGTCCATGTTGCGGGTTTTGACGGCGCGCTGTGCGTCGAACGGCGTCCGGAACGCGACCCGCGCGTCGCCCGTCGCCTGTCCGCGCTCGTTATATCGTCGGATGATGTCGTCCTGCGTCAGCTCGAACTCGGAAAAGAATGTCATAATATCATCAATGGACGCTCTGAAGGGGACGTTTCCCACAGAGACGACGCAGCCGGGCGCGCCAAAGTCGTCCAGCGCGGGGTCCTGCTCTTCATCATTCCGCATGTGATCGCGACCGCCGTTCTCGTAAGGCGCCCCGCCGCCTCCAACGCTTCCGCCGCGGCTGCGACCGCCGAAGACCCGACCCCTGCCGCGCTCGAAGCCTCTGCCTCTGTCGAACCCGCCGCGGCCACGGTAACCGCCTCGGCCTTGATCAAACCCTCCTCTATTGTTAAATCTATCGAAACCTCCGCGGTTCCCGTCGAAGCCGCCTCTGTTGCTGTCGAAGCCGCCTCTGTTGCTGTCGAAGCCGCCTCTGTTGCTGTCGAAGCCGCTTCTGTTGTTGTCGAAGCCGCTTCTGTTGCTGTCGAAACCTGCTCTGTTTCCATCGAAACCAGGTCTATTACCGTCGAAGCCGCCGCGGCCTCGGTAACCTCCACGTGGCGCGAAACCTCTTGGACCGTTACCAGGACCGTTTGAACCTTCGTTGAAGAACTGACCGCTGACATTCTGGGCGCTGCCTAGCAGACTTTCTCTCATATTTTCCATCTGCTTCGGGCCTTCCAACGCTTCCTCAACAACGCTTCGAGTGACAAGATCGACAGTCACATTGCAGCCGTCTAGGCTATGGCCGTGCTTGGTAGCGGCCATCCTCGCTTCCTGTGTAGACCGGAACTCGCAGAAGCAGTCGCCCGAGGGATGGCCGTTCGTGTCTAACATTAGATGTATTCTGGCTGGGACGGCGCCCGTATCGGAAAGGAACGTCACAATAGTTCTGTCGGTGGCGTCTCGCGGGAGCCCCTTCATAAGTACGCAATCAAGGGCATCCTCTTGCAAATCGATTGGCGGATTTTGCGGACTCATTGGCATTTGGTTCATTTGATTAGGCTGACTGAGGGGAGCGCCTGGGCGAGTGGCCCAGTTAGCTGCTGCAGTTCGTGGGTCAACGGCCCCGGTGCCAGGAAACCCGCTAAAGGGTGTCGGAACGTACGGAGCGACAAAGTTTTGTGGTAGTGGATTTTGAGGGACAAATGGGCCAGAAAAGAACGGTGCTTGGGGCGTTTGGGCGGGCGGACCGCTCTTAGCGCCGTTGTCGAACTGGCGACGCTGGCGAGGGTCACGAGGGGCTTGCACTTCTTCTTGCGGTTTGACCTTAGGCGCTTGTGAACTCTGCGGCATCTCTGGCATTTTCTCGCTTTGTGTCAACTTTTCCTTGTAATCCTCATCTGACACTGGCGTGATGGTCGGATGCCGCCTCCCAAACATGTAGCTCTCCTTTTTGTCGAATGCTACTTTGGCATCCTCACTTTTCACAAATTGTACGTATGCTGTTTTAGATCTAGTCATCCGGCAGTCGTTTAACATGATAGAAAGTAGCGAGAAGTCACTGAATATTTTTATGATGTCGTGCTCTTTCACGAAGTTCGGCAAGTCCGATAGTTTGAGCACACTGAAGGACGGTATCGGCTGATCTTCTGGGATTACAAGGGCCGGTTCATCTTCGTCATTGTCCTCGCGGAACGGCAGGAACGAGTCTACAGCCGATTCGTACGCTTCATCATCGAGAGGTTCTACAAGAACGTTAGCGCCTTTCAGCTCGTTTATCTTGCGTTGCAAAGCCAGCTGTTTGGAACGAGGGTCGCAGAATCTGACGAAAATGTTGCCTGTACGTCGGCCCATGTTGTCGTTGATCATCTTGATGCCGTGCTTGTCGATCATGAAAGGGAAGAAGCGGCGAACGTCGCCGTAGCTCGTGTGGTTGGGAGCATTCCTTATGGCAACGCAGCAGTCGCCTTCGAACCGCGAAGGTCTCTCTCCGCGTCTGAAGGATTGGCCGCCACGCCCAGCGTTTGCGCCCCCGCGTCCACCTTGGAATCTTCCGCCATTATTCTGTTGCTGCTGATCCTGTGGTTGTCCTTGGAATGCGTTCGGATTAAGTTTCTTACCTAATTCTTGGAGCTTGCTGTACGCGTCAGCCATCGACGGGTCAGGTAGCATACGGTTCGGCGCCGCCTCAGCCGGCATCCCGTTGGGCATAAGGCTGTTCATGAGCAACATCTGCTGTTGCAAGTGCGGTGGCACATTCGGGTTCAGCATAGGCGGAACTTGCATCATTGTTGCTGCAGGCGTGTCTACTTGAGGTTCGAGGTTCTTCTCCTGAGAAAGTCCTGGCGATGTTTTGCTTCTTATGTCGTTTCGTTTGTCGCGTGAGCGGCGGGAAGGAGAGCGGTCGTGCGACCGGCTGCGGTTCCTGTCACGCTTCCGGTCGCGTCGGTCTCGGCTGCGACTGCGGTCGCGGCGCCGCCTATCGCGAGATCTCGACCTGTCGCGACGGTCCTTCTTCCTATCCTTACGGTCTTTGTCTCGGGATCTGGATCGCGAACGCGTACGTCTTTTGTCCTTCTCTCTGCTTCGCTTTCTTTCTTCATCTTTAATATCGTCCTCGGGGGTAATGATGGTGGGGCTAATAAGTGGAGCAGGGGGCTCGATGACAGCGGGTTGGGGGATTTCTTGGGGGTTTCCTATTCCTGGGATGCCGTAGTTTGACATAGAGTTGTTGCCGAGGGCGGCCGAGAAGGGCGTGACGGTTGGGATGATCGGTGTGGGATGTGGGGTGGACACGACTGGCGGGGCGGGCGCCGGTTGTGGCGCGGGCGGAGCGAGGCTGAGAATGGGCACGCTCTGACGCGCAGTCTCGATCACTTTGTGCATTTCGGAGCGCGAGCTGAGGAGCAGCCTCACTTGGATCTCCTTGATTTTTCCGCAGTCAAGCATCATTGCTTGACGCGCGTCTTCGTCCGTGCTGTAAAGAAGGAGAAATACGTTAATAACAGACGCCAGTAGCACTCTACATGAGCATTTTATGTAGACAAGGGTTATTTTTTAATAAATTTGTAAATACCGGGTATTTTTAAATAAATTTGTGAATTTGTAAATAATCAATTAACTTACAAAAACGATATGGCATACTGACTAAGTGATGTAGAAACTATATAAGTGAAAATGAAAGTTATTAAACTAACTCTCATTTCAAGCTCACCATACAAATCACTCGAAAGCTCCGTATTTTTTGTATGAAAAGAAAACCTAAAAATTAAAGTTAATTGAAAAAAACAAATTTTCGCTCACATAATTACTACATTCATATGTTATGTCATTATTCATAATATGTTCAATATCATTGATGTCCAATAGATTTTAAAGTAATTAAAGGATTACTACCTACATCACATAATGAGTTCCTATGCGAAATCGTTTTGGTTAGTCTTTTGAAAATCACCCTGTATAGATAAATTCAGAAAATTACGAATCTGCAGTTTCCACAAACACCCAGATCCAACACAAGTATTATGTTTCATCGACAGAGATATGAGCTGGGGAGAGAATCGAACCCGCGGCCCTTTGCGTCTTAACGTTCGTTAGAACCTTTGCGCTGCACTTGAGCTGTGGATAGTTGAACATCTGACTGAGTGTAAACTTATCCCTTCATAAAAATAATACACTGTGTTTATACCCTAACAAACCTCTGAACTACGAAATATATCACGGTGATGTTAAATAGTCGTTACAAGTTGTTTTATTTATTACGGTTTATAAAACTTATGCCTGACAACACTTATTTTAACCTCACTGAGTGATATTCCAGGATTCTTAAGATTATATATATATATATATATATATGTATATTGCCCGTCAAGATGACCTCATCACCTCCCTCCACCTGATGGAAAGCGGTCGTGAGGTCCAGATATGAGGCTGACAAGCCCAGTCATCCTCACCTTGAAGACCTGCAGAAATGCCTTTTCACGCCCCGCTTGAAGAACCCGGGACTGATATCGATCCTTTCAAAATATCGAAATTTTTACTAAAATATCGGTAATGGTATCGATAGCTCAGCATAATTACCGATATTTGTATCAGTATTTTGAAATACTGATATAAAAGTATCGGTATTTATATCGATACCAAGTACTGATACTTGACCAGTAGTTAGGCGCCAATCAACGCGACGTTGCCGCTCCGCGCACACATGTCGTGGAGACCCGCGGAGCGGCAACAGCGCAGCGCGCATGCTACTTATTCGTATTTGGTTCAACAGTTCAACTAGTCTGCTTGGGGTGGATCGGAAACGTCACATTTTTGACAGATTTACGTAATTATATCGCCGAATTCAATAACTTATCTCTCTGTTAAGTTCTGCAACTTGTTATTTATAATTATATCTTTTACAGTAATGAGGTTACATCGTTTTTTTTTGTTTCCTCACACATATTCAGTAAACATATTTTTATATTATTTTATTAATTGGCGACTACCTAAAATTTGACGATTTAATCTGTTTTATTACCATGCAAAACAAAAAAGAGAAATAATAGGTACTTGTTTTAATTCTATGAAATAATCACGAAAATGCGACGTCCACCCCCCTCCACAAATGCCTTGAGCTATTATTTGATGTGATGAAGAAACCAACAAATTGTTTGATGGTCTCAGAACGGGAAATATGAGGTCCACCACTCCACGTAACCTACGCCTAAAGAAGCATCAATGCTCTGGCTTGTCTGATTGTAGAGGATTACGTGATGTTCTTTTTCTGACATATTCGCCTTAGCTGGTTTATACAGGGTGTCCCGAGAAGTAACGATCAAATCGAAATAGCGCATACATAGCTAGGAGCATAGCTAAGCTAGGTTCATTTCTGACCTTTTTAACCCTATCAATTTCGCTATGGGAAACAACATGTCCTAAATCGAACACCATTTCGAGGTATGTGTATTTAAACCCTAATTAAACATTTTACATTTTTAAAGGCAAAGGATCTAGGATATTTTTAACTAAATAAGTTTGCCCATAATTTGACCCCAGATAGGCAATGTACGCAAAGATTACATTAATAACCGTTTTAGGTTTTTAATGGACTCCTGACGGTTATCAAATTGACATCTCACAATTGAAACCTATTGTTCAAACGTCCTTTCACGTGATGGGTTGATAATCTAATCCATAATCTATATATTATAATATATATTCATCATATATATATTCATAATCTATCCATCAACCAATCAAAGACGCGATCTTTATCATACGTGAGATATTTTGCTTGGTGACTACTGCATGGTATTAATGGTGTTTCCAGATAGCAGATTTTAAATTACCCCAGATGAAAAATATTTTACCACGTCAAATTATTGCTGTGCATAGTTATTTCTAATAATACGTACATTAATTTACGCCCACTGCCCAGAAGGGTGGGCAGGACTTGAAATAGCCTCCCCCATGAGCCTTGTCGTGGCGGGGGGGGCTTAGTACTGGTGGCAGGTGGAACCACCGGGAACCTAAGAGGGCTCAGGCGTTGCAGTGCGGTGGACTTCCCAGCCACCCACTGCCTGTCACCGGGCGTGGTGGTGGTATGGTGCCTGCCTGCCTACCAATGCCCGCCCAAAGGGGCGCCCGCTTGGATCACTGACCCTCGTCAGTGATCCGATGCTGGCCCCCCTTGTGCACTGCGGCTCGGCGAGGCGGCGCCGAGAGATGCGGCAGTGGATCCACCTTTTAGATGGATCGTGGTAGCGGACCTAGTAGGGTCCGCGTACGGTGGGAGCCAGCGGGCTTTAGTAAGGGGGAGCTTTTGCCCGCAATGCACGGCTTTCACCGCGACGGCGGAAGTACCTCTGTGTAAGCGATTTTATGAATAAAAATTAACTTTTAAACGGTTAGAAATCGGACTCTTGTTGATAGGGTTTTATAGGTCAGAAAAGACCCTGTTTTGTTTTAAACCTTACTTCCCGGGACACCCTGTATTAACTCTTCACAACAGCCAAGTGCAGGATTGTGATTTCTACCTTTTCTCCTATTGCAATATTTTCAATTCTACCATCCGTCCAGTCTCTAAAACATCCGAAAAGCTAGTACAACATCATGAAGATAGGTCTCTATTAGATTAGAATACAGATTTTCTTAATATCGAATTTCATTTCACAGAAAACGATTCCACGAATTTCAACATTTTTTTTAAATCGCTTAATAACTATAGTTTGACCGCTATAAAGTCGACCCTCCTGATGGTGCGCGAGACGCGGGAGGGGGATGCTTTCGGCCAATCAACTTAAGAGTTTGAATGCTCTGAGCCAATCCATCACTTCAACACAAATATTTTATTAATCATGTGTTGAGATATCTCGCCGCGGCGTAATGCCATGTGTACCCCGCCCAGCGTTCCGCGGACCATCAGGTGAGGCGACTTTACGGCGGTTAACCTATAATCAACGCTGTTTCATATAAACGAAAAACATTTCCTTGAAAAACCATTCCATAAAGCTTCTGTTACCCGAACAAACCTATTCATCGAATACACATTTCACATGCATTTTATATTATCATTTAAACTTTTCATAGAAATATGTTCAGAACGCAAATTAGCCTACTTAAGTACTATTTCATTGATTGATTTCTAAAGTGGTGGGTAGTTAAAATGTTAATGTCTCTATTAGGTAATTGCGTGCAAATAACAATGCAGCATATTTGACTTCTGTCACGGCTCCGGCGGTTACACGCGTGCTAATCGTCGCAGATGGCTTTCGCTCACCAACGCAGCTTCGGCAGCCTCAGCAATGGCGCCTCGCTTACAGCCACCTGCTCCTCAGGCCACGTTCCGCCTTGCCTCTACGCGCCTTCGCGGCTCTGAATTATACTAGACAGCAGACAAAACCACATGGAGTCGGGGTCAAATGAGTCGTTTTTCAATATCATTATTTTTTTTATTGATGGTTATCTGAAATTCTCGATTTTCCTTTAATAAAAAAAATCAATTTTGTGAAAAACATTCGTGGAAATCAAATTATGAAAACCAAAACATCGATGAAATGAACAAAATGTGGAAATAAAATTCGATGAAATGAGTTTTATGCTAAAGACTATTCGAGGAAATTAATTTTAGATGTACTGCAATTTGATGATTTGTTGCTTATTGAAAAAAAAACATCTGCGAACAGTTAGTTGTCCCAATTTCGGGTTTTTCACCATTAATTCAGAAATTGTCTGTCGTAGCAAAAAATGTTCTGAGAAGAAATGAAAGTTTGATCTTTACACTTTATCAATATGCTTAACTGTTTTCGAACTACACGCTCCAGAATTAAAGAAAAAAAATGCTCGTGTTCTTCCTTGACCTCCACAGGGGTGAATGGTTCATGCTGAAAGGGCTCTAAATAATCTTCATCATCATCCCCATTGTCTTCCTCACTAGAAGATACGCCGTTGAAGCATTTCCCTTGGCGATTTAGGCACGCAGTAGAACATTGTAGCATTGCTTTCCGGCATCCACATTTGCCACTGCTACAATACTTGGGGAAGCAACAAAATATTGTTTTTAGTAAAACCTCGGGCGCTGGTAAATCTTCTGTTATTATGGACGCCAAGATATCACCTTCATTTTTCCACCCCCACTCTAGAGGGGGCAGCTCATTCAGCTCACGTAGCAGTGGCAAATCTGTATGTCGGAAAGCAATGCTGAAATGCTCTACTGTGTGCCTTTATTATCAAGGGAAATGCTTCAACGGCGTGTCTTCTAGCGAGGAAGACAATGAAAATGACGATGGAGATTATTTAGCGCCCTCTCAGGAAGAACCGCTCAACACTGAGTCAAGGAAGAACTCGAGCATTTGCCAGGACCCTCACGACCTAAAAGGATAAAAATATATTGTTCGAAACTGTTTTTTTTTAATGTTCTTCATTTTCTGTGGTTCGAAAACAGTTGGGAATATAGAACATGTGAACAGATTAAAGTTATAGAAAATTTTATAAGCTTTCATTTCATCTAATAACATTTTTTTCTACGACACATTATTTTTAAAATAATGGTGAAAAACCCAAAATAGTTCTTTTTGTAGGATTAATGATACTAGGTTAACAACCAACCTCCATTTGACAAAAAGTGATCATGAATAGATTTTCGTGGAATTCACAAATTCCATCTCGTAGATTTTTTTTTTAAACTCATGTTTAGGATTTGATTCTTTTTCAATAGTATTATTAGTTCCAAGATAACAACCATACTTCATTTGTCAGAAACGGACATTAACAAGACTCTCGTGAAAAACAAAGTTATATGGCTTGAAATCCTAAAATACTATAAACACGACGTTCTTGTTTAAAAATATTCATAACTTTTTATGAGATCGAAACTGGGATATAAAAGGGTATTTTTCTTTGAATTGTACATTTCATTCAATAAACCAATTGGTGGATCTTAACAACTTTATGAAGAAAGGTCATGACAAATTTTTGTTTAAAACGAATTGTTTGGCTAGAAAAAAAATGTTTTTGTTTTATTTGGTAAAAGACATTTGATGAGCTCTTACAGCCAAGTCTTACAGTAGAACCACTTGTGCATATTTTTTTAGCAAATTACTATACGGTCATTCTCAGGAGAAGGTATTATATTTCCGTCACGATTTTATTTCTTAATATATTCTTTACAGACAGTTAAATTTGAAAAAGACGTTACAACATACAAAGTTATGTATTTGGCACTTCAATTTACTGTCTGACTTATGAAGTGGGTAGTTTTGGGCGTGACGGAAATCGTAGGGCTGCCACAAGCCAAGTTATACGGGTTTTGAACCCGATGTGTCATTTTCATACTATTTTTCAAAGTGCTAGGATACACAAAAATATCATAAATATTGGTATAAGTAATGATTTTTACTTTAGTTTTTACTTGTATGTATGAAAATGACGAATTTTCAAACTCGCATAACTTGGCTTGTTTGTGGCAACCCTACGACTTCTATGCCATACCAATTACTGCTCCGTATGACTCTTTCTAACTATTTTAATTTTTTTTTGTTGGCTGGCACTTTTTGAAAAGTAATCGGTTATAATTATGCAGATTAGTGTATTATTTTGCTTAATTGTAGAAATGACGGTTTTCTTATTACACTATTTTCACTGTAAGATGATATACCTGACAGCTCTTATTGTTCCGTGTCACGCACACTATTTCAAACTAAATAAAAAGAAACTGGCAAAAGAAAATGTTTTAGACTATTGAAAAAACTATTGTCCTTTCGAATCTTATCAAGTTAATTATTGTTATTATTATTAACTGTTAATAAATGAAGTAAATGAAATTAAATTAATATATCTTTACAACGCCTGATGCGTGAAAAGGAATGCCATTCAATAGTGTATTGACACTAGTGAATCGACAAAAATCGATGAATATGAGCGACCATTTTGTAATCACCTCATTCGCATCAGTACGAGTGCGTCTGCCTTGTGTGCTATTTTTTAACTATTATTTTCGAGATACCGCGTTTTATTCTATAACTTATTAGCCATAACCCGTTCATTATGAATTTATTTAAAAATAAAAATCGGTAAATCCGATTCCAATTCCTTTGCCAACTCGATTAAATTGCATCTGTTAAAACACTTTAATTGACAATTTTGAACTGTCAGGGATATCATCATCATACGGCGAAAGTAGTACTTATAGCTGACACATTTTGTGCTAAGGTAAAAATGCTTCAGATCATTGCTTGTAGCAAAATCAATAATTAATTTATCTAATTATACTATTAATATTGCACGCACTTTCAAAAATCAATAAATGTATGAAAATTACGAATTTTTAAAGGCGTATAACTTGGCTTGTGACAACCCTTAGACTTTTTTGCCATAATAACCATTGCCCCGTATGACTAGTTCTAACTATACGTACCACTTTTTTTGTTGGCCGGCACTTTCAGTAAAGGCCCAATGGAAATGAAATGAAATGAAATTTACTATCTGCTTATGGTAGACTGAAGATGACATATTTTTTAGGACGTTCTGCTTACTCAGCCGTTATTAACAGCATGCAATTTGAAAAAAAAATGGATTGAATTTACAAGGCAAGTGTCAAAATTACAAGATGTCAGAATCGATTTAAAAATAAAATAAAAACATAATAATAATTTAAAGAACATTAATATTAAGCACATGTCAACAGTTATTCAAATTAACATCTCCTAAAAGTCTAAAAGTCAAAATTACCTACAGTCATG
This sequence comes from Udea olivalis, assembly GCA_947369235.1. NCBI lineage: Eukaryota > Metazoa > Arthropoda > Insecta > Lepidoptera > Crambidae > Udea > Udea olivalis. Next base: position 13,579,449 of record OX376362.1, on the reverse strand, counting down.
CGTCACTTTGCGAATTTAGAAATTCCTGTGTTGCGTAGAATGCCTTTTCACTAAGCCGTTTAATGGCGCTTTTAAAATTACTTGTGGGTAGATCTTTTATGAATTTTGGTATTTTGTTATAAATTGTCATACACATCCAATGACATTTTTTCCGAAACCGCGCACTTTTGGGAATAATTTCAGAAACCAATCTATTTCTATTTCTAGTATTTCGTGTAGTTCATATTTTGTTTGACAAATTTAGCTGCCTCAAAAATATACAAAAGCAAGGAAGTGTCAGGATGTTTAAGGACTTAAACAGCGGTTTGCACGGCTCGTCAGGTACTGTACCACATATTGCTCTAATGCTTTTTTTTTGGGCAATGAATGCCTTTTTAATGTCGGTGCTGTTTCCCCACATGATAATTCCGTACCGAAGAACTGATTCCACGTGTGCGAAGTATGCTGTAAGGGCTGTATTTCTTGTTGCTATTTTTGTTAGTTTATATAATGCAAACGTGAACCGATTTATTTTATTGCACACATTTTCTACTTGTTGTTTCCAGTTTACTTTTTCGTCAATTTCTAAGCCTAAAATTTTGTTTTATTTGTATAGTTTAATTTTGTTCTTCGTGATTAATATGTAATGTCAAGTTAGATGATTTAAAATGTATAATATTAGTTTTGTCAATGATAATTTGTAAATTATTATTCCTTAACCAATTTATTACTGTACTTATTTTAATAATGTTATTTTGGTGGTCATTAAGTGATAATTTACAATCTGTTGTCACTATGACAGAAATATCGTCAGCGAATAGAATACATCGATGTTCCGTCACATTTGGAAGATTATTTATATAAATCAAGAACAGGAGAGGTCCTAATACACTTCCTTGAGTAACACCGAACCTATTTTACCTGGACTACGATTTATACTTTTGTACTTCATAATTTGAATTAAGTTTTGTTACTTCGACTGATTGCAACCTATTTTGCAGATATGTCTTGATCCAATCTAGAGGCAGTACCCCTCACACCGCAGTGCTCCAGCTTTAGTAAGAGTTGTTTTATGCGATATAAAGTCGAAGGCTTTGGACATATCAAAGAATAGTGCCGTTACATATCTTTTGTCATTTAGACATGTCAGCGTCTCGTTTATCAAGTCAAACACCGCGTGTGTCGTGGATTTATTGTTTTGGAATCCATATTGATTTTGTTTTAAGATATCATATTTTAAAAGAAATTACGAATGTTTTTCATGCATAACCTTCTCATAAACTTTTGAGAGAATAGGTACCAGTGTGATAGGCCGGAGAATTATTCACAAGTGATTTTTTGTCCTTCTTATGAAGCGGCTTGACTATTCCACGTTTTTAACTGTCTGGGAATGTGCCGGAGGTCATTGACAGATTTATCAAAAATGCCAATACCTTGCTTATTTGTAAATAACATGCCTTGATAACCTTTGTGCATATGTCGTCATATCCTTCCGAATTTGTATTGTTTGACGATATAATAACTTTTTGAACATAATATTCGTCAATGGGAGTCAGGTAGGTAAATAGTATTTTTTAGAATGTTACTGAAAAATACTGAAATTTGGATTAGGTTTATTTGTCAATTCGATGAAATAATTATTAAAAGTAGTTGCCATTTGTGTAGGATCATTAATATTGTGGTTGTTATGTCCAATGTGTGGTTGTTGTATTGTGGTCTTTCCTCGATTTCATTATTAATGACGTTCCACGTGGCCCGACATATATTTTTGCTTCTCAATACATATTTGCTATTTGATTGTGTTTTAGCTTGGAATATGCATTTTTTCAGTAGCTTAGCATAAGTAAGATATTTATTTTTAACTGTAGCATTTTTATTTTTGTAGTATTTGTAACGTATTGTTCTATTTCTACTACAGCTTGTTTTGATTCCCTTCGATATCCAATGTAGATTTGTCTTTGTATTTATAGTGACTTGATTAACAGGAAAACAAAGTTTGTAAAGTAGACAAAACCACTCTTGGAATTTATTAAAAGCAGTATTTGGTTCTTTCTCACAATATACTTCCGAAAAGCCAGAATGACCTCCTGCCAGATAAGCATAGTCATATCATTAGCATCAAAATGCTTTATTTTAATTTGCCATAACATTAAAAAGACAGACAAGAAAAGTGGTTTAATGTACGTAAAAGATGTTTAGGTAATCCCCTCACAAAAGAATTTTCCAAAAAAAAATACAGTTTAGGAGAAAATTACAGTGTTTTCGTCGTGGATTGAATTTCCTGCGAAAACGGTAGGTCACGTGACTTATCCCACCCACTGGGTTAAAAATAACGTTCCTTTCCACGTGTAGAAATGTATTACTTTTGTTAAATTTAATTATAAATCAATCAAATAAGTTTTTATTAGTCTTGTGCAGTTGCTTTTTATAATTTTCAATATTTAAACTTGTAAAACAAAGAGAATGCAATAATATGTTGCGAGCGTTGCAAGTTGCAAGCGGAAGTTATTTGAAAATATCGGTATTTTAGTATCAACCTTTACCGATAATGACACATTAAAGTATCGGTATTTTGGTACTGAAATTTTGTATCGGTACTTATACCGATAATTCGATACCAAAGTATCAGTACTTATATCTATATTCAGAACTATCGGTATTACAGTCCCTGCCCGTGACTTTAAGAGGAAGGAAACACATGTGCTGGAAGGGCGTTCCACGTCTGGATGGTACGACAAAGAAACGAGTCACCGAACCTTTTAGTTCGGGCCCACAAATGCTGAATTGTGTGTGGATGACGCCGTAGTCCAGCACGCGGGGTAAGGGAGTGGAAAGTTGAAGGTGGAATAAGCTCGAATAACTCGTCAGAGCATTCCCCATTGTAGAAGCGATGTTTTTCTACACTTAGCCTGGCAATGTCTCTACGCAATTGGAGAGGCTCAAGGGTTAAAGTTGCCTCTGGGTTTTCAATAATACGGATAGCACGCCGCTGCAACCTGTCAAGAGCTTCGAGTAGGTACTTGGAGGAAACGGCCCAGAGATAATAAATATAAATAATATAAATATGCGCCAGACAACACACTTCTTGTAATGGTCTCGAAGTAGGGATTATTAAATCCCTGTGTTACGAGGTACCACACAAGGAAATAAGCTAGGGGCGTCTCCCAGCACACCCAGACCCGAGTCAATTCAGAAAAGATCGTTTCCTGAATTGACCCGACCGGGAACCGAACCCGGGACACTACGGAAATCGAGGCGAGAAACCGTGCTACAGTACACTGCGCCAATCGTGTCGTCATAGAGTCAGAGATGAGAGCAGTATTCCAAACACGAGCGAACTTGTGTCTTATACAAAAGACAGAGCTGCCCAGGCGTGAAGAATCGTCTCACTCTGTGCAGGAGTCCGAGTTTACGGGTGCAGTTCTAATGACGCTCTAGTCCCGCTGGTTTAGGTTGCTACGAACATCCATGCCAAGGATGTTTAGGCTATCCTTTATCGGTAGCGGGGTGCTGTGAAGAGTGAGATAGGAACGGCGACGCCTTTGCTGTGAATGCACACACCTGCATTTTCTTGGCGTTGAACTCTACAAGATTGCATGCACCCCATTCTGAAATGCGGTCCAACACTCCGTCAAGCTCAACAACAAGACTTCGCCTCTTCTCCTCGATGTCAGTCTGCTTTGCCCCAGGGCGCTCGAAATAACGCGCGTGGACCGTGCTATCATCCGCATAGCAATGAATATTACCAATAGATAACTAATATACTATCTAATATTATAAAGAGGAAAGATTTGTTTGTATTGAATAGGCTCCGAAACTATTAAACCTATTTTCAAAATTATTCACCAATATAAACATAGGCTATCTATTATATTTTTTTATATATTCGCAACTTGTTTCGAGTACTTACCTATATTTGAAAACGACGAATGCTCAATGTTCTGATAAAAAAGAAGCTCTAATCTATCAGCACCTTATGGTGGAATGGCATGATTTCGATATTTAGTTCAACCACGGCATTGAATAACGATAAGTACCAGATACGAATCTAAGCTCTGTCTGTGTACAAATCCCTATCACCATGAGTTTACGCCGATGACAGCCGCTGGCATCAAGTTTTTGTATGACATTTCGGTACAGCGCCTCCAGTGAATAGTACGGTACTTACTAGAAATGCCATACAAGTTGCTTTACGTGAGGTCAACTCATGGTGGAAGAAGAAGAAAAACATTTAAATAATAAATGGACATCAAATTAAAAAAAATATGATAATAAACTAACAGGCAGCGGTGTGACGATGTCCAGAAAGAAGCAGAAGCTAATGCCTGTGCCTGAAAGGCCCAGACGCTGATTTTCAGGCCCAGTGAGTGATGTCACGGACAATAAGGGTAAATAATTAAAGTAAATAAATATTATTAAACGAAAAGTGAGTGAAGGAAGGAAGGAAATGGTAGGGGTACTGAAACTATTGAAGAAAGTACCACCTGTTTTGCCCCTTTCGTTCTTAGCCCCGTCAACTTTTGTGTGTGAGCTTATAAACTGATTCATTCCCCATAAATAAATAAATAAAATAAATAAATAAATAAATATCCCTGGACATTATTCCACACAGCGCCATCTAGCCCCAAAGTAAGCTAATTAAAGCTTGTGTTATGGGATACTAGACAACGGATAAACATACTTAAATACATTTTCTTTTGTAAATACATACTTATTATACATAGGAGACACCCAGACCAGTACAAACAGACATGTTCATGCACACAAATGTTTGTACTGTGCGGGGATCGAACCCGCGACCTCTGGTGTAGTAGCCAACTTCTTAACCATTACACCAAGTCGGTCGTCAAATAAGAGGGTAGGAACAATCCCCCGTGCGTGATGAAATCCGCACGATATTAAACACACCCTTGGAATGTTACCTATTTAAAAAAAAAAAAAAAGAATTGACACCCTAATTGCAAACTCGGGTTAGTGCAGTTTCAAATGGCCATGACCTTTGGCGCTACACGCAGTTACTCTCTCCGCGTCAGTGAGACATCCCTTAGAAATGTGATTTCACATCAACCTTTACAAAACCATTGCAAAGTGGGTTTTATGTCAGCTGCATAAGATTCCCTATAAGTAAAGATTGATGCGAACGTCTCTGTACCGGGTGATTATTCATACTACTGTAAGGAAAATGTGGCATACTCAGTAGCCCTTAGAAATGTAGAGTTTATGTAAAATAAATAAATAATTCGTAGTGGTTGGCGTAAGGCCTCGTGTCGTGGTGACATCAGTAGCAGTACGAAGACTAGATAAGAAGTATATACCTAGTTCGTTTCACACTTCTAGTCCACTTTGCAGTTGTTTCGCGCCTGCGCAACACCTATTTCTCATAGAAAAAAATAAGAACTCTGAACTCGGGACAACTTCAGAGTGTATAATTGTTTTGAACTTTCATGGTCACAAACCAAAAACTGTAAAAATCCCGTAACATACTACCTATTCTAACTTCAGAGTGGACTAGAAGTTTGATGCGAATTATTTCTGCCGGTTAGTACGCCCTTTTTTGGGCGTCAGGGAATGCATTTAGGCATTCCCAAGGCCCTGGGTTCGCGACACAGACCTGGGATATGTGGGACTCTGAACTACTGGGAAAACAGAGACCCCCACCAACTTAAACCTGACGGCGCCGGTCATCTTCGGAGCAGAATGGACGGGACCCGGGATCCCCAACAGACCACTGTGTGTGTGTGTGTGTGTGAAGATTTCTCGAAAAGTATTGCATCCTGATGGATGAATATTACTTCGGATGCCGTCACTAACCTTTTGATAAGAAAAGGGGCCCTGAAACCGTTTAGAAGCTGAGATCGAAAGTGGCCGAAATTGCAAAATTCTGGCTGTCCGAGCCACGTTTTTTTCATTTTTCAAAGAAAGTATAGCATCACAAACGATGAAACCTTGATCGATTGCCGTCACTAACAACTCGTTATCAATCTAGATGAGCGAGATCTCTGTAGGAAGAGTGGCTCCGACAGCCGGAACTACATAATTTGTCTCGTGTATTTTACGTTGTTAAGGCAATGCTGTTGCATCAATGTTATGAGGCAAGCGCCATCTAACACCCGAAAGAAATATTTTTGCAAATATTTGACTTTCTAATAAGATGAAACTAGCTATAGGATAAGTGAATCTTTAGTTTTAGCATTTAACAATGCACTTTTAAAACGCGTGTCTTCGGTCAGACACAGTGGTCTGTGTTATTGTGCACTGGAGTTGAGCTTGCTGCTACGGACTCCCGAGGCAGATTGTCAGGCAGCCGTGCGCGCCGAAGGAGCCCGAGCACAGAATAGGTAATAGTACTCCGTACAGAAGGTTCTCTTAAGAAACGCGGACAAATAAAAATGTCTTCTTTAACCTTACTAGTTCTTGTCTAACTAGTACTTTTTTATTTGTAGTCTAGCTAGTGTAGCTTGCACGCGGAATCGAAACTTATCGCATAGCACGAGCGTTCATATTCCGCTGTGCGCCTGAACGCAACCGATTTAGCTGTCAGAGGCAGAGCGCAAGGTCGCAACAAGCTGATTAAATTTTTAACATCAAAAAAACCTAACTTGTAATGAATATATACCATGATTTCATCATAACAGCCATAGGACGTCCACTGCTGAACATGATTTCCACCTATCCCGATTAGAAGCGGACTGCAGTCAGCGATTCCCCGCGGACTTGACCAGATCGTCCGTCCATCTCGCGAGGGGCCGTCTTACGCTGCGCCTGCATATACGCGGTTTCCACTCGGTACCATCATTTATTAGGAAGGAAAAAGTTTGTCACGCCGAACTATGGCTCACATGGTCGAGTACCCACGGTGCCCAACAACCTGCAGTATCGAAGACCTGCACATGACGGCCAGTGCTCTGCCAGATGTCGCTAGGTTTTGGTCGGGGTCCGTTTGGTTCAAATATAAGATTTTTTAGCCATTGACCCGAAAAGAAGAAGGAAGGATAACAGTAAAGTGGGGGCTGAGTACCAGTGATCAAGAGAGTTCAGGCGTGGCATTTTGGTGGTCTTCGATCCATGCCTACTGCAGGTGCGATGCCGAGTATGGGGGACAGCAAGTCAACTTCAACAAAACCATTGCAAAATAGGTCATCATAATTATGTAGGCAGCAGAAGATGTCCTCGGGTATAATTTGACGCGCTGTCGAGCTCATACTGTGCAATAGTTCGTGGTTGTAGATTCAGGAGAAACCGTTGGCACCTCATGTCGCGAACTCACGGGTGCTACTGAGCACAACTGTAAGGAAGAAGTATCGAAACTACGAACATTGCGTTAGGGGAGGGAGTAGGAGTAGGCCCCCAGTATTCGCAGCTGATTTACCTCCTCTATTCAATGTGTGTGTTTCTGTGATTAAATATTCATGGAATTGTTTGTTGTGCATTGAAATATTTTTATCTATCCATGTGATTTCCTGACTGATTTCTGTCAATTTTAACTTTTTGGGTTTATTTTGGTGTCCGCTTCACATATCGCACGCTGCTATTATAACGACACTCATGTAATTTTTGTCAAAACTGAACCGAGTATGAGAAAATACAAGCAAAGAGGTGTAGTTACTTGGTGCGTGATTCAATCAATCAATTTTAATCAATTTTTATTTCATCAAAATATGTACAGAGTATACCAGTTACAAATTAGACAAGTTATTACAGTAATGGCAAGCATGAACAGAATTATAAATTAGTATACAATTGTAATATCAATTTTTGACAAACAAAAATCTTTCTTCTTTTTACAATTTGACTATTTGTACTATGGCGGTATACAGAAAAAATATTCATTACCTTCCGTGCTAGTTTAAAAACTGTGTTACGGCAAGGTAAGATTCTCTCTCCCGAAATATCGACCATAACTTGTTTACAATAATGACATTTTTACTACAAATGTTAAAAATTAACTACAGAAAAATAGAAATACAAATTGCTCGAATATTCTTTTGTGCTAAACAAAAGTCATTGTCACTCTGGTAGTACGCATACCTTCCGCGTTAGGGGATTAGTGTCGTTATGGTTTTGATGCGCATCTGGACGCCACTGGGAGAAACAACGTTTCATTGTTCAGTTGCGCGCGGGGGGCCACGCAAGACGCAGTCTCCTGGTACTACGCCGTCACTAAGGTAATCAATTTATTTTTATGTTTTTGAGGCAATAACGACACTTACGTGTGAAGCTTGTATCTTGTTTAGTGTTTTTTTTCGTGTTTCATTTGTTTTGACATAATTGTCCGGTTAATTGTTTTCTAGTGTCATAACGTCACTTCAGCGAGGGTATAATTTTTAAACGTTTATATTTTTTTAATAGTAATTAGTCATATACTTGCTTTTACTTTAAAATGAAGTTCAAAGTTGTAGTTTAATATCATTATCATTGTATTTCTTTAGTCAAGAATTACGTATACGTTTGTCACGATGTACTAAAAGGATATTGAATTTTCAAATGCTACCCCTGAGAAATTACACTTTTTGCATAAGTGACGTTATTGCAGCATGTGTGCGATATATAATTTTAATCCAAGTCTACTAAGTAGGTAAGTGAAAAAAAACAAGTCTCTAAACAACTCAATTGAATTAGACAGCTTATGAAGGGGTATTTATTTATAAAACACGCGAATTATTATTGAGTGCTGGTTGGACCTGTGTAGTTCCTACTGAGTAGGACCCATTTTGTCTGGGATCCGTATGAAAACTTTGATAATGTAACCCAGCGTGTGAGAAAAATTAGTCCACGCGAGCGAAACCGCGGACGGAAAGCTAGTTCAATATATACAGACTGTTTGCTTTTTGTCTTTTTGTGTAAAGTAAATATCCCACAAGGACAAAGTCGCTGGCTAGAGCTAGTTAAAAAATAAACTTACATTCATGAACATGGATGCCTCAGCAGCAGTGGTATCTTAAACTAGCAGAGTTGGATGGATAAGATTACAAAAACAATGCCTTCAATAAATTTGAACCTTCTAAGAAACCTTTTAATAATTTTACTGGCAAAACGAAGTAACAAACACCTATCTCGTATAGGTACGAAAAGGACAGCACTACCAAAAGTTACCATTTCATGGGGGTATTTACGTAACGAAACTTGAACGATCATACTAACTGATGGGCGCACGAAGCAAACCTTTAAACTTAAAGCAAGATGAGGCGTTGACGATTAGACTAGATGTTGTAAAGGCGTTCGACCGAGTCAGGCCTGACTCTGGAATCTGTTTCTTCGCAGTGCCATTATATTAACGACATTAAAGTTTTGTCAACCGTATTGCTTTTGAAGACATTATGTTCAAGAATAGATAAGGCTGCAGGCACTAAGATTTTCATAAATGCATCATCACATCATACGTACCAAGGGCCTGCACGAATGAATTATTCGCTTCGATGAAATAAATGAAGACCCTTATCTAGAGAATACGAATGGTAGAGGGTCAGTGTTACTGGTGGTCCCCCCTGTGCAACTCGGCTCAGCGGGGCCGCACCGCCAGATGCGGCACCGGGGGGTTTTGCCCGCATTGCACGGCTTTCACTGCGATGGCGCGGCGGAAGCTTTGACCTCTCTTTACTTCAGTTGGCAACTACTCGGAACGAAACACCCACTCAGCAGACAGTCTTTTAGTTTCAGGATTAGAACAACAAATCCAGCTTTCGTCACCTCTAAGTATGTCGAACACAGCATTTGAGTCACATCCGTTAAATCTTTGAACCATTTCACGGCACCTATCAACACGACGGAGTTTTAGGGCTTCTGTCAACTACTGCGGTATCCACCGGGCACAAAGCTTCCTGACACCTAAATGCTCATGTAGGATTTTGTGCACTTGACTCATACCGATACTTAAGTTTGTCCGAATCTGCTGATAGGTCACTCTTTTGTTAGTATCAATCATACGCCGCACAACACTGATGTTATCTTCAGTCGTCGCTGTAGAAGGGCCGTCCCTGACGCAGATTATCGGCGAGATTAGTGCGACCACGTTTAAACTCATTAAAACAGATACAGCTTCATCGTGAAGGGTCAATCGAAGTCTATCATAACTTTCTTGTTGACTTAAGGCGAGGTGGTTCTGCACAACATTTCCCGAAGGGAACTGGTGAGCGCAACGCGGACCGAAAATCACTAAAATAATCTATTAAAAAATTAATGGATGTAATAAAAAAAACCATCGGATGAAATCCGTACAGTTATCTTTAAACTTTGTTTTGGTAAAGGACCTATATTAAAAGATCAATTATTTTGGGAATAAAACCAAAAATAGAAGACAAAATGTAACGAAAATTATCTCGCGTTAAATTCATGCTGACGTGACACAGACAAATTTTTATTTGCCACCAAATCGTTAAACAAATGACAAATTAATGAAATACATACACAATTATTATACTGGCAGTTACATTTTCAAAATTTTAACTTCTTTTTTATTTTATGTTTGCAAGTAGCCAGTTCTAAAATCTTTCAGTGTCGCCCTCGTATCCCAACAGTTGCTCGCCAAGCCTACGCCTGTCTCTTGCAACTCAGAAAAGGAGGATGCGCTTCGCCACTTTCTCCTCCACTAAAAGCTGCAGCAGCAGCAGCCAGCACCGATTCTACTATTGACACTAGCGTCTAGTTTCATAAAAAGGCAATGATCCAAGCTAGTCGGTTAAATTAATCAAAATAAAGAGCTTTTATTGAACAAGTAACATAATTTTCTCTCTAAAAATTTATAAATATTACAGTAATCGTTACTCTCGCAGAATATTAAGTAATACCTTCCATTGATTAGGGATTTAAGATTTCGTAGCAATATGCACTCCAGGAGAGCTCTGATGAATTGATGATAAACGGCGCTGTTCTGAACTAGAGCCAGAAACTACTATCTTTATCACCGAGCTCAGAAAGCAGTAGAATACTAGGTACAGCAAGATTAAGAAATTGATTAGAAGAATAAATTTAATGGGTTTTTTCTCCATCGCAGCCACCATTAAGGTCCCCGGAGGCACCTTCTCACCTTCACCATCACAGCGGCCCCCGAGGCAGCAAGGAGCGAATATACATATTATTGTCCCTATAGGTACTCAATTATGACAACTCACGTTTGATCGCTTTCTGTATTTTGTTAGACCGTGAAGCATTGCACGGACTGCAATGCCTTTGGCATACCATCTCCGCTAGAAATCTCGGTGTTTAACAACAATCATGCCCTATGATGATTACTTAATATAAGGTTTCTTGACGGAATTTTAGTGGATGGTGTTCAGCATATTCAGCAAACTTTCACAGCTTTAGGTTTAATAAATCTTTAAGAATTCTATGAATGGCTTGCAGGGAATAATAAAATCGCTGAATTTGTTCCTATTTAAAAAAAAAAAGATATATTCTTTTGTATTATTAGGATTACTGGGAGGTTAAATTTGACGGAATCCCATGGTCAGTATCAGAAGAAAGAGTAAGTATTAAGGAAAGGCAAGGGTTGTTCTCGCATGACCCTGAGTGCTGTGCTTGATCTGGATGGAAGTGAAGTTGTGGTCCCCTCCAACTCCAAACCATGACCGACTCTACGTTAGATTCTTATAACTGCAAAGCCTGTATCGCAATATATCAATCGGATGACATGACACTTGATTGAACCATGTTTTAGATTCATCATCGAAACCAAAACATGAAAACTTACTCTGGAAATATCCTACTAAACTAAGAAACAGTCTTTTTAAGACTGAGAATAGTCTAACAAATATTGAATATCTAGAATAGTAAATTCGCATAGCAAATAAGATGTAACTTGTATCTGAAAAAGTGATGCGTCAACTGTAAAATGTAACCGTATGCCAAAATTAGTAATGTTCACCAAATTTGACATACCTACTCATTTTACGCGACAGCGTCACCCAAATAAAGTAAGTACAATACAACGCATGCATTAAAATGTTTGTTTTTTGGATGCTGATATAATTTATAAGGCTAAGGCTGAATAGAATTATAGTCTAACAAAATGGTCATATTTAGATAGCAGATTTGAAAAATTCTGAGTTAACATTTTAATAACGACACGAATGGCGTAGTGCGCTGTAGCACGGTTTCTCGCCTTTAATTCCGTAGTGTCCCGAGTTCGATCCAGGGACCTGACCGGGGGTCGATTCAGGAAATGATCTTTTCTAAATTGGCCTGGGTCTGGGTGTGCTGGGAGACGCCCCTGGCTTAATTCCTTGTCTGGTACCTCGTAACGCAGGGATATTTATATACTACTCTCCGAGACCATGACAAGAGGTGTGTTGTCTGGCGCAATTTATTTATTTAAAAAAATAAAATAAAATGTGTGTTTTAGATACTTAATAGGTGTCAGTTGCTTTATTTGGCCAACGTTGACAAATACCTATTTTTTAATTCTCTACAAAAGGCGCAGGAACAGTTAACTGTTACCACGCCTTTTGTTGTTGTCAAAGTTTACTGCAGTTTTTTATTATCATTAAAACTTTATCTGGCGTAAACTAAAATTACAAAGTGTTAAGAGGACACAGCACGGTCGAGAGAATTGAAAAATAGGTATTTCTAAAATCTATTGTTGTCTTTTGCAAACCTCGAGCCCCCTGCAGAGTGCGACAGAGACAGCAGCAAATCGGTTTTACAAAATTACCTATCAAAAATACACAAAGTCGACATCGAATTTAGTTACTTCTTTTATTAAAAATTGAAAGAGGACTAGCGTCTATGTCACTTACCATCAAGTGACAATGGGACGCTGGACGAGCTGTAGGCAGCTCGGTTCCAAATAGTACCTTAACGTAACTTTTGACAAATTTAAGACAAGATAATTGTTATGAAATCAGCGCATGAGTGCACGAAAATTAATCAGCCAATCAGCTCTCAAACGAGATTGCTTATTCGCGTATTATCCGGCATTTCACGATCGTCCTAGAATTTTAGCGAAATTCCGGGTCTTTCTATTATCCTACAACGGACGTCCGATTCGTGATTAAATATTTCTAATTTTATCGTTTGAATATATGACTAGTTTGAGTCTAAAATTTGATCAAGTATATTTAGAAGCGGGCCTAAAATGCAGCCTTGTGGTAAGACAACCACGTAGTCAGTTTAAGTGCGCAGGTGAAAAAATACATTTAGTTCTTTGATTTTTTTATGGCCATAGCCATTATTTGACTACCTATTGTAAGAAGCCTTCGAATGAGACGCTGGAAAAAGTGATGCAGTCGCCGGTCCTAAGTGATAAACAGTGACCGGATAATCGGTCACTTATTAACCTAAACTTCTTCCCACGAAATAATAATATGGACATTACTTTCTGAATTTATATAAAAGTGATCGATCACTGCTCAGATTCCCGGGATTGAAACTATAAGTAACAAACTTTCAGTGGTTATTTTGAACCCTTTTTTCATTTAAAACAAATGGAATATCAATAAAAAATATATTATATTGTGCACAATGCGGTCAAGCAGTGGAAATTGATTTGATTGAAAAATTAGCATGGCCGTATTCATCGGAATAAAAGTGAAGTTTAGGTATATTAGCGTCAGATTACCCGATCACTGATTTTCACTTTTTCCAGCGTCTCATTTGAAGGCATCTTACACTAAGTAACTCGCAGCGCGACTCGATTGTTAGTCGATCACGTTTGACAGCTTGTCAGCCAATGACGATGCAGTATTCGACGTCAAATAGAAAAATCGCGGTTTTGAATGTAATTATTTCTATTTGATCAAAATTAGTGAACCACCAATTTATTAACATTGGAACATAGCAGTGCCACTGAGTGCGCAAGTGCAGAATTTTATTCGAAGGCACCCTTACCTTCCGCAAAGAAAGTTGCAAAATCAGACCGAGGGCAATGCAGAGAAGAAAAACGCGGCGGCCGCGGCAGTACAGATGCTTGCAGAAATTACCTTCCAAAACTTAAAACTTATAATAATGCATTTTAATTTACATTCTGCTCTTAATTCTTCAATGCAAACCATCCAAGGAGTCTCCGTACCGTAATTACTTCACTACATACATATGTACTTACAAATTAATATTTTTGATAACTTGTGGAATAGCTTACGCACATGAAGTAAGTCTAGTAGAAACTCTGGATTTTTTTGAGTGGGAAAAAAAGATCTTTACCTAAGAGGGTTTCTTAAAAGTTAAACCTTGGTCAAATCTGCCGTCGTCTTTGTAATTGCCGTCACAAATATTTAAACAGTACGTATCTCACACTTTTCCCAGGTAGTGGAGTAGCGATGATCAACATACTTAAAAATAACCTTTTAGTGAGGAACTAAGTTCTTATGTGCCTATTACAGAAGTGAGTTTGCAAAATAATTTGGCAAAAAAATCTTGATTCAAATTTGAAAAAGTGCATTTCTGCAATGATCTGTTCAAGCACTTCAAGCTGACTAAAGCTCTTAGAATAATTACATCTAGAAACCAAGTCCACGCGCCCATTTTGAAGCATCTTAATTGGAGCCATAAATGGCTCCAAACGGACCGCTTTGCAGTGTTCATTACAGCTCCGCGATGTTCAATGTCAAAGCGCGCCGCACGTAAGCAAGTAATAGTCACCCATGTGTGGAACTGATTAGTGCTCAATTTCTGACGGGGCGGTTGTATGAAGACTATCCTTTTATACGTTATTATTCTAAGCTAAAATTATTATTCTCTTTGAAGTTTTGTTTCGTCGGCTCCACTAGATGGCATTCCAAGTCATATGTGCGACAGAACGATCATTTTTTGCACTAAGGGTGAAATCTGACGAATCCCAGCTTTCGTTAGTACAGGGGCAAAACAAGAAATGTCACAAAAACACAAATTTGTATTATTTACATCTTTAGTTTTAAAAGTTTAAAACTATTTTAGAGATCTCCTTATTTAAGAACTTAAGTTTATATTATAGAGATCAGTTTAAGAACCAAATAAACTTTAAGATTTTTTTTTTAATTTTATAAAAATTACTTTTATTTCATAATAATTAGTTAGTTTTAGAAAAAACAACATCAAAAGAAGAAAGGTAGCATATCTCGGGCATGTGTTAAGACATGAGCGCTATCATCTTCTTCAAACAATAATGATGGGAAAGATTGAGGGGAAAAGACGAGTTGGAAGAAGAAAAAAGTCGTGGCTGGGGAATATCAGAGTGGACTGGAATTGCCAGCGTGGAAGAGCTGTTTCGGCTAACGAGAGATAGGAAGAAATTCGCGGAGCTGACGACCAACCTCCAGTAGTGGAGAGGCACTGCAAGAAGAAGAAAAAACAAAGAAGGAATGTCCTGTAGTGTTTATTCAATACAGGGAATGTCCACACCTATACCAGTCATGGCCAATCTTTACTAATATTGTTGAGAGGAAAGATCTGTTTGTTTGTTTCTTTGTTTGTATTGAATATGCTCCGAAAGTACTGGACCGATTTAAAAAAATCTTTCACCAATATAAAGCTCCATTTTCAGGGAGTGACATTGGATACTTATATATTTTTTTAATTTTGGCTATATTTGGCGAGGCCGCTGACGTACTGCTAGTATTCAATGTAGAGGACTTCTCCCAAAACCCATTATAGTTGCTTCCATGGAGACTAAAAAAGCATGTTTTCATGTACCTACCACCCAAAAAATTTCTAATAATTTCTCCCTTGCCGACTTCAATCACATTAAAGGGCTTAGACCTTTAACGTCTAGTTTTCAGCAGCTCATACCATTCGAATGGAAGTTCCTTAAGAGTTTTTAAGTTAATGCAGAATGAACACAACATAGAATTCGACCGGCCTAACTCTTAGCAATAAAAACATAACCTTAAAATTGGTAACCACCTGACATTGACATATAGGACACTCCTGCCTTGATAAGTCACGTTACACCTCGGACACTCCTAGTTTAGCACATGTACGTACAGTTGTACAGGGTATTGAATTAAGAAAGAATATGAACACTGTTCTTGTTTTAACACTTTTTACTTAAAGCTGTTTTAAAGAACGCGGGAAAATCTTAAAGTTGCCATATATCGTATTTTTTTAAAATGTATGTGACTTTCCTTGTTTTTCCTAGTGTTATACATACCAACCCAGATATCGTTCGTCAAAAAGTTGTGTCGCTTTGGTTAGATCCTTTGAAGACAAGGCCTAGTGCTCATTGCATTAAAGTAATGCTATAGCAGGTTTAGCAGAGGATTTTTAGCTGCTGATAAGAAGTAAAACAAAATCCTGCCTGATACCTGGCATAAAAGTTAAAATAATGATTGTTGTGTTCTAAATTATGGATTTTCTCAAAATAATGCTCTAAACTACATACATTTAGTTTCAGCGCTCGAGGCCATTGGCCAGCGCATGGGCTTTAGCTCAGTGTGATGAATGAGATGGAAGATTCAAAACAAATATGTAAAAGCCGGGCCGGACTTTTGTAAACAAAGCAATCCACATCGGTCTCCACAGGCGGTTTGCAACAGTGTAAACACTTGTTTGCAACAAAAATTCGTTTGACCTTCAACAACCTCTGTGGACGGGACCTGCGTTGTAAACAGAGTGTGGATACCGCCGTTGTAAACACGTTTCCACAGTGTAAACGCTTATTGTAAACCACGCAAGGGCAGTTTCGCAGCGGCGACCGTTGCGTGCGCACGTTCCACGGTCCAAAACGGAAAAGCAAGTTATAAGAGAATTTATTGCACTAAACAGGCAAATAATTACTTTCGAGACGTTTTTGCATTTGTAGTAGTAGGTATTTGCATGATTACAGGAATTCTAAACTTGAAATTTTAATTTCCTTGTACAATCAGAAAAAACGGGTTTGATACATTTTGAAGAAGAAAATAATAAACAAAGTTATTAAGAAAAAAAGCCATATTGTATGCGTACTTCCAAACGAAGAGTCGACAACACACTGAGCTTGTTGTAAACCAGTGTGGCCGCGAACACCAACCGTGCGCTCCACAAGCCTTGTTTGCAACAGTCTGGCCCGGCTTTAAGATAAAATGACACTTAGCAATCCCTGATGGATCGACGGAGAATTGTTTTTACATAAATATTGTGTGCAGTTAGAGCAAACACTTTGGGTTCCCAAGTAGACTTATTTTTGGTTACTGCACCGTGATGTATGATTTTCAGATGCAAAGTGTCATCTCTTCTAATATGTTTTTAAACTAAAACCGTACCGGAATCAGGAATGTACACAGAAAATGAAGTAAAAAGTAACATTACACTTTGGTATACCATAGGTATAACTAGAGCAAGATTAAGCCTAAGAGTTATTCTCTAAACCAGAGTGCGATGATAACCAGGAACGAGGAACAGATAATGAAAAAAGAAAAAGTGAACCAGAAAAGAGTAACCTGAAAAAGATGCAGTGGTTTCATAAGTGAGCGTTGTTGAAAGCGTCGCTGGCTCGATGCGGTGGCAGTAGAATGTTTTTTTGATGAAACATTTATTATGATGGCTTTGCCTGTTTGTAGGAGCTACGTGGTTTACCGACGCAAAGATAACGGAACTCATTGTTACAATAGTGTAAGCTACCCCGTCACCCCGTGGCCATAAATGTATCAGCAAGTTTCTTTTAACTTATTATGTGTCAGCAATATTATCGATGTTACGTCGCGTTTCGTCTCGGAGGCATTCAGCTTTCCTCCATCACAGCTTCACGTTGATTTATCTAAAATCGTTGTGACATCTCCGTATTGACAGGTTTGACCGAATTAAAAAGTTCTTCAGGAAGATCAAATTTTAATATCCCATTTTTTAATCCTAGTGTTAGTAGTATTCACTACCATCCAGTTATCATCCAATTCATGGAAAATCATAGCGAGGTTACGCGTTATATGAACCTAACAAGAGATTTCTTTCGTCTTCATTACCTCATAGCCAAAGACAGCCTTACCACTTAAACTTAATTGCTCGGAGTCTACATTTCCTTTTTGAGTCATTCTTGTATACTATTTTTGTAGTTTGACCAGAAACAAAGTTTTTTAATCATGTCGTCAGCATCATACAACAACAAAAACTGTTCATCCTAATGTTAATATACAGGATGTAGCTGCAAGTAAGGATCAAATGAAAATAGCGCATAGCTGGAGTCATTTCTGACCTTTTTATCAAATCAATATTGGTCTGATTTCAAACTTCAAAAAAGTTACGATCAATTTGTTTTTTTTCCATTAAAAAATACTAATATCAAGAGACATCTTGTATATTTTTTACCAGTACAGTATGATCCGATGTGTATTAATGTTAGTCGAAAGTCCATAGTGGTTTTTTATATTCAGCTTGATTGACGATTCAGTACCATCCTGATTCAAAAAATCAAAGAACTAAAATTAACTTAATCTTTTTTTTTGTAAAATCAATTAAGTGATTTAGCTTACATTTTTCTCTGTCCCATGCAGCATATTAAGACGGCCCCGCTTCAAAGTTTTTCTTATATGTTTAACTCTTACATGCTAAAGAAGAAAGGGATAGACCACCTCTCAGTCTACATCCATTTCTGTTGAGAACATTCAAAATAAAAACTTAGGCACGCTAACAGACGATCACTATTTTCTAACCCCTTTTCCAGCAATTTTTTGATCACCATCTCCGCATAATGCACGGTTCACATTATTCCAGTGTGTGAACCGGGCTTCATGCGGATGTTCGACGTAACGTCAACGTAATTGAAAGAGTGAGTGCGATACACGACAGGTTGCTTTAAAATTACAGCGATATGTAGCGAGAGTACCCACTGGTTTACAAGGTGTCTAAGCGCATCTTTGTGCAAAAAATCTAGATTTAGGTGAAAGGTCATATGGTTCCTTTGCAATAAACAGGTCATGCGTCGTTCTTCCGCGTTGAAGCTAACTTAAACTAGATAGCCTGGTGTATAGAGTTTAAGAAGTTAAAAACGGTACACAAGGAGTCAATGTTTTTTGACTACATATCCAGGCTTCAGCTAAGCAGTATGTAATCCATGTAGTCCAATCCTATCGCCCTATAAATTTAATAGCCCCTATGCTATCGGGATACAGTTGGATTAACAGAAGACAACTCAATTCGAGAAATATTTAAAGCTCAGGAGTCCGGGACATCAGATGCTATCCGTGGTACGAGCCGTACGAGGTCCCCTATTCCCAAAATAAAATGATGATACCTAGTAGTTATACATCCGAGATTCCTTAAAAGCAAGTGCTCGTTCACCTACCGACCTAAATCCCAGTCTATACAGAACAAGCGCGATGAGTATAGGACAGTCGCTCAGAACTTTTATTGGTGACATATTCAGTTGGTTGGTGAGTTGATGAATCTTTATTTGTTCGTGTACCATCTATATGTTCATAAGCGTAGTACATACAACTGATTGTTTACCTAATACAGAAACAAATATTTAAGCCTTTCAGGCTCAGGAACATCTAAAACCAGGCCTCTGTCACTCCATGTACTCGCGCGCGATAATTACCTACCAGCCGCCGGGTCTTCCTAGACCTATCTGGCAGTTAGTTGTCAAAAGCCGCGTAGAGCATTCGTTGTCAGCGAATCTTGCGGTTGAACTGACGATGACGCGATGACGTAAAGTGAGTAGGTACTGACTACCGACATCTATATGGAAAGAGATAGCCCTCGCCATATGCCTATCACATGACAGCACTCATTTACAATTGACAAAATAGTCAATTTTCCATGATGTGATTTATCTTTATCTGTTACGTAATAATTCTATCAAGTAATTTGTGCCCAGGTAGATGTTGCAGTCTGATGGGTACTTCGCCCAGTCAGTTACGTACAAACGTCCAGTTGAGTACATCTAGAGGGGGTAACTGGCTTATTAGCAGTAGGTACAACACTAGGCTTTCGACTGGTCTCAGAAGACCAGTGTTCTACCTAACGCGTTCGCTTATCATAACGTGCTTGTTATTTAGCCGGCTAGCTCAGCATTACCTACCACTTCAAGGGTGAAATTTAAAGGCATAAGAATATGCACATTTTTGAAATCTTAAAACAGTAATAGGAAGTTTTTTTACGTGCCGGATGATTATTTATACCGTAAGGAAAATTTAATTATAAGACATACTGAGTATCGGAGTGAAAATAAGTTCTTTTACATTCACATACTTTTATTTTAGTTTTCATACAAGAAAGACGAGCGTCATTCGGATTTTGTTTGAAAACTTCAATAAAAAAGGAATTAAAAAACAAATTTTCACTTTTAGTTTCACCTTCTCTGAGTATGATATATAATTTTTCATACGGTCTAAATAAGTACCCGGTTTATTAACGATATTTTACAGTCTTGTTCAAGCGATTTTTATTGATTATTTTTATTTTTTAAGATGGAAGAACAATTCAAATTAATTGATTGCTTTTTTGATTTAGTTTTATTATTAGATAATATTTAATAATTAATATTTTAACCTTTCAGTCCATTATTTTATGTTAAGAATTACGATCTAAACAGAAAGTATTTCTACCTGATAATTAATTAACTTTCAGTTAAGTCACATGTCTCTTTGGGATTGCTCGGTTACAAATGACGTAAAAAATACCTCATGCATTTCCAAATTTAGGATGGCATATTTGTTTTCCTATAAAGATCCTAACTTTTTAATAATTGTATGAGTAGCCAAAAAATTGTCAGTATGACTACTCTATTTCTAAAACTGTAAAATAAATAAAACTCACAGAAAACTAAACTAGGGGAGCAAATCATACTTCATTTTACATACCGATTTCTCTGAAGAAAATATGAATTGGGTAGCAGTAGCACGATTTTTTCATAGCAATCCATATATATCCAAGATGCTAATACTAAAACAGCAGTTTTAAATTAAAATACTTACCATGAAGGACCTCCAGCTCCACAAAATGATGGTATCTAGAGCAGCAGGAATTGAAATATTGTATGGACTACTAACCAAACATCTGTAGATCGGCATACCACATCTCTAGCAATATCAGTGCTAAATCTTCACTCTACAGTTAAGTATAGTGTCTATACCTAATTCCAGCACAGGTCTAATGAATGTCTAACAAGTGTAGAAAAAGAAGGGTCCCTGTAAGTTATCTATCCTCTATTCATACCGTACCAATGGGTACTATCTATAGACCGATTTTCAAATTTTATTCCATCATTGTGATGAAACAAAGATTAATATTGCAATTTCAGAATGTATCAATAACTGCTTGGTAAATTTTGGGGTATAAACACAGTGTGTGAAGTGGACCATTTTTATTGAAATAATTATGAAACGTAATTCTTAAATCTACTTAGTAACTAGTCTCTCAAGAAATTGAGATAAAATTGTAACAGACAATATTTCTAATGAAATGTTTTCATGGGAAATTTGCTGTTTCAAATATTTTTTAAACATATCTACCTGAACGCAATGAAAGCATCCCCAAGCTCGCCTCCTACGATGTGAACACCCCCTTCAGGAATGGAGAGGCCCCGAAAGAAATTGCGAATATCCAGGGCATTTGCTGACCATGGCAGATTCTGAAGACGTATGATGACACTCATGGCTGTAGATCTTGAATGTTACCTATGAACAAGTGAAACTGGGCGTCCATTTGTAAGTTTCAACATTTGTATCATACAGTAACGTATGTTTGGGAACACAGGTTACAAAACACTCCACATTTTTACACTCACAGGGATGTTTACAACACCACTAATTTGATAATACTGAGGGATTCCCTAATTTACTTTTTCTAGCTACCATATTTAGATAAAACTACCTGGATTACAAGAACAATTAGATAATGTACAGGCCATCACATTAACTAATGGTAATGAGGTTGCAAATTGGTTTTATAAGCCAATACCTACCTAATCATTATTTTAAGATGTCATCAAACTTAAAGGGTTACGTGTCAAAGGAAATCCTTAAAAAGGGACCAGTTTTAAAAAAAAAATTAATTTTTTATTGTACTTGCATAAATATGTAATACTAGCACGAATAACAAATTACTCGTATGTACTCGTAGTACGAATAATTTGCACGCCTGCCTGCAGGCCGAATACACCGTCCAGACATTGTTTTACCATCGTTTTTTCTCAATGTATTCTTAGCAAATAAATGATTTACTTACTTACTTAAAACTTGCATTCAGCAATCAAAAATACCACGATACGAGTGGTACAACTAGTGTGCCAAGGCAAGTATAGATAGTGCGTACATAAAGTAGGTCCGAAACCAGATGTACAGTGTAAAATGCAAACTCTGCTTGAACTAACCAACACAACACGGAGGCTATGCGATGTAGGCCACGTACACGTAGGTACAATGATAAGCAAAGAAGGTACCTGTCAACGGTTTCATACCGTAAAAAGCGAAACCACCACTGGTAGTTTCAATAACCATTTATAGGTATAAAACAACAGTTTCAAGAAGGTCCATGAAGTGACAAAAAATGACGCTTACATTTTCCACATCACTTACCTATAAAACTGAAAGACTTCAAGCTCCAACACCTTCTTACATAAAAGGGGACATTTCTACACACAAATTATTCACAACGGGACTAAATACGACATTCTTTATAACGAACGATAAACATACGAAATCCTAGCTTAGGCGTAAAATTACAACGAGGAGGAAAGTGAATGAAACAAAATGGCGGCGCTGCAAGGCGGGTTATGATGCTAGCTAGAGGCGAGGGCCGGCGGGGCGGGGCGGGCGGGGCATCAGTCGGGGACATAGAAGTAGGTATTAAGTACTCACATACAACTGGAATGTGCAATCTGTTTAACTGGGTATACAAAAATACACTTTAAAATATAACAGAGAAGGTTTATATTTCAAATGATAAGGTCAGCTGGACAACTGAGCTAGCGGATAAGCGGATACAAGGTGAGGGTGTCCCTTTCCTTAACATTGCCAGCGCTCGCTGATAACATGTTTAGTAGATTTAATAGTACAACACGTTCGTTACTGAATTAAAATAAAAAAATAAAGCAAAATTACCGCTATGTTTTTAGACAACAACGTTAGATTAATTATTATGCATGAAAAACTATTAAAATCAAGGCTTTTACAGCTTAGTCTGTTATGTCAAAATATAATGATAGAATTCAGAGTTTATAGTGGCAATAATACTGTAATGGCGAGTTGGCGACATGGCGACATGGCGTCTTCCTTCTTCAAGAACGAGTGCGTCGGCAGAAATATTTGTTAATTTAGGTGTTTTCTAGCAAAATGATGAAAAGGTGTTGTGTTATGGGCTGCGGAAATGAAACATTTGCTGGTTGCAATATTTCTTTTCACAGTTGAGATAGAATTTTGTGAAAATTACACAAATTCTTGATATGGAACATTAGGGTGACAATAAATTCATTTTTTCCCTTTCATTGGAATCTCTAAAATGTTGAGATACCTTATGGTTTTCAAACTCAGAAGGGCTTGTCAGGTCACAAAACTGTCAGCCACAAAAAAGTAAGATTTTTATTAACTTCCGAAATAAAGTTCGGTGGTAAGTTTTTGTTTTGTTTGCATGAGCAAAGAAGCACGACCCATCGGCATCAGTGAAGATAGGGAGGCTTTTATTGAACTGTTAAGTAGTGGTTGCTGATAAGAGGTAACTGTTTAGCGTAAGAACCCACCATTTCATCAACGATCGCCGTAAAAGGGATAGCAACTCATGGTAGACATGCTAGGATCTGTATAAGCGCGTCCGGGGACATTGACAGCGACTTCAGAGCCCGAATTTCCGCGACTTAGGCCAAATGGCGTGAGGTGAATGGTGTCCTTTGTGACCGCAAAATGCCGATCAAGCTGAAGGGGCAAACCAGGAGCTGCGCGTCACGGAAATGAAGATGCTGCGTTGGATGTGTGGAGTGTCACGCAAAGATCGCGTGCGGAACACCCACATCAGCGGCAGCCTTCGTGTTTGTGACATCGCAGACAAGCTGTAGGAGTGCCGCCTTCATTGGTATGGTCATGCAACGCGGAGATCGGCAAACTACGTGGGCCACAAATGTCTGACCATGCAACACCCGCGAGCACCGGTAGAAGAGGTCGACTCAAGAAGCCGTAAGTAGTTAAGAGTGTCATTCGCCAACAGACTCACCTCTGAGGATGCACGAGACTGTGCGAAATGAGCCAAGAATATAAGAAAGGTGGATCTTGGGACCCTATACACCAGTGTTGGTTCACAACCGGGATAAACGGACGGATGATGATGATAGGATAATGCGACAACTGTGATTTTAAACCTAAATAAAAACTATAAAACACTTGAGGCTCGTAAAAATTTGTGCCAAATTAAAGAATGTATTGTTTTTTTTTTGCCCAATCCATCCTTATAACGAAAAATGTGCATTAACAAACATGTAAAATTCCGGAATTCTGATATTGCGGTCTAATATCGCAAAACAGTATAGGAATTGGAAATCCTCCAATATTACATGCCCTAATGGTAACAAGTGATTCAGAAGCTCTGGGTACTGAAGTGCTAGAGTTTCAAATCGTGTCTTTCAAACAAAAATTTAAATGCCCTATTGGCTATTTTTTAATCAATAAAACTTAGCTAATGTCCAAGCACAATTAATTCTGACTGTCGTAAGAATCTTACATGGTATAAATATTACTATGCGATCTTGGACTTGTCATTTGTAATAGTATCTACTATAACAAATCGTACAACATTTGAAATCTAAGGTTGCAATTTTCACCTTCCAAATATAGTATCAAGTTTCAAACATCCGTTGCAGGACGCTTATATACATTGTATATCTGTTCCACTGAAAAAAATATTTTAATTTTGTTAAACAATTACACAATTTGGAAGAAAACGAAGATTAAAACTACTGGGGAACTAGATTTGTAACGCTAACTAATAAGTGCATCTGTAGCAGATTCCCTAGACTATTTGAGACAAAGTGGCAGTCCAATTTTCCAAAACAGCGAAGCTACTGTGGAATACATTCGATAGCTAGACAGGTTATTTGATATACTAAACATATCAGAGAAGAAATGTTGGTATTTATAGTACAACATTTTTCAACCAAATATATACATCCAGCGCAAGAAGCATCTCATGAAATTCTTCTAGGTAAATAAGTGTCAATGTATTTCACCTTGCGAATATTTCATCTTGCAAAGTTGAAGTCTATGGCTTGTTTAGTAAACCGTGTTGGTATGTGCCATAAATTGCACAAGACGATCTTATTTAGTAACTTGTAATCCTGTTTTGTAAAATAGGTATATTCGTTTATGTAAGATCTGCGTAATAATAAAACAAAGTATTATAATAATTTATCTTCTTTGTTTACCGCCACCTACTTTCTGGCATCCCCAGTAGATCCTACTAAGGAATCTTACGCGAGTGAAACCGCGAACATGATCATCTTGCTATTTTTTTCCAGTCTGTTATTTTATATATTCGTGTATGTAGGTGAATATTCCAATGCCATCGATTTTTTTAATATAATTGCCTAGATTCAAACTTACGGCCAGCTATCCCTGAATCACTTTTCATCAAAACTAACAAACGCTTCCGCATTTATCCTCCTCCTCGCGTCGGTCTCAATGCTAAGGGTCGTGATCATCCTTATGGAGTATCTTGTCGCGAATTATTTGTCGCCATCTGCCTCTGTCTGAAGCAGAGTGAAGGTCATCGTGCAAGGTGGTTTCAAGCGTGATGCGAATCTGGTCTCTTCATCGCATTTATAAGTTAGTTTAATTTAACTAATAATAAAACAAGTTTTTTTTTTTCTTTTCATACATTATGGTCACCTTATTAGAGTGAGATAAATCGTCCATGGCTAAGAAGCTGTCAAAATGAGAACAATTATAACAATCGAAACATTGCAGTTTAGATCGAATCACAGCTTTTTAAATGCTCTGGCAACTCTGAGCTATGTTAACTTTAAAAATTAGTTAAGTTTTTAGGACTTGGCCAAAGAATATCCTTAAAGTTTATCTATGACTTGGGTAAGTACTTGCTTACGTGAGTCTTTATTTATCAGACAAGTACTTAAATAACCGTGTTGCCGAATAAAGGCATCTTCGGCATCGGAATTTGGTTGCTAGAAATATTATTCGAATTTGAAGCTCTATAGTAAATGACGCCTTGTCGGCCTCTTGTTGTTCACGAAAAAAATCTATAGTTAGTGTTACCAAAGTAAAAAAAAATTCTCAACCTAGGAGTTTGTTCGTTGTTTGTTAGTTCGTGGAAGGCGAAGAAAGTATATTTTTTATTATTTTTGAAAACACAATATTTTGAGACTTATTAGCCTGTAATTACAGACAATTTTAAACTGCGAATTTAATATCGAAAGTGGTTCCGGAATAGTATCGTAATAAAATTAAAGGCTGTTGGTTTTTATTGCCTGCCTGGAAATAGCTACATTATTTTTCAGCTCATTTATTCTAAGTAATTGTTTTAATATAGGAACAAAAATCATCTTTTTGTTATCTCGTTTATCATGTTCTTCTAAACAGGATATTATCTTTAGTTTATTGTTTATCCAATCTTACCTGTACGAAAAAATTTACTCTTTTAACATTCATTTTGCGTTCGGAATTAAATACGACAAAACAAATCTTGTTGACAGTCATAATAGTAATTATTGTGTTTTTATATTTATAATTCGTTTGTTGTTTTAACTGTTATTAATCTCTGTTTTGCAAGGATACTGTACAAATTTTAGTTCTAAGATTATGGTGAAATAAATTTATATAAAAGTGGGTTCAATAACGCTAACGTTACGGTTAAATAAAACCAAAGTTAAGTACTTGACATACTCCTGTTCAGTTTTCTCACATTCTGCTGCATGAATTTTTACCAGTGCCCAGACAAATAAGCAAAACTTAATTTAAAAAAAACAGTTTCAATCCCTTCTAATTCATTAATTTGACAGTTCTGTATAATTAATTCTTACTAGACGATGTCTTATTATTAGTCAGTACTCTTAATTTTTGTACCGTGTTTTCCAACAATAGTCAAATGACTGAAAGACGTAGCAATGGAGCCCCTTTGCAATTGGTATAATTGGACATTTGAAAGCAGTTATGATCCACCTTATGAGCTGGCCCCTGACTCTTGAATCAAACTTCGCCGGAATGACGTCACGTTAACGTCAGTAAAAAAAAAATTCGAACATTACTGCTCTATGATAGTGTTTATTAATTTCTTGCATGATTTAAATACCATTCTTGTTCGATAAAATGGCCCCAAAATCTGGCTCCAGATCTTTATTGGGAAGATCTTATGGTGGTCCTTCTTCTTAACAAGAAGAATAAGGTAGTAAATCGCCAGATTCCAAAAAGTTTCAAACGAATTTTTCAAGTACTGTTGACTCTGATGACCTTAGAGATTTTAGATTAATGGTATAATAATGTCATGTAAAATATTAAGATTATATAATGTTAATGTTATGATTTGTTGTAAAAAAGTATAATTATTTATCTTATCTTATCTTTTACAATACATTCATTTAGTAGGATTGAACGAGCAAAATTTCTTCCAATGAAAGTAAAAAAAAACCGAAAGGGAGTAAAAATAAATTGTCACAACTGGTAACCCTATAGCGAACTGTCATGTGGTTGTAAGTACCAACGTCTGCGTTAGTGAAAAAAAACGTGAATTTTCTACAAATTATTAAAAATATCTATAGTTATTAACTTTGTAGATTTACGTAAATGATAAGTAGGTGTGTAAATATTTGTTGCAATTATATTACAAGCCCGATAATTACTCTTTAATAGCTAAGTAAATATAGGTACTGCTTTTTAATATTATTTTGTTCTAATCTTGATTTCAAAGCATTTTATGATTGTTGTCGTGAAAAATAAATACACTAGGTTATTAAAAATGACCGCTGTTCTTTAAATATGTGGTTTCCTATTAAAATAATGGTGATACTTGTATGGGTTCCTGTCAGTACAACAAAGATCAACAACTTATTCAATAAACCTAATTCTGGATTAAATACTTATGCAGTTAATTGTTAAATTCATACGCGGTAACTGTGCAAGGCTAACTATGAGACATCATTTGTTTTGTTATTATAGTTTGGAATCTGTTACGATAAGCAATATCATGGAAAAGAGTACCAAGAATGTTTAATACCACATGTTGTTATTTAGACTACAAAATCTAACCTTTTTTTGTATTTCAGATTCACTGAGAAAACATATTCTAAGCATGAAGTTATAATACAAGGAAATTGCTCAAATTCAATATATAGGAAGAAAGGGTGCTATAAGGAAGCTACAAAAAGAGTGATAAATGAGTGAGCGATACCCAGGATATTTATTTGGTGGAACTCCTGTCAGCAGTTGGGACAGGAGTTTCAATCCTTTGGAAAACGTAAGTAGTATAAACATTTACTGCTGTTACTTTCAGTACAGTTCGTTCAATCAACTCGTTTTGTATTGTAAGTCTGTCTAGAGGTGATAAAAATATTTGCAATTGGACTATGATAATAAGGATTTTTTGTAGCAAAAAAAATATGATTTTGTGAAAGTATAATAGATGCGTTGATAGTGATTGGTTCAAACAACCAACATGGTAGACTTTTTAAAATGTTCTAAATGTTTTTAGTTATGGCCAGGCTTTAAGGTTTTTATAAATCCTGGTAGGATACCAGAAAAAGCTATAGTACTTCGTTTTTTACTTGTGGTCAGTGTAAAACTGGTTAATCTTAATAAAAACACACAGACTCAGAATCAATTCCTACAAGTGATTATAAATAAAATCAAATAACTTTTTGGTTTTGCAATTTGAAGCAAGTTACAGTCATTACATAATTTGTCTTTGTGTTTGTGGCAATTAGGTATAGGAACAAGTTTTTAGGTATTTTTTAAAATATTTTTATTCAATACTTACCTTTTCATATTTTAAGAAACTAATTTAAATATTTTTAGATTTAGCTGCTAGTCATTTTTTTATTAACTTTTAAACATTGCAAACTCATGATGTCACAAATTCACTTAGTGTTTCCACATGTGTTTTTCCCCAAGTCTTGGTTGATAAATAATGAGGATAAAATTACTGATTTACTGCACTTACGGCTGAAACAGAGCTTGCCGTTTATCATGTAGCATCTCACGAGAATGTGAGAAGTAGACTTCAGATACAATTTATTTTGCCAAGTTCTGAAAACAAGCCTACCTGAAAGGGTTGGGATTATAGCGAATGGCCATTATAAGTCCTGCCTAACCCGTCTGAACCATGGGCGTAAATTAATGTGCGTATTATTAATAATAACTTAACACAGTAATAATAATTTGACCTTGTGGAAAAATATTTATTTAAAATCGGCTATCTGGAAACAACATTAATACCATGCAGAAGAAACACCTAGCTAAAAAACTCATGTATGATACAGATCGCGTCATTTGATTTGTGGTGGTGGAAAGGATGTTTTAATACGATTCAATAGGTTACTGAATTTGATTGATTACCATCAAAACTCCAATACGCACCTTAAGTTACTCTTTGCGTACGTTGCCTATCTGGGGTCAAATGAAGGTCAAACGAAGGTCAAACTTATTCGATTAATAATATCCTAGATCCTTTGCCTTTAAATTTTTTAAATATTTAATTAAGGTATAAAATACAAATACCTCAAATTGGATTTTGATTTAGGACATGTTTGATTCTTTTCCCTTACCCAATTAATATCATTTTATTTAAAGTACTGGTTATCTAAAGTCGAATCCATAATAAAACGGGAAAATCCGACTTTTACTGGGTTGCCAGGATTTGGTGAAAAAAAAATAGTGTCGGGGCAAGTGAACATGAAAGTGAATGAATGAAACAATCTTAATATTAAAAATTATCATAAATAATACTACTGTACTTTCGGTAGCCTAGTGAGTAGATTGAACACCCAACTGTCAAAATCAGGTGCTGGGTGTGCCTAGTGTATAAATAAATACACTTGGTTTCGAACCCACCACCTATAAATATAGTATTACCATGTTTACGTTTATTCTTCACATTATATTTTTAACTGAACTGTCCTAAGTTGTTTCACAAAGGTGAAAGCTTTTTAAAATAAATGATAGTTTGAATTTGACTTGTGCTATGCAGGCATCAATATAATATGAAGCAGTTTTCTCCTCAAATACATGTTTGTACAGGTTGTGAACCATTAGTTTATACCATTTTTTTGGGGACAAAAAGCTTTAGCTTGAAGTGCTTGGTTGAGGATCCATATTTTTTGTACGTGACAATAAACAAACAAAATAACAATAACCACAAACAAAACGTAACAAAAAAATTGACGAGAAACTTAACAAAACAATAAGTAAACACCGTGGGAAAAATTCGAGCAGTCAGACCAGAGGCTAGAAGCCGAAAAATGACACCAACAATATAGCGAATTGGCGACCTATACTGCCAGCTTAGGATACGATCAGAAATACAAGTAACGCGTGCGTGCGGCCGTGCCAGTAATTTTTTTGATTAGATTAGAAAGCAAAGAAATATGAAAATTACATAACACAGTAGATATCCTAAATTTTTTAGTAAATTAAAATAAAATTAGAAGTAAGTAGTATCCTTTTTTTGTCAAGTCCCATCATTCATCATTCCTTTCTGTGAATGAACGAAACCGGAACGCATCACTATTACATTGAACATGGCTACATTATTTTACAAAGTGATATTAGCAGCTGTCAGATTATCCCGTTTAATTATGACTTCGACTTTAATTTATCAACTACATACAATCATGCTCACCATCTTAAAACTAAAGGTCATTACCCCAAAATTCAATTAAAGTTACAGAATTGAACCTTACTGGTTTGAGAATGGTTACTTAAACATAATGCTATATTTTGGGCCAAGCTCAAGCCATATAGATTTTATACCCGTAATCTAGTTGGCCACAAGGAATACAAAATTAGTTTTTTCTTGTTTTGTTCTGTGTGCACACAATAAGTTTTTTCAATTAATTAATTTAGTGCAATTTGCTTTAAATTTTGTTATTTTGAGAGTAATTCTTAATTGATTATTTTTCTGTGTTTAGAGGAATCGCGTTAGGACTGTAAGTTTTCATATTTTATTAATTGTTCATGTTTTATTTCACATTCACAACCATCTAGCTCTAGACGCAACCAAATCTATTTAATAAAATCAGCTCTATTTTCATTAAAGTTAAAGTAAGATGCTAGACTACATATAGAGAGTATCTTTGTTTTTATTGCACCAATTCTAATATTTTTTTTTATTTTTAGCATTTAACAATGCACTATTTTCTACACAAAGATAGAAACTATAAAAATTCGACCTGATCCTAGTATCATATCCCGCTTGAGTCCCTTAGGATCAGGTCGATTTTTTCTAGTTTCTATCATTTTGTAGAAATCTAATTATATTGGAACACAACTTTATTTAAAATGCTAATACTTTGACCGTATGTTACTACTGCAGCTACATTGCGGCGGCACATATTCGTTCGTAGCACATCTCACTCGTTCGTAGCACTCCGTTATGTAGCATCGCATCAGTGGAAATGGTCTGGTAGTTTCGTAGCTTAGCATGCACATCCTCGCAGCATAGCTGCATCTGCATAGCACATCTCTGGTGGAAAAGGAGCCTTATCGTCTGACAAAGCTGCCAGGCGAACAGTGCGTGTTGACTGCTGCACTTAAGAGCGTTAGCTATATTTACTATTCTTTGACTTAAGTTTCAGTATTCCATCCTTGTTTACAACTGTTCCAGCCATTTTCTAGGTCTTTCAAAGTTTCTAATTGCAGGGCAGTTTTGATTAACTTGCAGTTTTCGTTACTGAATAATCCATTATTAATGAAGGCAGGGTAAGTGGAGTAAGTTCCATTTACATTGGCGGCCTGCCAGGGGCCTGCGACGCGGGTAGGCGTACCATGGCTGAAACGAATTTGGGACGCCATAGGAACCCTCCTACGGCCTAATACAAGACTGTCGGCCTTGAGTTTATAGACTTTTTCATAGAGAAATTTACGCTGCCGCCGTAAAGGGTAGATCAAGTGACGTGTCATGAGTAAATTTTAAAATGACTTTTATTGTATTGGCGACAAGGTAATCTGTACAACAAAGTAGAGACGTCCTCAAACCTCTCTCGAAGGGCATAGAAGGCTTCTGAACACCGTAATTGATAAATAAAAAAATCATCAAGATAGCTTACACCAAGATCATCTGATATAAAAAAAAGCTTGGCTTGTACGGAGTAAGGAAGACGATTCAACCATTAAAAAACATACCATCACGAATTTAACCCAAACGGGGTAGTCAAAGGCAAGTGACTGTGTCGTCATGGTGAACGAAACACTCAGAAGCCCACTTTTCACCAATGGTGTTAGAACCCAACGTGGTAGGTGGTGAGCCTACCGCCGTTATCCGGGTTGATTTGGTTTTTTTGTCGATGTTTTCCATCACCGGAGAGTAAGTAGGATATTTAACAATGAACACAAAGATTTTGGTTCTGGCCAGATTTGAACTCGGGACCACACGATCCACGATCTGAGTTCGGGTGCTGAACCACTAGGCCACGCCCACGACGCTCTTTATCCATTAATAAACCGTTACGAAATGGGTCTTGGCGCCACCTCTAAGGCCATACAAATTCGCGTTTACGTGGTCCTGACCGAATATTAAAAAAAAAACACATTCTAGGCACTCTGGCGTGGTGTCAGTGTGTTGAGCATATAAACCTCCCTCTTGTCTGTTGATGAAAATCCCGATTGATGTAGTGCTCTGCACAGTTTCTCGCCTCGATTTCCGTAGTGTCTGGGTTCGATTCCCGGTCAATTCAGGAAACGATCTCTTCTAAATCAGTTCGGGCTGGTTGTGCTGGGAGACTGCTTAAATTCTGGTCTCGTAATACAAGGATATTTGTCCTCACTTCGAGATCATGTCAAGTGGCGGGTTGTCATGCGCATTTTGATAAAATAAAATATTCAAAAAACCGCATTAAAATCCGTCGCGTAGTTTGGAAGATAAGCGCATACTCGGCCGGCTATTTTGTTTTTTACTATGAATTGATTATCCAGAAATAAAATAGTTATATGGTCATGCCACTCTGAAATAGGTTGTTGTGTAGTGAAAGAGAAGTGGAGGCGATGTTACGAAGAAGCCCCGAATATGGTGGAATGGGATTATGGGCAGTCAAGGTCCTCGCTTCCGATGTAGCGTCGTTACGCGCTTAAGTGCACTATGCGGTGCAGTAAAATGTGTATCTGAAAAAATACAAGTCTGCCTGGTGCAATTGGTTAGTATTTTGATGTATGTACTGCTCTTTTTCTGGCTTCAGTACACATAATTATAAAGAAAAGGATTAAAGAAAGAATTTGAAATAAAACTGGGTACATAAAAAGCAGTCAACAGTCACAGGATATTAGGTCAGGTTTGCCCTCGAAATTTCTTCTAGCAATAATCTTCTATTTTTGTTTATGTAACGTTTATGATTTTTTTTATTTCGTTTAGAAGCCATCTTTTAACTCTTTGTATGACTTTCTAATTAAGCTGCCAATCGTGGTAAAATCAGTGCTGATTTCTTTACTCAAATGTGGAACCTTCTTGACTCAAATGTTTATTTATTGAAAGTAGAGAATGTTTTTATGGGTTCGAAAATATAGTCAAAATCTTCAAAATATGCTGCTTCTTTATTGACGTTCTTTATTATTGGTTTTTCTTTATCTTATTCAGCTTAAAAAACATAGTTTCTCAAACACAATATTTCATTTTTTGTCCAATAAGGACCAAGCTAGTGTTGTCGCCGTACGTCTTAAACGCAGCCATTGCAGTCGAGTGTGTCGCCGATTGCGGCCTTTTGTCATTCCCAGGGTTCCGTAGGCCGAAGCGATAGCTGGTATCGTAACTGACGATGTACTTACGTGGTTTCGCATTTGGTTCTTTAGCGATAAGAGTTCAGCTTAAGTCGACTGTGTTCCGCTGTTTTCAATTGGTTGTACGGACGCGAATTTCTAATTTAATTTTTTTTTTATTCATGGGTTCGACTACCATTATACCGGGTGACTGTCGAAAGACTTACCAAAACGATCAGGCATTACTCGGTAAGTGATGTAGTAACTATGTAGGTTAACATTTGTAAGTTTTTTAATTATCACCCGGTATAAACATTCTACTAGAAAATGTGTCAATTTTACCCTCTCAGTAAACCGAAATCGAAACACTTTGCGTAAACCGTTTCTAGAATACATAAACGTCGCCTTTCTCGCAATGCATATGCTGCCATGAGAAATAGTTATTACAAACATAGATCAATTCAAAATTAGCCAAACCTGTATCTGAAGATCATTCAAACCGTCATCAAAAGACTTACAAAAACGATATGGAAAACTCAGTAAGTGATGTGGAAACCATCTTTAAGAGAAAATGAAGTTTAAATAATTAACTTTCATATCTAAGTCACCATACAATTAGCCAAACCTGTATCTGAAGATCTTTCAAACCGTCATCTAAAGACTTGCAAAAACGATATGGAAAACTCAGTAAGTGATGTGGAAAATATCTTTAAGAGAAAATGAAGTTTAATTAATTAACTTTCATATGAAAGTCACCATACAAATCAATCGAACAGTCTGTTTCAATTGAAGAAAACAATTTTCACTCACCTACATTCAGGTACACACTACGTCCACTTTCATCGTTTTTGAAACTCTTGATAATCACCCGCTACCAAGTCCAAGACTGATGATGTAATCTCTCCTTTATAACAGATAAATGCATTCCAGAATCAGACCTCGGAGCTCTGTTTGCATAACTAGGGTTCTTGCGCTAACGCTAGAGCTTTAGAATTCTGCAGCTAATCACCTCTTTTTATCAAGTGCATTCATTCATCTAAATTTTTTTAATTGAACTTGTCCTGTGTGGTGTGGTACACATAAAGGATCATATATTTAATTACCTAAGAGTCTCTGTGCCATAGGTCGTGTGGGTTTGTTTCCCACTCACGACAAACATGTATGTGAATAACATTAGTATTTGTCTTATTTTTGACATTATCAAACTTATTATTGGCTTAATAAATGTATAATACATGCATATTAAAGAAGAAAACAAATATGAATATCTGCATTGCATGCGCAGCCGGGGCGGGTCGCTAGTTACGGTTATTCATTCTTTGCTAAATAAATCAAACACAACTTTGTTCGGTTGATTTACATCAACTATTTTCAACTATGCGGAAATAATGCGTACCGTCTGCCCGTCGCCATGACGACGCCATCGCGCCACAATCGAACTCCCAAAACTGGAGCAACAGTCGCAACCCTGACCCCGCGGACACATTAGCCTGGGAGTATTCACGAACTGTTTGGCGGGCAATCGCAGCATCCATTTAGACGGGCAAATTAAGGCTTAGAAGATAATTTTAAATAGTGTTGAGCGTCAAAAAAGACTCTTGGTTTAATACAAAAGATTTTTTTATATATTGCCCGTCAAGATGACCTCACTCCACCTGATGGAAAGCGGTCGTGAGGTCCAGATATGAGGTTGACAAGCCCAGTCATTCAAACGAATCACTGGGCTGGCCATCCTCACCTTGAAGGCCTGCAGAAATGCCTTTTCACGCCCCACTTGAAGAACCCGGGACTATACGAGGAAGGAAACACATGTGCTGGAAGAGCGTTCCACGTCTGGATGGTACGACAAAGAAACGAGTCACCGAACCTTTTAGTTCGGGCCAACAAATGTTGAATTGTGTGTGGGTGACGCCGTAGTCCAGCACGCGTGGTACGGTAGTGAAAAGGTGAGGGTGGGATAAGCTGGAATAACTCGTCAGAGCATTCCCCATTGTAGAAGCGATAGAGAAGAACATACTAGACTAAAAATACTAGTCTTATCTGTTTTGATTTATATCTATGTATCTGTCGCTAGGACGACGCCATCACGCCTTGATAGAATACAAACATGAACCGAGCTGGCGACAAATGTCGACAGCATTTTGTCTCTTGTCTATGCTTATTATTATAAAGAAGAAAGATTTGTTTTTTGGTTTGCATATTGAATAGGCTCCGAAAGTTCTGAAACTACTGGACTGATTTTAAAAATAATTCCACCAATATCAAGCTACACTATCAGCGAGTGGCATAGACATATTTTTATTAGACCATATTCTAACGTGAGAATAGTCTACGCGGGCGAAGCCGCTGACGGAGAGCTAGCTTGCTTATAAAATTTGATAA
The DNA here is from genome assembly GCA_947369235.1 of Udea olivalis. Taxonomy (NCBI): domain Eukaryota; kingdom Metazoa; phylum Arthropoda; class Insecta; order Lepidoptera; family Crambidae; genus Udea; species Udea olivalis. The sequence continues at coordinate 13,543,375 of OX376362.1, read as the reverse complement.
TCCGCCAATATTAACGCCTATTGTGTTTTTGAGTCCGTGGCTGAGATGAGAGTCCTTAATCGAACAACCCCCCTAAAATTGGAGCAACAGTCGCAGCTCTGACCCCGCGGACACATTAGCCTGGGCTCACGTACTCAAGAACTGTTTGGCAGGCCATCGCAGCATCCGAGATTTAGATGAGCTTGCAAATTAAGCTGAGACGTGAATTTAAATAAGTACCTCGAAATTTAGGCTTAGCTTTTTTTGCAACCTTTGCTCACTGCTAAAAAAAAATTATAAATAACAAACCTCTTGACTAATAACCGTGTAAAACGCCTAAAGGTCAATTGGAACATTCTGGTTCCTATAATGTAACGATACAGGGTCGAGCATTACATCAGTAAGGGAGGAGAACCGAGCATTATAGTGCGCAACTTGATGATACAATGTGTAATATTTTGATACAACTTCCCTAACGTTTTGTAAGGCAGTATTGTAATGTAATGCTCAAATCGAATCTGAAATGTGTATTACAGGAGAATGTTCGTCATGTCAGGGAGGCAGTACTGTATAATTTATGATCATTTATTTACTTATCACCCTATTGTGTATTTCTCCCGCACAACAGGATGTAATGATTTATCCACTCTTACCATAGTAATTTACCACTCTAGATCACCTGTACCTATTGTTGCTATTGCTGTTGCCATCTTGCTCTCCTAACGGTAAAATCTTTAGTGAAATCAGTATCAAATTGATGTTAAACCTTTGGTTACTAACTATATCTTTTAACGAAAATTGCAACGATCAATCGCATCATTTATTTGACATTCTTTTATTGTTAATAATGAAATAGAACTGATTATCTTATAACAGCTTTTACCAATATAACCTGACTTCTAAGTAAACAAACTTGAAGCTATGCGTGTCTGAGATTGCATACATTCTTAAAGAAATATTAACGTCTGGACACATTGAAATACGATTTTTCTTTCCGAGAGGGTTTGTTCTGGATGGGGATCGAATCCACGCCTTCTGGAAGTCAAAGCAGACCCTCCACCTATTGCAACAGCAGGCGAAACACCATTACATCACAATATTTATCATAGTCGTAATAATATCAACCTTTCAGAATCTGTAGACAAGTTTTGTATTGTAGAAGCATCGCTACTCGAATACATTCAAGCTTGAAATTAAATCTGTTGCGACGCGATCGCCTGCCAAATAGTTTCGAGTTGAACGTGACTTCTGGTATAATGGTAGTCAGGCGTACCTCGCTCCAGTTCTCTATGATTGTCAAGTTATGGTTGCGTAGGTTTGGGAATTTAATTCTCCCTTAGATATACACGAGCTTTTAGATTCAGTAGTTTGTTAATGGCAAATGTATTGTCACCCTAGTCCGTAACGTTTCCTTGGCCAATCACATCACAAACTATTATTTTCTATGGTGTGTTGCGATTGGCTAACTTCACATTCTTTACGTTCTTGATTGAGAGCACTCTGCCCTTGACAGAAATGTACAAGGGCGTTCACATCAACCTTTACATAGGGCCACCTTATGCTGTTGACAATAAGACCCATTTTTGCAATGGTTTTGTGAAGGTTGATGTGAACGCGTCTATGCGAAATAGAAACCAGTAAGTGCCGTACTTGATGTATGCATGGGCCAGAGACTGAACTTCCATTGATGGCTGAAAATGAGTTTGAAATGTTCTTACCGGTTTTCCCCATGAACAATTTTGGTTAATGAATAAAGAAAATGTTACCACAGCATCGTTATACATTACTTCAGCAAAACTTTGTCAGCGTACTCAGTGGAATTCTTTGGAATGTTCATCATCCAAACAATAGGCCACACATTGAAAAACGCATTGTTGCATTTAAAAAAAAGGTTACGTTAACGTGCCTTACCGAGAACCATAGAAATTCACTAGGTATTAAGCGTGCGACGATTGTGATCGAATAAATCTCACACGGGCACTCTGGCATTCAGTCGCCGTCTAACCTGTATTTGGGTTGAAAATGCTAGCTAGTCGAGTAATAAGTGAGTTCTAGTACAGCGGTAAGCCACTCGAGTCTTATAGGTCAGGGTTAGCTGTCTCGTTCCAGTTTTGGCTGATTGTAAAGTTATAGGTTCATGTTGTTTGCTTAAATTGTTGGTTTATTTGTTGCTTGTGGGCGATGCAGGCTCGGATTGCGCATTGCAAATACGCGTCCTGGTAGGAGCCAAGTTTTGCTACTGCATTACGGGATATCGGAAATTATGACCAGCACTGCATATAAGGATTAAGTTTGTTCATTTAGAGTCACATCCTGCGCTATAGTCACCATTACAAATATAATATTAACACAACAGTGAACACGCGATAAAAACACAAGACTGTTAGGTGACAAGTGAAGAATTGTTAGGCTCAGACATAATTTATCAATGTGTTAGTTCTGATTGTAAACAAATAGCATAGGGCAATAATTTCTACCGAACGGAATAAGTTCCGTTCGGGTTCGGCTTTAGCTGTTTAATCCCAAAAGATTTCCAGTTTTAGTAGTTTAAGTGGACCGAATACCAAACTCATGCTATTTTACTAAGATTTCAAATATCAGAATCTAGGCCCTGGTCAAATCTCATCAGCGTGTGGGGTGAAATAGTGCTTTCCTTCATAGTACTATCAAAAAAAAGCATACTATTTCATGAATATACTTAAGAGCGTATCATAGACGGTGTAAATTTACATGAATCAGATATAAGTTATTGTAAATCGGATTTATACTATTAGTAAGATTTGCTTACTGACAAAAGACTGTCATCTCTTCCAGCAAATCCAACATCAATACAGAGGTGGTGGTGGTCGCGTGGGTTTCGGTCCGCGGTACTGGGGCAGCATGTCCGAAGGTGGAGGAATATCAGCCGCGGGCGGCGACACGGCGAGGACCAACCTGATCGTTAACTACCTCCCGCAGTCTATGACAGAGAAGGACCTCTATGCCATGTTCATGACTATAGGCCCGATTGAAAGTTGTCGAGTTATGAAAGACTTTAAGGTAAGTTAGGTTAAACTATTTGCGGGGTGCTTATCTGACAATAGTAATCTTAGATGAGTTCTAGTTAAAAGAGAAAGTAATAATATCTGTTTATTTATAAAGTTCGTTTTCAAACTCAAACTCAAATAACTTTATGCAAATAGACTGTATCAGTACTTTCATATCGTCAAATTTACAGCAAAATATACTAAATAATAGACATAAATACCTTAATAATATGGATATATAAATACACAGTATACAGGCATAATGCGACTCTACCACCGTCCTGAAACACTAATAAATACAAAAGATCAGAAAAAGCGAAGTCCTTCCTGAAAATACATACCATTTTCAGGTACTGCTTATTCTTTTCTGAGATTTATAGAAGGCTTTTGAGTGCATTTGCAAATAAATAGTTTCATTTGTGTTGATTAAACCCATATGGTTTCAGTTTTTTTTAACTTAACTTCTCATTTTCAATATGCAGGTATTTTTGTAATCTGGTCAGATAGTAGAAGAAATGGGGTTCTACAGGGATCGATCCTAGGCTCTCAAATATTCTTAATGTCTTGATGCGGTATTGAAAGTTGACAGCATTTTTTTTAAATTTTACATTTCAAATTCAAATTCAAATTATTTATTGCATTGATGTTGTACATTTTGGTAGGATGATGACCTTAGTACGCTACATACAACACTCAAACACTAGGTAATTATTTATGCAAGCTAAGCATGTAGCTGCTATGCTAGTGTGTATAATAAATGATGATTGCCACTTTTTGTTTCCAGACTGGCTACAGTTATGGGTTCGGGTTCGTGAACTTCACACGAGAAGAGGATGCGTCGCGGGCTATCGAGACTTTCAACGGGTACCAGCTTAGAAATAAGAGATTAAAGGTAACCGACTTCCTTTGATTTTATGCTAATATTTTATGTGCAATATATAATTATTTCGTTTTTTTAAATTTATGAGTTGTGAAAGAAAGTAAAAAGACCACCAGTGGTACAAATTCCGAGAGAAATGTAATTCACAATAAAATTTCTGCAATTATTTTTAACCGCAAACAAAGTGACACCCGTAATGGAATTCTTATTTATGTATTTGAAGGAAATACAAAAAATATTGAGTTGGTTGAAAGTCTGGGCTCTGCTCACGCATTCGATATAACATCGACAAAAATATTCCAGGTATCATATGCCCGGCCCTCAGGCGAGGAAATCAAAGAGACAAATCTGTACGTGACGAACCTCCCTCGCGCCATCACGGAGGAACAGCTCGAGACGATATTCGGCAAGTACGGCCGTATCGTCCAGAAACACATACTGAGGGATAAGAATAATGGGAACCCTAGGGGGGTGGCTTTTGTCAGGTAAGTTAATATAACCTTACAAGAGATTATTTTCAGGAGTCTCTCTAACTAAATGTGTTTGCTTTTAATGACTGTGTTTGAATGTCACTCAAGTGGACTTTTGTGCAATAGATCTTTTATAATACAAAATGTACATTTATTGGCCCGTTGAATAGTAAGACCTAGGACTGAACAGACTGAGACCTTTTTTTAAACTGTGCCGAACTTTGACGATTTAAATTTGACGCGAAAATGAGTTCTCTGGCCAACTTTAAGAGTACCCTAGAACATAAATTGTATATTTTTTAATAATAAATCCCGTCCTGTTTTTGAGCGGGTTTTTCTCTTCTTTAATATGGATGAATTATACATACAAACCGTCCTCTTAATCACTATTCAGTTCGTTCGAAACATCAAAGCGTACAGATGGCGGGAAGTGACTTTGTTCCGTGTAGATATAAAACCTGTAATATTGATTCCATCATGACTTATTTACAGATTTGATAAGCGAGAAGAAGCACAAGAAGCGATAGCAGCGCTCAACAATGTAATACCAGAGGGCGGCACTGAAGCCCTTAGTGTGAAGGTCAGTCAATTATTGGTTCACAAGTAGACGCACGGCGTTTTTAAATCCAAATTGAATGTTTTTTTATTGAGTACGGTATCGGAGTTGGAAAAAATATTAGTAATTAAAAAGGACTCTTTATTGACAACGCATTGAAAATAAATACTGTAAAATAAAAACACAGTGAAAATCTACTCTCTACATTGGCAGAGGTTCCCAAACTGGCTTAGGCCTGTATCTTCGGAAACCGATTTACATTCAAAGGACATTGCCAAATTTTGGATCAAGTGTTGCCTAGGAATGGGAGTTGTCCAGTGGTACTGTAGCATTAACATGACCTATAAAAAATATTAAAAAACAATTGGCCCAGAAAAATAAAACGCACTATATTTATTCCAATACAAATATTTAAAAGGCTTGTTTTTATTTGGACTCCTCGTATAGATTTTTATGCGCTTTTAATTACAGATTAGTGATTTTTTTTTTAACGGAGAAAGGCATTTATCAGTCTCTCACACTTATTATAGTATTCTTTTTAGTTTGGAGTCTGGTTGATTTTGGGGGAAGCCTAAATAATTTAACTCCTTTGTCGTTAAGCAACTTGTCGCGTTCAGTGTTCCGATAATGAAAAGGTGCTAATCGAAACTAGTCGTGCGCGAGTGGGCCGTTATAAAGAGTGGTCATTGAACGATATTTTCCTGCTCCGTCACCGAACTATGTTAGGACCAACGAAACGATATAAATCATGTAAACAATCTCGGCACTTTTTATCCCTCTTACGCAATAATGTCATCCGTTGGTTGAAAACGGCTTTTATTGCGCTCATTGCGTGATTGGCATAAACACGATTGAACCCTCTACAGTTTGTTTACATTCTTTTACTCGTTTCGGTGGCCTTACAATAGGTAATGCATGGCTTACTTTTATAAGATCTGCAACTAACAATTTAAGACTAAAATTAGGAATACAAACTAAGGCACACATGTTTTAAAAAACGAAGTTACAGTTATCTTTTTACAAGTGTTGTTTCTATTCTACTAATAAACTATGATGTCGATAATTCTCCTTGCCATTGGATCTCCTTGATTATTTAGGTTATCAAAAAAGGTAAAAGTAAGAAAAAAGATTCATCTCTGACGTCATAGGGCGTTATATAATAGGTACGCGAATGCAAAGCTCGATCCCAGAGGGCGCCACTGCCGATGGCTCCTTGTAGCTGTACCTTGTTGAGTTTCTTTTGACGTTGAGAAGGTTGAACTAGATTCTAGGAGCCAAGCAAAACTTAAATGATTCATTGTGAATATTTCTTTATTCCTGAAGATATGCTCAAAACTAGCAGGTGTACCGCGATTCTAGTTTCAATAGTTTTAATTACCAGTGAATCGATGTATTCCTTGATTTTTACATTGGAATGCGCAGCACCGAGGCATTTTTCACATTGTAAAAATTTTTTTCGTCTTCAAAATTGTTAAATTAACGCGATTTGACAGGACTTTGTTACCAGCGGTGATACGCCACCTAGCGGGAGCAAAGACCAGTTTTCCCATTCATTAGGGACGTATTTGACGGCAGTGAAATCACTTACCAAATAGCAGTACATACTAAGCCACGACACCATCCGATATAGCATGTCTCACTGTATATAAATATTACTTTTATGTTGCATATATGTGATTCTTGTTGCGCATGTGGCTTTGGGTTTTTTCTGAATTACTGATTTTGAACTCTATAACTAAGACGATAGAGCTGTTACCGTCGAGCACATTACGGTTAAGTTTTGTTTGGATTTATATCACTCTGGTAGGAAATAAAAGGGGCACAATTCTCTGATCAGCTTGAATATATTTGTTGATTTGTTTGTCTATTGTCAAAATAAATGTATTCATGCTATTTCCAGTTAGGGCACAAGAAATACCATCCCTTTGATTCTTTATCTTGTATAGAAGAATCTACATTGTTATTAAAAAAGTACATTGTTTTAGTGTCTACAAGCTGTTTTTCACCTACGTTTATTAATAATAAAAATATTTAAATAAAACGTAAGCCATTTTTTCTGAACATGCGATAGTTTACAAGTGATTCACTGACAAAGAATCAGTGCTATAGACGCTAATCAATAGCGACTTAGGACGCATTTAGGCATAAAGAAGTTCTTAACTTTCATTGTTTCTTAGCAACTGATTGATAGCACACGATCATGATGACGTGATCACGTTGACGGCAGTGTTTATTAAAGTTAAAATGATTTTTTACTTGTGCTTTGTTCTAACAATAACAATAAAGCGAATTCAGAGGTTTGTAAGTTAAACTTTCACCTTTGTTAGCCACAATAGGATGTGACAACATAAAAAATGGCATTCTGTTTAGTCCGTTTGTTAGACCGTCCAAAAATATAAGAAATATATTTTTCGCTTTATCAAATTAATAAAAAAATACAAAGATAAAGAGCATTTAAGTTCCGGAGTGGGGGCTTGTAACGAGACTTCTAAGTTAATATTGTACCTAGGCGTGACGTCACGTGAAAATTTAACTCACTGTATCGTCGTCCTTTTTCGTTTACGAGAAAAAATAAAAACTACGTGTCCAGAATTTTTTGATAATCTAACTGGCGGTCTAAATAATTTTTTTTAGTCGTCTATCCTATTGAAGTCGCAATTTGAAATAGCGTCAATTCTGAAATGGTCAATAGACAAACCAATCAAAAGCATGCATTGGCGGGTAATTCAAAATTGGGTGCTTCTCGGGCAGTGCGGGGCGGGGGCGGCGGAGGCGCCGGGCGCGCGGCGGCGGCGCGGCTCGGCCTGCGACGACGCCAGGGGGGGACGCAGGGTAATGCCTGTCTTGTGTCTGAGTGATAGAATTGATATTAGATCTGGGCTTCTAAGATTAGGCGATCGAATCAGCATCATAATTTTACCGTTTCCGATTCTGTAAATCCAATCCGGCCTTTTTAGAATACTTAAAATAAAGATTGTAACTCTCATTGTCTAAACGTAACAAACGTGACGAAATCAGACTGTATTGTGATGTTTTCAAGGTTAAATTTTCTTGTGGAAGTCTAAAGACTTGAATTCATATGGCTTGTGCCATAGCTCACATTTGAACAATTGCGTTTGAATGTGCACGGTTTAAAAATAACCGAAAAACCTAGGTTTATATCTTTTAAACCGGTAAAAGTTCTCTTCAATTGAGATCGAATATCAATTCTAGCCAGAAATGGGTTGTGATTGTGAGGTAGTGATGGGAAAGTTTTTTGAATATTGTTGGTAGAATTTATGCGACGAAATAGGTAAAGTTCACTCGAATTTCAATTCTTCGTAAAAATTACGTTCTACGATGGTTTTTAAGTAGAAAGCTCGTTATTAGCGTGCACATCTGAACTGTGTTAAAAAGGTGCCAAAATCAAATTTCTTCGTGTTCTGAGATCGCAAAAAAGTTAACACAGAATAATGTTAAACTTACGCAAATATGCTCGACAGTTTCAACTTTTGAGGTAGACATGTAACTAACAACTCAGTACCACTTTTTTGAAATAATTACACTTCTTTCTTTAATTGACGTGCCTACCTTGTGTAATTTCCTACCTTTGATATTTGGAGTTCTAGCCTTTCACTAACTGCTCTTTCTAACCCTATGTTTCGCATGCCTGTATTGTAATACGCAATCGAAATAACACAAGATATGGTTAAAGAACATTAGCTACCTGTGTTAATCTGAAATGAGGTTAACAAACTGATTACATCACGCAAAAGTGATTCCATTTCAAAGTCAAAACATGTTGAAACCGCTTAAAACGTAAGAAAAAATTTAGTCCGGAACTCCGGAAATTATTTTTTGCTACTGGCTATTTTTTAGTAGACTCATATGCGAGTTCATCCACTGGTGGCCATTAGACAATGTTGGTTGCCACTAGACAGAGATGATTGCCACTAGACAGAGATGATTGCCACTAGACAGAACCGATTGCCACTAGACAGCGTTGGTTGCCATTAGGTAGTGTTAGTTGCCACTAGCCAGTGTTGGTTGCCTTAAGCCAGTGTTTTCTGATACTAACTACTTTAACCATCTCATGTCCTAATGTGCTTGGGTGACTCATCAACTGAAAAAAACATTAATTTCACAGTGCACAAAGTCTTCTTTAAATTCTAATTTGTTAGTTTATATTGGTAATTATTGAAACCATGAGGGGGCTAGAACGTTCTTTCATATCGAGAAACCATTATTTAGGACTTTCTTTTACTTGACTATTACTGTATATCCCAGGTGGCAGAGGAGCACGGTAAGCAGAAAGCTGCGTACTACGCGGGTTGGGCGGCTGGCTTCCATCACAATAGAGGTAATTTTATGTATTTTTTAACTTGCCTAACATGATACCTTGTTACAGCAACTTTGTCTAAGAATATGTTAAGTATTTTTTGCTGTGAACTATTCAGTTATTTCTCGTTTAGTGGTTCTACCCTTTGTAAACTTTAAGAAATATGCAATTGTATTGGTGTAAAAAAGGATCTGGCGAATGAAATGGTGTAGGTACCGAATTATGGCTTTTTTATTTAGGTTTTTTTGATCGGAAAACAAATTTGAACCATTTGCAAGCCACTTAGCTAAATGTTTGCGATTTTTACTGTCATACCTACAATATATTCTAGCTCCCTAGTATTAAACCATTTAGTTCCCCAGCACCCTTTAAGAGAATATTAGTGTTTTCTTAGTTTCTAATAACGGGCCAAAATTATGATGAAATTCCCGTTTGCGCACGCGGCTAGGACCAGCCCCAATACTGCCCCAACGCCACCACAGCCTAGACCAACTCGACATGCTGCACAGCAGACAAGACTACACCACCAACTACGGAATGTACCCAACCAACCCAAACCGGTTCCTCAGACGTGACTACTTTAACCAGTCGTCCTATATGACCCACCACCGCCCATTTTGAAAAGGGCTTTACTGCAAGAAGTTTCGCCTATCCGACTCGAGGATATGAGCGTGGACTTTTGATTTCGGTAGTGTATGTGTAGTGAGGTGTTGCGGGTTGTTTGTGTGATTGTCACTTGTGAAGATTGGTATGGAATGTGCTGATTTTAAGTTTAGAAAAATGATGCATTAGAAAGATTTATCAAATTGATGGCGATTTTCTTGTTCAGACAACGTCAGCCACAAATCAAGTGTAACGACGTGGACAGCCGTTCGTCCGCGTTTGATCCAATTCGAGATTATTTACTGTTTTATTATTGATATGCTTACAACACGAGATCATCAAAATAAACAAGCACTTAATTAAAACTGTCAAAAATTGTAACGTCAAATGTTAGTTTGAAGTAATGCATGGCGATGGCGGAGCACTTGGCTGCTGTTATTTAGTATTAGCGATAAGATCATCGACACGAAGAAGAAGAAGCAGAAGAAGTTATACATCCCGATAGAATGCGTTTAACTATTACTTCTGCTTCTATCTTCCCTCCGGCGCTAACGCCTCCGTGGCTGAGGGCCCTAATTTCGGAGGTCAGGGTTTCAAATCCGAGGTCGACCAAAGTGTGTTTGGAACATAGCCTGGGTTTGTGATCACCAACCCGCATTTGACAGCGTGGCGATTAAGTAAGTAAAGTCTATATGGAATTTATATGTGTACTTGTATGCATAGAATCTCAATGCTGACCCGAACCGTTTTATTTTATATATTTTAGACCCAAAAATATAGTGAGGCATTGTGGTAAGGCCTTTGATTAAAGCTTTAACTGGTTGTTTAGTGCACTTGTGGTATAGATTCTACAAATTAAAACCGCAACACCCAGCGATGTTAAAGTATTCCTTTGCGTAAAATAAGTACCCTGTCCACTGTTACTGTCCTTAGCTTCTTTTTAAAATAAGAACTAGAAAGACTCTAATGTTCTACGGATGGTTCGCGGTGTTGCCAATTTTGTGGACATTTTTTGTTGCCACCAACAAAAAATATATTTGTTTTGGTAGAAATTCAAAAATGATTAGTGGGTATTCCCAAATTATCTTTGTTTTAGATATTTAGTTTTATATTGTATCTTATTTATTACGCATATCTTATCATTCATGCTTTTTTGAACAAGTATCTATTCTGTTGATTATAATAACAAAAATTGTTCACAAAAAAAGAATGTTGATGCTGATATCTGTGTGATTGTTTACTTAAAATTAAAAGTGTTAAAATTGTAATGTTTAAATTATGGATAAAGATTGATATTTTTAAATCGTGTGTGTTGAGCTGATGTAATGATGAACAAACCTTTAGACCTTTTAGTTCAATCTTGAAGAGAATTTTGCAAATATTTCATAGAATTACAAGGTCAAACCAGTTGATATAAATTATAAAATTTGAGTAGTTTTATATTGCATAAGCACTTTTGGGTAGAAAGAATCTATTGTTACTTCTTGCATGATAACAGTTGAATCATCAAATCTAACATCAGCTCGCAACCAGCATCGCCGCGATATAGGACCTATCCTAAAATTTATACTAAACAACTAAGGGACCCGGTCTCAGCACAAAACCCAATGTTACAACTACTAGAAAGTCCTAGACGATTCTTAGATGTCTCATAGGTAGCGTACTACCGTTATTGTTAATAATTCAGAGTAGTGAATAATAACACGCAGACATTTGGTTGACTTATGGAAAATAGCGTAGTAGCAATTTATGGCACCGATGTACGTTTTCGAAATATAACTAGCTAGCATAAATTAAAAAAAAAATCGTAAAGTTTAGGTTATAGACATATCCATCCAATTTCTAAAAAAATAATAAAATACTTAAAAATATAACGACAGAGAAAATAAAATTTAAAACTACTGCTTTTAATAAGCTACTATACAGGGTGTCCCAAAGAGTAGCGATAAGCCGAAGCCTAGTGATAAAGCATCACTAGTGCTACCCGAATCCTACCCCCATGTATGTTCCGCGATTTTTGGTAGTTTTAGAGTTATATTTTTTTTACGAATTTTCGAAAATATCTGGGTTGATTCACTTTTTTGGTCACTGACCCGAACTGTTCACACGCATAATCGAGATACATGTCCCATTTTTTACACGAAAAGAATAAGTTTTTAACGAGAAAACCGCCACTCTAAAAACTTTAAGATGATTTTTTTGTATACAACGCATTTGTTTTATTTTTAATAAGTTTTATTTGCTACCCTAAGACCTTGAATTTTACACTACCTATACATTGAATGTAAATTTAAGTATGATGCCGTTGAACTATTCCATTGAAATTAATGTAATAAATACTTGATATATAGGCAAGGCTTAGCAGTTAAGTGTTTGAAAAACATTTGGATAAAAAAGTCTATGTAACTTTTTTTAAATGGCCTTCAAAACTTTGGGAAAAATCAGTGTTTTCCACTTTTTCAGTTTCATTTTTTCTTCTAAATTATTGATCAGTGTTATAAATGTGAATGCTTCGTAATAAGATAGGCCTGGTATAGAGCTAACGGTGAAAAGGGAGGCGTGTATCTCGATTATTCGTGCCACTGTGGCCAAAAAACTGATTCAACCCAGAATATTCGATAATTCGTAAAAAAAAACATAACTCTAATATTACCAAAAATTCGGGTAGCACTAGTGATGCGCTGTCACTGAGCTTCCGCTTATCACTACTTTTTGGGACACCCTGTATATTAAAAGTACTTTTCCATGACCGACTCCCCCTCTCCTCCCCGTATACTCTATATTTCGTACTTGAATTATGTATAAGCTGTGTTAAAATCGTGTAGCTTTAAAACCCAAATATCGGTGCTGAAAATTGCTTTTAGGAATGAAATTTGTCGTTGATTTACGAACATATGTTGTGGTAATGTCAATTGAATAATTTATAATATTCAGCAAATGTACCGCCGCGTACGCAAGTGTACATATTTTTTTTCTATAGTGTACATATTCTTGTATTTTTAAAAATCGCGTGGTTCGAAGTATTGAAGAATCTATAAGAACAAGATCAAGGCGTTTTGCTCCCAGAGATATCTAAATATTGCTATATTTAGATATCTACTATAATATAAACGACGTTAAGCGTATGATAAAGATAGACGTATGTCTATCTGCGCGACAACGGCACCGCTTCAACCCGGCAATTAACTTGTCATTCAAATCAGAGCATTGAATAGTGTGCACTATTATATATTTTACAATGGCAATATGTAAAAGCCGACGGCGGGTGGTCAGCGGTCGCGCAGCGAGCGGACCGCGAGCTTGCACCTCGCGGACGGCGCGTAGTAAGCGCGCTGGCGGCTTGCCGTACCCTAAATACGTGCTGTGGCTGTGCTGTTGCGGTCCGGGTGAAGTGTGTTATTAAGACCCTTAAAGTATGTACCTAATTAGAAGTTACCTCGTATACAAACTCGAATGGAGTTGACGTAGTCTTTATGAACGGCAAGCAAAATGTTGTTTTGAATATTACGAATACATCTCTCTCATCTAATACAGCTCGAAAACAGCCCGGACATATTTTTTAAACTTACATGGGTATATAGATAAACCTCTTATCATGGATGGCACGATTGTCTGAGTGTCCCGGGTTCGATTTAATTCAGGAAACGATCTTTTCTATTGGCTCGGGGGTCTGGGTGAGCTGGGAGACGCCTCTGGCTTAATTCCTTGTCTGGTACATCTTAACACAAGAATCTATCCTTACTTCGAGACCATGGAATGTGGTGTGATGTCTGGCGCATATTAATTTATAATTAAATTATAAAAGCGTACGCGACGGTTCCCCTAATCAGCTTATGAAATTGACGTGCTCAATACAGTTAATATGTCTGTTAGACGGTGTTGTAAAGTTATTTATATAATCGCTTTGTATTTGTTGTTAAATTCGTATATGATATGTATTTTACAGATAACATGTACATAATAATATGGGAAGGCAAAAATAGGCTGATCAGATGTAATAGTTTAGAATAAATGATGAAAATTGGTGGTGTCATTTGTCTCTTTGAAACTGGTCTTAAAGTAAATTACGAACAAACACTACACATTATAAATATATATATTACCGCAGTGCTTTTTAACTTTTGTTACCAATAGTTTGGCTTGTTACTTAAAAATTGTGTTAAAAAAATATTCTATTTTATTATTTGTGAAAAAATTAAACTATACTGCCAGGTTTTTACTAACGATATTTATTCGAAAAGATTTGGTTAGTCCTTCTATACGAAAAATAATGATTTTTAAGGGATATTGACCTGAACCAGATGTATTCATTCAGTATAAATATTTATAGTATCTATAGTACCCACTAATTAAATGTGTATGAAATATGTTATTACGGTGTCTCGATGTTAGTTTTGTAATTTGTAAGGCTTAAATCGTGAATACAGTGTCATATTAAAAATAAATCCTGTATTTGGTACCTTTTAGTTAATCATTTAGTAGCAAATATGGTTTTCGTGAATAACGGTTAGTATTCGTTGTTTTTGATGATGTTATAGTCTTCGTGCTCCTTTTTACTACTCTGTTATAAGAGCAAATTAAGGCAAGCAGATCAAATTTATTACATTTTGTCTTAGTCAATATACATATTGTTTCTGAACTCCTATAACGCTGGTATTACGGTTTAAGTCGTCACATTGACAATATACAGTGGTGATTCGAATGTTCAGTAGTCTATTCGGAGTCTATGCGAGTTGTTCTTGTTCCCGAAACTGTCCTCTCCTACCTTCAAAGCTTGATAGATATCAGCACCATGGTTATCGTAGTATCCATACACATGGATACACGACTTAAGTTATTTTTATTATTTTTGGTCTGTTTTCTGAAGTGTCCTACCAAAGTGATGTCAATTAAATATTTGGTTCAGCATCTCTCTATTTTTATACTCATAATAAAATATCCAGCAGACATTAATATAAAGATGACCTACAGTTCCTTGAAGAAAAAGTGTTTGCTTAAGATATTATTAATACTAACTTGTTACCGCCCTTTTAGTTTCCTGATATCTATCAGCTGCATTTCTAGTCCCTTGTTAGGTTAGTAATAAAATATGTTTCATAAATAAATGATTTAGAGATTTTATTCTATAATGTGAGTGCAGTGAGCGTATCTACCTGTAGTACCAAACTCATTATTTTCCCCATTTGAATTATCCTGTACACATTATTGTAGGCCTTTAAGTGATCCAAGATGTTTTCATTAAATAAATCGTAGAAACTTCAGTATTTACTAAAAATTGTAAAATAATTACTTTTCATTATAAGTATTGTAATTAATCGGTATTTTTCGAAATAAATTGTAAGTAGATATACTCACTGGGATGGTGTGTAGGTCTAGAATGCTAGAACTAGTATCCAAATGTGAATCGTGCCTAAATAAAGTTTTAAATCGAAGTATTGTACCAGCTTAAATGTTTGTTGGGTGAAACCGCGATATTACCTAAATTTAAACTGTTTGTTGCGATTATGACAATGATAAACTGTTGAATATGGTGTTCAATGGGTACTGTGTGAATGGGTCTGAAGTCTTTATCAAAAAAACGAACTGTATGTGTAAAGGTAGTCGCCTGTTCTCTATTTTTCATCACACATATTAAGATAACATAAACGACTAAGTTAGAAAATTATAAAAACGTAAAGCTTCTCTGGAATGACACAAAGTCTAAATTAAATAGAACTCTAATATATTAGAAAAATAATAACTTCCTGTGAAGAGCAGACCATTGCTCAAAAAGTCATTCAAGTTACTCATTTTCGTTTTATTTATTGGTGTCATAATTGCCAATTACACTTGTAGTTACAATTATTGGCGAGTTCAAATTCGGTTTTGGTGATATATTCATCAATTTCCTTTGATGTAGTCTCGTTTCCCTCAATTAGTATTATGCTCACAATACATTTATTAAGATTTTAGATCCTACTTGGCCTTATGATATTGTAATAATTATATTATTGTAATAAAATAATTAAGTTAGGTGAAGTAACGACGCTGAAATATATAAACATTTTAAACCTATTTTCATATTACCTCTCCGTTCTGAAACCAATTTTTTTTAATGCAATTCATTCTGAGTTCAAATGGAGAATTTCATTTTCAATTTACTCTAAACGTTTTACCACAGATAATAATTTTGTTGATTAGTTCCGTCAATCAGGTTTCGTCTCACACAGAAATTGTAATTACTTAATTGTAGAATTTATTCATGGTCTAACTAAATATAATTTGCTGTTTTGAAGAATATATTAATATTCCCAATATTAGTCATTCGTAAAATATCTTAGTACTTTGATTGTTTAATAAACTAAAGTAGTTTCGCTTTATTGGAAAATTAATACGATAATGTTTCAGCGTTAATGATGTATCATTCATTACACTCTTAAGTGTGTTTAAGTTTATCTAGTCTAGTAATTAGTTATGTAATTAAAAAATATATCGATCAAAGTTATTTCTTGCAGTTCAGTTCCTATAATAAACTATTACTTTAGATTTTATGTAAGTTATTTTAATCATAATTATATTATTATTAGGTATTTTAATTATTTGTTTGATTAATAGCTGATTGCGCTGTTTATATTGTGTTAGTTTTAACGATATTTAATATAATACCTGTATTAAAGTGTACGTAAAACTAATATAGGTCAAATGAAAGACGCAAAAGTATTCTTCCAAATTCTGGCCAAAGTGATAGAGATGTAAAAATAAATATTATTCACGATCAATTGTTTCAATAACTTCTTTCTTGTTTTCATCGTTTTTAGTTTTTGCGTTTATTGTTGGTTTCTACCCTATTGAAAATAAGTAAATACATCTAAACTGAAGTACTATTCTTCAAGCATCATCTCTTGCATTCATTGCCATCTCTTTGCAATGTGAAATTTTGTTGAAAAAATTGTCGCTGAATTTTTTCAAACATCATTAGCAGGTATCGTATAAATCGCCATATCGTACATAAGTTTATGATATAATCTTAACTTTTGTTTTGTATGTAGGCACCAAACGAAATGTGATGTTCAAATAATCAAATCGAATTAATATATCTTTAGGTGATTGGGACGAGTGGGATGGCGGAAGCTGTATGGTGCCTGAGCCATGGGAGGCTTTCCCAGCGCCTCCGATAGGGGGCGGTCCTCCCCATACGCCTAGAAACGGCTTACGGCCTCCGAACCTCGGCGGCAGGGGGGGTTACTCGAATTACGTGCCCGGAAAAGCCAACCCTAGGGGCAGAGGTGGGCGGAACATGCCTAGGGGAGGAGGCTTTGACGAGAGATTCAAAGGCCAAAGGTTGAGGAATGGACCTGCTCCTTACTGGTAGGTGGCGTTACAAATATCTGACAACGGCAGCTAGATGATTCTTGTCCTTGAGCTTCAAGAGCATTTTGCGTTTTACTTTGTCTGCATCCAGCACCATAGTGCTTGCCTCAAACTAGTCAAATAAAATATGTAGAATCACGTAAAGCCTAGATGGAATAAACATATACCTTCATAAGTCCATATTTTAGTATAAAGTATGCCTTTCATCGGCTGTTGCAGTATTCAAAGTGAAAGACTCAAAATGGACTGAACGCTTAGGAACATTAGTTGCTATTGTTAGACCAATGAGTTCCTATTAACGCATCGTTACGATATTTGATGCTTGGATGAATTGCAGTGTTCGTAAAATAGATGTGGGCGATGAATGAATGTGTTTCGATCTCAGGTCTGTGTAAATATATTTTAAGTTTTTGTAAAAATAGTTTAAAATTATACCTTATACACGATGAATTTTTTAATGAACCGAGAAATATGCAAGGCTTAACTGCTTAGATATACAAGGCTTTTATTAACAATAAGTTAATTAAATAAATACAATTCGGACTAAGTCAAAGAATGTATTTTCAAAACTAGCTGTTTTTTTAATGAAATATATACTCTTAAAACTTCCTTTGTCTGCCCGAGCATCGGTTATTAAATTTCACGAAAAGTTGAAAATGAAAATGATATTATTGACAGTTTGGATGAAATAAGAGATTATTAAATCTTGTCGTGAAGAAATTTTATCTCTATTCAATATGAAGGTTGGAAAGATTTATTAAGGATCTAATTCCTAGATTATTGTTGAGGTTTTAACAGAGCATAGCTCGGGTCTGGTCACCAGACCGCAGTTGGCGAGCGTGGTTATTACGCCATCAATCGCAACGATAGTTTTAATGATGGGGCCGTTGACCAGCATTGGCATAAGGTTAATTTCAATAAACTTGCTTTATGTAGATAACAATCTCACACGATTTTGATGTCCAAATTATTGGTTGAATAGACGAAGAAAACCGTTTACATAATCACTTTTTTGTGATGTTTATTTGACTTGTATCAGTATTAGAAAAAAAAACTATTTTTTCATGAAATTGTGTATGAATAGAAAGATTCAAGAATGTGTATTTATTGTTTACGGTTTCTTTTGCCAGATATAACATGCTGCTGTTTGTTATTTATTTTTGCAAAGCAAAAAAGGTTATTTTCGTCATTTTTTTGATGCTAAGAATGCTTTTAGTTTTATCGGTACGCATTTGAAATTTTGGTTTTATTTCTTTAATTTCAATACGTCGTTACGTCTGCTGTCTACTAAAAAATACAAAAAAACTAGTTTGACAAAGAAATCAAAAGTACCTAAAACCTATTAAGGGCAGTTTTCAATATTAAACCAACAGACAAACCAGATCCACTGAAACTTAGATTTTTTTTTGTTTTTTTTTGTCAAATGAATTAAATCTTTTGTAGAGTGGACGCGCCTGGGGGAGGAACGTGGGGATGTCGGACTTCAGCGACCTCTGAGAGTTAACATTACGCAATTAACAGAAACTGGGCTGCTTCGAGGGACTAGGCGTATACTTCCAGTGGTATGCCGATGGATGGACTTCCTCGCTGAAGGCAGACGTCGAATACCCGCGACGAACCGTGTAATGCAAGTTTTTTTATAATTTTTTTAACAATGTCGGTCGTTTGCAAGTATGTACGCTACTTAATGGTATACGTGCCACTAGAGTGCAGAGGTATTCCCACGGTGCCGACCTTGTGAGCCTGAAGGGGACTGTTGCGTCGTTCTGTTGGTCACGCTGCATATTCCCTTTGAGCCGCCTTTGGCTACGTTATTCCCCTAATCGAAAGTATGACACCTTGGTAGTGTTATAAAGGGGCAGTTTTACGTAGGATTAGAAATTAGAAGGTTTACTAAAGTAAGCTTATCCTTGTCTGTAGGCTTAATATTGTGAATGGCCGTTATGTCGTAATTTTCAACTTTTACTGGAATTAAATTGGAAAATACCGTTTTATTGGACAGCAAACTAATGTATTAGCTTTTGTTTATTTTTACTTTACGATTTCTGTTTATGTGCATAGCTATGTGTATGTTGCCGATTTATGGGGTTTGAGAAACTGTTTCAAAGGGAAGGAACGGATATATGAACTAGCTTAAAAAATACTAAACCTGTAAACTGGACTATTAGCAATTTACAAAACCATAATTAGCTTTGGCAGTCAAAATGTAATGATTAATTCTTTGGTAAATCATATAGGAGTTATCATATTCCACGATAGTGGAATATACAGGTGTTGTGGTCCTGGGGTCAATCCTGGCTGTATCCATTGTACTTCTTGTGGCTACGATACTACAAAAGTAAAGTTTTTTTTTCAAAACAGTATAGCTTTATGAACCTACTAGCTATTGTTTAGGCCCAAGTTTATATTTTCATATACAGGCTGCATATTTAATTCTGAACATATTGAGACTTGAGAAATAGTGATATATTGCTGTGCCACCTGCTAACTTCTATACATATTTTATTACTTCACTGGTGTAGTTCTCTGTACCGACATAAATCGAAAACTTCTGTGTAATAAATAGTGCTAGCGGTCCTACCGAAATTTAGTAAAAAGCTGCCAATGGTGTTAAAAGCATGAACATCGGTACGATTGATCTCTAGGCCATACGAATCAGTTTGACCCGTAGCAAGCAAAAATGGGAGTTATGACGTCATCTTTTCGTTGTACGGGGGAAAACATTTTTTTGGTCTGAAACCTATTGAGTGTGGTAATGAAAGAATAAAAACATACAAAAAAAGATGACGTCATAACTCCTCTCCTTTTTCCTTTTTTTTTCCGTGCTACGGGTCAAATCGATTGATATGGCCTAAAGATCAATCGTTCCGATGTTCATGCCTTTGACACCATTTGCAGGTTAATTTGGCGTACCGCTAGCACTATAATGTACCTTGGTATTTTTTTAACTTTTTTAATTTCCTGTAATTATTGCTTCTTCTTTCCGTCTTTAATTTGGTTTATTGTAACTCAATTATAAATGTTGAAAGTGTGCTTATTATTTTATTTAATACTATTACCAAAGCGGCTTACCTCGAACTTTTTCTTTTTTAAAGTTATTCGAATATAATTATTGAATATTCTGAATTCAGGACCCGCAGAGCTTGCGTTAGCGTCAGACACTGATACCATACCTGGTTCATTATGTAGACCTCATGACAGTCAGACACAAAAACACAACCTTCCTTATCATGAATGTTCGTCCTGAGTATTAACCAATTTTAGCGCCAACGAGCCAGTAAAACAGAAGGAAAGTTTTAACTATGAATAAACATTAGGACAAAATAACTATCATGAAACAAACGTAATAATAATAATCAGCGTGATGTTGTAAAGTGTGTGAAGGTGATGGCTTTTGAGAGTATGTACTTAGTAAATGAAGTAATTTACTTCAAAACGTTAAAACAGTAAAATATATTAAGTGTAAAATCAATCTGCACCTGCGTGCAAGATAAATAATAAATAAATAAATAAATATCTGGGACAATTCACACCAAGATCATCTGACCCCAAACTAAGCAGAGCTTGTAATATGGGCGTCAGAGACTGATAAACATACTTAAATATTTCTAAATACATACTTAAATAGATAATAACACCCAGACACACAATAAATATAAATGATCGTCACACAAATATCTGTTATGGGTGGGGATCGAACCCACGACCTCCGGCGCTAAAGGCAGGATCGCTGCCATTGCGCCAACAGGCCAGTCAAAGAAAATATTTACTGTTGTGTTTTATGATTTATAAATGTTAACAATTATACTTACATTATTTTATGTTTCCTCGGTGTGTGTGAATTCAGCCGTATTACCCAATGAAAATCGTTTTGTTCATTCAACAGTATATTTTGTTCATATAGCTAATTTCCGAAGTCTATTCATCTTAACTTAATTTTTTATTACAATTTATCTGAATCCTATTAGTCAACTCAAGTCTGGATATAAAAATAATAATTGTTAGTTAGGTACTTAGTTTATTTGAGCAATTTGGTGAGTTGAGTACATCACCTATACATGATACAGAAAGCAAAATAGCGGTTATAGTACGCAGTTTGTCAGCATGAAAAGTCGTTAAACATTTTAGGTACTTTAATGAAATAGCTAATTCGACAGGGCACTTCAGCAAACACCTGAACGTAGTTACTAAATTGATTTGTGTTGCTGACATCACTTTTATCTATTAGGTACACATATAATAGTTGAGTGGCCTTTTCTCGTGAAGTCTGAAGCTCTGATTATCAAGAAATACCCTGTTGCGTTAACTAAAATCATTTTTACATATTTATTTTTCTGAAGTCTTTGCTAGCGGGCATAAATATAAAGTATAAGTAAAAGCTGCAACTGCCCTGCTTTTTAAGATTGCAAGCAAAACATATTTGATTTGATTGTTTCGTCAAATACCAACATTGTTTCGTCTCTCCTAAATGCATCATAATTTGATATAAAATATTATATAAAATATATTAACACTGCTTTTTGTGTCATTTAGATTTTATAATTAGAGACGTAATATCACACTCTAAGTACTTAATGGTCAAGCCTTTTTTATTATCCTCTAAAAATAGCTATTTTCTTATCTTTTTATAACATTCTTAACGATTTATATGCGTCAAACTCCAGAAACGCAGGTACTTTGCTGATTGCATTTAGCATGTATTGTTCTCTCAATAAATACAAGCCAGTCGCAAACTGACGCTTAAGGTACGCTATCACAAAATGGCCGCCTCGACAAGATGGCGGTTACTCACTAAGGCGCTCCTTGACCCAAGGTAGGAACTTTGCAATGTCGGTGAAGACGACGTAGTGGGAGGGGTCGCAGCGGTACTCGTTCTGACGCGCGACTGAAAGAGAGACTAGGCCGCGAAGGTACCAGAAGTCTCCAATCTTGAAAACCATGCCGCCGCCGCTGTCGCCGTTGCAGACGGACGTACCTGTAGGTTATGATTGAAAATTAAACCACGATACTTGTTTCACAAAGAATCGGTTCTGCACAGCTTCTTCCTAAAAATGAGTTAGTTATGTAGGTAACCCAATCACAATTGTCATAAAAGGAATACAAAATAAAAGCGGTGGAGCTATAGCCACATCACTTCCAACAAATCTATGGAGAAAAAGGAGGAGCCCAAAGATCTGGGCGTCTTGTGGTTACTAACGATAATAAGTATGAAACGTTTTTGAGTTGTGTTAATTTTGGATGAAAATCTTATAAAGATAAAGGTTAGGTGAGTTGTGTTAGCTTAGTTTTCACTACATAGTGTTAGACCTTAGTTTTTTAATAAGAGCATAGAAAAAAGAACTTGAATTTATTTCAGATATTAAAAAGGCGACATTATACAGGGTTATTGAAAAAACATCAACAACCTCGCAAGACTAGGTAGCTACCATCATACACATCAACATTTGTTCTACGAGTTCTATCATAACTAGCTTTTATTGTACTGTCGTGACATTTGTAAGTCTATGTTCCATTCACATACAAAAAAGCGACGCGCGCGCAGCGCGCGCGCCATTCTGCTGATAGTAATATGAAGCACATAGTAAGTGATCAAATTATCAAAGAGCGTAGAACAAATGTTGTGTATGATGGTAGCCACCTAGTCTTGCGAGGTTGTTGATGTTTTTTTAATAACCCTGTTGATACAGGGTTATTAAATATAGTTTATGCTAAATATTATATTGCTATTAGAAAATGTTCATGCGTAAATTATTTCTACGTATATCTAAGAACCGAACATGCATACCTTGTGTGCATCATTATTAGTAAGGTGGACCTTCCTGTACCTATTAGCTCATTAATCCACTTAGACCCTAATAAAGGCTATGCCAGCCTCTATATAAAAACCTGATGCTGTAGAAGCTTTAAAATTGCATTATTACGACTTATTCAGCCAAACTTGTTACAGTTGCATTAGTGCTTCTTTTAATTTTATTGTGTTGATTATTAAGCTTTTGCTTGCCATAGTTAATGCACAATTAAGTTGCGTGATATAATTAATATTGTACTTAGATTTCGTACTTTTATAAGTTCCGGTTCGTTCGTCAAAGGTTCCTGGAATAATACAGCACAGAAAAGATATTTAGTAGTCTAAGAGTATTTCACTAAAAATTACTACAAAGTGCTTTATTATAAGTATTATGAGGTACAGGAATAAATATGAGCGAGTAGGTGTAAAGTTTATGTACAGATATAATGAAGACCTTAGAATTAGATATATTTACAGTAGCAGCCCTGTGGGTTTTTGTTCAGTAGGTAGATGCCAATTTGTAGTCTGTAATCTCAACTGAGCAAAACAAGAGGCTAATATTTAGAAGCGTTCGAGTAGCTAGGAATATTGAGAGTTCCTTCCTTATTCAGCCTCTTAGCTGGCGGCAACTATGTCCTCCGTGGCATTTGCCGACAGTGGGGACATTTGCGCAAAATTACAAAATCTGTTTTAATGGCAATAATATACATAATGATTGCCAACTACAGCACACTTTAGCACGTCGAGCGCTATTATGCGGGTTCTTGTAACAGGCTAAACCACAGTTACTGTAAAATCGTTTATTTAGAAGTCCGTGTAGGTTTCACAGTTATATTAGCTTAAACTATCAATGGCGCGAGAACGGAGATCCGCACCCGGTCTCTCTCGCGGCAGCCATTGCTCCCGTGGCGCGCTCTTGCGCTCGCGGTAAAAGATGGAACTATTACGTTACATTATATGAAAAGGCCGAATAACGCTACGGCTATGTTTGATGCGGTAGGCGACACGCTATAACACAATAAAATTCATCCATTGTTTCTTATATATTATAAATAATGGATTAATTTTGTCCTTGTAAATAAATTTTTACATTGAAAAATTTGTAATTATTCAGCTTTTGCTGTTAAGGTCGACGTTAACTACTAAGCTATATTATTAAAACTAACTACGTTCTGAAGTAGCTACTTAATGCGCTTCTAAAAGAAGCTACAGTTTACACGAGTCTTTAACATCACAAAAGCTTACCGTTCCTATAGCCTGCGCAGAAGGTGTATTCCGAAGTGAACCGCACGAAGAACTCGCTGTAAGAGCGGATGCAGGTCTCCGTCTTCACCACCGGCATCTCCACCAGGCTCAGCTCCTCGGTGGCGACTCCGGTGTCGTCGAAGCCCCATCCTACCACCTGAAATGTCATGTTAGTTAAAGTAAGTAGGTAACCATTTGAAGGATAGTATTTAATGGAGCGACATATCTACAAACCTAACCACCAAAAATAACTATCCGAGCCTTTAAATACTCTAAAATCACAGTTTCGTGGCCGACATATAATTCTGGGCATATGGAAAGGATGGATGAAAGGCGATTAACGAAACAAATTTACATGGCGAGGGTGGATGGAGCTGTTGGAAGGGGAAGGCCTAGACGGACCTACCTACTTAGGACAAGTCCAAGACGTTCTTAGAAAAGGTCAGGTCAGGAGTACCCATAATCGACGAGCATATATGAAAGGATTAATGAGAGTGGAAGAAGCGCGAGAGGTGTGTAAGGACCGTAGCAAGTGGAAAGATGTGGTTTCTGCCTACCCCGTTTGGCAAAAGGCGTGATGGTATGTAATACATATGTATATAATTCTAGGGTACATTTCAGTGTTTTTAGTTGCTCAGTTTATTATTTTAGGCGTATCGTACTTAGTTTCCTCATATCCAAAATAGATGGGCAGTGGGACATAAGAAAACTTAATAGACACAAGTGACAAGAAAAATAAATAAAAACTTCTCGGTGGCTTAACTGGTTTGGAAAAGCCAAAACTGATACCTACATTAAATAAATATGCGCCATACAACCACACCATTTGATATAGGCTTGAAGTGGTGATAAATATACCTGTGTTACGAGGTACAATTTAGAAAAGATCGTTTCCTGAATTGACTCGACCGGTAATCGAACCCGGGACACTACGTATGTCTAGGCGAGAAACCGTGCTACAGCGTACCTACTGCAATCGTGTCGTCAAAATATGGGAACTTTAAACATTGCTGAAGGAAAACATGGAAGGTGAGGCAAAGAGCCTCAGTACAATCCTTTATAACTTGTCAAGTTAATTCTCTAAACTGAGCATAGCGAGCAATTGCGTTATATGATCTACAATTTCCAGCCAGTCAGCCAGTTACCTGGTAACGCATCTTCAGGCTGGATATTTGCTGACGAAATTGCTCGCTACCCCCAGTTCAGGGAATTAATTTGACTGGATATGTATAGGTATCCTTTACTTTATGAACACCATCCAAATTGAAATATGAGGTTCTATAAAGAAAATGGCAAAGTACGTATTTTTCTGTTTAATAACCTTC
This sequence comes from Udea olivalis, assembly GCA_947369235.1. NCBI lineage: Eukaryota > Metazoa > Arthropoda > Insecta > Lepidoptera > Crambidae > Udea > Udea olivalis. Next base: position 13,517,835 of record OX376362.1, on the reverse strand, counting down.
ATTACTAAAATGTTGAGTTATTTTAACTACTAAAAGATAAAACTAGTTTCGTGGACATTGCGCTACCTGAGTGGGGCGGTGGGCTCGCAGCCTCTCAACTCCCCGCCCGCGCTTTATTCAGCAGTTGGAATTAAAATTTGACTAAGTAACGCGGCACGTATAATCCGATCGGAAAAAAGAAATAAAAAAAAGAAGCTGTCTTCGATTGATGCTTAATGTCTGAGAAAATTTTGGATGGTGTTCAAAATATAACCCTGTATTAAGAATTGTAGGACCCTAGCGGCGGCAGAACTGTAGGACCTTTAGCAGGTAGGTACTAGGTAGGCATAATATGACGACAGGGTTCTGTCCGGGCTGTATCTGATCAATCCTTCCGGCCGAACTGTTGCTCTAAGAACCCACTCTAAGAACAACCCCATGCAGGTCCTGTTTTTTGTGTTGGTTCACTTTCGCCTTCACGCCCATCTTTCTTTCCTAATAATTTACTCTAAGCTACTCACAGATCCCGTCTTCCCAACAATACTGCTGAGGCTAATGTCGTCATTCGGCCACAAGCAGGCCGGCCGCACCCAGTCCGTGAAGGAGACTGGCTCCCGAAGCACCAGTATGCCCATGTCCATTTGGTAGGAAGACGCGTTGTACTGAGGGTGCTTGTGGATTTGGGACACCTGAAAATCGATGGGAAAACTTTAGCAGCTGAACACGAGACACAAATGAAAGTAGTTTTCTTGCGAGCTAGTATGTCGATCTTCGCATCATTATTCGGCCATTCATTAAGAACAGAATAAGCACGACTAAGATGCGCACGACGAAATGATGCCTAGCTTTTTGTCGCTCGCAGTCAAAACTCGCGGCGGGCATTCAAGTCTTACAGGAATACAGGATTGAGAACACGATGATTAGCCTTGAATTCTCTTTCACGCATGATATCTTTCTTTGCCCCAGTTCAAAAGAGTCATCAAGTCAAAGTCTATAAGTGAATTTTTATTTTTTAGCATTAAACATTGTTCTGTTTTCTACACAAAGATAGAAACTAGAACGTTGGCTTACAACGTAAAATACACTAGATAAATTCGCCAGGTCTGTTAACGGCCTCGGTACCTCAGTTGGAAGAGCAGTCACCCGGATTGTGAAAGGTCGCGGGTTCGAGTCCCGCTTGAGTCCCAGGACCAGGTCGAATTTTTCTAGTTTCTATCAAAGTCTTTTGTTAATTGAATTTGTCTAAAGAGCTAAGGTCTCGGTAGCTCAGTGATTAGAGCAGTCGCCCTGATTTTAGAAGATGCAGGTTTAATTCCGGCCCGATTGCCTGACCATTAAATTACCATTTAATTTGTCTAATTTCATCTTTGTAGTTTATGCCTGAGTCTCACTATTCTGAGACATGTCTGTACATACCAATCTAATCTGCACACCGTCAACCGAAGTCCTTAGGTTGTGCTTCCCGAGGTAGACCGTGAGGGTGTTCTTGTTGGTGACGCGGTTGGAGCCCTTCTGCGTGATGCAGTGGGCCGCTGTGATCACGTGCCGGTCCGAGACGAGGGTGCCGCCGCAAATGTATTTGTTGTCTACAGTCTGAAAAGGCAAAGAAATTACATAGGTCGAATGCCTGTTTAATTTTTTTTCTAAATTATTGATCAGTGTTTTTAATGTAAATGATTCTGAATCAATTAGGCCTGGTATTCAGCTAACAATGAAAAAATAAAGCATTATCTCAATTGTACGTGCCACAGTGACAGAAAAAGTGACTCAACTCAAAAAATCCGAGAATGCGTAAAAAAATCATAACTCGAAAACTACTTAAAATCGCGGTACATGCATGGGGGTAGTTTGGGTAGCCCTAGTGATGCTCTATCATTGGACTTCCGCTTATCACTAATTTTTGAGACACCTTGTATATGGATTAAACTAAGCCTATGAAACGGATGCGGACTCATGTGTTAGTTTCCGGTCGTGGTCGCAGTAGCCGTCGCGACCGAGACAGGCGACACTACTTGTCACTATGGCTTTTTAAGGGCGCCAGTTCGCTCAGTGCGTCCCTGTCTGGAGAAGGAGTAGCAAGAAACCCATACAAAGACACTTGTCTCCGTCTCTGCGCCTACCAACACCTTCACATTTGAGGCAAAAAGTGAAACTCGCCAGCTAAACGGGTATATTGCGAATACCTTACAGAAAGGATCCCTCGTAACTAAAAATCATACAAAGGTCTGTGGAAAATGTATTCACTGTATGGTAACGTATTTGATTGTCATACCAACCTGAGTCTGGTATAAGGCGATCTGCCAGGGCCACTCGCCCTCGTAGGTTGGAGCTCCACCCACGACCAGGGGCAGGGGGTTGGTGTTCGGACGCACCACGGATCCACATTGCACCTGAAATTGCAAGAAAGTGAATAGGTATTTAATTGAAATAGAAATAGAAAGCATAAATATCAATATTTGGATAGGAAGTGACTTTAAAAAAATATATCGTCAAATCAAATCAAATATTTTTTATTGCCAAGTTATAAGTTTGTATATTACAGGTGTTGTGAGTAATATTGTTTAAAGTTACATTTTATCAAGCCGTTTAGGCGTACAATATACATTTTTAATAAACTTAAATTCCAGCTTAAATCCTTTTCTTACTTATCCTACATACTAGCCCATAATGACAGACAGGTATCATTGTTCTATTCTCATTTTGTCTTCAAAGTACTCATGCAAAGAATAATAACACTTGCCAATGAGTATATGGAACAATGTTTTTTTGAATATTTGTAATGACATTTCTTTCAAATAATCAGGGAGGTGGTTAAAAATTTTGGGTCTTATGTTATACATACTTTTTGAAAAAAATGTTGTACGAGATGGATGGTGTGGGAGTATAATATCTATTTTATTTCTAGTTTGGCGTGGATACTTTTGTGATTCTTATTTTGAAATAATGCTCGTTGGTTTGGTTGAAACGAAAAAAAAACATTTTTTAGATTATTTAGTGGTGTCCCGACTCCCGATGTTCGAAATAGTACTTATCTAAGAAACGCTCTCTGTTTTAGCATTAGCTTGGTAGGCTCAGAAGCTGATTTTCAGTGAGCCCAGCTGGTTTGACCTCAATATCCGTTCTAGGGTGTCAGAAGACTGTGATAATTAATGATATGTTTTCTGGATCAGCGGCTAGTTAGCGAATATCGCTGGGTAGGTTTGATTATACTTTAATATTAAGAAAATACAATAAGGTGTGTACATACGCCGCAAGGGTCTATCAACTCCGTGAACCATGAAAGACACGGTTTGACTAAGCTTAGCTACTATATCTTGGCCTCAGGCCCCGGATTTGTTCGTAAAATTTTCCCCCCCTGTCTGACCAAACTTTTACATTTTCAAAATAGCAACAACACTGTCTTTCATGTTTTCCATGCATTAAATTTCCGTAGTTCCATGTTAAGTAAGGTAACAATTTTCCACGTTATAGGTAAGCTAAGAAATGTGTTTTTCGGGCATCTCCGTGCTTCGGAAGGCACGTTAAACAGTTGGTCCCGGCTGACGTCGCAAGATATCAGTCTGAAAGCCTAGTCAGAGGCCTAAAAAGGCGGCTTGATAACATCTGACGGTAAGGTTAATCACTGGCCTTACATTCACCTCTCCAACAATCCGCACTGAGCCCGCGTGTTGGAGTATGGCTCGTACCACCTCATAGTTGAGGTGAGGCCTGTGCCCAGCAGTGGGACGTAAGGCTGTGTTTGTTGTTGTAGGTAACCTAAGTGATTTTGATTGTCAATTAGTGTTTAATATCATGCTGAAAGAAGTCAATCAGGGTTTAGTATGCTTCTCCTTGAAGGCAGATTAGCTGGTTACGAGTAGTTAAATAAATTAATTATTTTACTGGCAAAACTGTTTAAGGTTAAAATATTATTTAATAAAATGGAATGGCATAGTATGACGTATCAAAATATTACGTAAAAACCGCGGCAAATTGAGCCGCACGAAGCTTATTCTATTTTTCCAATTACGGCTAGTATACCAAAAAAATATCAAACCAGTAGATGTTTTGTACAATATATTCTTAGCAATATTCATAACTTGCTTATAATCACCATTACGGAGCTCTGGGAACCAACAGAGTAATTAAATTCAAGTCACCGCCAACCGGTTTGCTCAAGTTGCTCCATCTCCGCACTTAGGGGGTTTACCGCAATGTCGCCGGTTCGGTTCTCGGTTTCGACCATTAACTAACTGTTTCCTCATTGTTGGCGTATGGGTTTTTCTTAAATTAGATTTGAAATTGATGATAGTAACGTGAAACGGTTTTTTTATCATTAATCTGGTATGCAACTAGGTACTGCCTCCGTGGTATGCCATCTTGAAATGTTTTTCCTAATCATATAATCACCACTAATGTATTTATAAAATGTGTCTGTAAGAGACAGGTGAGCACAAAATAACATGAACTATGCAGAAAAAAGCTAACAAATTTATGTTTATTGATCACTTATTATTCGCAGCCAAAGATGTTCGCTGCTAAACATTAAGATAGGCACAGACAACTAGAACGTCAGGTTTTTAGCACACTGTCAAATAACGACCATTCTCAGTTGATTTTCATGTCAAAGTTGGTATTCCTTCCGGTATATATTTTAGGTAGACAGTAGGCCAGTCAGTAGTAGCACAAATTAGACATGCGTGGCGCTCTGACAGATAGCCCGCTTAGAACAACACGCCATTTTTGACGCAAGCACACAGAGACATAAGTTTACAAGCGAAGTCAGTGAGCTTTGGTGAGTCGGAAAGTCGCACTGTCGCGAGTGTTTTTGTTTTTGTCGAACTTGGTGCAATTTTTCACATGATGAATTTTGTTTTTGGCCGGTTCTGTCAAGTAATTATAACTTACTTCATTTTAAAAATTCAGAGCGAATATAGTAGTAGGTAACCCTAGGCGGTTCACGCAAGTTTTGAAAAAAGGTGCGAGCGGTCCTTCCGTAAACTCTTTATTTTGTGGTAGTAGTGTAATAGTAACCGGATGTGATGCTGTATGTACCTACATGCATTCTTAACTGGTCGTTTTAATAAACTTACCCGATTGTTGTTATGATTGTTGTTGTTGCCATGGTTCCCTTGCGAAGGCCTGCCCGTGGTCCCTGCCACGTAGAACACTGGTAGACCCCCAGGGAAGCCCTCACTGCCTCCGTCACTACTAGAATCATCACCATTGCACGTGAGAATTAAAAACATCAGAAATACACCAGAAAATAGGCAATGGTTGAGTTTAGGGTCTCCCATTGTGATTTTCATAAATTATGTGATATTAGAAACGATTAATTTGATATGTCTGATCAGTTAGAACGTTATACATTTGTGAGACGTTAATATACATCTAGGAAGTATTAAAAATAAACAAATTAAACTAAGTATAATATGAGTTCAACCAATAACAGGAAAAACAGGTAAGATAAGGTAAAATAATGATTATGGTAACTTATTCAAAATGCTATAAAGAAATAACATTATTTGGATCTATGGAACAAGTCAATTTATGAGGTTTTCTTAGAAATATTGAATTGTGAGGTAGAAAGCAATCTGCGGGTTACCAAAAATAATGAAATTACGTGTAACCCAAGTAAGCCAACACACAAACAAACAGACATGCAGGTACCTAAAGGTTACTTGTGGTTAAAATTAAAAAGTGATTTCTTTACAGGTAGATTACATCGCTAATGCGTTTTAACACTGGGATTCAATTATGTAGCTGTTATTAAGATCATTTTATTTAAGTTTTCAAAGGTGAATTAAAAAAAGGAGAGAATATCATTTTCCTTTCTCCTTACTTTGTTATACTCGTATTGTGGCAACTATTTGAGAAACCTCTTGATCAAGAAACTCGGTTTCAACAGGTTCTCTAAGGTATTTGTAAATGAACAACATTGCATCTTCTGTAATCTTTTATACCAAACAGGTAATCTGAGCGCGTTAAAAAGATGTTAAATTCAAAATGATCTATCGAAACGGTGAACATTTTAGTTTTGAAGCAAGAGGCTTTGGAGGATCCCTTGAATAGGTCAAAAATGACCACAGGTTAAATCTAAATACCTAAGCGCCTAACCTTGGTTTTATGTGAGTTTCAAAAGCCTTGTTCTGTGCAAGTGTTGTATCCTTAGAATAATAACGCATAGAACGATAGTCTTCATACAACCACCCCGTCAAAAATGAAGCACTAATCCGATCCACACTTGCGTGACTATTACTTGCTTAAATACGGCGCGCTTTGACATTGAACATTGCGGAGCTATAATGAACACAGCAAAGCGGTCCGTTTGGAGCCATTTATGGCTCCAATTGAGGTGCTTAAAAATGGGCGCGCGGACTTGGTTTCCATATGTAATTATTCTAAGATTGTATCTATGTTTTGTCGTAACGTAAGTTGAAGTCAACTTGTTCACGTCCATGCATATTAGTCATATTCTAAGTAGGCCACCACACATGGTGTGTACCTGTCGCCACCGTCGTAATCCTCGGGTTCGGGGGTGGTATGAGGGCGAGTGCCAGGACGGGGGCGGGTCTCGATTTGGATGCCGTTAGACTGGGGGGGCCGGCTGCCACCACTACTGTTGACAAATAAGCCTGGTGAATGAATAAGCTGTGATGAGATGATCCAGCTTAAAGGTTCTACTGGTGAGATTCAAAATAAATGATTAAGGTGAGGTTGGTACCGCCTGTGATGTTCTTGCCTTGTGGCCTAATCTCGACTACCAGGAACAGGATTCTACCAGATACAATAATTGATACCTAGGTAGCAAGGAGTGTAAAAAGTTATAGAAAAAAATACTAGATCAGTAAGTAGATATTTATAAAAATCAGGTAGTGGACAATAATAGTAAATCACAATTTAAGCCTTTATGGGGATATAGGTATTAGGGGGCACCACTATAAAGTTGCTGGATTGTTATAAAAGTTAAGCACATTTATTATTAAGGACGCGTTATTATTTTATTCATGTATAATCATTATTGTTGTTTTTACTATGTACAGTTTAAAATTTGTATTAATAGAAACGAGTATATGGTTACCAAAAGCCACGTAAAGCAATATTGTAATTGATAAAGGATTGAGGCGATTATAGCCGCCAACTAGCGCCACCAATTGATTTAATTTCGTAACTTCAAAATTAGACATTGTTTTTAAAACTGAACAATGAATATCTTAAAAAAATACTTCTTTTCAATATTGAATGTCTATCCACGACTTTTCATTCTGTTTTTTCATTGTTCAGTCTGATATTCATTGTTCAGTTTTTGAAAACAATGTCTTATTTGGAAGATGTAAAAATAAATCAATTGGTGGTGGCTAAACTCGCCTTAGTAAACTTCCGATTTACCACTGCTTTTTTAAAGCTGATTCACGAAGTCTGAAACACTTGACGCTTGTGACTGTCAACGGTGTAAACTTATGGCAGGGGTACTGGGCACATTTATACTCATGCTTAGTACCTATCTGAGCAAGGTGTTCTATAGTTTAATTAGAATTGTCATCCCGGGGATATCCGTGTCCGGCAGTGTTCGTGAATCGGCGCAGGTTATCGTGATGAGAGCCATGACAGGTTAATAACTACGATATGGTTTGGAATGAGATGTCTATGATCGATAGTTTCACAACAATACAATATATTAAAATAGTGGGCTTGAATATTATACCTAACACAATGTTTTAGGTAGTTAAAGAAAACTTGCTCTACCTAATAGACTCGATTTACTTCATTGTAAATAACATTTAGATTCCAAACTGTAAAATAATGGTTGTGGTCAAAATAACATTACACGAATTGACCCATAAATTACTAACTATCCAATAAATGTGATAAACTCTTAAAGTTTATCAACTGTTTTATTGTCACAGATAAATCTTTGTTTTGTTTCGACACTGTTATTTGTTTCTTTACTAATTTAAGTTACACACAGTAAAACAGAAATTACATACGTTAGTCTATTAAACCAAATTACTGATACAAATAAAATCCCAGGACCGTTTTGTGAGTAAGATTTGCAAGTAGCAATTTTCTTGAAAAGGGATAAGTACCTACCTATTAATGCGTGACGTCACGGAATTTGGATGGGTTTTTGTGTTTTTAATTCGTGCAGTTAACTAATACATCGGGAGTTTTTTATTAATTACCCACGTAGTAAAATACAAGGTCGATAGAAATTCTGGAAAGTTTTGTAATTAACGTACCAATTAAAAAATCCTTAGAGTAGTCATTAAGCCTAACGCGATATTTAAACATAATCTGACCAATTCTAAGAAATTTTCGTACTGAGTTTATTTCACTGTGAAAAGTTTGGGCTACGAGAAAGAGCGAATTACATAACCTCAATAAAATGAATAGCATCAAAACAGTAAATAGATACTTACATATCCATAGCATTCGGTCTTCCTCCTACAGGACGAACGAAAACAGGTCCAGGCCTATCCGTGATTGGCCTCTCCGTGAAAGGCCTTTCTCGTTCTGTGACAGGTCTTTCCCTTTCTGTCACTGGCCTCTCCCGTTCCGTCACAGGCCTGTCTGTTATCCTATCTGTATTCGGCCTGAACGGTCTTTTCGTAGTCTTCTGTTCTGGTCTTCCGATAGCTGGTAGAGGGTTATCAGCGTTGCAGATTTCTCTGCCGTTCAGCCTGATGGTCCTCAGTTTGGGAGTAGGTGGGTTGAGGGTGTTGTACTGCACGAAGAAGCGGACGGCCACGGCTGGGCCTGGCTGAATCTTCATGTTCGTGTTCTCTATTTTAAAGTCTATGTTGTCAGACGTGGAGACATCGCCGATCCAATTCTGGAAAAAAAATGATGGCTTAAGAGCGCGGGCATAAGAGTGGTGCCTTCACACGATTTGACATGAATTATTCCAAGTTTTATACTGTTTTTTTAGTGGTAACTGCTCCAATATATATCTCACCCCAGTATTAACTGTTTCTATTGTTTTTAATAGTTATAATGTATGTTATGTATAGGTTATTATAATAGATAGCGTGTTGCCTTAGTTGTAGTGCTCGAAAAGAGCAACTAAGTTCATTGTAAGTACTTCACATATATACAAACCTATGTACACTTAGTTTGCAATAAAAGATTTGACTTTGTTTTTTTTACAATATTTTCAAAGAGTCAAATTCTTATAATCCAACTCCTTAAATTCCAACGAGCAAAAACGCAAACAGTATTTCTGCTGCTTTTCTTAGTCTTTGTTTATCCGAAAGTCAAAAAGCACTTACACCTAGTATATCAGCCTTCCTGTCCAGCACTATATTCAGCCACAGCGAATGCAGGGTGCTGTCGGTGGACAGGTTGACCACCCCGTACCACCGGCCTGGCTCCGTCCCTGGTGGTTCGTATTGGAACACGTTGGGGCACGGCGAGGGGGGCACATCCTGTTGCTCGAATGAGGGGACTGCTAAGGCTATCAGTAGGAGAGAAGTTAGATGCCTGATCTGAAAGAAATGGATTTAAAGTGAAAACGAGGGAAAGAGTCTCTATTTACCGTCAAAAATCCCATAAGACGGGTATAATCCGTACCTCGTATACGAGTAATATGCGAATTCAGAGCTTTGTTGCTTATTGAAATACGAAATACGTACCTACTCGAAAAAAGGTTACACTTTAGCTGCGTTGACTGAACAATATATAATTTGCGGTCAGCTTTAAACAGAATTATCGCGAAAATGATCAGCAACTAACATTGTTTCGCGCCACCCAATACGGGTCGACATTAATTTTGTTAAAATATCCTGTAGGCTCGAATTCCAATACAACCGCTGCTGATTACTATAGCCTCTATGCCTCTACCAGTAATATTCGAGCCAATAGCCTCTTTAATGAGCTGATATCCCGCTATAACGGGATTACAGCTGGCCGGGCTTAACCCGGGAATTATATTAAAATATCGGTGTTTCGGCGGACAGAAATTGACCACAAACAAAATTTCACAATCGTTTTTCGGTGTGGGTCCCGATGAAGTGAAATGAGCAGGTAGGTATTTGCGTATTTTTTTAGCATACAATGTCTGTGGCAAACAATTTAAACATCCGCCACCTGAGGCTTAGTTATAATGGTTAATAACCGCGAAATACTAAAGGTTCAAAAAAAATTGGAAAACTTTTTATGGTAGGCTTAATGAGAACAATATTTTGAAATTCACAGTGGTATAGAAAATAGAAGAGGAAAAATATGTTCCCTTCTGCACAGCCTATCTTGTTCTCCTGTATGAACCTATCAGGAAGAAATGGTTTGCGATAATACCGCTTAAATTTCACACTGTGTCTCCTTCCTGTATTTACCTGTTGTGTTTGTTTATTTGTGCAATTAAGATTATTTATCTGACATTATCTCATTTATCGAACCCACGACTTACGCCGGTATAGGCTGCTCTACTAACATTCCCCGTTGGCTATTCAATTCGTAAGTATTATCACAAAAGAGTTTACAGAAGGACGACTCGCGCCTTTTTCTAAACTTGCGTGACCGCCCAGGGTTACTATCTACTATATTCGCTTACTATCGACAGAACTGGCCAAAAACAATACTCATCATGTGAAAAATTGCCCCATGTTCAACAAAAACAAAAACACTCGTGACAGTGCGACTGGCCGCGTCACTGATGCTCACCGGTATCGCCTGTAAACTCACTGTGTCTGTGTGCGTGATCAAAATGGCGGGTTTGTTTTAAGCGGACTATCTGTCAAAGGCGCCGCGCCGCATGCGTAATTTGTTTGTGGTATTATGTTAATACACTTCCTACTATGCTGACGCGGGATGGCTACTCAGTATCTGGTATAAAATCAATAAAGTAGCAGTCTTGAACAATTTTAACAAGCAATATTTTCCTCAATCTTAAGTTGATGTGCATTCTTCGAATAATACCTATAGTTATACATAAGTATAGGTAGTCTTTTATTTCTTCTACTAAACTCAATCTCAGTTAGAGATGAAGATGTCTCAATTAAAAAAGGGGTTTGAAGCTTTGTGGCATAGGACATTTTGTTTTTTTCTCGATGTTTCCGCGTACGATGAAAGTGGCATAAGGAAAGAGGACAATATCCACAAACAAAAAAAACATTTTTTACGTTCCACCTACCATAGTTACAAGACATTTTTTGTTTAGTTATTCCAAATATAACACTTTTATTGTGCGCGGAAACTTTGAAAAAATAAACAAAATGGCGGCGATTGGCTAAGCCAGCTTCGCTACAAAAATGTTCAAACCCCTTTCGTATGTAACCGGCCCCTCAAATTCACAATAGTCAATCGTAGTTAAAAAAACTCTTTACCGTTCGTTATCTATTAGTCATAGTGTAACCAAAAGTGATAAACCTGAAAAGATTGGTTGGGCAAAGTGTTTTTTTAAATTTTTCACCCAAAACCTCGACAACATAGATGTTCTAACTTTTATGATTAAGAAAAATATATATATATATATTGTACTGCATTTCGTATACTATAACTGGCCTGTTAGCGTAATGGTAGAGATTCCGCCTTTAGTACCGTATGTCGTGGGTTCGATCCCCACCCAAGACATTTGTGTTTATCTCTATGTATTTTGAAATTATGAAGTATGTTTATCAGTCATTAACACGACACCCATAGTACAAGCTATGCTTACTTTTTATTCAGATGATCTCGGTGTGAGATCATCTGACTATTTAATAATTTATCAAATTTATGTTGAAAATGTTTGAAAGAAGACGTGGTTACTAAAATTGAGATGGGAATGCTGAGGTGGTTTGGTCATATGGAAAGAATGGATGAAAGGCGATTAACGAAACGGATTTATGAGGCAAGGGTAAATGGGACTGTTGGAAGGGGAAGACCCAGAAGAACGTTTCTTGACCAAGTTCAAGATGTTCTCAGAAAGGGTCGGGTCAAGAGTACCTTTAACCGACGAGCATGTATGAAAGGACTCATGAGAGTAGAAAAAGCGCAAGATGTATGTCAGGATCTCAGCAAGTGGAAAGAAGTGGTCTCTGCCTACCCCGTTGGGAAAGAGGCGTGATGGTATGTATGTATGTATGTATGAAAATGTTTACATAACAAAAATCACTAGCCAACGAGTTTCTATAAATCAGTTATACAAAGACGTAGAAAGCAATCTGTTGTTATAGGTCAGTTTTTTAAATAAATATTAATTACGAACTAAACTTAACAGTTGCTACTCATGCGTGCGCATCAATAGTCATGCATTGCGTTCATTTTTTTATTTATTTATTTAAACAACAACACTGCCATTAGAGGGAGGTCCCAATGCGACAGTGAAGTACCAGTAACTAATCCTATGCACTAACATAGAATGCATGGGTCTTAAAATAAAAACGAATTAGTCAAAACGGTATTGCTGTCATGATTTAGTTTGGTTTTCCGATCTTTCATCATGTATGACGCTTGCAACAGCTCCGAAATATCGGACAGTCCACATAAATAAATTAAATTAATTAATCACATAATTCCTGTTCCAATAAGAAAATCTATTAGTAAATACAGGTTTGAAGCTGTTCGAAAGCATTACGGATCGATGGTCACGCATTAGGGATGGGTCGTTGAGTCACTGTGAGGTGAATGTGGTTCGAAGTTAATACGAGGTTATTCTGAGGGGTTTATATGGCTATTATTAAGTTTTTTTTTGTGGCTCGCAATTGTTGGTTTGGTTGGTTCTATTTATGTGTGTTTATTTTTATCGATTTATGTTGAAGTTTATTTTGTTGTTTTGGTATTTTATTATAATTAGCATCTGATGTTGTTTTTAAAAGTAATTTATTTTGTTAAATCTCGTGCACCGTGTTTAATTTATCAGTTTGATCGTGTGGTTGACTGGTAGAGAATGCCTTTTGGCATTAAGTCCGCCAATTGTATCATTAATTTTGTGCAGTGAAGAATAAATAAATAAATAAATCATGGTAGTAATTCCGTTTTGAACTACATATTATAAATACTGCAAAATTTAAGTAGTAGAATTATAATAGTATCTTCAAAACGATCAGTACGCCTACCACGAGTTGCCACGAGTTGTCATTGTCATTTCATGTCATGTCAAATCCCAATACATTTCTTTACGCGAACGATAACGTAAATTTAAAGTGGTTACTCGTGGTAGACGTACAGGAACCGGAAGTTTTGCAATTGGGATTACTCCTTCGCTACTGCATCATCGAGGTCGACCAGTCAAAGTGCAGCTACAACGTACGACGTTAAATGACAAAAATACTGATTAAACTGACCTGTTGGCCAAAAGTTACTGGTTATACCAATTCGTCAACGCAGAAAAGTGAGAATTTTGTGTGTTCTTTTTTGTATTCTCTTCGATCCAAACTCTCCGATGTACCTAAAAAATAAGTTTCAATTCCTACACTCGTCTCATCAAAAAGAACTCCGTTCAAGTAAAACTTTAGCTCTATTTACACCCCTTTTCTTTTCCTCCTACATGTCAAGCTCCTTCAGACTGTCTGCCATACGGCTCTGGAACTCTCTCCCAAGCAACATTCAGAAATCTACCGTTAAACGTTTGTTCGGAATCACGGGCTAGTCCACTTTCGTATTTTTTTTCATGTCTTTCAAGTATTTGGACACCTTTCATAATACAAGGGAAGAAATTATTTGTGAACCTTATTTATTTATGCATGATGTTACGTCACTACTCGTCCCTACAACATTTACCTATTTATAAGTTAGAAACTATGAAGATGCACATACCAACATGCGTGGCCAGTTTTACTATAGATACATTCTCAGCAAAAAGTAAGTAGGTAAGTGATAACTTGCTAGGCCAGTTTCAGCCACAGCCGTCTGCATGCAGGGAAGTTGCAGCATCATTATGCCACGGTCATTGCCTTGTTATTCAATGCAATATACTTTTTCTAGATTCTACGTAATACATGAATTGAGGATGTATTCTCCTGTTCAAAAAATATGTCATATCTCTTACTCTTTTAAGGCATTTTTTTTACGCATTATTATAATTATGTAATTCAAGAGCGTCGTGGCCTAGTGGTTCAGCACCGAACTCAGATCGTGGATCATGTGGTCCCGAGTTCAAATCTGGCCAGAACCAAAATTTTTGTGTTCATTGTTAAATATCCGACTAACTCTCCGGTGACGGAAAACATAGATAACAAACCAAATCAACCCGGATAACGGCGGAAGGCTCACCACCTACCACGTTGGGTTCTAATACCATTGGTAAAAAGTGGGCTTCTGAGTGTTTCGTTCACCATGACGGCACAGTCACTTGCCTCTGACTACCCCGCTTGGGATAAAGTCGTGATGGGATGTTATGTTTAATTTAAATAAATAATAAATAGATACCTATAAATATGCGCCACACAACACATCACTTGTCATGGTCTCGAAATAGGGATAAATATCCCTGTATTACGAGGTACCAGACGAGGAATCAAGCCAGGGGCGTCTCCCAGCACACCCAGACCAGAGTCAATTCAGAAAAGACAGTAAGGAAAATATTTACACACAAACTTAACCTAACTACCAAAAATACTATTTAAGCGTCTAAGGCCCGTATTCTGAAACAAAATCTGTACTTGAGTATAGATCTGAGTGACGTTTTTGTATGAACTGACGTTTTGAAATCTCTACTCAAGTACAGATCAGTGCTTGAGTACGATTCTAAAATACGGGCCTAAATATTCGAAAAGTGGCCACTAATCATTGTTTTGTCACCCACATAGAAATTCTGGGGCGCATTTCAGTATTTTTTACACCCTTTTTTAACCGACTTCAAAAAAAGGAGGAGGTTCTCAATTCGACTGTATGTTTTTTTATGTTTGTTACCTCATAACTTTCGACTGGGAGAACCGATTTTGATCATCTGTTTTTATTTAAAAGCTGGTGCTTCCCGTGTGGTCCCATTTTAATTTGGTCCAGTTCTGAAAGTGGCATCCATAGGAAAACCATAAAAAACACTAAAGAAATAATTTCGTATTCTTCTAAAACTTATACGATAATAAATAAATAAATAAAATAAATAAATGTCCCTGGACATTATTCCACACAGCGCCATCTAGCCCCAAAGTAAGCTAATTAAAGCTTGTGTTATGGGATACTAGACAACGGATAAACATACTTAAATACATTTTCTTTTGTAAATACATACTTATTATACATAGGAGACACCCAGACCAGTACAAACAGACATGTTCATGCACACAAATGTTTTTTACTGTGCGGGGATCGAACCCGCGACCTCTGGTGTAGTAGCCAACTTCTTAACCATTAGACCAAGTCGGTCGTCAATAATATAATGTAGATACAATTATTGTTATTGTTGGAGTCGGTGTCAGCCAATGTAGGTTTGTAACTACATACATACATACGTGCACGTGATATGTAAGAAATAGAACTAGGTATACTGTAGTGTTTTCATGGCTGACACCGACGCAATTATTTCTTTACTTTTTATTGTTTTGGTTTCGTATTGTTTTTTTTGAAGTTGTTTTTTTTGTTATTTTTTTAAAAACAACGTTCCACGAAACCGTGTATGTGTATGTATATTTGACATAACATACAATCACGACTTTATCCCAAACGGGGTAATCAGAGAGTCAAGTGACTGTGCCGTCATGGCGAACAGAACACTCAGAAGCCCACTTTTCACCCATGGTTTTGGAACCCAACGTGGTATAGTACCCAATTTGGTTTTTTATCGATGTTTTCCATCTTCGGAGAGTTCATCGGAAATTAAACAACGAACACAAAGATTTTGGTTCTGGCCAGATTTGAACTCGGGACCACGATCCGCGATCCGAGTTGGAGTGCTTAACCACTAGGCTTAATATTTTACAAGATTAAATGCAGAAAAATGATAGATAAATCATAAATATTGCTACAAGCTAATTGCACTTGGTCCTTTGTTTATCGGACCAGGGGGGTCAGGTGACCATGTGTCAGATGTCACTAGGATTTATTTTTGGATGGCTTAAAGGTCAACACTCTTAATGTCCGAATGTATTTATGCAAATAAACAAAACGTGCTTGTAGAAGGCCGAGATGTTTCGTTACTTAAAAACCTAGTGCATTGAAATGATTGTAATTGTTGTTACATGTGGTCTAACTTTGTAAGTTTCCTCAAACACGGCGTTTTTTACACAATTATTCACCTACATAGCTAAGTTACTAATAGCAGTTGCAAGGCAAAAACGATAACTACTTACATTAGATGTATGTTTGACGACACGAATGGCGTAGTGCGCTGTAGCACGCTTTCTCGCCTTTAATTCCGTAGTGTCCCGGGTTCGATCCCCGGTCAGGTCAATTCAGGAAATGATCTTTTCTAAATTGGCCTGGGTCTGGGTGTGCTGGGAGACGCCCCTGGCTTAATTCCTTGTCTGGTACCTCGTAACACAGGGAAATTTATCCCTACTTCGAGACCATGACAAGAGGTGTGTTGTCGGGCGCATATTTATAAATATATTTTGATGCTGCATACTTACTTAGGCCGAGATCTATAGAGCGTGCTTAGCTTAAACTTAGACTTAGCTTAGACTTTGAACAGCTGTATCTATATATATCAGCGACTTCTTATCGATATTACGAGTAAATTACTTTTTTCGGATCGTGGGTCGTGTTGTGCCGAGTCTAAATCTGGCCAGAACCAATCTTTATGTTCATTGTTCCGACTACCTCCCCGGTGATAAAAAATATCGACATAAAACTAAATCAACCTGGATTACGGCGAAATGCTCACCACCCACCACGTTAGGTTCTAATTAGCATTGGTGAAAAGTGGGCTTCCGAGTGTTCCGTTTGCCAAACGGCAACAGCCACTAGCCTTTAACTAAGCCGTTTGGAATATAGTCGTGATGGTAACAACTTACTACAGCAAGAAAAGTTTATGTTGACAAAGACATATTTTCACAAAAAAATTAAGTACAGTAGTTAAATTGTCTGACATGACTGGGTCAAAGTACACAGATTATCTCAGTATGATGAAGTCTATGTTTGTGCCTCCTAGAAAGTGGTTCATCGGTTGACCCCTGATAAACAAACAAGTTATCGCATTTGAACGCTGTAGTAAGAAGTAAGATTAGAAATCAACAGTGCCGTTATACGAGTACACAAACAGTCAGCAAAGTGGGCTGTTTTGAGTCGTTCCACTTCTAGGATAAGTGGCCTGCTAAGAAAGCAGGCAGAAGTAGCACATAGGTATATAGCTAAGGGTACTACTAGGTAGTAGTGCTTTCAGCTAAAATACAGAGGAGGGCAGCGAGAAAATTGTGATTGGGTATGGTCCTGAAGAACGTAACGACCAAAAAAGTCCACTTATGGTCTAGTCTTTCTAAGTTTGTAAAATATAGCGTCGTCTTTCTGTCGAAGGGACGTATCTGACAATTCTGGCGTAACTGCACTAAAAACATTGCAATAGGGTATTTTTGAAGCTCTTTCGATCTATCTAATGAACGTATCTGTATCTTCAACCATTCACTACATAACACAAATCTTAGGTGAGACGTATATGCTTTTTTGCGAGAAACAATTTACACTAGGTGGCGTATGTTACTTACGTCTTTTCGATAGAATGCTGACAAGATAATTAAGTCCTCGATGGTAGCGTAACTGAAAATACGTCGTTTAGTAAGAACTATTATTATGCGTTAAAATATATTTTGCAGTTACGATGAAATATAAAAAATAGTAAGTAATGCCCAAGGAAATAGGGTTCATATTCATAACTCATTGAATATAGTCCAAGAGGGGTGCGGGCGGGTATTGTAGATTATAATGGATTCATTCGAAGATGTTATAGTGAAGTGGAAAGATGGAAGTCAAAACTGTGTTCATATTAAAGAATTAAAAACAGTCAGAAAAGGCGAAAAAGTAAATAAAATTGGTACTGAAGTAAAAATGTATTTCAAAAAAAGGTGGTATTTTGGGACTGTTATAGTAATTGATAATAATAGTCAAGAGATGTCAAAGAGCATGTTAAGTGGTAATGCTGACTATAATTCATCTGATGATGAACCACTTATAAACTTTGCCAAGCGCATGAATGTTTTGTCTTCAGATAACGGTGAAGATGAAGACCCCTATCGTGATTTGGACTTAGAAGAACCAAATGATCCTGATTTTGTTTTACCTACACCTAGAGATAATAATAATTCCCCACTTACCGATGAGACATATTTTATTGAAGATTTAACCATTGTTGAAAATGACACCATACAATCTGTGACGACTCCACAACTAGACATTAATCTACCAGAAATTGACACTCGATCAAATCAATGCTGCGAAGTAACTGGATGCAACAAAGAAGTTTTTGCCGCTTGCATTAGGTGCATGATCTTAAATTGCTATGACCATTTTTTGAATGACGATTCATGTGAAAATCACGTTCAACGCCTAATATCTTCCCATACTTCTCCTAGCTTGTTAATTTTTGCAGAAATTACTGAAAAGGACATTTTAATAGCTTGTGACAACCAAAAAGATTCTTCTCTTCAAAACATAGAGATCATGGACTCTCCAGAATCGTTCCTTGTTGATGGTGCTCCATTAGAAGGGTGTAGGGATAAGCAGAAAGGAAAATATGACAAAAAAAAATTTATAAAGTCATGAAAGACCTAGGGCAAGAGTACACAACACAGAATGGCAAAAAAGTAGTAACTAAACGTAAACTAGGGCCAACTTGCAACACAGAAAATTGCATGAAGCAAAAAAGAGACTGTCACAAGTTTACCGAAGAAAATCGACTTGAAATATTTCAAAAGTATTGGGCCCAGGGTGATGTCAATAAGCAGCGAGAATTTCTTGCAAGACACGTTGAGAGAATACCGACACAACGCAAAACGGCAGGACCAGAGTCTAGACGACAAGCTACTTTTAAATACTTTTTGACATTTGATAAAATACGTTTACGGGTATGCCGCAAATTTTTCTTAAATACGTTAAATGTTGCTGAACGCACACTTAGAACAGCTATCGGAAAAAAAATGTCAGACACTGGAATTGTCGACAAAGACCATCGCGGTGGCCGTTCAGAACAACGTCAAAAAAATGATCAAAAGCAACGAGAACTAATTGAGAAGCATATTGACCGTTTTCCAAGAGTAGAGTCCCATTACTGCCGCGAAAGTACGTCTCGGGAGTATTTACATCAAGATTTAACAGTTCGCAAAATGTACGACATGTTTTTAGAAGAGTTAAAGGATCATCCAGAAAGGCCTAGCTTTTCTACGTACTTAAGAGATCATCCTAAGAAGGACCAGTGCAGTCTATGCGTGACATATCGAACTAGTAATGAAGAAGCAAAGTCTAAGCTATTTGAGAAATTTGAAAAACATCAGTTTAGAAATTTGTTTTTTTAAAGGTTAATTTTATGTTGCCAAAAGTAGTAGTTTTTGAAGAACTTTTAACGAGCCTGTTACTAGTTCCCTATTAATGTTGTTAATTACGATATAATAAAAAGAGGATCATATTTTGATTTAGAACTGATTGATAAAAAAAAAGAAACTGTTAATTAATCTACGTACAAAAAATGTTATTCTGACATTGTTAAATTTTAATAAAGAATACTATCTTGATGTTATATTGTTTCCAGGAATACAAAAACAACACTGATTGTCAAATAAACGCCTTTTATTTATTTTTTTGTTTAAATAAATACAGCCGTATCTGGTAGGTAAAACCCACATTGTAAAAACAAAGTTCTAAGGAAGTGGCGTATCTACTTTAAACATTTTTAAATAAATAAATAGGCATTTTCAAAGTATATAGTTTATGTTTCCAGATAGAACTTACCATAACGTTTATAAAAATAATTATTTTGTTTACCTACAGTTTTATTTGTTGACCCTATGTACGAAACTGTAGGCAGCGAAACCGCAAAACGCTTGCCGTGAACATTTTACTTAATGTAAGTTACGCCCCTTCGACAGAAAAGCGACGATAGGAGTCCCATCATATTCACGTATCTAACTAAGCTTGTAAATTTGTCTTAACAATCCAACTTAAAGTGAGAAAAAGGGGCGGTCCCCTTTATGATTAAAATCTATCTTTTTGAAATAAGATATAGGTACCTAGCTTGTAACAGACCATGTAGTTGATCTTCATAGATGAGGATGATAGTGACCATCTTAAGATATGAAAAACAAGGATTGTAAAATTCTAAAATAAACAAAGTTAAAATCAAATAGCATATTTATTTCGGATGTTTGAACCTTCAAACGTAAATTACCTACTTATTTAGGCAAGTACCTACTTGCCTTAGAACATTGATGAAAAAACGTTGGCTTGCAACGTAAGTATATAGGTACCTACTAGAAAGATTCGTTCGGGCCAGTAAAATTTCGGTAGCTCAGTGGTTAGAGCAGCCACCCGGATTGTGGAAGTGGTTAGAGCAGCCACCCGGATTGTGGAAGACGCGGGTTCGAATCCTGCCTGGTTTCTTCAAGGTCCGAAATTTGAACGAATCTAGTTTTTCTATGTTTAGAAGTGATGAAATTATCTTACTATTTGATTACCGTCTTGTATAGTTAATTTTCTTCTGAGAATTTTAACTTTTTGGTACAGACCAAGGAATAGAATGGTTTCAGAACAGATGCTAACCTCATTAGATGTATACAAAAAACGCAACACAACATCAATAAAGGCAGAAAAACTTTCCCATTAAATTCAAAAACGACTATCAAAGTTAAGCACCCTTCAAATTTATGCTGTCCTGTCCATTGCCAGTAGAAATGAAAATGATAGGAAAGGTTATTCATGTAAGCGCTGCTCAACTTGGATCTTCGTACCTGGTTTGGGCGTAAATCTAGTTATCTTTACTACATTTGTGTAAGTAGCTAGCTAGCTACTAACCTTTTTGTTGGTTTGCTTCAAAGATATTAATTCATCAATCATTATGACAACGTCTATACAAAGTTTATACTTTGTTTTACCCAGGTTTTATCTAAAGTAATTGATTTTGATCATTACATTAATAATTACCCGACAAAAATGTGTCAATTTGGTTTCTACAAAACAATTAAACAGTTTTAAAAACTTTTTCCTGTTGTTCCTTTCTCGATTTGACATCCGGCATTAAAATACTTAAAAATACCTCCAATGTCGTATGTAACCGGTTAGCTGACGTCCGCACTGCAACTTGCAAACCCACACAACACAACACTTCTTCCTCAAACGAACAAGTAAGCACTTAACAATAAAACAATAGAACACTGCTCTTAACGGCTACTTAATGTGACTCTTACCATTTTCAGAAAAAACACAAACACTTTTTTGTTGACTTTTTAATTCGCGATTCGACGCGCGCGCACAGCGCACGGTTCTCAGGGAATGACAAGCAGTAGAGATACAATTGTGCTACGATAAGGTCAAGTTTACTAAATGACCGGCGTGAGAGGGATGCATTGTTTGTAGTATGTAGAGGGAAAGAGATGGGCGCATTTTGCGGAGACGCTGCACGCAAACTCGTCGATCGAGAAAATTGTTGGGTGCCGGGAACTGTGCTTCTTAGGTGTCTACGCAATGTAATAAGCTGTTGAATTGTGGTCATTGTGACGTTGGCTGTTTGTTTTTTCAAGCGATTAATTACAAATTCTTAGCTTTTGAAACTTTGGAATGGTTTTTAGGCATTTGATTTTGGTTATTTTGCATTCGCAATGCTTTAGTTTTTTCTACAGATAGATCATCAGGTTTCTTTGACCAGGTTTTTACTGTTTGGTGTAACTAGGCTGGAATCGACCCTACAACCTTTCGCTGAACGAACGACAGCTCTAATCAAGTATCTCGGTTTTCGTGGATTGTCAGGGTATTGGATTCCTTGACTTGAAGAGAAATATACTGGTATGATATGATGTTGTTTCAATCTGCAATCACTTTTAATTATTACTAGCTGTCCTTCGGCGGCTTTGTCCGTGTAGACTGTTTCTCCAGTCAAATTATAGCCTAAATAAAAAATAAAAAAGATTGTCTTGTAACTCCCTGAAAATTTATGTTTATATTAGTGAAATAATTTTAAAAATCGTTTCAGTAGTTTTGGAGCTAATTCATTACAAACAAACGATCAGATCTTTCCTCTTTATACTATTACGAGATTAAGACTCATTTAGATGAGGCGTCACAGTGTATCTATTATATTGTCTGAAATGCTTACTCCTGAATACCTATCTAATTTAATAATCGTCATTAATCTCGGTGTTCATAGGGTCGTAGAGGTTGTCATGGCAACTGAAAGGTACTGTCTCATTAGCTGCCGAGTAATCACATCCAACGATACAACCTGACAGCGGTTAGCGAGGCAGAGACACACCGAGGCCTTTAGAAATCCGGCTCGAAGGACCATAAGCATCTGGCATATTTTGTAGTCTTTGTATTGGTTTTTACCTCATTTCAATTCGATAACCCTCAAATGTATTAATTTTTCAACACATTACAAGACAACATCAGTTTAAACTTTAAAGGGGAAGAAGCTTATCTATTTATACCGCAAGTGAACTGCTATGGCATACTAAATAGGCGATGTAGAATAAGTCTAAGTGTTTTTTGTAGGTTAACTTCAGTTTTAGGATTTAAAAGATATTTTTTTTAAATCACCGAGAATATTTCTTACGGTATAAATAATCATAAGGTAAAAGGTATATCACGCAATGAAAATTCTGAGTTCAGTGTATCCGCAGATTATAGTATTTGAGTGAAACGCGACAGGCTGGATGTGGCCCGATAATTTATTGCTAATTCGTCGAGTGCGCGCGCAGTTAGGGATCCCGAACACTGTTTTTTGACTGATATTTAGTTAGTTCAACTCACAAAACTGTTTTTCATTTAACAGTTCAGGTTGTGAGAATGCTCTCCCGCGCTTGGGTAATGCTCAAAACCTACAAACCTCCATCAACATCATTAAATTCAAACTTTTGTCGGCAACACAACGGACCCTCTGTGGATTCAACATCTTCAGTCTTCGTAAGACATGACGTTTAATTATTCTTTCACTTGTTTCTTGCAATACCGTCTTATTTTATTTCCCATATTCTTTTTGTGTCGAAGTCAGATGTTAAAAATCTTCAACTACCAGTTTTAGAAGGCTTTTGCTGAACGAGGGTTTCCAAAAATTCACTTAGAGCGTAAATTTTCGGCCCCAACTGCTTAGTTCTTGATAGTTATTGAAAATTTAGTTGGTACAATCGGGTATAAGAGATTGTGGTGTGTTTGTTCCTGGTTTCCTACAGAATAAAGGCGTCTCGTCGTTCCGCCTGCGGGAGGCCTATCCCTGATGAATGCTTCACGGTTTGCCGGCTCGAATCAGCGACGGAACTAGAATTGACAGATGTGCTGTTGCGACTTAATAGTGCTTCAATTTAGGGCGCGAACTCCATAATACCCTGTCAGCTTTTGCTGGTGAATGGTTGCAAATTTGAAGCCACTTTTCATGGCATTGAAGTACTGTGCCTTGATGAATTGATGAGTTCAACAACATCACTTACGGAGTTGTGCTAAAGAATCACAGGAATCATGACAGCATGCTAGTCAGCATTGTCATTAGTCAGCAGTTGTCAGTCGAGGAAAAAACGAGGGTCTTTCAATCAACAATGGCGCCCAAAAAAGCGCTTCAGACCAGACTCCATGGGATCAGCGCGTGACTATGACGAAATCCGCTCATAGCTTGCTCTCATAAGCTGTCTAGAGTTGAATTGCTAGACTTAGTTGGTACAGTGATAATTGTTCCCTTTGTGACTTCGTTTTCACGTGAAACTACAGAGAACGAAGAGAGTAGGCCTGGATGTTCACTGTGTATGAAGATGACCATGTTTGTAGTCCCGATATTGTCTATGGCACGCAAACGCTTGCTGACTTGTGGTGGGTTGAATTGCATGACCTTAGAGACCTTAGAGATGATCAGTATTTTACAGATGGGGCCTTATTACAATTGCTTATATCCGGTCCAGTTAATTCCCTAAACTGAAGGTAGCAAGCCATTTTGTCAGTAAATATCCAGCCTAGAATAGAAGAATAAAGAAAAAAAATTATTGTCCATCATAGGTACATACAACAATTCTTATCATTAAATCTTATGTACTAAATTTAAATTTAAGTGGACAAAAGGAACAGGTGCTCAGCATTTGCTGCCGCGAAAAGTATAATTCCCGGTTAGCGCTGGTTTTCAGCACCTCCCTACTCTCTACGATGATATGCGAGAGTAACCTGTAATTGCTGGCTGACAATATTATAAATATTTTAAATAATTAGGTATTTAAATTTTTTTTGGAGATGATGCATTATGTCCAGGAAACCGATGACTGGCTGTAAATTTAAGATTATGTTACGAAAATGTTCGCTATGCTCTGCAGTTTAGGAAATGAACTTTGTTTAAAGGGATTGTAATAAGACCCTGATCCCCCTTGTGCATCACGATACAGCAAGGCCTCCTCAGTGTAAGAGGCTTGTGGTAGCGGGATTGGCCTGGGCGTAACATGCTGCGCTTAGGTTGGTGACGGATGAGATATTTGGTTTTGAACTAAAAATATATGTGGTTCAATTCAAGTTCACAAAGGTTCGTTAGCGAAGCGTTTTAAGATTACAGTGCTAAGTTATGTTTCGACCAAAAACACCTTCACTTCCCATTGGTTTTCTAGAGGTGTATATGAGGTAGATTATTTTTAACACTTTAGTTCAGTATCGACTGAACTCGACTCCTATTCAAAAGAAATGTTAGAAAATACCTCGAAGGAGGAATAAAACATTTTTGCAATGGGATAACGCCTTATACCTAATAAAGATATCATTTATTAAATAAGCCATTATTAAGAGACTGCAGAATCCTTAATCGACGTCTAAGATGACCATTTGACGCTGATCTTTCTCATCGCTCTATCAGCCTAATTTTCCAACTTGTATCCTATTAACTGCTGCGAGTCAGAGGCCAGACGTCACTGGTTTTGTTCTAAGAAAATTTTCCACAATCAGCACCAATAAGATTAAGCCGGAAAAGGAACCTTAACGCTAATAAATTAGGACTTACACTCAATGTGAAATGAAGTAGGTTGGGAGTTAAGCTGGTTGGCTAGGTTTAAGGGAAAATGTATCGTGTGCTATGAGAGTTATGGTCGAGGTTTGGTTGTTGCTGGAGTCTTTGCGGTTGCTAATCGGTCTGATCAGGCGCTTTCCATCTGTCTTAGAACGTCGATGGAGATTAGGGGCGTCCCGCTAAGGCGGCAGTTGACTTACTTATTTGTTGTCGATAGTTTGTGCTTAGTGAGATGTAGCGACTGCAATATTATGTCCTACCTACTAAGTATTTTTATTAGTTTGTAGTCTATGATAGCTTCAGCGTAAGAGCGTAGTGATAGGGCGTATGAGAATACCTATAAAGTAATCTGTGGTGAGAGGTCGTATTTATATGAATGTATACAAGCTGGCACAAGAAAAGATTAACAAAGTGTTCAATTAATGAATGTGTGATAGCTTCATGCAGTTATCCAATAGTAAAGATTTCCATTGAAAATCGGTAAGATGATTAACTGCGGCTCTCTGGCAAACATTTAGGAGTTTGAGGCTTGATTACGACTGCAGACCGCAGCCGCTAGCGTAGGTAGGTAGGTAGACCTTTTTTTTCGAAGGACTAATGCTGTTAGCCTTTGACGGCTTTGACAGCTTCACCGGACAAGAGGGTGAGCGGAAGGCTCACAACTCAAAGCGGAAGGCTCTCAACCCAAAGCGGAAGGCTCTCAACCCAAAGCGGAAGGCTCTCAACCCAAAACGGAAGACTCTCAAGCCAAAGTGGAAGGCTTTCAACCTCAAGCGAAAGGCTCTCAACCCAAAGCGGAAGGCGCTTAACCCAAAGCGGAAGTCTCTCAACCCAAAGCGGAAGGCTCTCAACCCAAAACTGAAGGCTCTCAACCCAAAGTGGAAGGTTTACAACCTAAAGCGAAAGGCTCTCAACCCAAAGCGGATGGCGCTTAACCCAAAGCGGAAGTCTCTCAACCCAAGGCGGAAGGCTCTTAACCCAAAGCGGAAGGCTCTCAACTCAATCTCAGTTGACCAAGTTGACGTTTTTGTATGGGATTTCAGTACAGCGCCCCTAGTGATTATAAATGGGACCAAAAATTACATACAAATTTCTGAACGCAACGATCCGTTTACGTGACGGAAACTATTATAGTAGACATACAGTACTGTGTTTGTATGAATTTGCCAGCTTGTGGCTGTGGTTGACCTCAGTTTAGACCGAAGTGTACCAGAATATTCTTCAACGTCCAAGTCAATCGACTCCAGTGCCTTTTTTAATCCTAGTTGATTCCGTAACAATTTCCAGCGAGACAATCAAGCGTCATTCCTTTTTTCGGAATTCCCCGTTCACAAAGGTATTCTTTAACGAAATCGAACTAGCTCTTGCCAGCGACTACCCTGTATATAAATTTGAAGTACACTTCTAGTTTAAACTTGGTTTTTAGTTTATGTGAATAGAGTTTCAATAAAATCCATCTCGTAGTTTTCACGTGGTCCTGGAACAAACAAACAAACAAGATGTTTACTAAAGTGCACAATTTACCTTGATTTCATGTTGTAAATATATGAAAACATGTATTTTGAAGATAAAATATGAAGTAGTTAGCACAAATGAAGATTATTTCATGGATATTCAGTGGAAGTATGTTTTTGTAACGCCTAACCACCTTAATTTTTGTTTATATGTACAACTCAACTCAATGCTTTATGTCTACTTCACCATAGTGCGAATAGTATATTACCATTTTCATGATTAAGGGGGTAACAATTACGATTCTCAGTGTTTGGACGAACGAGCGTACATAAGCCTCCTGACTTCTAATTCAGTTCAGTTCATATTACACATCGCGATTTACTGTTGAAAAGATGTCAAAGTCATTTCTTTGTTTATTTTAGCGTTTTAAAATGCTTGTTTTCATAAGCTTTTTATATGTATAGATTCATACATCAGACAGACGTAACTGAAAAAAAGACTGCAAAGCTTTCGTGACTTTGTTTCGCTGAAACAAACTTTTTGCTTTGCATTTTAATTTAATTTTTGTGGTCCACGATGTGGCACACATTTTGGTCCCCGGATTTTAGTTGGAATGAGGCGCAGTTGAAAACTTTTGCGGGATTTCGTGGACACGAATGCGCAAGTGTGGCTGAAATGTAGTTTGCTTTCTCTTTTTGTGGATGTTTTCAAACAAACAGATTACATATTGCTGTGGTCTTTTGTGTAAACCTAATCTGGGTTTGATTCAGAGTAAGTCGTTTCTTCATATTTTGATTTCCAAGACCTTTGGGCACGTTGTGAAATTTCAAAAAACGCGTGAAAGTAGGTAGGTACACATTAAGTTAAAGTGAGAAACATTCATTTAAGTAATCACGATCTCTTGTAAAATGAGGGTCAAAAAAGTTATAAGTTGTGCTGACTGTCATGATAAACAGAAAAATCAGGTCCTATAGCCATCGAAAGCTCATCAGAATTTACCCGGAACTGATGTTATCGACCGCATTTTAAGTTTTTATGCTGTCCTACGGCTGGAAAAAGTCCTACAATAAGAAATAAAATCATCGCTACAATGGATGCCATTTTTATGACTGTTAAAAAGACGCATAAGCAAAAATACCTTGTCACTTGCCAAAGATAGTTGTCTATGACCGGGGTTGTTATTATTTACTATTGTATAATTAACATCTTACTAATATTATAAATACGAAAGTTTGTGAGGATGTATGTATGTATGTGTGTGTGTATGTTTGTTACTCTTTCACGCAAAAACTACTGAAATGATTTAAAACCTAAAAAAGTATCACCTTAACGGGTTCTGTACAACGTGCGAACTTGCGAGCCAGCATATTGCATCTTACCGCCAACGCCCTCCGCTCCCTCTCAATACCTCAACATAAGAGTAAATACCTCACCTTCTCCTACACTGCGAGGACTCAGCCACCTGATCACCTAACAGTTCCTGTGCATACCTGTGTGTCTCCTGATGTCTCTTGTGACTGCCATGTGTTAGAACGTGTCCAGACTACCAAATACCTCGGCGTACACCTAGATCCTTCGTTATCCTGGTATATAATATGCTCCTCATATTCACTCTCTAACGCACAAAATTCGCAAATTAATCCACATCTTTAAGAAGTTGCGTAACATTGCCGACATCGCTCTACTCAAAACAATTTACTTCTCGCTTGCACAGTCAGTTATCACTTACTGCATCACAGTGTGGGGTGCTACTGCGCAAACTCACATGTTAAAAGTAGAAGTGGCTCAAAGAGCTGTCTTATAGATGATGACATTCAAGCCTTTCCGTTATCCTACAGACAGCATCTTTTCTGATTGCAATGTGTTGTCTATTCGAAGATTATTCATACAGCAAACCATTCTACGGAAGCATAGAGAGTTAGTCTTTGATCGACAGCTTTTGACTCAAAGACGCAGAGCAGACATAGTCTGTCCTACCATAAAACGTAACACTAAAGCTGCCGGTCGTCATTACTCACACCTCAGTGCTAAGTTATACAATCACCCCAATAAAAAACTACAAATTCCTGGCTTCTTGTCCTTGTAGATGTAAATCATTTACTTGGCTTGTGCTGCTGTCGTATCAGGAATCAAAAGATCTACTAAAATATACACAGTAACATGGTTCAGCTTTAAAACCTCTCTCTCTTTCCACACACACACACACACACACACACACACACACGCACACACACACACACACTTACAGACTCACTCACATACAAACACACGCATTTCACGTGCTTTCTAAATTGTTAAATATTATTCTTTATGTATTATTTTTGTTCATACATTACCATAAAAGTAATATGTCATTTAAATCACTGTTTGGGAGAGGGAGCTCTCACTGCGCTACAGTTTATAACTTTTGCAGTTGAGAACACCACATTTGTAATAGAATAATAAATTTATAATGAACAAAGTTTTTTTTTTTAATATCCTCATTATCAGAAAGGTCCTCAGTCACCCAGTGACCCAGATATCTAAACCGCGATACTTGTTTGAAGGCAACACCATCTAAGAAGACTTTAGGTACTGATGTGATCTTATGACCCCTAGACTTGAACATCAGTAGTTCACTTTTCTTCGCGTAATATCAGAGCCCATGTGCGCTAGCATATTCCTCACAAATTTTTAGCAGTTTTTGAATGGCACTTATCGAGGGAGCCAGCAGTACCATGTCGTCGGCATAACTCAAGTTATTAACAAGTTTACCGTCAATGGAACACCCTATCCCGGCACCGCTGAGTTCCTCGATAAGTCCATTCATATAGAGATTAAACAGTCGAGGCGAGGTCAGGCCCCCCTGTCTCACTCCACATCTAAGCCTGTACTCGTCAGATATCTCACCCGCCCATCGGACAACATTTGTTTGATTCTTGTACCAATAGTCAAAAATATCAGTTATCTCACCGGGGAGACTCCTCATTTTATTCCACAACCCCTCGTAGGACACCACATCGAAGGCCTTCGATAGATCTAAGAAACACGCATAAACTGGGGTTTTCCTATCGGTATAATACCGGACGGTATGCTTCATGCACAGTATCGCAGTATCTGTGGACAGTTCAGATCCAATCCCAAATCGTGCGTCATTCAATTTAACATAGCTTCATCTAAATCCGTTCAGTAGTTTTTGCGTGAAAGAGTAACAAACATACACACATACATACATACATCCTCACAAACTTTCGCATTTATAATATTAGTAAGATATAGCTGAGGCGGACCCTGGGACCCCACACACCAGTGTGAGTTCACAACCGAGATAGACCGCATGGGTGATGATGGAGTGAGATATAGCTAGAAAAACACATAGGCTACGTTTTATATAGATTTTATGAATATTTGTTACAATAATGAAGTTCACGCGGGCGTAGCCGCGGGCGGAAAGCTTTTACGCAAAAAACTATTGAACGGATTTGGATAAAACTTTACAGTAATACAGCTTATACATCAGAATAACACATGGGCTACAATTTATAAAGATTTTATGTAATCTGGCCATAATATATAACGAAACGCGGGCGAAGCCGCGGGCGGAAAGCTAGTATATACATAATTTAATGTTTTGTTAACATTGTTTAGCATCTTGTGATGAGACTTATCGATATGTCATCACTACTAATCAGAACCGCCGATAATAGTTGCAAGTTGAAGAGGTAACTTTGTTTCGGCACATCGTTCTGGCCGCAGACGTAAAATAATAGATGGGGTAATTTATTAGAATAAAAGATGCAGTGATGTCATTATCGATAGTTGTACTCTGTTGTACATATCTAGAAATAGGTACTCAAATAATATTTGATTTCAACACATCAACAATAATTGTAGTGTCTAGGTTTTACCTAGTTTAGAGATTGGTCTAGAAAAATCAACCCTGTTCAACAAAACACTAAAATCATTCCTAATAAACAAAGGCTACTATGACTTACCAGAATTTTTTAATGACAAGTTCGACTAAAATTGAACTGCTTCGACATCTCAAATTCAAATTGTTTTGTGATTTATAGTAATAATAATAATAATAATGATTTTGTCTGTATAATATTGACCATTTAAGACTAACTTAATCTTATTTTTAAATTATTTTAAGGTAAATACTAACCCTCACTCTGATGTTTTGCTGTGCCCTCGCAGGGCGTCACATGTATACCTCTATTTTGCAACAACATATAAATTGTAATGTGACATGCAATAAACGTTTTGAATTTGAATTTGGTTCTCCAATAATCCTGAACACTCATGTACAACAATTGTGTAATAACTTGTTTTGTACATTTTTAGTACAATAAATCTCATTATGATTCTTTTTGTAATTCTGCTTAAAATAAAAAGTATAATATCAATCTACACTAATAATAAAAAGAGGTAAGCGTTTGTGAGTTTGTATGTTTGAGGTAAGCAGGTATTTTCCGATTTCAAAAATTCTTTCGCTGTTAAAAAGCTACATTATCCCTGGTTGCAATAGGCATATATTTATTTTGAAATAATTAGTTTTCATTTTATATAAATAAGTTAACGCAGGCGAAGCCGCGGGTGGAAAGCTAGTTCAACTATAAGATAAGTTAAGCCTTGCATGTTTGTTTTCACTCCTACACATATCTCGTTTTCTGTTGATTACCTTCGCTACCGAAGATAACGCGTCAGACATAGATGTTGTGTGCGAGACCTATCAGTTCCACACGCGTTCAGGTGTGAATCAGTATTAAATTTGAGCCCACTATTTGTTTATTCTCAGGATCAATGAACACGACCTTACTTTCTATTATCACTCTTGTCTCCTATAGCCGGGTACTCACTGGCGAGCAGTAACCGTAACTTGCGTGATACAGTAACGAGGTTCTAGTGTGTACACGTGTTACAGCTTAAGCTCAGGACGTCGCCCGAATGCTTTCACCGAGCGTAGAAACAGATACAGTAACAAAGGGTTCTATTGTGTACGTGAAGTCTGCATGCACTGAGAGCTGCCAAGCGCCCTTTGATTCGCAGCAAGAACCGGCAATTGTCGGAGGCTCGCGAACCACGTACACACTTTGTTTTAGGTAACAGTAACGGTTACGGTTACGTGCAACGTTACGGTTATAGCAATGAGTACCTTGTAATCGTCGGCTCGCTGCGAGCCGCACGCGTACCGCTCGCAGCAGGTTCGCAAACCACGTGCACACTATGTTTTTTGGTAACAGTACAAAAAGCAACGGTTACGGTTACGAGCTCGCTAGTGAGTCCCGGCTTTAGATTATAACGATTCCTTTAGGAGGCTGCAAGAGTGAGTCCGTTCGTGGTCTCTGAGCAATGAATTCCTTTATCAACTCCGTGCTTTTGACTCCGTTTAGGAAGTTCACATCGTCGCTGTCTAGTCTTAAATTAGAAAAATAAAGTTCGGGCACTAAGACATCCATTTTCTTATTATCTGTGGTGTACGCTCTCATCGAGAAAAGTCAAGTCATCTAAAGACAATTAGGAAAGTATTTTATTTTCGCTGATAACGAGACAAAGGGTTGGTTAGCGGGGTAAATTGCTGTTGTCAATGGGAAATAAATAGTTTTCATTTATCTGAAGACAGAAATAGGTAATGCCGTTTAAACCAATAAAAACAACAACATTGTGTATTTCCTAAACTTTATAGGTACGTTACAAACCAACTAACTTATCAGTAAGATAACAATCAAGCAGATATCATCGATGAAGTTAACATGTAATAGTCTATAGAATTACTATTGTGGTTAACAATCGTATGGTAATCGTTAACCACATGGTCAATTAAAATTAATTTTAATTGACCATGTGGTTAACGATAACCATACGATTTATTTAATGAGTATTTAAGTAAATAGAAGCAATAAACACACACCCTAATTTATATATAGCCATAAGGCTGCTTTCCCACCAGTGATGCGCTATGCTATGGATGCGTTTGATGTCCACCAATCATATTCATTGGTCTACATAGCATAGTAGGTACTGGTGAAAACTAAGCTATGTTTTTTATATGATTAAATGCGATGTTTGGATGCTTGCTATGTATGAGTGCTGTGGTGCTGCTATGCGTGAATTGGTTCATACATCACATAGTTCGAGCAGTGCATCTTTTTCGCTCAGCTACACTGCGGCGCGCCATTTCCGTAGCACATCTTAATACTCGCTCCGCGATATAGCGCAGCATAGCTGCATAGCACATCTCTGGTGGAATGTTATACTGTTTTGTCTTTTTTATATAGAATGCTGTCAAAGGTTTGGGCGAAAGTGACCGTACAGTACAGAGGAGTGTTAAAGAAGATGTAAAATAGTGTTTTGAACCTAGTCGATTTTTCTACCGTTGTTATCGTATTTTGTTTCTTTTATAACAATCTGGATATTTATTTTCCGCCAAAATAAGGAATAAATGGATTCAACCATAAATAACGTATTTCGGTAGGCATTGTTTCCTCAAAACATCAATCGTTGTTTCGCAAATAATCACCGCTAGGGCTGTTACAAGGACTCAAGTAATTCCACAAGTACTTCATCGTTTTATTATTATTTTTGGATTCCATGCACATCTTTCACTTTTGGCATCCAAGGAGGAAAATTAAAATGAGGAGAAATAAATGAAAATCTTAAGTGATTTCAACACACCTGTGTTTGGAAGAAACTATTATTCAGTGACTCATCTTTTGAAACTGGGCATGGAGGATAATTGGGCCTGTATCACAGCCGGCAGACACCCGTACGTACACATGCATATTATGCATAATGCGACAGGTATGCCTGTACGTGTTTGGCCAGCATAGCTCCCCAGGGTATTGCCGCAGATTGGCCGTAGAGGAAACCAAAAAAACGTTTGTATGTTGATGTGGCTTACCACTGTGTTTATTTTAACTTTCTCTAGCCAAAATGAAGGGTAGAGTGATAAGTGTAAAATTCATCAAAATCTTACTGATTGGCAAAGATCGCCTCACGCCGATCAGTAAGATTTTGTTTAAATTAAAAAAAAACACCTCCTTGTCCCTCTCTGAAATTTTTAACATTTGACTGGGCTTAGCGAAAATGGGAAGAGTTTCCAAAGTAAATGTTCAATCCTGTTCCAAAATAAACATTCATGTTGCAAACATTAGTGATTCTTATGTGTTATGGTGATACTAACGATTTAAAATTGCATCAATATTCCTAATATTTATAAATATAAATAAATAATAAATATGCGCCAGACAACACACCTCTTGTAATGGTCTCGAAGTAGGGATAAATATCCCTGTGTTACGAGGTACCACACAAGGAAATCCGCCAGGGGCGTCTCCCAGCACACCCAGACCCGAGTCAATTCAAAAAAGGGCGTTTCCTGAATTGACCCGACCGGGAATCGAACCCGGGACACTACGGAAATCGAGGCGAGAAACCGTGCTACAGCACACTACGCCAATCGTGCCGTCGAAATATTTAATGTAGTTTATGGGTTTTCAACACCATACGGCGTACAAGCCCTGCTCAGTTTAGCGTCATATGATCTTGGTGTAACTTATCACAGTTTTTTTAGTAACAGTGGGTACGTGACTGAATTATTTGGGGGCCATCCCTAGCGATCGCCGCAAGGCCCAGAAGCAATATTGATATTGTTTTTGTGTACCTCTAATTAGATTACTTTCCGTTACGTTGATTGCTTGATTTCCTTCATTAATTTTGCCCTTAACCGCAGAGGGGGAAAATAACGTTCTTCGGAGAGATTTGGCTAAGCATATAAGATTTTGTGGTGAAAATTGCTCCCAAGAAAATATTTTCTGGACGTGATTATGCATAAAATACTAAATACATATTTAATTTTGACACGTTAATGCTATATTTAACGGTTGAATTCAGTGCGGGGCGCGCCGCCACACGCGACGCGCAACGCCCCGCGCCTCTGTTTTAATTAATTAATTTATTTATTCTTTATTGCACAAAGAAAAAGTTCAATTGGCGGACTTAATGCCTAATGGCATTCTCTACCAGTCAACCTCTGGGCGAAGCAGAAATCGTGTTGGCGGTGTCTCATAACACCGGAAATAAAATATACTATTAATACAAAAACATACTTATACCAAAATTATACATATTACACATACATAATCATAATACATAAATTTAAAGATATATACACTAAATATCGTACCGAAATCTTAAAATATTGCCTTGAAAGGAGAGAGGTTTGGTTAAATGAGTTATGGTTTATCTATGAAGAAGTTATGGATTGCTCTTTTGAAGGAAAACCTACTGGTCGACAATTTAATTTTATTAGGCAGCGAGTTCCATAGCCTAATGGCAGCTAATGTGAAAGAATTCGACATATGGGAAGACGTATGAAGAGGAGTATGAAGCAGCAAAAGGCTATGCGAGCGCTGGTTGCGCGTGCTGCACTCGCCCCTATACTTAAAATTACATTTCAGATATCTGGGGGAATTGGGATTACTAAGAATATTAAAAAGTAAACAGAGCGTTCGAGAATTCGAATTTTAGGCCATTTTAATTGAGAACGAAAGGGAGAAATGTGGTCGTATTTTCGTACACCATAGAGTATTTTGATTCAATAAACAGTTAAACATTAAACAACAAACAACAGTTAAACATTAGGTTTATCTATATAAACCTAATGCAACTGTTTATTGAATCAAAATACTCGCCTCTAGCGCGTGGACCGCTTAAATCAGGCCCCCTTCGCCTAATTTTTGACAGGACTTCACTCTGACGCACGCTTGTCTCACTTACGCTAAGGTCGAAACAAATAGGTTTGCCTCTGTCCTTCACATCGCACAACGATGATGTAGTTGTGCATCATCCCCGTTTTCAGTTGTAAATTTTACGAACGTGCCGTATCTTCGGCTATTTGATTTAATCTAAGGTTGGCACGTTACAAAAGGAAATAGCACGCGACGCGCATAACACGCAACGCCTTGCGTTCCGTAAATGCGGCCTGAGGCCTTTGGCAAGATCAGTCAGTCTATTGACGCTGGTGCTCTATTGGCAGTAGAATAAAAAGTCAAACCTTACTCTCGACTAAAATTGCTGCTTCACTTAGACACGTTTGAGAATATGAGTTTATGCGGTTGTATATTTCAGCATAAGCCAAGTGAAAAACGCTAACTACTTCAAGTTTTGCTATGTCAAATTTAAAAACTTATGGCAATATAACATACAGCACTCCCTTAATCGAAATTATGTTTCATGTCAGTCCCATACATGTTTTGCTATGTCGAAACAAGAGTAGCGTGTTGCTCTTGAGTAGGGCTCGATTGCATCCGTCCTAAGTCACGCTCATTGTCAGGTTAAGTCGGACTGTTGTGTGAACTGACGTCTTGGGCGTGCGTGACTAAACATTTTTTGCCCAAAAACATACATTATAGTTTGTCCAATTTAGGATAATAATTTTGACAGTACACGCTTCATAGGCGTATTGCGTTTTAATTTCATAAAGTGTACTACAGATAATATCCTACTTTATTGACGGGTACCGCCCACTTAGTGAAGTGCCTTTCGAATGAATAACAGAAGACAATAAAAAATCGGTGGTGAACAAACTTCTTTTGAGAACAATAATTGATAATAAACTCAAGGGACAGTTCTTCTATTGATGTTGACGACGATGATTAACCCTTAATAAGGCATTGCATTGCGAAAAAATTCATAGGTTTTCGCCTGTATGCCCAAGGATTAAGGTTTAAAATCGGGTGGTAACTATTTTATCTCTGCCTTTTTAAGGGTTATAAAAGTGATTTAGGGTGTGCACAATTATATTAGTAATATAACTTTAAATCCTAATACCTACCTTATATGATTCACTTGAGGGCTTTTATAGTCGTGATATATTTATTTAATTTTGTGTTTATTGCACATTAAAATAAACGATTTCAAGTTCTATAAAATAATGAATCAATAATCGAATCAATTCACTAACGATTATAAACTACCTCATCCCATATTGAGAGCTGTCAAAATTATCATCCTAAATTGGCCAAACTATAGTTGGTAATTTATTACAAATGTGAGTAGTTACTTTATGCGAATCACACTTTGCCCGAACTGGAAATAAAACCCATGATTCCTGACTTCCGCGCCAAATAAATAAATGATAAGAGAACCCAACATTAACGCTCCACACGCCCCAACATATTAATTTTTAATCCGCGGGGTGAAATGACATCAGCCAATTCGAAATTCAAACAGATTCCAATTTTGCCCCCGGATTTCTAATTATAGCATCCAAACATTGAGTTGTGGTACTTCAGGCCCCTGACGTTGAATTGAGCGATTTCAATTTAGGCTGCAGCGCTGGGGGGTTGACACTTGCGTATAGAAAATGAAACAACTAGGTAACTATGTGCCATCAAATATACCGGGTGATTTTTTTGTACTGTGAGGAAAATTATATGGCATACCCAGTAGGTAATATGGAAACTGTCTAGTGAAAATAATTGAAAGAATGTTATGGTATTAAAGAAACATAATCAGACAGCCGAAATATCCATTTCGTCTGTCTGATTTTGTATTAAAACCTACAATAAAAGTGTTTTCGCTTAGAAACTATTCACAAAACACTTACTAAGTAGGTATGTCATATAATTTTCTTACAGTATGAATAATCTGACGGTAGGTATACGAGTATAAGTGTTCAGTGTTGACGCTTGATTGTGGTAGTTTATATGGTTAGGTATGTTGGCAAAAAGTAAAACAAAAAAATATCCTTCATATAGACTTATAAAAAGTACTAAAAGTACTTAGGCAGAATGACGTGCCCACAAACAAGGCTTTTTTTATAGTGCCCGTCAAGATGACCTCACTCCACCTGATGGAAAGCAGTGAGGAAAGATATGAGGATGGCAAGCACAATAATGCAAAGCAATTACGGAGCTGGCCATACTCATCTTGAAGGCCTGCCCAGGAACCGGTTAGTGCAGTGTTGATCCCGGAACGCGACCTGACCGAGATAGGTCAGAGTCACTTGGCGGGTTTTACGCAACTACATGGTAACATCAACCGGCCGACATAATATGTCTCCCACCTGAAGAGCAGATGGTCTGCTGCAGGGCTCCCTTAGGCGCCTCTTACGACACTCACGAGAAGGAGATGGGCGTTGGAAAATATTCTTTTAAAGTGCCGCCACCAGCACGGCACAAAAGCTTGATGTGCTGTCCTGTCCGTTGTACCTATGTCATTATAGTTTTCCTGGAGTCACTGGTTTTATCTTTAAAAAACTAACCTTATTTGTATCCATTATTCGCAGACAGAATGAAAGTCGTTGTAGTCGCAAACTAAAGATCTTACAGAAGGACCGCTCGCGCCTTTTTCCTAAACTTGCGTCACCGCTCAGGGTTACTACTATATTCGCTCTGAATTTTACAATGAAGTTGATAGGTTATACCTACTTGACAGAACTGGCCAAAAACAAAATTCATCACGTTAAAAATTGCCGCATGTTCGACAAAAACAAAAACACTCGCGACAGTGCGACTGGCCGTGACAGTGATGCTCACTAGTATCACCTGTAAACTCAATGTGTCTGTGTGCGTGATCAAAATGACTATCTGTCCGGGGAGCCGCGCCTCATGCGTAATTTGTGGTGGAGTTATAGTTTGTACAAATATACATTAGCTTTCAAATGATAGATGACGTCACAAACTGCGATGTTAGGAAAAACTGGCTTTTGCTTTGGACCTGATTTATTCCAAACTTATAAAGGTTACATTTTTGAGACAAGAGTCTATTTACTTTCCCAAGGTCTGATCAGTTCAGGCGTAATAATAGTATGGATTCAGTTTCTTTTATGAGACTCGATGTTTTCGAAACATCTCACTTTTTTATGATATAGTGAATGTAAATAACCATAACAAGATCTTCGGTTAGTGGTTGACTATCAAACATAACAGAAGTTGTTGTTACATAAGTATTTATGAAACGAGCGCACTATAAAGCAAGTAAAAATAAATAACTCCTTAAATTAAGACATTTTAGCTACCACAAAAGTGAGGAATTTTTAATATACAAGTGAGCCACGATAAAAATTCCCGGTATAGGAAAACGCTCAGAATCTAAGTTTACGACGTCGTAAATGTGACGTAATGGCGTATTGCCATACCGTGCCTATACCTGGAGATTTCTAAGCAAATAGCTTTTCCTGCATTCCTTTTAACGTGTGAAAATTCAATGTTTAATTTATTTACAAGCTGTTAACAGTGACTTCTTCCACGTAGACCTAGCTTTTAAACTTTTCATTTTGTATACAGGGTTATTGATAAAACATCAACAACCTCGCAAGATTAGGTAGCTACCATCATACACAACAACTTTGTTCTGCGACTTTTGATAATAATAATATGACACATTTTACTTTCATACAAAAATAAATATCAATTTAATTTTACGTCTGAATGTTCTTATCTCTATGCGCATGGCATCGCAAAAATAAGGTAAACAAACCCTTCCGTATCACGGGGTGTGAATCCGAATCACTTACTATGTACTTCTTAACACTATCAGCAGAATCGCGTGCGGGCACGCGTCGCCTTTTCGTATGAATAAGAATGGAACATAGACTTACTAATGTCATGACAGTACAAAAAAAAGCTTGGAAAATATTTTTTTATTAATGTATTGAGTTATGACAAAACTCGTAGAACAAATGTTGTTGTGTATGATCGTTGATGTTTCATCAATAACCCTGTATAATTAAATAAATCTATTTCATTTTATCCAGCTTTGCCTAATAGTAGGTATAAGTGTACAAAGTTTCAGGGTTAGAACAAGCTCTATTGTGTGTTTTTTTTAAAAGATTAAATGTTGGCTTTTAGCTTGTGTACTCAGGTATACAACAGAAAATGTGTTTTTTCTATGCTTATACAGGAGGGGTGGGAAATCTATTAGAACTTATCAATTTCACAATGTAAAGCCTTATAGCTGTCATAATCATTGTAGAATCATCACACACAATTTATGATTACCTACTCCACCGAAGCTTCCGCAAAGTACCCGAGCCGATAAGCCTGGCTGTCAAGCGGCGAACTGCGAACCTGCGAACGATAACATAGGGTTGCCTCTCCTAAGCAGCAGTCTGAAACAGACAGAATTAAAACAGTTTTTCTCATAAAAACATACCAATTAGCCTGCAGATTGAGCAGTTATTTCCAACAATTAGTTTTATTTTCAAATTGTTGTTTTATAGCATGACCCCGGTCTCTAATTTTTAACTGTATATCAGTCAATTGTCAACTGATTTCTACGATCCAAGCAGCCTGCTTAGTGTAGAAGTCGCTGAATACTGTATGACTAAAACTGTGTATTTTGGAAATAAATATTATTATTACTTATTACGTCGAACACCGACGGTTTCCAAGCCGTTATTCGCAAGCGAGTAGCTTCTTTGTGGGAGCGAGTGCGGGGCAGCACCAACAACATAGACGGTCCGATCCTCGCGCACTGGTCGTCCGTACACGTGCGGTCTAATCCTAACTTTAAGTTCTACTAGTAGATCTTGAGGTTGGGATTAGACTGAACTACGTAGTTTATTTTTAATTATTCTATTTGTTTCATTATGTAGGTATATAACATATGGAAACTATGTAACCGCATCTGTTTCTGAAATAAAAAAGTTTCATTTCATTTCATTTCATTTCATTATTAATTAGTCTTATTAATTTCTTATACACTACCTTTTTTATTAAGTTCAAAAAAGAAATTAAGCCAATGTAAATGTTTGCAACAAAAACTAACATGTTTAAAAATAAACTGTCAAACAAAATACATAATGTCAAATAAACTGTCATTATCGCGAAATATTAAGTAACGCTACTAATTAATGGTTTGTTTTTAAATATTTATTCATAATTACAGACATTTGAAAACAAATATAAAGGTGGGCTCTTTCCTTTAACTGCTACTGCTACAGCACCTGTTTTTGAATGAGCCACTCTTCCTTAAAAACACAAATTAAATAACAGTAAAAAGCAATTTC
Source organism: Udea olivalis (assembly GCA_947369235.1). Lineage (NCBI taxonomy): Eukaryota > Metazoa > Arthropoda > Insecta > Lepidoptera > Crambidae > Udea > Udea olivalis. The sequence continues at coordinate 13,477,408 of OX376362.1, read as the reverse complement.
TCTAACTTACCGTAACTTACCTATATATTTTTTGTTAAATTATGTATAAAAAACCAAGTTGAGCTTAATTTTTAACAAGTGTGTGTGTGTGTGTGTGTGTTTGTGTGAAAAAAAAAATCAATTTCAGTAGGTTAATTAATAGTAATTACTTCTCTTTATGTCATACTTAACTAGCGACTACCAAGATGACACACCGATATTAATAATGTTGTCTCATATTAGGAGTAGTTGTATCTATTTTGCCTTAGAATAAAATCAACATGCACAAAATAAGTTTCGATGTTAATCAGTGTTTTTTTATTGCGAGTAGGTATAGAACATCCGTTAATACTTAAGATTACCGTCTGTATAATACATCCCGTGGCCACTTTCAATACTTCAGCGGGAAAAATGGCGTACATTGGTGTTCGTTTTATAGGTTGTCCTATTTAATTCAATGAAAGAGGAAAAGGAATTAAAAACTAATTTTCATCATGTTTTTTTACGCACTTGAGTCTCAACCCTGCTACACGTATCGTTACTTTTTCGGGAGAAGTTTCCAGCCCTTGGGCGCATATCGCCCTAAAGTTGGTGACAAATTGGCCCGTAGTGACGTCACGGGTTTGTGACGTCACTACGGTCTCGGTTGCTTATTTGCGTGTGCCAATCAATGGGTTGGATGGATATGAGTTCTGTGGTTCAGTTTCACGACCTACTCTCTAACCAGATTCAGGCCTGGATTCTAGAATCGTACTTAACCACTGATCTTATACTTATACTTATACTTGAGTAGAGTTAACAAAACGTCAGTTCATACAAAAACGTCACTCAGATCTATACTTGAGTACAGATTTTGTTTTAGAATACAGGCCTTATGTAGTTCAGAGAAAACTAAATCTATATAAGTACCGGGTGATTATCAAGAAACTTACAATATTGATGTGGCATACTCAAGGTGATGTAGAAACTATCTTCGTGGAAATTTAATTTATTTTGTCAACTTTAATTTTAAGGTATTTTTCTATGAAAACGTAAAAATTACTACAAACAAATTTCCGCCTCTGGACGTTCTGCGAGGTAATTCGTTCGAGCCTCGAGGTAATATCTGAAGCAATTTAAGAAAAAATATTTCCCGGTTAAGCTCGTCTCCTTGTTTCTAACGGTTAAGTTAATAAACAAAATTGACACATTTGTGGTGAAGTAATACTCGTTTAATGGGCTTGGACAATCTTCAATCCGTATGAAAGTTATGTCTACGTGTTATGCCTTAGCTTTATTCGGCTAGGGGTTAAATAAGTAAGCAGACTAATTCCACAGCGCTTCCAGCTGGCGAGCGCAGCTCATTAAAGATTACCAAGGTGGCGGTTGCAGCGCTGAATTATTGTTGCGACAGCCTATTCCTTTGCGGCAGATAAAAATATCACACATGTAATTTAGAACTAGGTTAATAGTAGGTACTTGTATCACAGAGGAGAGAGACTAGTGTTTTTTCCACGCGTATACGGTCGCTTTGCCATTCGTGCTTACACGCGGGCTACATTTCACGCTGGTTAAAACCAAATGCGCGAACACGGGCTTATTGCGGCGAGTTCGCTCGAACCGGTAGTGGTGAGTCGGTATATCTATGTGTTATACGAGCTTATAAGTGCGTTAACGCTCGTAGAGTTACGCTGTCACAAGAGGAGCGCCTGTACGCTCATACATGCTTTTTCAAAAATTAGCTTATACGCGTGTATTGAACGTAAGTCTTCTCTGTAACCGCTCTTAGGGAAATGACAATGGCAGCACCATCGTTTACAGAAAAAAAAACAAATAAAGTTTTAGAAAAATGCCTCCTGGAGTGAAATCTAGAGCTAGCAAATTTTATAAACTGATGAAATGTTTTATTGAAAAAGTGTTATTATACTATTTTATTTTCAAATCAGTACATCAAGGGCATCTCTGGCACCCACCTGGATGGTGTTGCCCATCTTACGCGACACAACTGCAGCAGCAATAATGTTTTCACTGTCTGGTATTGTAATCATTCCTGTCACAACTTCATACTCCTTGATATCCACTCCTTGGTGCAACTTCACGGTTTGTTTCACTGAGGTCGGCCAGTCAGAAACTCTAGGAGTGGTTAATTTCAAAGTTTTACCAGTATTTGTTGGATTATTTATCAAAATTTCCTTTACAAGCAAGGATGGTATAGTTCTATGTGCATAATACTGATAGCTGATGTATAAACCTGTGTTGCTGCACTGGAATCTGTGAATTATGCCTTTTTTGTACTCTGCTACTGTGAATTCTTTCATTTCATAGTCATCTATAATATATAGTGGGTGGTAATAGAGTGGTAAAGATAAAGTCCTGCCATATTTGATATTCGAATGTGAGTCATGTTCCAAAGCTAACCCTAACAGGCCATTTCCAACATAAGGCACATAGTTGTGGCTGAGTGTAGAAAGCGTCGCCGTCGTTTCTTGCCTCAAGTAGGCATCATAATCACTTATAGCCTCTTCAAAGGGATGTAAAAACTTTCTTTTACAGACATTCTGATGACTAGCATCATTTTCTGACCCAGATAGCCAGTTCATGAGGCTAGGGCCTAAGTAGATAAAGTACGATAAATATTACAAAAAGACATATTATTACTAATTTCTTTCTCGTCAAGGGCCCGTCGGCGATCCTGTTGACCCGACGCAGGAACTCTCCGGACCGGCGACTCATATCCGTAACTTCGCCTCCAACTCTATCCATACCGCTGCTATCGGTTCTTCGGGAAGTGATAACCGAATTCAAGTAAAGCCCACTTCTATTCTCATTGTAATTAACAACAAACAGGGGTTGTTAATGAAAACAAAACAAAGATCGACTGCCACTCGAGGAACCTATTTAGGTTAGGTTTCGCACGAATAATATTCATCCCGTGAGTTGTATTGTTTTAAAGGAGCGGTTTTTAAACACATGAAAACCTTCTTTTTAAGGATTAGGAGAGACTGAGGAGAGAATTACAGTTTTCTGCTCCGCACGCTAGCAACGTCAAAAGATGGCTTTATACTGGTCATGACGCATGGAACGTGTTAACACGAACGATAATGTAAACTTACAGGTGCAGCTCGTGGTAGACGTACAGATCTGTGTTGTTTCGGCTACTACTTATTGTATGCAAAGTCCGCGTCAGCGGTGAGTTGGCCAGTAGGCCAACTCACATAAAAATAAATATAAAAAAATTAAATGTAGATTAATTTCTACGTGACCAATTAATTTACCATTAAAATGTGTTTTATTTATTTTAAATTAATTGATATAAACTATTATAATTTTTTGTTATGTTTAGATTTATATGCATTTCTTTTTAAGGCTTAGCATTTGTACGTCTGGGCAAGGCACAACATAACGACGATACTTGTTTTTCTGACCATTCCCAACACTGTGTTTTACAAATAAAGCGTTTGATTAATTGATTGAGAGAAACCGGTTTATACTGGCTGTGTCAGTGATCAAACTAGGGCTCAACCATATAATGTGCTTAGTAGTGTATCTGTCAGAGCGCGATTGTCGAAGCTTTGCTCAGTTCCGTTTATTTAATCATGTGCTACGACAATCAAATTAGCTTTATTCGTGTTTTACAGCCCACCTCCATTTTGTCAATCATCATTACAAAATGGCGTCCGTCACCATATTCGCCGAACGTGATCGCATTAAGTGCGCCATCCAGTTAGTAAATTTAACTCGATTTGTTGTGGAATCGGAACAATATTATACAGTTTTCCGTTATGCTGATTTTATTAATAACTTTGAAAAACTAAATTTAAAGGGTCCATTTTAAATATTTTAGATGGACCCTGAAACCTACTAACTGTAACGTTTTTCCTAAGACATGAAAACAGGATAGTTTAGATTAAAGTTAAAAAATGCCTACATTTGCTTATGTACGTACAAGATATTAAGGAGTTGTCATCACCATTAAAATCGTTAACGAATTAAAAACTCAACATAAAAACGCTCAAGACTACATCCTACACGAGGTGGAGAAACTATGCTGCAGTAATAAAACTGTTTTATTAAAAAGAAAATACTGAACTTAAGTTCACTATTGCAGGCATAAAACCGGGCTCTCAGTGATCTGAATTCATAATTATGCAATGAAGGTTTCAAGTTGCTGAACTATCAATTGCTTTGTCTTCACAAGATAGTGCATTCAGCTACTGATGCCCCGAATTTACTCTCTTCTCTTAACTTTAATAATAGGTATAAATCGCTTCACCCGAACATATTCGCAATACAAGTGTTTATAAGAATAACACCTTCTTTTTTATCCTATATGGTCAGAATGTGCAGAACGTACAATAATGTGGTCCATAGTGGCGGATGCGTAGACGTATTCAATACTAGATTTTCCCAGTACAAAAGAGCAGTCTCTGATTTTTTTATAACCGACCAGTCCTCGACTCTACACAAATAACGTAGGATAATAAGAACACCCATTGTTTAATAATAATATAGTATGTAATCAAAATTGTTTAACCCTCGTTGTAGATGTATACTTAAATCATCAGTGACCGAACAATCATGATTGCGTAAATTAATATTTGTGTTCAAGAACTTGCGTCGTGCGGCTGATGGCAGGGTTTTGAGAATGGTGTACTTACTGCGCGTTATGTCAATCAATATTGACGTATTGCATCACGTCTTGGGGTGGAGCACCGAAAACGACATTGTTACAACTGGAAAGAGCGCAGAAGGTTGTCTTGAAGGTTGGTAACGGCCTACCATTCTTGTACCCTACTGATGAGCTGTATAAACGATGTAACGTTTTAACAGTCCGCCAACTTTTTATATTGCATACCATACTACAAAAACATTCTCTCCTGCAATGCAATATGACCCCGGTATCGTGAACAAAAGAAGAAAAGCAAAGGTCTGTCCTGGCAAGTCACTGAGGACAGAACTCTCCCACAAATTTTTCACGTTTTTAGGCGGGTTTCTTTATTTTTATTTTTATTTTTTTATGTAATAGGGAGCAAACGAGCTAGAAGGTCCCCTGATGGAGAGTGATCACCTCCGCCCATGGACAACTGCAACACCAGAGGTGTCACCGATGCGTTGCTTGCCTTTTAGATGGGAATACGCTCTCTTCTTGAAGGCTCCGATGTCATATCCCTTTGGGAACACCGCCACAGGAAGACAATTCCATATCTTGGCTGTACGTGGAAGAAATTGGCGCGTAAAACGCACGGTTGTTGAGCGCCAGCCATCCAGGTGATGAGCATGGAATTTCAACTTATGGCGTGTCGTGCGGTGATGAAATTCAGCGGCAGGTATAAGATTATGCAGTTCGTCTGAACACTCCCCATTGTAAAGACGGTAGAACACGCAGAGTGATGCAACGTCTCTCCGTAGGGCCAAGGGATCCAAGCGTTCGGAGATCACAGGGTCGTCGACAATTCGAGCGGCTCTCCGCTGTATACGGTCAAGAGGAAGGAGAAGATAATGGGGTGCTCCCGCCCAAAGATGGCAGCAGTACTCCATGTAAGGCCTTACTTGCGCCTTGTAAAGTTGAAGGCGCTGAGACGGCAAGAAATACTGCTTTGCCCTGTTTAGCACACCAGTTTTTTTTGAAGCCAATGTGGCTTTACCCTCCAGATGACTGCGGAACTGTACATCACTCGAAATGTCAACGCCAAGGATTCCGATGCTAGGCCAGATACTCAAGGAAGTGCTCTCAAACGTAGGACATGAGACAAATGGAGCTTTTTTCGCGGTAAATGCGCAGAGTTGTGTCTTACCGGGGTTAAAACTGACGATGTTATTTTGACCCCATTGTGAGACTTGTTCGAGGGATGCCACAACTACAGACACAAGCTGTCTTCGGTTTTCGTCAACTGCGGTCTTGGAGAGATTGCGTTGGCCAACGTACAGTGCGTCCCCAGTGCTGTCATCCGCATAACAATGAATGTTGCTGGTTTGCAACATATCATTAATGTGCAGGATAAACAGGGTCGGAGACAACACACAGCCTTGTGGAACGCCAGCATTTACAGGCATGGAGTCGGAGCATGAGCCGTTGATAACGACTTTGATGCTTCGCCCTGAAAGGAAGCTTGCGATCCACGTGCATAATGCCTTGGGAACCCCATATGATGGAAGTTTTGCAAGGAGCGCTTTGTGCCAGACCCGATCAAATGCCTTCGCTATATCCAAGCTGACCGCTAAAGCCTCTCCCTTGCTCTCAATAGCTTCAGCCCAGCGATGGGTGAGTAGAACCAAAAGATCACCTGCAGACCGACCATGACGGAAGCCATTGTCGGTCGCTGATCAGTTGGTGGCACTCCAAGTACCGCAAAAGCTGAACATTGATGATACTTTCCATTACCTTAGAAAGTAGGGAGGTAATGGCGATTGGCCTATAGTTATTTGGGTCAGAGCGGTCACCCTTTTGAGGGATCGGGTGCACAAGCGCTGTCTTCCAACGGACCGGGACCACTCCAGATGAGTATGACAGCCGGAACAAACGCGTGAGAACAGGAGCTAACTCCGGGGCGCACATTTTTAGCACTATAGCGGGGATAGTGTCCGGCCCAGACGACTTATGGACGTCCAGTGAAAGTAGAGCTCTACGTACGGCACGATGGTGAAATTTGATTTCGGGCATAGAGCTCAGACACTGTGGGATACTGGGTGGTGTCTTACCTTGGTCGTCCAACGTCGAATTAGTAGCAAAAAGAGAGCATAGAAGTTGTGCTATCTCTTTTGCAGAATGGGCAACGGAACCGTCCTCTTGGCATAAAGGTGGAAATGTGGGCCGACAAAAGTTTGCCTGCACTGCTTTGGCCAATGACCAAAAAGCCCGAGTGCCGGAGGGGAACTGTGCCAGCTTTGCGCCAATGTTGCGGATGTGATCGCCCTTTGCGCTGGCAATTGTCCTTTTGTAGGACCTGGAGGCATGATTGTAAAGCTTCTTAAGGGACAAGCTGCTGGGATTCCCGATTGTTTGAGCTGCTGCCCAAGCACGATAACGGTCCTGCTTCAGGCGCAAAGCAGCTTTACAGGACCGATCGAACCAAGGCTGGGACTTCCACCGATGGGCACTGAAGTGTTTGGAATAAACATTTCCATGCCCTGCAGCAGAACATCGGCAACTGAGTCTGCACAAGCACTGGGATCTGCGGATTTGAAGCAAACTTGCCCCCATTGGTAGGAAGCAAAGAAAATGCGAATTGCATCCCAATCTGCAGACCTGTAATGCCAAACATGCCGGCTTCCTGCGGATCGCGGACGTTTGGCACGCGTAAGAGGCACCGTGCTTCGTACCAGGCAGTGATCGGACGACCCAAGAGGAGCGCCAACTGAGATCTGGTAGTTGTCCGGATGCGAGGTCAGCAGAAGGTCCAACAGGGAAGGGATGTGATCTTCCACATCAGGGACTCGCGTAGGCGACAAAACCAGCTGTGTCAGACCATAAGCCAGCGCAAAGTCGTGAACCGCTCTTCCGGCATAATCAGTTGTTCGAGACCCAAGCCATTCGACGTGGTGGGCGTTAAAGTCACCCAACACAATGACTTCGGCGGCGGGAGCGTGTTCAAGCACGGTGTCAGTCGCAGTCTGGATGTGTTCCATAAGTCGTTCCGTCTCTGCATTACCGCTGTGGGACCTGTAGAGGCACGCATAGATGCGAGGATGGTCGTCACATTCAATGCGAATCCAGAGTGTTGACAGGTCCAGGGCTTCAAGACTGCCAAGACGTCGGCCACAGATGTCATCCCTGATATATACACAAACCCCGGCACGAGGCACAAAGTTATGCATGAGTTTGTAGCCGGGATAGTGAAGATATGATGTATCCAGAGGGGTAGAAATCTGGGTCTCCGTCAAAAAAAGCAAACAAGGCCTGGCCGTCTCAAGATGGTGGTGGACGGCAGCAAGGTTAGAGTGAACTCCCCTTATGTTGCAGAAGTCCACATTAAGTAAATGTGATGCCGGAGTTGCTTTGCTCTTCTTTTTTTTGGCAGTATTTCGCGATTTTTTGCCCACCCCAGAATACGATGGGCGTTTGCCTGAGCGATTAAGCACAGGCAGGGATTCTCCTACTCCAACGGAGCAGGTACCCTCCTGGGGTACTACATTCTTTAAAATCGCACTCATACTAGGGGGGCAGGGGGTTGGGGCTGCCGGGGCTCATGCTGACCTGAACGAAACACAGAGAGTAATCTCTGCTTCACGCTGGTATTTTGCAGGAGTGTGGGATTGCACCGGTTGAGCCAGCCCATTTATGACCTCCAGTTAGACTGTAGCTAGGCTCTACCACATAAGCTTCTGCTTATTTAGCGCCACCCAGGGATCACGTGTAAGGCATCGAGGGCTAAACCTTACGGACGCAAGCAGATTAATCCCCAAAAAGTAACTTTATAAAAAGTTAAATAAAATACTACTTTTCTATCTCCTCCCTATTCATGCTTGCAAACAGCGAGTCCTGCAATGGTTGCTAGGCAAAGACTACAATAACACAAAGAATCTTTTGAAAGTTGTATCCTAAAATTAAATAAATGGCACTTATCTTTAAATATATGATCACACGCATACCTCAAACTCAAGCACACGCACACACGCTTACACACATATATTTACACCCCCCCCTGCACACACACAAACACACGACACACGCATGCATGCACGCATTATTAGGTAGTTATATTCTTCTTCATTTTTCATGTTTTGTTTTGCTATTTAAATTAAACTAGTGATATAACAATGTAACCAATATCGAGAGGGTTAGCCTGGCGATCCGTCACACAGGGATTACCCTAGTGTGGACACCAGTCTCTCACAAAGGTGGCTCATGTTCTTATTTTTAAGTTTAGTTGATAAGTTTGTATGTAGCTTTTGTGAATAGAAAATAAATTTCACTTTATTATTTATTATTATTATTAAGATGTGTATGCTAGTTAAGGATTACGGTCTAGTTATGACAAGTTGATTTATATTTTTGGTTGTGTAATGGCTGTGATCTGTTTGCATACCTAATTTAAATAAATAAATAAATAGCTTTTAACGAAAGCGAACATAAGACCTCTGGCTCAGCTCAGTCATAGTTTCGACACAATCTTGTTAGCGTTTACCAAATAACCATGCATGTGTAAACATTATTTCTTAATTATTAGATACCACAGACTGCATACCCTTTTACTATTTCCGTTGGTAAAACATTATGCAAGATATTGTCATTTCCGGTCGTGGTGAATTTATTAAAATCGTGTAGCATCCGTTTCCGGTTGCAATTCAATTTATTAAAATCAAAACCATATCCGGTTCTGACTTATCGCTTAATTTATGAATAGCATCTATTTTGACTTCCGATTTAATTTATAAAAATGGCGTTTAACCCCCGGGCATTCGTTGGCTAGACACGGTATCAAATAGTTCTGATCTTACAGTAAAATTATCGCATAAAAATCGCAGTCTTTTATTTTAGACCACCTAAGTGCCTAATAAATAATAAAATAAATAAATAATAAATATGCGCCAGACAACACACCTCTTGTAATGGTCTCGAAGTAGGGATGATTATCCCTGTGTTACGAGTTCCACACAAGGAAATAAGCCAGGGGCGTCTCCCAGCACAACCAGACCCGAGTCAATTCAGAAAATATTTCCTGAATTGACCCGACCGAGAATCGAACCCGGGACACTACGGAAAACGAGGCGAGAAACCGTGCTTCTGCGCACTACGCCAATCGTGTCGTAATAAGACCTAAGTAGTACCTAAAAGTGGAGTGAACCAACATCATATCGACTAATTGTAGGTGATAAGTGCATCTTTAAGGGGCTATAGCTTCGTTACGAAAGGAGTGTCAACAATCTAGTCCACGCTCATCTAGTAACGTTATTACAATACTTTTAACAGGAAGCACTATTATTGATACTGTTGAAAACTCAGATCTACAATGCTAGTAGGTATATCTAAGATTTGACCCAGTTCAAACACAAATTTAGAAATTCTTTCAAAGCTTATTTATCATCTACTTATCATATTTAATGCGCACAAAATCCTTCAAACGAGCATTATCAGGCATTTTAAGCAGTCAATAAATGGTTCCATTATCTAGTCGGGAATAAATCTTGTGAACTTAGTCTAAGTGATAAATCTACTTTAAAATTAAGACGTATTCTTGCTCTTAACGTTAAGATAGTTGCAGAGGAAAGTTATGGCGGAGCTTAGGCAGAGTACTCACTCAGATAATTCGGCAAAATGGTAACAGTCTAGTAACTTTCTGTGCAAAGATATTACGTTTACTCTTTAAGATAAGATGATAAATATTTATTTATTTGATCTTCATTGCACAAAGGAAAAATGTACAAATGGCGGACTTAATGCCGAATAGCATTCTCTACCAGTCAACCTTGCAGCCAAACAGACAATTTATGGCACAAATAAATAAAGCAGCAAAACAATAAATAACTACATATTAAAATGTACAATGTAGGTGGTCTTATCGTACTCGTAACTAAGAATTATTTTTATTTATTTAAAAATTATTACACAAATGAAGTACAAAAGGTGAACTTAATGCCATAAGGTATTCTCTACCAGTCAACCTTTATGACAATATGACAGAATAGTAATTAAATTAACACATATATATTAACAAAGATACATAATATCTTTATCTGTCTGTAATCCTCGATAGAGTTCAGAATTTCTATAGAAAATCGAGACAGACAAACTCTGATAAGCGATAAATAATAATAATCTTGCGCCAGACAACACACCTCTTGTAATGGTTTCGAAGTAGGGATTAATATCCCTGTGTTACGAGGTGCCACACAAGGAAATAAGCCAGGGGCATCTCCCAGCACACCCAGACCCGAGTCAATGCAGAAAAGATCGTTTCCTGAATTGACTTGACCGGGAATCGAACCCAGGACACAACGAAAATCGAGGCGAGAAACCGTGCTATAGCGCACTAAGCCAATCGTGTCTAAAGAAGACAAATATAGATACCTAACTTACTATCATCATCAGGCATTATCGAATAATAATTAGAGTGAAAAACTGACGGCCTGAGTTGAACTGCATATAAAACTATCTATGAACTCTCGTATGTACTTATGAGCTATTTCATTCCCTTTTTTATAGTTTTCATTAAAAAAAAAAAACCTTAATCGAACATCATCAGTGCCATTTCATTTTGAAGCAACTTTCTTAAACAATGTTACTGTAAGTAACACGCTCTCTTTAAAGTTGAATAACTTTACTTTGTCACCTAAATTGTAACATTGTGACATAGTAATAAATAAATAAATAATGTATTTCATGAAATGTTGTTATTAATGTTCTTGCCCTTGAAAACTTGCAAATTTATGTTCCGCAAAAAAAACAGTGTGAAAGCACCTTAACATATGTCCGTAGCACACTACGACAAAGGGTAGTACGTAGCCTGTGAAAGTCGTAGAACGACCGTAGCATTCATCGTAGCAGATATCGATGTTGCAATCTAGAAACTTTAGAAGTCACGACTGCTGGATAAAAATTAAGCATTACCGTAGGTGCGGAGCAGAGTTCGTAAAATACACTAGATAAATTCGCCAGGTCAGTTTATAGTATCGGTAGCTCATTTGAAAGTGCATCAGCCTGGATTGCCGTTTAAGTCCCGCTTGAAGCCGAGGAACAAAGTTGAATTTTCTAGTTTCTATTTGAGGAGGAAAAATAAAAAAGTGAAATGCTAAAACTAAATTCGTTGGATACTGAAATAGTTAAGTACAGTAGTTACACAATTTTTGAATCATTTTATTGAATTAATGCAGGTAATCGTCACCAATTGTCATTTACCAGGATAGGCTATTTTCCAGAATACTGAAAGAGACAGCATGAATTTCAATAGGCGGGTTTAATGCGGAAAAGCAATATCTTCCCGTCCAACATTAACAATAATTACAAACAACAAATTTAGTTGACTTGGGAACTACTTCAGGTATACATTGTTAATATTAGATATATTGTATTTTTAGCATTTGAGAATGCTATGTTTTGTATCACAAGGAAGGAAAACTTGAAAAATCATCGGTCCTAGGTATAAGTGGGACTTAAGCCTGGTTGGATTGTCAACATGGTCATAGAAAAATTATATTTATTTGTTTTAACAACCATGTTGAGAAGTTAAATTATGCTGACGAGCTAGTGGACAATTATTATTATACGGCGTCCCGCGTATTGTTCTCTGAGTTACCGACCAACTTACGACAGGAGATATATTTTCAATGGAAAGTTTTCATACATACAGCGAGAACGTTTGTAGAACATTTTTTTTTTACCAAAACATGTTGTTCATAAAGCTTTGCGGACAGCAAAAAGCATCTGAATCCTGATGACTTGTAACAGTTGTAACTCATGTATAAGTATTGAGTTAGCACGAAATTTACAGTACTTACATGTTTTATTTTATTTTGATTTTTTTATGACTTGATTTGGAGTCATAAAAAAAAACAAAATAAAATTAAACATGTACTGTTAATTTTATCATCAGACCCAAGGTCATGAAGAATCATGTACACTTTTATTCCATTGACCCGTTGTCCGCAAAAGTTACATAAATAAACTATTGGTAATAGGTACCTATCTTATTTTGTATAAAAAATATGCGAATTTATTTTACAGCCTGTAAATTCGTGTATATTTTGAATTGAGATACAGTGTGTATCTGTAAAACCGCCCCATTAGGAGTCCCACCCACATCCACTGAAGTTCGATTAATATATCGGCACACCCTTAGAATAATAACACCTAGAAGGATTCCATACAAAAAGGCTCAGTTGTGCCAAAAGCAACTGTCAAGAATATTGGTTACACATGATTCCTTCATGTATGAATATTGTTCTTGTTTTTCTGTTGATGTTATTACAACCGAACTATTTTCTGCACAAATTAAAAAAATCTCGGAAAATACTCGCAGCTTGAACTTGACATTGGGCACTGATGCTAAGTCCATACTAAGCAAACACAACCTCACTCACAAAGGCTGAGTATAGCTGCACATTTAGTCACTATTACCGATTTCTTACCACAAGAAGTTGAATTTGAACACTAGGTATATTCAGCCGGAACTGCAAAATGTTTATGGCATCACTATGAGCGGTTTCAAACTAACTTTTTATACGTGCATATAAGCTCGTTTTTGGAAGCAAATACATATAAGCGCGTACAGGCACGCATGCGTAATACATATTATTAAAGCTTGTATAATTCATATATATAGTGACTCACCACTACCGGTTCGAGCAAAGACGTCGCAATAAGCACGTGACCGCGCGGTTAGTTATTTGAAGCGCGAAATGCAGCGCGAGTGTATGCGCGTACGCCAAATGCGACCGTATACCTACGTGCGACAAGAAACGCCAGTCTGAAACTGCTCTAAGGGTGCCCAGGACCGTCTTTAACCTATTTGGGGCCCTGGGAAAATTGGGTTAGTGGGTCCTTTTGACTATAAGTGTCAAATATTTTATTAAACAAATTTAGGGGAAAGATTTGGGCAGGTGCCTAGGGCCCTCGGGATTGCGGGGCCTTAGGCACATGCCCAAAGTGCCAAATGGTAGAGACTCCTCAGGGTGCCCGGATTCGCTTCTGGGGGTTAATATTCCGTGGGCACACCTATATTAGAGCTCTCTTTGCGCCGCGTGTAAGTAGTAAAGTTTTCGATGTTGTAAGGGGACGATATTTTACTATGGTACCTATGTTTGTTATTGATATTAAGTTTGAAGCAACACAAACATACGAAACCGATATGGCATTTTCAGTAAGGGATGTAGTAATATAATATGTAAGCGGTTTTTTTTAATCGACTTTAATTTTAAGGTTCAGGTTGAAATTTCCAACTTTATACCTTGTTTTAATTGTGTAAGATAAATTGTATCTACATTTCTATGTCGTCGTCCCTGTATGGTGATTAAATCGAGCTTGGCATAAAAGAATTGTCAAAAAAGACGCGTGTGCGATTGATTGGGATGATAAATGACGGCCGCACCCAGGACACGCGCCGGTCGGCTAGAGGGAACCTATCTTCACTGTCCTAACGGGATAATTATATGTCTGGGACAAGGATGTACAATAACTTAATTTGACCATATACCCATCTATAGTCAAATTGATACAAGCATTACTGTCATATTACTACATATTGCTAACTATTATTACTAACTTCAGTTCAAGACATTCTTAGAAAGCTACAAGTCAACATTCGCACACGAACTTATCCCAAAAGAGTTAGTCAGAGGCAAGTTGACTGTTGCTGTTGCGGTGAACGAAACACTCAAGTCCAATTTACATGTACTAGAAATTATCGTGGTAGATCGTGAGCTTTCCATCGTTATCCGGTTTGCCTTTGTTTTCTTATCGGTGTTTTCATCACCAGAGAGTTAGTCGCAAATATACAATGATCTCAAAGCTGGATCTGGTTAAAAGTTGGTTCCGACCTATAGAGCGACCTGCTTAAAAAACTGTTTATTCCACAATAGACAAGGAAAATAACAAGTGTTTTACTGAAAAGTTAGTTTAACAATTTGGACGTTCGCATATCAAAAGAAATCTCTTGCAGACGACCTACAGGTAGAGGATAGATGATAGAAAGGGTAAGCAACCTTTTTCGGTGTTTCTGCGCTCCTATAGTTATATTGTATCTGCTGAAACTCCTAAATGTGGTGTCCCTACGCATCAGCGATTAAAACGTCACAAATCAAAGCCGCTTCGGATCAGATTACGGGCGTTCCTGCCAATATTTAGCGGTGTTTCGTTGTAGCTAGCGGCGGTTTGAGGTCAGAGCATATGGCCAGTTCCATCAAATAGAAGTTGGATTTGGTTGCGGTTTAACCTGAACCATTAGACAAAGACAATCCCCGTTTTTTTACAGATTCTACTACGTAGGGTGTGCGAGCTGCACGAGTTGGTTCCTCAAGCACCTTTTCGCCATTGGAGCACTAGATGCACATTGGCTGGAATATCCACAACGTGAGGGTTGTGGATATTCCAGCTATACGTACGAAGCGAACAGCAAAGAAGTGGAACTCGCTACCCGCGCATTTTTTTTCCGAACAATGGGTTGTCCCATTTAGGATAAGATTGAATGGGCATTTGCTGGGCAGACATATACCAGCATAGACCACGTAGTCACCAGGTGCGATTGTGATCGATTGACTGTCTCTATAAAAAAATTAAACAGAGGTCATTATGAGCAACCTTCAATTAAAGTCAAATGCTGTCCTGTCAAGTGTCACTAAAAACGAAAAGCACAGTCAAACGTGTAAGAGCTGCTTAAATTTGATGATCGTTTCGGAATCCGGGCGTTAGCTTACAACTAAACTTAATAAACACTAATTCATTTGGAGTTACCCATCCGTAAATCTCAGTCTTTACATGTAGATATTTAAATCCCAAGTCAAATCGTACTTGCTCTCTCTAACTTGGTACTTAATTGTAATATATTATGTGTAACCCTTTTTCCTTTTATTTTCTGTCCTCAACGAACGAAAACTAGTGCCGGAATCCAGTTACAGTACTTACTTAAATGTATTTTATGGAACTTCATTCATTTAGTTTACTATTTAAATACATACATGGCATCACGACTTTATCCCAAACGGGGTGGGTAGTCAGAGGCAAGTGACTGTTGCCGTCATGGTGAACGGATCACTCAGGAGCCCACTTTTCACCTATGGTATTGGAACCCAACGTGGCAGGTGGTGAGCCTTTCGCCGCTATCCGGGTTCATTTGGTTTTTTATCGATGTTTTCCATCGCCGGAGAGTTAGTCGGAAATTAAATAATGAACACAAAAATTTTGGTTCTGGCTAGATTCGAACTCGGGACCACAGGATCCGCGATCCGAGTTGGAGTGCTGAACCACTAGGCCACGACGCTCTATTTAAATATTTTTCTCTTATTCTTTGTTTTGCAAAGCCTTACCCGTTCCCTTTTATTCAAGTTTCTCTTCAGGAGGTACTCTGGAAGAGATTGCTTTATAACGATAAGACCTTAAATTGTACAGTATTTGTCTGCTCACTGTACAGTCAACACCAAAAGTAAATGATTATTGAACAAACTACAATTTGTTTTTATAAATGAAAAATACGTAAAAAGATGATCACAAGCAGCATATATCCATTATAATGAATGAAATGTCTCAATTATATTCTTAGTGGTTTAATAAGCTTTATAGTTTTTGTGACATCATTTATTTTGGCACGTTAAATTTTCACTTACTTCTGCTGTTGACTGTACCTGCTATATTTGTTTTTTTTTGTGCCATAAAGATTATTTATCTTTTCTTATCTTTAGTTGAGCGAGTTGAATTGAAGGGCATTTAAGGGCTCGTTACGTAGATCAAATCTCACTGATAAATTGTTGAACATTAGCGGTACGGAACCAAATGTCCGCATTTTCCTGCTCACTGGATCGTGACTACTGATCCTCCGATCCACTGAGTCCGACTTAGTTACATTCCAATCGAAACTAAAAGCTGTTCTCGGACTTAAGTAATGAATGACTAGCCACATTTTCGATAATGTAATATGTATTGTAATGAAAAATTTCAAAAAAACGACATATTTTTTTGCACCAGAGACACACACACCAACTAGCGGGCTCGTAGTAAGTATAGATACATAGATATCTTCGTGTTATGAGGTTGGGATTAAATCGTCTCCTAGTACACTCAGACCCGAGCTTATTTAACAAGTCCAGTTATCTAATTATCTCGATCGGGAATCGAGCCCTCGACACTATGCGGGTCAAGGCGGGAAACCATGCTATGACGCTCTACGCCAATCTTGCCATAGAAAAATCTTCTTATTTAATTGGTTAAGAAATGTAAAGTAGCCTTTATACTGTCCTACTGCTAGGCAAAGGCCTTCATCATTAAATCAAGTCATCGCTACAATGGATGGGTATTGGCTTAATGACCACTCTTGCCAAATGTGGGTTGGTGAACACAAACACGGGCTTTGTTCCGAAAATCCTAAAACACACTTTGTCCGACCTGGGAATTGAACCCGGGACCTCTGGTTTTCGGGCCGAGTTCTTGTCAACGGACAATTCATTAAATGTGTGTAAATTAACTCGCTTAATACGGGCATTGATTTTCCCGATATTCATGTACGGGTCAAAACATGGACCATCAAAGCAAGAGAGAGGCAGAGGATTGATGCATTCCCTGGACGCCAAACGCACAAATGTATCAATCCTATGACAGTTGGGAGTAAAACAACGTCAACAAAATTTCGGGCATATAATGAGGCGTGGGGATGAAAGCCTTGAGAAGATGATCATTGTTAGGAACACGGAAGGAAAGAGACCTAGAGGCCGATCACCAACGAGATGGTCTGATCAACTTAAAGATGCAGAAACACCTACGTTCTACACAGTCGCCAAAATTGCTACCGACAGAGGCAAGTGGAGACAATTTGTCCGCGCCAAACTTACACCCCACTATAATCAAGATCTTCAGACATGAAGGACCGACCAGAGAGAGAGAGAGAAATAAACTCTGGTACAGACTGAAGTCTACCACCCAAGGCTTCCTCAAGGTCATCGAATCCTGGTTTTTCTGGGCAAAATGGAAGTAACCCCTCATTTGTTTTAAATAAATCGGATGGAAAACTGTTAATAAATCTGAAAAAAAAGACCAAGTGTGGAAAATGCCTCGTTAACCATGACTGTAAGGTAAGAGTTTAAATGTCTTGTATTTTAGTTTTGTGTACAAAAAGGGATATTTTACCCTTATCCAGAGTGAGCTATACTATTCAGGCGCCAAATAAACAAGAAGTTGTTCAAAGTGGGGCACCTCGTCCTCAATTATTAATTTCTGAACAAGTTACGACACAACACACCGAGTGATAAAAGCTGCATTGTATAGTTTTAATCCCTAACATGTTTCGCTTTTGAATTAAGTGAGCCCTGCTGTTTAATTACAGTAGTTGTTTAACCATGTTCAAAATACTTCAGTAATCACAAAAGCGTATGTCGAATTGTGATTCAATTCGGTTATAATTCGTCCAATATTCACCTTGTGTTATACGTTACAACCAAATGTTAGTTACCTACGAGTTATTACTTGCATACTCATACATACTTATTAAAATTGCATGTTTAATAGTTCTCCCAAACTGTATTAATGTTTTGAAAATGCTGTTTTACATTAATATGCTAGTAAAAAAAACATAACCGAACTCACAAATCTTAAATCTTGAACAAAGAAATCTAGCAATCGTAAGTTTAAGTAATGATGTTCTGATAATGTTCAATAATATTTTCAAAACATTAGCGTTGGTGCAGCACCATATTGGATAATGAATATTTGAAGTTTTCTTTTATAATAATGTGTTTGCGATAGGCCTCAGTACTGGGGGTAAGCAATGACAAGGCCTATGGTGGTTATATATTACACCGAAAACGATTATTCACTCTGGCCTTGTAGACACCAAAGTTGTAACTTGAAAATATCCGGAATAGTGTTGCCGCAACTGATCTCCAAAAAGTACACAACCAGCGCTTAAAAGGTACATAAGCATTTTTTTATCACCTATAAAGCCTCTCGCCAAAAGCAGTGCTTTTTTATGGGTTCTAGGCGTAAGCGTGTACCACCACCGGCCTCGTCATCGCTAACCACCAGGCGAGACTGAGGCCAAACGCAAACCCATTTTACATAAAAAAACTATTGACATATTTTCTTATACGAATAAATGATTAGATCTGCATTCCGAAAACAGATGAGCATGCAATTCACAAATACCTCAAAGTCTTGTTGATATACCTCTTCACAAGTTTAAGTCTGCAATTAAAGCAAAGTTAATGAAACAAGGTTATTATAATGTAGAGGATTACTTAAACGACAAAAGTTTGTGGTCATAGTAGGAATAATCTGCTCCTCTGCTCAATGTTGTGTTCTTTTTTCTACTCTCATTGACTGTACTCTGAATTTATTTTTTGTAAAACAAAGTTCAAAAGAGTAACTATCGAGTTTCTTGCCGGAGTCTTCTCGATAAGAAGCAACGTCCGAACCGGTGGTAGATTCACATTATGTATATTCACAATATGTACTAATATTGTACTATTTTATTTACGTTTATTATTATTATCATTATACTTTTCTATACTGCTTTGTACAAGCTTAAATGAATAAATGATTTTTTCAGATTCAGATTCATTTATTCGCTCGAAAAGTGGTACAATAGTTGGTATAAATAGGTAAGTCCGCACAATTCACCAAAACAGGCATGCAAATGTTACATATAGAATTTATAAGTTCTTATAAAATACATATTATCTTGTGTGGTATTATAATCATATTAATTGGTAAATAAATTACAAAATATGTCATTTCATTTTAATCAAATTCAACATACAGTGACACACAAAACGAATTTACTCAAACACATACATTAAACATTCCAAATTTCCATTACACTTTATTAAATCAAATCAAATCAAATAATATTTATTCACATAAAATACAGTGGCGGTGATTTTAAGCGTCTATTTTGTCAAGCGCAGGGCATGTGAATGTCAGATGAAACAATGCAAAATTATTAGGGAACTTTTGTGTCACAATTAATTATGTTATGTCAATTTTAGAAGCTAAATATTCCTTGATAGAGTAAAAGCATTTCATTAATAACCATTTACGCAATTTTATTTTGAACGTGGATAATCCAAGCTCTCTTAACTTGGGTGGTAGCTTATTATACACTATAATACAATTTGGATAGCAGTTTCCTTTGTAATATTGTGTGTGCATACTAGGCAATATCAGTCTACCATGGTGTCTCACTAGTTTACAGTTATTTGTATTTTTAGCTTGGAATATGTTTGGGTGTGTTCTAACGAATATACAACATTCTAAAATATACATAGAGGGGAGAGTAAGCAAATTCAATTGAGGAAATAACTGCCTTTTTACTTTTTACTTTACTTTACATAGTTTAGCTTAGGCCAGTAAACTGATGCCCAGTTTGAATTACATAGAGTGCGTTTTTCGTGTGCAAGTCAGTACTTTTGGTGCTATTTTTGATTTAATATGTTTGACAAGAGAAAATTATTAGTTAGGCGATTAATACATGCCTTGAGATAATATAACCGAGGTAAGTGTAGCGTTTCAATACTTCACAGTTGGCTATTTGTAGTACTCTTGTAGTAATATGTCTTGTAGTGACGACACGATTGGCGTATTGCGCTGTAGCACGGTTTCGCGCCTTGATTTCCGTAGTGTTCCGGATTCCGGTCGGGCAATTCAGGAAACGATCTTTTCTGAATTGACTCGTGACTGGGTGTGCTGGGAGACGCCCCTGGCTTATTTTCTTGTGTGGTACCTCGTAACACAGGGATATTAATTCCTACTTCGAGACCATTACAATAGGTGTGTTGTCTGGCGCATATTTATTAATATATTTAGCTCGATCTACTATCGTAACCTTCGCATTGTTTCTATTTAGTCAGACCGAATTAGAGACTAGTGGTTTCCAGACGAGTCAAGAGTTCCTCCAAATGAATCAATTATTTGTAGATGAACAGAAAACAATACTAGTTACACATTTTAATTTGATTATATTGATATATATTTAAGTTAAATGCTAACTGAGCTGAGGAGGAGTTATCTATTAAATTTACGTTAGAATACGTGCTTATCCTGAACATCTTCCACTCATAGTAACACTCAAGCACTTGCTAAATATGGGCATTTTCATCCAACTGCTGTGTTTAAGACATTCTGGACTCGAAATTAAGAGATGTTAATTCAAGATTGTAAGTACAGTAGGTACACGAAATATTGCTGCCTCAGAGATAAATCTGAATAGATAAAGTAGGGTGCTCTGGTTTTTTTGACGCTAATTGCGTCACGGTAGTGTCTCAGTTCATTTCCTCTTCAAATTCATTATATTTCTTAGAAAGAGGAAATAAGGAGGTTAGATACGCCCTCATCCAGAAACGTGATTCAAAGTCGAGTAAACCTCAAATGTATAGCTGTCCCTTTCACTTTACTGACATGTGACAGATTCTGGACTCGGGTAAATCTAGGTATTTTATTTTTGGCATTTGCGTGAACTCAATAAAGCAATACTAGTAGAATCTCTCCTCCTTCTGTGCCTACAATGACCTCATTTTTGTCACACCAAGTGAGTACCTATACTCGCATTACTTAATTCATTTTATGTCTGTTGTTGCTAAACAAATCGTGGCTCGTCAGGAGCGTCTCGACGCGATTTAATTAAAGACAACACGCTCAGCGCTTCGGAATTTGAATTGCAGATAATTGGAGCTTGATTTCGTAACTGTAGTGTTTATGACTGGCTGTATTAATGACCAAGTATGGGTAGGTACCTATTCTGAAAAACTAACTTTGGATCTTGCACAGAGAACCAATCCGCAAATCATCTGTTAAACTGGGTAGCGACGAAACGGGCACAAAATAAAGAGTTTACAGAAGGACCGCTCGCACCTTTTTCCAAAACTTGCGTGAACCGCCTAGGGTTATTATTATATTCGTTCTGAATTTTTTAAATAAAGTAACTAAGTTATACCTACTCGACAGAACCGGCCAAAAACTAAATTCATCATGTGAAAAATTGCACCAAGTTCGACAAAAACAAAAACACTCGCGACAGTGCGACTTTCCGACTCACCGAATCTCACTGACTTCGCTTGTAAACTCATGTCTCTGTGTGGGTGCGTCAAAAATGGCGTGTTGTTCTAAGCGGGCTATCTGTCAGAGCGCCACGCATGTCTAATTTGTGAAACGGGCGCGTAAGGAGATAAACTTTGTTGAATGTATATTTATTTTGACATTTAATTTCCAGAAACTATTTTTATGTAAGAACAATGTGTTTCGGTCATTTGAGCGAGTTCGAGTTTAAATTGTTAGAGAATCACTTTTCAAGAAACCTCCTTGAAACAATCTTGTGAGAAATGAAGCAGCTTACCCAAAAATATTTTATTTTGTATTTGAAGAATTCGAATCACTTTCATATGTGTGAATAAATTTACGCACATATAAAACACATAACAAACAAACGTTTTCCTTTGTGTTCATGCAGCCAAGTACTTTAAACTGCCTATTACACCCACCCCCTCCTAAGTCCCGAGTACTTAGACATTTAGGTACTTATCTACCCTTACTCCCGCTTTCCCCTTTTCAAAGGAGAATAAAATTCAATTTCACGGCTTGATTAATGGGCCCGCGATGGATCACAAAATAAAGAAACTAAACAAACATAATTGATGATTTCTTGAGCCTGACATTGTTATAACTTAATCAATTTAAAGGATGATTTCATAACTCCAGTTGGAGTTTATGAAATAAAATTTGTCTCTCAAGTGAGGACTGTTTATTATTTGTCTTGTTAAAGTTCACGCCTACGCATCAAAAATGTGTCCTGGAAATCATTGAGTTAAGCCAGTCGTCTTAAATAAGTAGTAACTACTTTACTATCTCGTTCGCCCATACCATATTATTGATGTTAGTATTCCACGAAGCAACGATATCATTTTTTGAGCACGGTGCAACTTTATAAGGCTTACGTTCCATTAAACGACAGGAAAGTAGCTGATCGTTTGAGCGAAGAAAAAACAACCAATAAGAACTCGCGAAACTAGGACATATTTAATCAGGGAAAAATAATGTTATCGGCGTACCAATTAAGAAAGAAGTTATGGCGTGGAAAGTCAGGACTTATTTAGGAAAGATGAACAAAAAATTCAAAGTACACAAAACAATATATTTCAATCCCATTTGAATAAAAATTTTACACAACACCTCATCCAAAATGTACGAGTAAGTGATTAACAGTACGATTTTAGATTACTTCAATTTAAAAGCCCTGATACTTAACATTTAAATCAGAAAACATCGCTAAGAAAACAAAACTCTATCCTAAATAACAATTTCAACCAAAAAATTAATTTTAACTAATAAAAAACAATATCATTAAAAAAAACCTAAAAAGCCAATCGCTACCTATTAATTTACTGAATATTTTATTTGGTACTGGTGTCTCAACGACAAAAATTAAAAATACACAAGTCTTACAAAAACAGTTACTAAGCTTATTTAATACGGCCGCTAATATTACTTAATTCATAAATTTAAACTACATCACACCTCCCTTTTACAATAAATAAATAAATAGGACAACACAAACTTTCAAAATACAAACAGATAAATCTTTGTAAAACGTAAATTTGTACGTTAAATGTAAAAGTGACAAAACCAGGGGACTGTTCTACGACAAATTAAGCTTCGACCTGTCTTTGGCTTTCCACCATGCTGGTGACCACATTTTGAGCAGGTTTGCCCTTATCTCCTTCACTCTCTACGAGAACCCTATTAATGATATTAGCACAATCCTTGTTATCAATAATACTAACATGGTTACCTTCCAAGAAGTGGACTATGACCGGTTGCTCAGAGAATTTGTCAAGTCCGTAGTTCTCTTCAACGACTACAAGTGGGGGGTTTTCTTTAGGACGGAGGAGGATGATGGGTGATTTTAGTTTCTTAATGTTCTTAGAGTCGAAGTCCAGGACTACTTTGAGACGGTCGTAGCAGTTGACAGCGATGGCTGCGATGAACTTCTGGGAGTACTTGCCTTGGACGGGAGCGGCGTCGATAACGTACTGGATTCTGGCTTCGTAAGATTCTATTTCGTTGATCTTTTCCATTAGAGTCTTTGTGATATCATTATTGGGAGCAATGACGTCGACGGTGTGACAGAGCAAGCTGTTCTGAAGCTGGAAGTCGTTCTTGAAACTGATGGTCATTGTGAGGATGGCGTAGAGGAAATCGGGGGCGCCGTCGACTAGGAACACTGTGCCCTTGTTGCCTGGGAAGAAAGATAGATGATAAAGACTTTCACACTTGAAAATCTAAAAGTTTCAATGAAACTCATTACTGCAACAGTATTTGGATGATGTACCAAAAGCATAATTAGGCACATCTCAAAAAACAGAGTCTTAAGAGCTACTATACCTTCGCTTTCCAGTTTAGCTGCGAGTGACAAAGCTAGGAGAGATCCGAAACTGTATCCTAGGATCCAGAAGTTTGCGCCAGCCGCCAATCTTGATCGCACAGTCTGAGGAAGAACATGACTGGTTATAGTACAATGATGTACGTCTACCACGAGTTGCCACTTTCAATATACATACGTTATCGTTCGCGTAGAAAATTGTATTGGGATCTGACATTGTCATGTCATGTCATGTCAAATCCCTATATTTTTTTTTACTTTTAATGTGAACGATAATGTTAATTTAAAGTGGAAACTTGTGATAGACGTGCAGATTTAAAATGAAGGAATACGGTTTTCATTTGAATTCGAGTAAACTCAGTAACAATGTGTTATTAAAAACATACGCTATAAACAGTTATTAGTGATTCGTTCACCATGACGGCACAGTCACTTGCCTCTGACTACCCCGCTTGGGATAAAGTCGTGATGATATGTTATGTTATAAACATCACATCACCCTCCTTCTGACGCAGTCGGGTAAAAAGCAAAGGAAAATTGAGCCATTTGGTCTCTTTTTGTTAGTTTTTAGTGACTTACTTATATTCCCGAAACATCCTTTTTCCAGATTATTCTTCACATAAACGCGATTTAACCTATTTTATGCCGCTCCAGATTAGTTAGTCAAATTTTGCCTCGGTCGCTTTAGTGATTATGAACCATAGTAACTTTCCAGATCCAGCCTGCCGATAATCAGCTTCAAACTCTCACCTCAAAATGTAATCTATCCTGTCCATGTTTAGTGACTCACCTCTCCAAGCACATTCTTCTAGGTTGCACAACTGTTCTTGGTGAATCAATCAATTCGATCTCCCAGGAAAACCACCTAGAAACTCTTCTTCCCAAAAACAGTAGTGGTTTAGTGACTCACCAGATGTAGCTGGTCGATGTTCTCGTGGCGGCTCTCCACTCCGAGGAGAACGAACATTACGCTCTCCTAAGGCAAATTCTGCGTTCTAAGTCAGTTTAATGACTTTCTGTGACACACATTGACTCATCAGATCCAGTTTGTTGACCATCTGCTCCAAATTCTTGTGCCCCTCTTTAACTTTGTATTTATTTTGTCCAAGTTTAGTGACTTACCAGATCAGTTGTCTGAGAATTTTTTAGGTGGTGAAACCATTCTTAGTGAATTAATCAATTCGATCGTCCAGAAAAACCAGCTAGAAACTCTCCTCCCTGAAAACAAAGTCGTTCAGTGACTCACCAGATGCAGCCGGCTGACCATCTGGGCGAGGTTCTCGTGGCGGTGCTCGACGCCGAGCTGCAGCGCGCAGACCTTGATCTTGAGGCGGCGGCACAGCGGCTCCAGCGCCGCCGCGCATCCTTCCACTCCGGGGAGCACGAACATTACGCTCTCCATTACGTGGATTGCTTCGTCACCCTATAAATGTACGAATGTTAATTTTGACGTACTAAAGGGCTAACGCTTTCATTAAACAGGGACCCTAGACTAAGATGCTCAGACACAGTCACCTTTAAAAAGGTCGTCCCAAAGGTTTTAAAAGGTCATCCCAGAATAAAGCAGAGTTCGTATCATTGGTTAAACGAATACGTAGTCTAGTTTCTGTAGTTATAGAATAGAAACGAATGTAACTACTTCACTGGATTCGTTATCTTTCAAGGGATCTGGTACTCACAAACCCTGGTTTATTGCGAAGGATAGTGACCAATCGAGCTAACTAGTTATACTAGTACTTAAAACCTCATGCTTGATCACTAGTCAAGCGAAAAAGATATCAATTAATTTGCAGTTTCTATGTAAATCTGGTAGGTGTAAACTTGCTGGATCTAGCCTTTTGGCAACATTCAAAATGTTTAAGGAAAGCAAATTGACGATATCATCATCAGCTCATACAAATTTCAACAAAACACCTGACATTTGACAAGTGGCGTGGTGTAACTAACCTCAACTCCGTCGCTGACCATCGTTGGCATGTAGATGAGCGGTTCGGACACCATGTTCTCGTCTCCGAAGTTCCTCATGAGGACCCTGAGGCCAGCAGCTCCTTCGGCTACGTTGGGTCGCGCCGCTGATGTTGAGGCCGCTGCTTCGCGTTGGGCTGTTAGTTCTACAAGCCTGGAATAAAAGACGTCAGCTACGTTTATTGAAGGAAAATTAGGGTGTTTGCGATGTTGAAAAGAAGATTCAGATGCAAAATAGACCAGTACGTCTACCACGAGTTGCCACTTTAAATTTACGTTATCGTTCGCGTAAAAATTTGTATTGGGATTTGACATGTCAAATCTGATCACGTAAATTTAAAGTGGCCACTCGTGGTAGACGTACCTACATATTTTAATTTGTAAAATTTTGTATAGATTGTTGAAATTACTCTGGTTATTATTAATATAGGAATTTTGCTAGAAAGTTTAAAAATCTCAAATACATATTCGATACCATACAAATTGAAGTTGTAATACACAGAGCTGATTATATTTTAGCCGTGGCTGACGTTGGTTTTTACCTCTATACTTTAAGTGAGGCCCCCCGATACCAGTTTAAATGAGGCCACCACTTGTAAATAATTGGTAAACAGATCAGTATGATTACCACGAGTTTACTTACACCAATGCTAGCCGCTAGTGTCCGCGTAAACGCGATGACGTTTTTATATTAGACTCCGGTACCAG
The DNA here is from genome assembly GCA_947369235.1 of Udea olivalis. NCBI lineage: Eukaryota > Metazoa > Arthropoda > Insecta > Lepidoptera > Crambidae > Udea > Udea olivalis. The sequence continues at coordinate 13,450,769 of OX376362.1, read as the reverse complement.
TGCCTCTAGTTACTAGTATTATAAATGGAACCAAAAAAAGCATACAAATTTTCTGAACGCAACTATCGCTGTTCACGTGCGGAAACCCATGGTAGGTATACTGATGGTTGTTATTGATCAAGAAGATTCGACTTATATAGTATTTTCCATTTCGCCTACCTTGCGAAGGTGAGTGTCCTGATGTCCTGAGCGGTGAGGAAGATCTCGAACTCTCTCTCCAGCGTCTGTTTGATTTCCACCGCCATCATACTGTCCATGCCCAGTTCGGCAAGAGATACTTGCTGTGACACCGTCTTCAAGTCCTTGATGCCTATTGAACGAAACATTTGCTTTAGAATATGATGCAGAAACTCCTTAGCCTTTAACTTAAAAATTGAGGAAACTAAGGGTCAGCGGTTGAATGAGTTTATTTTGGAAGATCTCTATATCACAAACGACTGTCTACCAGTGGTTGCGAAAAGTTTCTAGGCTTCTTTGAACTCGTAATGTGACATAATTAGAAGTAATAGTTGTTTTAGGCTGAGAGCATCCGCGATGAGGTAGAGTCACCGGTAATGGAAGCTGATGATACTACGAAGGTTGTTCGGGAGAATAATGTACAAAGCAGATCACTTAGAAAACCACCACAATTCAGTTCAGAAGACTCGTGTGTTGTCATTATCATCAGCAAAGAGGGAAAGCTCTGGAAAAATAATAAGACCGTTAGCTTACCCATAATCTGAGCAACAGCATCAACAATATTCCCACAACCGGAGCCTCCTGCCTTCTTCTCCGCGACTACAATAGAAGACACGATCGGCGAGTCTTGCTTCAGGAACTTGTCCAGAGCCAGCAGACAAGATGAGATCCTCTGCTGGAGTGTGCCCCCGATCTCTAGCTGGACGTCATCGTCTTGCATGTCAGCAACGAGACCGACCTGGCGTGGCAATAATTTTTGTTTACTTTTATTCTTTATTGTAACTACACACGTGGAGGCACGTATTGGTGCTGACATGAGCCCCAGGTTTTTTAAAGATCATGTGAAGGCTTTTGTACATGGGAACACACACGAATGGCAGACTCTATGCCCGAAAACATTGTTCAGCAGTTGATTGGGTGTACATTTCTCAGGTATGGTAGACAATTTAGGAAGCTTGGTCTGTGCAAAACAATTTCTCACAAAGAGAATACAACAAAGACGGAATAACGTATTTTGAATTTTTATTGACTTATTAGTAGATCGATCTATGAGTCAGGCTTCATGGTGATCGGTCTCATTAATTAACTTTAAAACAAATAAATACCAAAGGCCAGAAGTCGGATTTGATGAAATTGATTAAACGAAAAAGTTACTGTTAGTGGTTTTCGAACAATGATATTATTACTGTTTTTTGTTGTTTAGTAGCCGCGTCATTTTTCTACCTTAAACCCGAATTTGTTCATCGATTTTTTTTTATTCTGGTTGGAGATTAAGGTCGATTTGAACTCCATACAAATAAAGAATGCCATTTTTGGGTGAAAGGAAATCAAAAAAATTCGGAGTCAACTTAAATTAATAAATAAGTAGAAAAAACAGTTTTTACTCACATCACCAACAGCTCCCCACTGTACAGCCAAAGCAGGTAGACCCAGTTTCTTCCTCCACTCGCATATCCTCTCCATCACGGAGTTGGAGAGACCGTAGTTTGTCTGCCCGGCGTTGCCGCGACCGCACGAGACTGATGAGAATACCACGAAGTTTCTGCGGCAAAAAAAAAATGCTCAGTTGTAAAAAAGATACCTAAGCTATTGACTGGGCAAGTCTTACTGCCGTCAATCAATAAACACCGTAAATACTTACGAGAATCTAAATGGTTCTCGTTAAAAGACGAATGAAACACAATGTGAACCTGCATACCTCAATCCTGGACAATGTTTCTTCGACAGTTTATCCAAGTGCATAGTAGCCAGAGCTTTCGGCCCAAACGAAGTTTTGAAACTTTCCGGGCTTTGGTTCTGGAAGATAGAGTCCTTGAGGATGACGGCCAGGTTGAAAATGGCGTCCACGTGACCCATGGACTTGGCCATGAGCAGCATTTCCTCGCAGCCGCTCTCTGTTGTGACGTCATGGGTCGAGATCTGCACGTCAGCACCGTAGCTTGCCCAAGCCCTAGTAAGATACCAGTTAAAAAATTAAAACATTTTACTTCTATGTGAAGTTATACTTTAGAGGAGTAAGGGGATTTCCTGGTCAGGGTTAGTTAGAAGTAAAAACATGTAAAGAAAATAAATGATATCACAAAAAGATGTAGAGGTTTAAAAGACCAATAAAATGTCCCATCAATCATGTTTTTTAAAAGGATACTACAAGAACTAAGTATATTTTAGCGAAAGACGTACCTCAACCTCGAAGACTGATAACCGTTGGTGATTCCTCTACGGGATGTGAGGAGTATTTTCCTGCCATCTCTCATGATGAGCCAATCAGCCAGCTCCAGACCGAAGCCTCCCAGACCTCCCACTATCACGTAAACGTTGTCTTCTCGGCACATGTATCTGTAAAGATGGTCACGTTAAAAGCTAACAAGTCATGCTACGCCAACTTGAAGCTGAGTCAGGAAAATAAAGAAAGTTGGGTTAAGGCACTGCAATTCTGAGAGCAAGGGCCTTATCACAATCCCTTATAACTGGTCTAGTTAATTCCTTAAACTGAAGGTAGCGAGCAATTTCGTAACATGATCTTCCACTTCCAGCCAGTCAGCGGTTACCAGCACTAATGCATCCTTTAAGCTGGATATTTATTGACGAAATTGCTCGATCCTGAATGGATATAAGTGACTGTAACAAGGCCACTGGCCTGCTTATTAAGGGGTCAGATGGTCATGGTGTATGCTGTGTGGTTACTATAATTTGGCAGGTTTAGATGCACCAATAAATATAGCACATGGCCGCTCATGTATAAAGCGACAGAAAATGGCTGCTTAATAGCTATGAGACGAATTTAGAGACTGACCTGCCTGGTGGGTGTAAAAAGTGCTTCAATAAAAGTCTAGTGTCTAAGTGCCCACTTGTTGTAGTTTAAAAGCTTTCTGATGGCAACTTTTTCCAGGCTTTACCGAATTTTTCCTATTCATAGAAATAGCCGGACTGCATAGAATCCCTTATATTTTCATTCGGAAATATTGGTTGTTGGGTAAACCACACAGCGAACTAAACCAACTGAGCATGAAGTAGCTTGCTTTGATATAGGATTGGTTAGGCATTGAGACAGAAAAATGAGTAATGGCATTTTTTAATATTTTCGAACATCAAAGAGAATTACGTGAAGCCTAGAAAGTTACGAAATGTTTGGCATATTAAAAGCAGATGGAAAATACTCGGGCATTTTATTATACTTTTACGTGGCTTAGTGGTATACTTATAGTTGTTCTATCGAAGTGTAAATCGGTTGAACTTCATGTAAAAATAATAATTAGCACGAATTTATTTAAAACTTGATACCTATCCATTTTACTATTTGTGTGTGTAATAAGTAAGACTGATCGATGTTTGTTATAGCAACATTTAACAAGAAACAAAATTAAACGTCTCCTTAACAATTGCATTCGCTTTATCTTTGGGCTTCGTAAATACGACCATGTTTCTAGCTACCGGATGAAGCTGAACTGGCTGCCAATCCGTCAGCGTAGATGCATTCGTATTTGTGCACCATTTTCTCAATCCTCTTTTAACCCAATTCTCCTGCTTCGTTTAAAAACTAAATTTTCACTTCCCTCATAATTCGAACAGTCGTCAGTTGCGTTCTATAAATACGCTTTCTCTCCCTACACCCGTTCATTCTTTTGGCTTTTTGTCTAGTTCCTTCACTGTTTCGGCAATACGACTTTAGAACTAACTGCCGGTCTTGGTTAGAAAGGCCTGCAGTAAATGTGCATTTATAAAGGCTTTGCGTGCGCACTTCAAAGGATTGATGACGCCTCAAGAACTGTAGTTTTGACATTCTCTTAGATCCATCTGTTATCTGTCTGTTATTTCTTTTAAGTGGTTGATTGGTAGAGAATGCCTCTAGGCATGAAGTCCGCCCTTTGTACCATAGACTATGTGCAATATAATCAAAACAAAATGACCGAATCGGTCGATAACTTCGTTCTGAATCGGGGGGCGGAACCAAAATATTTGTTTTCATTGTTTAATTTCAGACTATCTTCCCGGTGATGGAAAACATCGATAAAAACCAAAACAACCCGGATAGCGGCAGAAGGCTCACCACCTACCACGTTGGGTTCTAATACCATTGGTGAAAAGTGGGCTTTTGAGTGTTCCGTTCACCATGACGGCAACAGTCACTCTGACTACCTCGTTTGGGATAAAGTCGTGATGGTATGTACGAGTATGTATGTATGTACTAATACCAGGGTCCCTATTGGATATGTATCATACTATAATTTACTATCTTCTGTACATATGGCTTGCAAATAAAATATTGAGTATGAAATTCTAAAAATGTTATGAACAACAAGTAGAGGAACCTTCACAGCTAGAATGAATCTATCTTCTAGAATATGACATAAACATCTAAGTTCTACAACTTGCCAAAGTGTGTCTATTATGCAAATTCTTAAACAGGTTAATTTCTGCAAAGCACAACAGTCTTCGCAAGTATATTATCATACCAAATGTAACATGCAATGTTCTGAATTACCGAATACCCAGCTCTCTCAAATAGATTGACATTAGGATGCCAATGTTAGTAAAGGAATTCCGTCGACTGATTACATTATCACAGACTCTCCACCGGCTGTGCAAACCAAGCCACAGTGCATCTTTGCAGTGAAGTGGGTAGCTCAGTGCTAAACCAATACCAGTGTTATTTTGCAGGATGTTGGACACGGACACTGCATTTATTAAGCAGACTTTTTACCGGACTTCAAAGATATTTATTGCGATGACATATTTAAAAGGTTGGATTTGAACCTAAAAAGGAATTAGATGCTTAAAGCTTAAAGAAGGTTTTGGGTAGGTTATATTTTGTTTTGTTAGGTATATTTTATTGTAAAAAGATTTAACAATCACAAATTTTATTTGGAAGCAATAACTCTATTCTGTACTCTGTGGCTTAGGCTCAGACATCGAGATCAACTGATTTTCTATTTTATTTACTTTTTCAAAGGCACTGAAAATGCAGTATTTCATTAGGAGTACATTTTTCCAACTCAATGGTTTTGAATAATAATAATAAATAAATATGTGGGACAACTCACACCAAGATCATCTGACCCCAAACTAAGCAGAGCTTGTAATATGGGCGTCAGAGACTGATAAACATACTCAAATATTTCTAAATACATACTTAAATAGATAATAACACCCAGACACACAACAAATACAAATGTTCGTCACACAAATATTTGTCACGGGTTGGGATCGAACCCACGACCTCCGGCGCTAAAGGCAGGATCGCTGCCATTGCGCCAACAGGCCAGTCAAAGTCAGTCAGGCAAAGTCAGTTGAATAGCAACGAAAAGACAGAAGTATTTCGATATTTTGGGGCCCGTATTCTAGAATCGTACTCAAGCACTGATCTGTATTTGAGTAGAGATTTCAAAGCGTCAGTTCATACGAAAACGTCTATACTTAAGTACAGATTTTGATTTATAATACGGGCCTAAGTATTGTCAATGCTTTTCACCACTTTTGAAAAAATAACAACAAAATCAAATTTTATCTTACTAACCTTTGAATTATGAAGTTAACTAGTAGATAACTGTTAAAATTAGGGATACATTCGACTCTCCGGTTCCAGAGTCTTAGGATTCGGTCAGTCAATATTTTTGAGGCTCCCCTACGAGTATTTTCGTTGTACAAGATCTGGGTCCCACTGCCAACGAATATTCTCGTAATTGATTGTTTGCGATTTCTAACGAATCCTAAAAGAGTGGCGGTGAAAGGAGGGCGGAGTTAAATTCTGTGGCATTTGAAGTAAAACATTATTGAATCATAAAAAACTATAATAGAATTTTTTTTTGCATACATCACTGGGAACTTACTTTATATGTATTTTGTATGGTGGCAATGGGCATATGAATATAGTTACTACGAGTATATTCGTATGGCAGCGAACGTGTTAACTCGGTGAAAACAGCGAATACTTTGGAACAAACAGACTTTTATGGATTTCTAGGTGGTAGGGAACCATTTATAAATGTATTATGCATTTACGTACCATATAGACCTCATTTTCTTGAATACTATTTCACTAGGCGTCCACAAGTTACGACACACACTGAATAATACGAACATTTTAAACCGGAATGGTTAAACAACCAGATTTACGGTGAGAGTTCTAAGTTTCAAGAAAACTAAAATTTTACCTAGGAATAAAATTTGCAGTATAAACTTGAAAGGTGAATCTTTTATGCTTAGGTTATGAGCAGGAATGTTTCAGGGGATAATCCTCATGGTTGTACCATTTGGAGATTTCAAATAGAGAAATTGCAATGTATTTTTATTGAAGGCACAAAATGTGTAAATGATTAAAGAATTACTTATAGAGTTTTAGCTGTGGTTTCAGAGCGGAGAGGTTAAATAGTACCTTTCTCATTTTATTGCAATCATCGAAACTGTGCCATAGGCACCATGCGTAATGCCTAAAAATAGGCAATTAGAATTAGTTAGGTCAACATCAAAATCATTCGAAATGTAGGCAATGTAATTTAAGTTAGATATAGTTGCTAAGTTTTTGCTGAGTTAGCTCAAATCGATATTTTAAAAACACATGCATTAGTAGATTAAAAAAATCACAGAAGATTTTTCAAAGTCTATAGGTGTACGTACGTGAAGCAGTAACTGGATGAACCGTAGGTATCTTTTTAAATTCAGAACCTGAATTTTAAAAGGGAATATGGCTAGACTGAACCCACATTTTCTCTCCAATGTAAACTTCAACTGGGTGTTAGATCTTTAAAATTAGAGCAGACCGCGATTTTCTGAGGGGCCTACTACGGTTCAAATTTACGAAGTTCCGTGAAACTTTGGGAGGGTAAAAAGGACACAAAACGAATATGTATAAGAATAGGTTTTATATATTTTGTACAATAAAATATGTTTAATATAATACCAAAAAATCAACATCCATTTCGAACGATTAGTTTTTATGACGATCGAAAAATTGACGTTGCTACGTATTCGATGAACGGGAGTAGGGGGCCTAAACACAAGTTGCACGTGCACGTTAGTATGAAGCTCTTTTTGTTTTTATCTATACTTCATTCATTATAACATTAGAAATAAGAAGCAGGGGGGCTAAAATGAATGGCAATTTGCATTTGATGTTGCCATGACGATAATATACCTGAGTATAACCTGGCAAAATTTAAAACCCTTTCCGCCACAACGTATGAAGGGATTATGTAACATTTTAGATTTAGTAGAGTTATAGTGACAGTAAAAATAAAACCCCTGCCTGTTTTAGGTTTTTACATCGACAATATAATTTGATGCAAGACAAAATAATTTATTTAAGCGAAAGCCTCATAAATTCTGAAGTTCCTTTACTTTAGATGAGAACAATTAAGTGTGACATCTGCTATTTAAGTAGAATTTAATAAATTCGGCATAAATGTTAAAAGTATTGATGTCTATTGTACTTTGACCATAAAGTGATCCTTAAAAATAACCTTTTTTACTTCTGTCTAATGCTATAATGAATGGAGTATAGGTCTTATAATTAAAAAAAATACAACAGAAATTGTAATAGTTGACGCTTGTAGAGTATGCAGGTAATTCGTGTGTCAAGAATAAGAAAACGGATTGCTATCCTCAAAACGCTGGCATCACAATAATCGTCAAAAAAGTAGCACGCTTGGCTTTAATACAAACGCTCTTTGCGACATATATTTCGATTTATGTCATTGGACGACGTCACTTTAAATAGCGTGTTGGCTGCGTTTTCACCAGAGAAGATGCGTTGCGAGGGATGTGTGAGTTAAGAACCAATTGAATCGCTTCATTTACCCCATTACATTTAGCTTTGAGATTCTATTGGTTCTTGTCTCACACATCCTTCGCAACGCATCCTCGCACATCTCTGGTGGAAATGCAGTCTTAAATTCAACTTCCCTTCCCTTCTACTCTATGAATATTTTAATCGAAGCATCCTAAATTTTTATGTGACATTTTAATTTTTGACATTATAATTATTGATATTAGTAATTTTAAATTGAGAAAAGATTGAGATTTTAAGATCATCTGACCCAAACTAAGCAGAGCTTGTAATATGGGCGTCAGAGACTGATAAACATACTTAAATATTTCTAAATACATACTAAAATAGATAATAACACCCAGACACACAACAAATATAAATGTTCATCACAAAAATATTTGTCATGGGTCGAACCCGCGACCTCCGGCGCTAAAGGCAGGATCGCTGCCATTGCGCCAACAGGCCATATTGATATTGATATTTACTTTTAATTTAAATTTCATGGGTAATTATAGTGTTTTAATGGTTATTCTAATGTTTGCTATCATGTATAGTTACCTACGTCATCATGAATGCATTTAATCTGTTAATTTAAATTGTATTGGTAATTTCAGTGTTATTTAAGATTGTGATTTAACAATTTTGGTTAGGAATAGTAATTTTAATGTCTTTTGTAATGTATTGGCATACCATAAATGAATATAATTTATTAATGTAATGAACATTTGCACGCTGTTAATTTAGCAAATTTTAGTAAGACTATGTGTACCTGATCAATAATGACACATGTATTTATTTAACCTAAAATTTATGCAAATAAATTGTTTGAATTTGAGTTCAAGTTTCATTCATACTAGTAATTAGTACCTACCTGGGTAAAGCATCAATGGGCATGTGCGTGGGCTTGACGGGTCTGTGGCTGCGCTCTTCCTCACGGATCTTCACGATAACCTAAAAGCCAAGTAATAGGTAAGATTACTTCTATAGTAAAATCAGCATACACACGGTCCAACTGCTAGGTAAAGGCTCACCATTGACATCAAGTCATCGCTACGATGTGTGTTGGATATTGGCTTAATCACCACGCTTGGCAAATGCGGGTTTGTATCACGGAAACCTAAAAAACACTTTGCCCGACCTGAAATTTTCGTTCAAATTCTAAGGTCGGCATTTCGGGTCGAGCTCTGTTACTTCTCGGCCGTTAACAGAGTCAGATTCCTTGCATAGAAATAAAGTTGAAATTCAGCTGTCGGTCTTAGAGTATCCTCGCCTTACGGAAATAAACTTATCATTGGTTCAGAAAAAGAAACCAATTCAAAAGTGAACAGTAGGGGAGACCGGGTAGAAAAGTAACATTTTCTACTTCTTCTCTGATTTCTAGCTATCAAACCTATTTTCAATGAGTTGAATGTCGTTATATATAACTTTGATTTATACTCTTTCAATCTTCATTACAATGGACGCCATTTAACAAGCGATTCAATATTTGCAAAGGTCTCAAAAAAATCTGGCAAATGTTACTTTCGACCACAAAGTTAGGACAAAAGTTGTTACTTTCGTCCTAACTAACATAATTTCTGGAACTTATAACATGTAAATTAAAAAGGAAAACCAAATACAATCAACTTATTTGTTAAGAAAAAAAAAAGAAACAAAATCACTTTCTTCTCATGAAATTTTAACGTAATTAAAGCTCATTAACGTAATTAAAGCTCATTTATGCTCGAAAAGTGACTCAGGTTCGTTGCTTGTGGGCTTCACAATGATATTCGGGTGTCTGTTTAAAATCCGGTTAACCATTCCTTGCCTGCCATACTATCGGCATTCTACTTCTCTGGATAGTCCTTTTTATATTTGACTGCTTATGCCACGTTACTTTAGTACCCAGCTTCTTTTCTGAGGTTAAAATGGCCAACGATTCAAACGGGAACATGCAGCTCAAAACTGTTTATCACATGCTAAAGATAACAAAATGACAAATTACTAAGAAAATAATGACACTGATAACACCATTTTAACATTGCGCTAATACTTGAGGAAAAATCACAAAAAGCAAAATCACTTGACGTCTCCTAACAAAAACTACGACCGGGGTGCAGGCGCGGCTATTAAACGCATGCGTGAAGCGCGTTGCTGCCTGACATCGGAGGAGCGCGCGAGTCGTTTCGGTCACTATACGAGAGTATTTGTTACTTTCGAGACGCGACACTTTTGTACCCGGTCTCCCCTAGAACCATTATTATCTCAATTTCTTTAGTAATTAGCCTATTGGCTTATTCACCATGCTTGCCAAATGCGGGTTCGTGATCACAAATCCGAGCTAAGTTCCGGAAAATACACCTTCCCCGACCTGGGAATTGAACCCGGGGCCTCCGGGTTTGAATCAAATTTGTTTAAATCATGGTATTCCCTTATCTTACCTTGCCGATGTGCTTGCCAGCCGCCATGTATCTGAAGGCAGTCTCAACCTCGTGCTTCTCGAAAGTGCAGTAGGTGAGTGGTCGCACGGCGCCACTTTCTATACCCGAGAGCAGCAGTTCTTGCAGCCTCTGCAGAAAGAGCATTATTTAATGTGCTGGATAATGTCAGTGCACTACTAAGGTCTCGTGGTTTGAGGGTGTTCCGGAGCAGATACTGTTTTGTAATTTACTGTCTTGACATAGTCTTGTCAATATCTGTTTCGCTTTGCCGTCTCGGTATGTATGTTCTCTTAATATTTCCTGTTTTTTAATAATATTAAACTAATATACGCTTTCTTTTGCTCCTTTAAACCTACAGTCTAATATTTCACCTCCCCTCCTTCACAGAGGGCACTCGCCCTAAATGCGATCATTGTAGCAAAAAAAGTGTGGTATTTTTTGTTATATTAGCAGTACGAAATTACTAGTAAATATATTTTACGCTAAACTGGAATAGTTTTTTTAATATTTAGAGAAAAAAAGAGACAAAGGTAATTCATTAGTCACATTTGATCAGCATGTCTACCCTGAATTACCGTCACGTAAACGGCGATCGTTGCTTTTAGTAATCTGTGCTATTTTTGATTCCACTTTTAATCACTAGGGGCGCTGTACCGACATCCCATACAAAAACATGACGCGGTTTAGGCGGAGGCTAGCGGAGGCTAGCGGAGGCTGGCGGAGGCTGGTGGAGGCTAGCGGAGGCTAGCGGCTGCCATTGGTGTAAACTGATGGTAGACTCATAGTTATTTTCTGAACCCCACGTCGTGGTAGAAGATGTAGACCAATATGATACGATTCGTCTTGAGCAAAATTATCTATAAACTGACGGGTAAGTAACTATTGATGTTGATTTTGACCTTTAAGTAGCGGCCGCGATAGCAGCGGCACCTAATTCGGTAAAAAAATATTATTCTCACCCTTCTGAAGTCCTCGCTCTGGTCGAAGATGTAATCCAACATGATGCCGTGGAAGGAGGTCTCCTTGAGGAAGAAGTACATGCCGATGGGCGTGTTGTTGTTGATGTCGAACTTGCCAATCTCGAGGAAGCGGCCGCGGTAGCAGAGGCACCGCACTGACGCCTGGATTATATAATATCATGGAAATAGAAAGCATTTATTAAATATATAGACATTGTTACATGCCCACAAAAATAAGAGGACCTCACTCAGCATTCAGCCTAGGCTTTATGGGTCCAGACGCCGATTTTCAGTGGGCTCCAACTGAGAAGACGCACGGACATTTGAGGTGGTATGTATGTAATACGAATTATTTTTGTTTGGAAAGTATTAGAAGTAATAGACTCTCAAGCACACTGTGTTTGTGTAGGCAACAGATGAGTATTTCTTATTCACAATAAAGCTAATAAAAAACCGTTGAATATGTATAAACGCAAAATTGCTTGTTACCTTATTAGCTGGTTTCATTTATTCATTCAATAATTGCACGTTACATGGAATAAGGTGACAATTATAAGGGTTACAGTACATGTGACGCCCTGTACTAGAGTGTTGCAATTTTATCTAATTCTATACATTAATTAATATTACTATAACACATTTTTATTGCACAATTAAAACTATTTACAATTATAAGCTTAGTTATAGTAAATGCTTATGTGTTGTGTTATGTGAAGTGTGTACCTACGTACTGCAAAAGTTGTGAGGCCTATATTTAATATTAACTAAACTTCTTTTCAAAAAACTCAGGATCACTCTAATAACATTTTGCTATAAGAAATTGTTTTAAACTTTATCATCATTTTTCAAGTGAAACCATAAGAGCTTGTAAAAAGCAAACAATTTTAATCAGTTAATGCCTGATTACCCTGATAGGTAGGAAACGATTCCAAGACTTACGTGTAACTTCTCGTCAGAAAGTGAGTTTAGGACCATGTCGACTCCCTTGCCCTTGGTTTCCTTACGAATCATGTCTTCGAACGACGTGTCACGAGAGTTGCCGATATGGCTATCTATAAACAAAATATACAATTAGATTTCATACCAAAATAAAACCATTGATTCCAAAAAATTGCATTTTCACGAGGGTGCCAAGACTGCCAAGTACACAAAATCGCAAAGTAAAGCTAAACTGATTTGCACCTGTCAAGTTAGATGGTGGTATAAGGAAATCTGGCCCCTACTCCCGTTCGTCAAACAGTAGTTACGTGAAATTTCGCTCGTAAAAAAACATAATTACCGGTAAAAATTGATGTTGATTTTTTGGTATTCCAATAACTATATTTTAATGTACAAAATACATGAAAACCATTTATAACATAATAGTTTTTGTTTACGTTTTACCCTTCCAAAGTATTACGAAACATCGTAATTTTGTTTTGAGTAGAGACCCTGGTTACCTTTGAGCTGCGGGAACAGCTTCTTGATGAAGGCCCTCTTCTCAGCAGTTCCGACGGTTGTGAACACCTCGCAGCCGTAGTGCAGCGCCACGTTGATGGCGGCCTGGCCCACTCCGCCGGAGCCGGCGTGGATCAGGATTGACTCGCCACGTTGAAGCTGACCTACCATTATCTACCAAGAAAGTAAAGTAAATTAAAAAGTTAAGTAAAAAATACCTTTATTCATATAGCCTTATAGAAAGTACTTATGACAAGTCATATAGTTACAAAAAAAAATTAAAGCAAAAATATACTAAAATAAACTTACATAAAATAATACTATGCTAGTAAATATCATAATTAAACATAATGTGACTCTCTACCACCGGTTCGGAGGTTGTTTCCGATCGAGAAGACTCCGGCAAGAAACTCGATGGTTACTCTTTTCAATCTTGTTTTTTAACACAAAAATTGAATTGACAGAGTAAAGTCATAACAAAAAAGTGTGCAGAGGAGCAGATTATACCTAAGATGCCCACAAATTCTTATCATTTAAGAAATCCTCAACACTATAATAAAATAATTAAATATTCAATTACCAACTAAAATAATATACTTTCATTTTTATTTTGTTTATTTTAGCATTTTACAATGCTTGTTTTTATATCTACAGATAGAAAAACTAGATAAAAACTAATTTCGGACCTTGAAGAAATCAGGCAGGATTCGAACCAATGGGTTACAATGTATTACCTATGTGTTACAAAGTAGATCAATAAACACGGTATAAACAATGTAAGTACGGTCACGGTCCACCCCTCCTGGTTACATTTTGATACGAGCTACGGATACTGAAATTTGCACTTCAGACCTCAAAGCTGTCTGGTGTAGGTACTTCGCTCCAATTCCAATAGGATTCCGATCAAATCTATTTCCGACTGAAGCCAGCTTTAAGCTATTACATATTGTTTCCTCTCATCTAATTTAATCACCTAATCATAATAGCTTGAAAATAAATGTGAAATTTATCTGAATTTATAATGAATGAAGCAATTAATAAAATAGTCCTGAAAACCTTTCAGAACTTACCATAGCATAGTATACGGTGCCGTAAGCGACCGGTACGGTGGCTGCCTCTTCGAAGCTCCACTCGTCAGGGATGCTCCAAATGAGATGACGGTCAGCCTTAACCATGTTGGCCATTCCACAGTTGCGGATCATACTCATCACGCGGGAACCACTAGGAAATGTTTTTGAATTATATTACGGCTAATTTACTGAGGAGCTAGTCTGCCTGGCCCACTGAACACCCAAAAAGACAAACTATTTGAAAGAAGGCTCTGATTGAGTTGTTCAAAAGCTTTTGTTAGCAAAGCTATTTCACAACATAAAATGCTATCACTTCACGAAAATAATCATTACATACTTGACAGTCCTGCCCACGACCTCGAAGCCTTGTACGCACTCCTGCGCAAGTCTTCCACGGGCCACGGCGTCGACGGTGACTCGACCGATGGCCGTCATGATGTCACGGAAGTTAAGGGCGGAACAGTACACCTGGTGAAAAAGCACACGAACAATGTTAAATAACGATTAAGGTCGGTTCAAACACACTCGGCAAAGTGTTGGCTTCTGATCCGTTTGCCAGGGTGATGGCAATTAGGGGTAAAGGTCGTGAGCGTTATATTTTATATTCAATGTAGTTTTTGAAACTATACGGTATTTCTGACAACCAGAACACACGGACCAGTGGCATCGCTATCACGGGTACGAAAGAAGACTTTGATTCTAGGATAGGAACAAAAAAGTAATTGAAACAAAAACAAGAATCCATTATTAAAATCCTATTCTCCAGTTTTTTTAGTATGGATACTACTTTGGGTGAACAAGTATCGCAATAAAAAGCAACGCTAAAGCTATCCATACTGGACAAAAAATATCAGAAAACGAAGATCTTTAACTTACATGAATCAACACATCGCTAGAGCTCTTAAATGGCTGGTTGGGCCTTATGGGCCCCTCGAGCCATTTCAGCGAGGACAGATCTCCGATGGTGAGGGTGTTTACGAAAGCGTGGTCTGCGCGGACTGTGTCCAAGTCGCCTAGGAGAAGATGACGGTATGTTCCCCATTGGCCCTAAAAATCAGACGATTGTATAGTGGAGCTTGTGGAAGGTTTAACTTCTAGAATAAAGAACTCATATTGTGGTTTCGTGAAATACAGGAACACTTACATCCTGGAAGATGTTAATAGCCAAATCCTTATCCAGCTGCTCTTCATACATTTCTAAGTCAGGGTTGAAAGGTGGCGCCGATGGGTCTGAAATGAGCATACCGTAGACAATCTCACCACCAGGCTCTTTCCTGAGACAGTTAACCAGACCTAAAAGACCATTGATATGCTCGTCTTGGTTGTAAAGAACCACCTTCTGGCCTTCCTTCAACTCCTCCTTGACTTTGTCAATCCAAGCAAAGGATTCGTCGTTTGTGACAATCTTGACAAACTTAGCTGGTCGGGCTCCAACTCTCTTCCTGAGGAGGACCATGTATTCCAAGCCAGTGTCCTGGATGGTGATGACGTCATATTTATCGGAGAAGCGTTTGGGATCAGGGCGGTCCTTCTCTCGGCTGAGGATGAAGCATTTGTCACGGAGAGTTCCTAGGCCTTGTTGAAGAACCTGTTGGAATTCGGGTTGGACTTTAGCAAAATAAGAATGATTGAGTAAATTTAATAAAATGGCTCACAGAGAAAATTCATTATTACATTTTTGTGAGAAATAGTTATGCTGTGAGCTAGGTATGATATACTTGTTGATTTATCAGAACTTATGTACTCACATCGTCTCTCTTTAGGAGATTGGCACCAATGAACACAACAGTGTTAGATTCTCCGGTCAACTTTTTATTCTCAACAGTAATGTTTTGTGGCATCTCTATGGGATCTTCAGATACTAACAGCAGCTCCGCTTGAACCAATGGTAAATCTCCTAGAACCTCACCAACTGTTTCAATGATAGGCTCTAAGTTGTTCCTCTTGTATTCCTCGTCTACAAGCTCAATGCTCTTTACTTTGTAAGTTTGAATGTTTTCTAGGACCAGTTGCAGATTGGCACGAAGAATATCTTCAATCTAAAATAAATATACTGGGAATTAGATCGATTTCAAAAACAAAACGTTTGTATTGAAATCAGGCCTATGCATACCATCATCTTTCCGGTTCCATAGTTGGGAATGAAGACGTTCTTTTCGAGAACTGGGACACCGAGCGGGATCCTCTTGGAGATTGGAGTGGCGTGTAGACCTCGGATCTCCACTCCACCAGCCCTATTGATGAATATTATAGACGTTTGATTGAAATAGTTTCGAAAACCTTAACTGCGCTCATTATAGTTTTGAATTTTGTACGAAAGCTAAATCTATAAGTTTTCTTTAAAAGTTTCATGCTGTATAGAAATCATCTATAGCATTTATGTACCTGATGACGTCCACGTCAGGGTAAACGCGAATTTCAAAGGAATGTTTAGTAGAATCAGGGTTCATCTTGGAGATAGCGTTGTAGTGCATGTTGGCGTCAATGGACATCTTCTCAATCCTAGTGGGCACGAACAGTCCTCTGGTGTCCTGGCCGATGATCTTAGCCTGGAGCATGCAATCCATGAATGTGACCCAGTTGTTGACCCAGGCCAGACGGCCGCGGGTACCCTCCACGTTGCAACCAATCACTCCACGGAAAAGACCACTGTGGATTTAGGGATTTATAACAAAAATAGTATATAGTATAGTAGTTTTTTTTACTGATAAATTAAAAATATGAATTAAAAGAAAAACACGTGGTAAACTACGTACTAAAATGCACGTCTGCCTAAATGATAAGTTAGTATAGCTGAAACTTTGAAACTTGACTTAAGACTAGAAGAGTCTTGATTTATTTGTAATCTACTTGAATTTTTTACTCTGACGTCTTTTCTTCGTTTAACGCTTCTCCGTGAAAGCGTTTTTCTACATATTTTTTTGTTACTCGTATTAATAAGTAATCAAAGAACGTACCTGTACTGGTATCCCCTAAGCCTCAGCTCCTTGTAAAAGTCCTTGGTTAGCAAGTGCTTGATGTTAGGGCCACTAGATTCTGGTAGCGGCGGGATCACGCGGTAGTCTTGGCCGACATTTTTTTTTTCGTAGATGCGACCAGTCACGATGGATGCTCCACTTTCTACAATCTAATTGGACAGTCCACAGGTTATTACGAGTATTGTAGCTTTTGATATCATTCTCCAGTTAATATTTGCACAATTAGATGAGCCTAAGTAGATTTAGACAGAAGATCCAACCTGGCATCATGTTTTGTTACTTACTCATTTGGCAGATTTTATCCATTTACTTGGACATACACGTACCTCAAAGTTGCCACTGCCTTTCTGGATCATGATGATGAACTCGAGATTTCCATCCTTAGGAATGTTGGTAGCTCTTTGGAAGCGGACATTTTCGAAGACCACAGAAACTTCTGTGTAGAGTTCTCCCATCATCATACCCAGTGTCTCCCAAACAAGGACTAGGTAGCCAGTAGCTGGGTATAAGTTGCGACCTGATAAGAAAAACAAGATGATGGGAAGGTGCTTGTTCAATAATCTAGGCCTTAGAGGGGGGAAGTGCACTAAACAAATAAACTTGGGATGAAAAAATAGAGCCACCCCCTTTTTAGATTTGAAGCGCAGGACAAAACTATGCGGTAAGGGGTCCGGGAGCGGAGGCTGGAAATGTATGGCACCGCCCCGCTACCGCGGGTAGTCTCTGTGTCGCAGGGTTAATGGCAACCCGAAAATTACAAAAAATCCTGCCCCGGAACGCTTCCGGTACCACCTCAGTATGCTCTGCGCCTTAGGCGGTATTCATACAGAATACCTTTAAATAAGCCAGAAGAGAATTTAATACCAGAATAATTTAAATAATAACGACAGAACCTAAAAAGAGCTCGTTGTCTCTGCTCTCAAGTACAATAATTTTATATCCTTATGATAATCTTGAGATATCGCTGTCAATTTCAAAGCGACTCTTCTATTCTGTTTCTCTTGCATCGAACATGAAGAGATGTTGGATATTTACCGTCAACTACGTGGCCAGCCATGTACTCGCTGTCTTCATCAACAATGGACATCCTCACAGTTCGCTCCCCGGACTTCATTTTCTCCTGAGCTCTGTACGATGTTACATACCTGTTGAAGATTTTTTATGACATCAAAATGTAACGAAAGAATTCTCTCGTTATCTCCTCATAATATAAATAATTATTTTACGTATTTATCGAGACAGAAACTGAAGATTTTTGGTTATGATAACCATTAACTATATTTTGAATAAAAAAGCGTACAATGCGCCATCTGACGCTCAAACAAATTGGGATCATTATTTTTAGCTGTAATGTAAAAAAAATGTACAACAAATGAACTGATTAATGGAGCGGTTAGTGGTTATTTGGTTTGAATAAACTTGCAAATTGACATTAATAAAAAAGCAAGGTAAGAGCAACAGCAGAACGAAGTTATAATAATTTAACACGACCACCGAGCATATAAAAAAAACATTAACGAAACATTGCGTTTATTTCAGAGGCTAAATGATTAACTTTGTATGCAGCTTTCATTCAAAAACTCAATCTGGAAGTTTGTTTTTAACTGCAACTCGGATCGCGGATTGTGTGTCCCGAGTTCAAATCTGACCAGCACAAAAATCTTTGTGTTCATTGTTTAATTTCCAACTCTCCGGTGATGGAAAACATCGATAAAAAACCAAATCAACCCGGATTGCGGCAGAAAGGTCACCACCTACCACGTTGGGTTCTAATACCATTGGTGAAATGTGGGCTTCTGAGTGTTCCGTTCACCATGATGGCAACAGTCACTTGCTCTGACTACCCCGTTTGGGATAAAGTCGTGATGGAAGGTTGTGTGTTATGTTATGTGCTTCTATTAGTGTTGACCATGAAAGGTATGGAAAAAATATTATCAATTCTTTTAACCTTTTTGTTCCCTGTTCTGCACTCTGTTTCGTTCCAGTTTTGTCAATTGATATCAGAATTGAATATGATCAAAAGCTTTTTATAGGCCGTCAGAATTGATGAGAATTTACACAAGAGAATTACCTCTCCTTTGTCAACTAAATCTTGATTGTGTTTGAGTCTACGAATTTGATGAATTTGTAATATTCACTTCTGCTTTGCATAACTGTCTGGGAGTTGCGAGTCATATTTCTGTAAGCTTGTTTATAATTTATAAACCCATTTACAAATTTGTCAGGCTACACATTAAAAAGTCAAAGTTAAATCCGAATCCAAATAATTTATTCGCAGAATGAATGTTTTAACATTACAGGTCTTAGTACAGGATTCAGTTTCAATGTCATTCTACAATGTTAAGCAATACAATATGAATCAAATTAAATAACAATTAAGATCAGTACCTAACAAATATTATGTCAAAAATTTAACTAAATTATACAATCATCATCAATGTCAAATTTCGTCTAAATATTCAGTGATGGCATAATAACATTTACCGAGAAGCCATTTATTAATTTTGTTTTTGAATATGTTGAGAGGCATGTCTTTTAAACTATTTAGCAGTTTAGTATAAATTTTAATTGCCATTGACGGCGCACTATTAGCACTACATATGAAGTTGCATTTAGGATAAAAATAGTCTCTTTCCATGCCTCGTATGCCTCTCTAGGGATTCAGCGTGGGTTTAGAGTAACCTGGATGCTGCTGAACAAAAATGCAGATTTCTCGAATATACATGCAGGGTAGTGGCAGTATATTTATCTTTTTGAATAGAGGCTTGCAGCTTTCCAGAAAGAAAAACAAGAAATAAACATTTTTTTCAACTTTAAAGGCCCTAATCATATCCACCGAATTCCCCCACAATATCAATCCATATAGCAATACCGAGGAGACATAGCCATGGTAAGCAGCAAGAGATGCTTTTTGCGATATAGTTATACAGTTAGTGTTATCACTTAATAAAAATGAGCCAAAAAATAAACTCGGCACTATGTTGAGAATCTTCTTGGTTGCCAATACCGTTAGCATTCAGTGGTCGCTATTCTAGGACAAAGGTGTTGGTTCTTCCAAACATAATAGTGTTTTAATTTGTTTTGTTTTCTGATATTTAATATGTTCTACAATAAATTGTACTTGTTTTTATGTTCAAGATAAAATTTAAAAGTAACCTACAAATCACTCCTAAAATCTTTTATGATTTTTTATGTGAACTCACACTGTGTCGTTACGCATTTTAGCAAGTGAACTAACTGATTCAATAAGTATAAAAAGAATGAATCGCCAAATGCTCAAAACTCGAGAACGGCTAAACCAATTGGGCTAATTATTTTTTCATATTTTTGTTACAGCACAAAGAGTTTCTTTTGATGAGAAAAAAGGTAAAAATAATAAAAACAACACCTTTCCTTTCCTATACAAACAACTCTGTTCCCAGGCCTATATGTTTTGACAGAACGAAGTCTGTCGGAGCAGCTATAAGGTTGACATAATAATCTTATTAATTTTAAGAAACTTTAAAAAACAACATTTGTTAGTGGCAGCCTACCCATTGCCCTATTAGGTTCCTTTCCTATCAGTTCCTTCTTTCATTAAATCTTCTTTCATGGCGCATTATCAGGGTTACACCACACACCTAATTCGCCAGGCGCATGGCTACTGGCACCGTTTATTATACAAACAATGGACCTCCTAATAAAGCCGGGCTATAGATATTGTAGTGTGCGATAAACTAGATTTTGGGAACATTGTGAGGTTAATCTAGTCAGTAGTTTAAGGCAATAGAGAATTATTTTGCCAGTGGACATCTAAGCTTTTTAAAAGGTAAAGTTCA
Organism: Udea olivalis; assembly: GCA_947369235.1. Classification (NCBI taxonomy): domain Eukaryota; kingdom Metazoa; phylum Arthropoda; class Insecta; order Lepidoptera; family Crambidae; genus Udea; species Udea olivalis. The sequence continues at coordinate 13,430,145 of OX376362.1, read as the reverse complement.
CCGGCCGGTAAAAATATCGTTTGTCACTCTCCTTCTAGAACAAACATAGAATAGATGGGACGAACATTTGTGTTCGTTCTGTACTTAGGTGTTTATTTTTTACATTTAAGTTCAAAAACATCAAAAGTATCTTGCGGGATAATTTAGAAAAGAACTAAGTTTCAAAAAATTTGGAGTCAGATGATCTTAAATACGTACTTAAATAGACAATAACACCGAGACACAGAGTACATAAAAATGCTCGTCTCATGAATGTATGTCCATGTCCAGGTAGAAGATCGTACCCACAACTTTGGTGATTTGAATCTCGACTATAAATAAACAAATAAATAAATATGCGCCAGACAACACACCTCTTGTAATGATCTCGAAGTAGGGAATAATATCCCTGTGTTACAAGGTACCACACAAGGAAATAAGCCAGGCGCGTCTCCCAGCACAAGCAGACCCGAGTCAATTCGGAAAAGATCGTTTCCTGAATTGACCCGACCGGGAATCCGTGCTACAGCGCACTGCGCTCATCGTGTCGTCCAAACTATCCGAACGATGAAGAAAGATTTCAGCCACTTTTGTTTCGATAAGATTCCGTATATTCATTAACCCCTTTAAGTTTCATCCCAGAAGCATTTGAAAAATGGCCAGTAAACTGGTTGTTATATTGGGGACTTGGCGATTTGTTTGCGGCGGCTGACGGATGTGCGCGATTAGTACCCGACAGCGGATATTGCGTGGCAAGCCGCCGAAGCCGCCGACGGAAACTTACACGTGTTTCGGCTAAATATCACAAATGTCTGCGGAAACATCTGTAAATTGTACAAAGTTCTAGTGCATAGTTTAAAAAGTACTTGTTATCTTCTTTGTCTATACAACGGTTAGAGTTTAATTTCCTTATCAATGAAAATATATTAAAAATGTCCAGGGATATTTATACCATTCTGCAAGTGTGGTATCGATAGGTTCGGAAGAAAATCAGAAAAAAACAGGACGATGAATTAAGTTTTACTCCTCACTATAATCGCATCGTAGAATTTGTTAACCTGCTACATATTATAAAAAAACAGAATTACAACCACCGACTCGACTGGTCGTGAGGTCCAGATATGAGGCTGACAAGCACAGTAATGCAAAGCAATCACTGAGCTTTCAACGCCCCTCTTGAAGACCCCGGGACTAAAAGAGGAAGGAAACACATGCGCTAGGAAAGCGTTCCACCATGTCTGGATAGTTCTACAAAGAAGAGACACCGAACCTTTTCGTGCGTGGGAACAAATACTGGACTTATTGTGGATGACGCCGTAGCACGCGTGGTACGGCAACGTACGGTGGAAGGGTGAGGATGGAACAAGTTGGAACAACTTTTCAGAGCATTCTCCATTAAGTGATAGAGAACACTTAACCTGGCAATGTCTTTACGAAATTGGAGAAACTCAAGGGTCATAGATGCCTCTGGGTTTTCGTTAACGGGTAGCACGCCGCTGCAACCGGCACGCAAAAACCCGGCTCGTGGAGCCTAGGTCTACGTGCACCCAGAGGGTGGAGAAGAATGGGTCTTCTAGGCAGCGAAGACGGCTACAGCAGACGTCCGCCCTGAAGAATAGACATACACCAGCTTTCGCGTGGAAGGACTCTTCCAGCACATAGCCAGGGTAGTTCAGGTATGACGTATCGGCAGAGCGGCCTATCTGTGTTTCCGTCAAAAAGAGCCATTGCAGGCCTCGCCGGTATTGATGGACGGTGTTGGGTCGTTGGCGCAATGGCAAAGATCTTGCCTTTAGCGCCATAGATTTGATCCCAACCCAGAAAAAACATGACGAACATTACACAAACACAAATGATTTGTATCTCTTTGTGTATTTTTTAAGATTTATCAAAGTATTTATATCAGTTTCTGACCCTCATCAAGCTTTGCTTAGTTTGGGTCAGATGATACTTTATTCATTTTTATTCATATACTTGTTTTCACACCGAAATAGGTCAGAAAAGAACACTCACCAGTCTTCGCTGTGTTCCCACTCCACCAGATGCGAGATCATGGAAGTTCCCTGTGACACCGGGAAGGGCACGTTCGGGTAGATGTTGGCGAGGTGCGGGTTCAAACCATTCTCGTACAATCTGCAGAGAAAATCATCAATTTAGATAAAACTTTGCTGTTAGTGACTGAGTGACTGACAGACAGCGCAAAGCCTAAAGTACACACTGGGCGTAGAAAGCTGAAATTTAGCATGCAGGTTCGTAAGGAAATGTAGGTTAGAGAGCATTTCCCAAAATCCTACGAGATCAGAAAAAACGGGGAATTACCGGGTAAAAGCTAGCTTGTACCACATAATGATTAACATTGTCCTTGTGAAATTCTGATAAACCAACTTTGAGTAAACAAAAAAGACTAAGAAGACCACTTACTTTCCCAAAGCATTGAAGAGGACAATCACGTTGTCCTTATTGTTTTTCTGGGTAAGAGGGATGTTGACGACGTCTTTCTTGAGAGACCTCCTAAGGATGGCCTGGAGGAGACCGTGGGGTGCGATCTCAATGGTGACTGCGTTGTGGTGGATCAGACGGGATGTCTCCTCGAATAATACTGGACTCTGTAAAAAAAGGTTACCTTGACTGACCGGTTTCTGCAGACGTTAGTAAGGAGGTTAGTGCGCTAGGGTAGCAGAGTTTGTTTGCCAACGAGGACGGACGAGTAATACAATAGAATTTAGGGTCATAATTACTTGGTGTAATTCCGGATGATGATTTAATTTGTCAGACTTAATACAGTTGTAACTCGGTTTAAATACTTTGTGGTGAATTTGATAGATTACAAGTTCTTCTTTGGTCAGCAGTAAGCAAAAACTAATTATCAAGACATAAGGTTTTAGATGACTCTCACTTGCAATATCATTCAATTTTATTTTATTTAACCCATAATGTCCCACTGCAGGGCAAAGGTCTTCTCCATATTTTTCCACATGTCCCTGTCACTAGCCAAGGTCTCGTTGGAATAGTTCGATTTATCGCACCATCGTTTCGGAATACCATTAAACGTTCCTACATTTTCGTCAAATAGACCATTTGCAATTAGATCATTTTCAAACAGCATACTACACTTACCAGAAGGTTATTAGTGTGGTACTCCGCGGAAGACATCTCAGCCTTCGGGTCCTTCCACTGAGCCTGCGGCAGAGATGTGCACACCCACTTCTCGGAGCGCTTCTTGGGCGAGGGGATTACTTCCTTCAAGTACTTCAGTAGCTTGGGTCCTAAAAGATAGAGTTGCTTTTAGGTTAGTGTAATTAGAACCTGGCTGGGCAGCATTTCAAAAATTTCACAATTAATTTTATTACAAACGACTTCTGACGGAACTTTACTATCAATAACTCACATTGATAGTGTGACCTGTGAAATTCAAAAGAAGTTTCCTTTAAAATGGGCCAGGGGCCTCTATAAAAAATTCGATCGCAAAACGGAATATGTAGAGTGGGAGATAAATTAGAAAATTCAAAAAAGCCTCATCTAGACCTCACGACCACTTTCCATCAGGTGAAGTGAGGTCATCTTGACGGGCAATATATAAAAAAGGTATATCACTGACGTAACCCAGTGGATAAGTAAATATGGCAGTGAATAGGGCAAACAGTGGAAAGAACTTATGACTTTTAGGAGAAAAATCTTCTTTTATTTATTATGTTCTATTCTTTAATTTTATATATTTAATTTGATGGCAAAAGGGTGGACCTTCGCAAGTTACTCTAAAACAGTTCCTTACCGGCTTCAGCAATGTATTTGGAATGGTACGCGATGTTGGAGCAGGGCACTTCCTTAGCAAAGATGCCCTGAGCAGTCAGCTTGGCCACGAAGCTCTTCATAATGTCAGCTGGACCAGATAGAGTGCTAGAGTCTGGTCCGTTGTGGCAGGCCACTTCGATTTCGGGAGGACACATCGTTTTCATCTGGATGGTTTCACCAAATATATTATGTTTTTTATTGACAAGAAATGTGTTCATGTTTAACAGACATTTCAATGGGTCAAATAACCCTTGACAAAGTGTTTTAAATTCAATTTCGGTAGCTTTAAAATTTTCAAATGTACTGTGGCATATTGGCAATTTTTAAAATTTTCCAAACTCTGGGAGGTTTTTTATTCCTCCTTATTTATTCATTTATTAATTTACAAAGCTATTGTAAAAGTCTTATGTACACAGCTCAAGGTGCCTACATGTAAAGCTGGACGTGCTGTCGTGTCTACAATTTCATGAACCTGATTAAGTCTTCAGAATATTACCTGACTGTATCCAAGTCCTACAGCTGCCATAGATCCCTTGATGAAAGGTGTTTCGATAGAAGCAAGCCCGCGGCAGTATGCGGCCAAGATCATCTGTTCTGGTGTGAAGCATCCGTCCGCGTATGCGCATCCTAACTCGCCTACGCTGTGGCCTGTGAATTTATGAACGACAATTAGATAAGTATATTCAAAAAACTTTTTCAGGAAACTAGCAGTGTGATGATGGAAAGGCAAATATAGTAACAACACTTTTAGTAACTGCCAAGGCAGCGGGTTTTTTTTCAGACAAAGAATAGTTTACCAAAATTCCTTATGGTAAGTATAGGAGAAAATCCCAAATTTCTTATTTTCACTATGCAGTAGCTGTACCTACTTGCAGAGCTAAGCTCCGCGCTAAGATAAAATTATCTCACGGTTATTCTCGTGCGTCGTATGAACGACTTTCAGAATTTAGTCACACTGTTAAGTGATCGATTAGTGTAGTGATTTGTGCACGGTTTCTCGCCTTGATTTCCGTAGTGTCTCGGGTTCGATTCCCGGTCAGGTCAATTCAGGAAACGATCTTTTCTGAATTGACTCGGGTCTGGGTGTGCTGGGAGACGCCTTTGGCGTATTTCCTTGTGTGGTACCTCGTAACACAGGGATATTAATCCCTACTTCGAGACCATTACAAGAGGTGTGTTGTCTGGCGCATATTTATTTATTTATATTTATATTTATTTATTCATAGCTACGGACAAAATAAACCGAACTTAGGTATTCATGCAATTGCAAGCGCCTTTTTCTAACAGGAAAATGTATGACTCTTCCTAACTAAAACAACAAAATAATTACCGATAATGAAGTCAGGCTCGATGCCAATAGTCTTCAGGATGTCAGTAAGACCGATCTGGACAGCGGCGATGCCGATGAAGGAGTTAAGGATGTTGTCGTAGATCTTGGGGTTATTTTCAGTCACGATCTTGGTGAGGTTGATGCCTTTGGGCTCGAGGGCTTTGTGACATCTAAATCAAGCAAAAAGATGATTAGTGTAAACATAGAAAATACTGTTTACGACGCCTTCGTGGCATCTAGAGGAGATGAAAATAATAAGAAATCTGTTAAGTAATAATACCTATAACAAATCATACATATTATAATACAATAAACAACAAAAATCGTGGTCACTATTTAATTTAATGCTAAATTTAATGTTTATGGAATAACCAAAAGAGTTCATGCTATGCATGAAGAGCTGAAAGTCTATTTGAAAAAACAAATCAAGACGAAGAGTAATAAAATTATACACCCCGAAATACTTAATGTTTCAAAAATATAAATGTATGGTTGTCGTCCTTATATATTCTTATTAGTTGTAAGAACAATAATGAAATAATATAATCTTCTCCACGACAGACCGCAATCCCCATAGCCAAGAAATAAGGTCCAAAACGTATAAATATAATTGATTCTGTAAAGGAAAGAAGAATACCTCTCAATAGCAGCAGCAAATACCGGGATCCTCATCAGCTGTGTGGCCATCCCAGCCCACTGCGAGCCCATGCCGGAGTACACGAACCAAACGGGGCGGCGGACGCCGGAGAAGTACTGCATGTCGCGAGCCACGGACACGGTCTTAGGTGGGTGAGATTCTGGAAAAGTAGAGGCAGTTTCAGAAAAAGCATTAAAGTTTTGGTCAAATATGAACCTAAAAATAACGGGCATTTAGGCTGCCTGTCCAATCGGGGCGAAAGAGTGGACTGGAGTTCTGTCAATTTTTACCACTAGTAAAGCCTGAATTGTTGAGCCTTTGTTGGGCAGCCAAAGACTACTCCTTCGCTCTGCTCCACTGCCTCGCTCCGCATTAAAAGGAAGGCAGCGTTATGCAGGGCAACAAAATGATGTTGATCAGCTCACTAGTTTCTGCATTACTGAAGGTCAACTTCATATTTGGACCTCATGGCCGTTTTCATCAATGCTACCCCCTGAAGAATAAATTTCCGCCACATAGCTTGTTTCATTTTGATTGAAAGCATAATAATTGAAATAATGTTTTTTATGTATTTGCCTAAAACAATCATAAAATAGCGCTGGCTTGAAGCGCAAATACACAATGACAAATTAACAGATCGATAAGAGCCTTGGTAGCTCAAATGGTAGAGTACGAGTAGTAGTAGCACGCACCAAGGTTATTTTTTCATTGTAACAAATAATTTGGGTTGCATTTTCAAACCTAAAAACCTTAATTACACTCTCAAGGTGCCACAAAATCTATAGGCACTTACCCAATAAACTGAACCCTCTAACAACATGTCCGATGATGTCCAGATTGTGAATGGCGTGGTACAGTCGGATCAGCTCAGTGTCCAATGGCCTCGTCTCCAGGTCGTCCAGGATCCTGGCGACAGCTGACTCTGTGCGGCCTGAAGCGCAGACCAGGCGGGGCAAGTCATCGGTTGGAATGCCTTCGTTTACCTAAAGTAAATTATTATGGTGACTTTCTATAGTGTTTTTATTTTACAAATAGGGAAGTCTAAGGCAAATTGACTGTTGAAGAACTAAGAAGTCCACATTTTGCCTGTGTAGAAGTTAGAAGTTATTGTAGTAGGTGGCGAGCCTTTCGCCTTTTTCCGGTTTGCTTTGGTTCATAACAGTGTTTAACAGTGACAGTGATTAACAGGAGAGTGCCGCATCTTTAACAATGATCACAAATATACCTAGATGTGAAACATGACAAGCTCAGTGCTGGAGTGCTTTATCCCTTGGTCACGATGCTGTTCTATAAAGATCTATACAAATTGATCGTTTAGCTTAGCTTTGATTCTGAATTAGTAAAAGTCAAGTATCTACAGCTGCCGCCTGACGTCCCAAGATATCAGTTATTATTCTACGAGTATTAGTTGAGCCTGTTTGGCCTTAGAGTGGCTTGATCACATCTGAGAGTTAAGTTTCTCACTCTCCAAAAATCCGCACTAAGCCCGCGTTGGAGTATGACTCGTACCTCCTTATAGTTGTGGTGGGTCCTGTGCCTAGCAGTGGGATGTATTTGTTTGTGAAGTAAAATAACAATTAAGAAACGTGCACAAACCTTATCCCTAGCCACATTCTTGAGCAGAACATGAGCGTTGGCGCCACCAAACCCAAAACTGTTAATACCGCACATGCCCTTAGCCCAGGGTGTCTTGTCTGTGATGACTGTGAGACGTTTCTCGGCGAGGGCTACTACCCCTTCACGAGGGGTGGAGTAGTTCAGGTTGGGAGGGATCAGACCGGTGCTGTAGGCTATGCACATCTGAAAGAAACGAAATAGTTAATAAATAAATAAATAAATATTTTTTGGTAGAAGAAAGATCCTGAAGTTTTGTGTTAAAAATCTCGAGGAATTGATTTGATTACAGTCTTTAAAGACGACACAAAACTAGCGTTGACCAAAATCAAAATATCTCTAGAACATCTTTACAAATTACTACCAGATGACAAACCAAACGAAACTTCTACAGGAGTGTCTGACACTATTAAACGTAATCTTATACATAGTTTCATGGCCACTAGCACTTAAAAAAATATTTTCATAAATGTTTGTGCTAGGTGAGAATCAAGCCCATGAATTTCGGTTTTATAAACAGTGTGTCTGTCTATTAGGCTAACAGGCTGGTAAAACTCGTCGTGAAACAAAGAATCTCTTTTGAAATCGGAAAAACAGTTATAACGTATCAATGAAATGTGTCACAAATAAAT